>OU898278.1:77753321-78397874 GCA_918026665.1 Diabrotica balteata | reverse complement strand
AACTCCACATAAACAGACAGGAAAGCACGTAACGGAGTAACTCCGACAGTTGGCAAGTTTGCCATAAAGGGGTTGTAAGATTTAGGTCGGCATATCTTTTCTTACTTTTTATATCTTACATTTCTTACTTTTATATATATATATATATATATATATATATATATATATATATATATATATATTTATATATATATATACATATATATGTATATATATATATATATATATATATATATATACATTGTAAAATAAGAGATTTATTCTTAATCAGATTATCATTTATATAGTCTTACCTCTAGTGCTGAAAATAGAAGATAGATCTAATATACATAATATGGACGTCAAGAAGGGGACAAATTTACGATTGTAAGAAGAGTGAAAATACTTACATCCTATAAGAGTTAATACTTCTTGGTCTAAGTCAGAATACCATTCGGGAACGAAGGAATTATTGTACCGCCTATATGAGTACACGACATCAGTGAGAGTATGTACGTCCTTTGGTGTTATACCTTCATTCCAACCAGTAAGTCTACCAATAACATCGAATGTTTTAGAATACTGTTGTTTTAAAGAAGAGTATAACTCCTTTTGGATCTAAAATATGTTTTTAATTAACAAAAAAGTTTTCTGAAAATGACCACAAAAAATATGTATTTATTTGTATTATATTTAATTTTATTTGTTATATTTTAGCTGCCTAAAATATTGTAGACTTAGAACACAATTGCACAAAAGGACTCATCAAAAACAAGTCCAATTATTAGCAACTTTTGCAAGAGTAAAGTCCAAGAGGACTTCTTCTTTTAAAGAACACCTAACAACAACGGATATCCCTAACATTCAAAAGAATATGATCAACAAGACTTAGTCTTTTATGCAACCTGTAGGATAAAATGATTATTTTGTGATGCAAAATGATTTTTAAGAGTTTTTGAGAATTTATGTTGCTTGGCGAAGGCAGAGACATATTACAAGGGTAATACATTTCAATGTATGGCTTATTAAATAGATGTTAACAGCCTCGTATATTCTGCGGTTTTAAAATTTTAAAGACAACTGGGTGGAGAACTACATAACTGCTTTTACTCAATTGATTCGTTGCTACGAAAAACGTTGGTGGCTTTATTTTAAGTCCATTAAGACTAGTTGCTGACTTTGATATTTAGCCACATAGATATATATATATATATATATATATATATATATATATATATATATATATATATATATACATATATATATATATATATATATACATATATATATATATATATTATATATATATATATATAGATATATATATATATATATATATATATAGATATATATATATATATATATATATATATATATATATATATCTATATATATATATATATATATATATATCTATATATATATATATATATATATATATATATATATATATATATATATATATATATATATATATATATATATATATATATATATAGCAAACTCTTATCTGCCAATATTTAAGAGTTTACTATTTAACTTATCTGCAAAGAATAAATTTCTTTATAATAAGTATATATACGTATATATACATACGTATACGTATACATATAACTTATATATGTATACGTATATATATGTACGTACATATATATATACGTATATAAGTTATATATATTTCTTTTGATTTTACCTAAAGTTTTTTTAATAGTTTCTTAGAAGTTTTCATAATTTTGTATAATTTTTTATATTTTTTTTATATTTTTATATTTAATTTTTTTTTTTAATTTTTTATTTTTTTAATAATTTTCTATTTTTTATAATTTTTTATAATTTATTATTTAATTTTCTTTAATTTTTTTATAATTTTTTGTAATCTTTAATAATTTTTAATAACTTTTTATAATTTTTGATAATTTTTAAAATTTTATTAAATATAAGCAACTATACTTGTTCATTGGCGGATTAATGCCTCTATGAAAGGTTGTCACTCTATCTTTTGCGCGGTAGTCCGATACTTGTTTTGCCGATTGGTGACTTATCTTTTGCTATTTTGACGACACGGGTCTCCTCCATTAATTTATATACTGTACGTTACATTGTCTTCTAATACCTTCACTTCTCTTTCGATGTCTCAGCGTATTTCCTGTACTTCTTCTCAGTACTCTCATCTCTGCTGCTTCCCTAGTAGCCTTTGTGATGTTGCCGTGTTGGGTCTTGTTTCTGAGGTATATGTCATTATTGGTCTTACATTGACTTTATAAAGTCTTGACTTCATCTCATTGTTAATCTGTCTGTTTCGCCATATACATAGTAATAATAAGGCATCCTGCCAGTCTATTTGCTTTTTGTACTTGATGTCTCACTTCTTTGTCCAGGTCTCCATAGCTAGACAGTGTAATTCCCAGTTATTTTATTTCCATTACTTGTTCAATACTGATGGAATCAATTTCTATTTTACATCTGGTTTTTTGCTGACTACTATTATTTTAGCTTTCTGAGGTTAAAGAAATTAATTTTTTTTCATAGAGTTAACAACAATAATTAATAAATTTATAAAACACAATTAAATACCGAAAGAATGGAGAACAAGCGAACTAATTCTAGTATTTAAAAAAGGAAAAAAACAGCCAGATAACTACAGAGGTATAACCTTGTTAAATACTACGCAACAGAACCTGAGAGAGCTACTGGAAATAATATTGAATGATATTTAATGCAAAAGTATAATTTCTGCTAATATCGTAATAATGCCATATCGTAAAAAGTTATTACACTATCCACAAAACACACGAATATTTTACGTTATTAAATCAATAGTATACAGAAAAATTATATGATTTACTAATAATATATAGAAAAACAAACAAAGCCGTTAAACAAGAGAACTCTTTTATCAAACATGGGGGACAACTGTAAGGCAAAAATACCAATCACCGATAGACATAATTAGAAGAATTATAAACTGGACCCTAATGAATGAAATATGCAAGAGGCGAGTAGATGGAGCGACCACGTAAAACAAAAGATTGAATTACTGTGAAATCGGATTGGAAAATAAAATACAGACATTAAAAAATGTTGCATGAAATTATTGCAGCTAGAATTGCAGGGTTTTAAAAATTGTTTGTCCTTTATAGATATTAAAAGTAAAGTTAACTTTATTTTATTTTGGTGATCGTTAAAAAATATTTTACTTTTAAATTTCTTTAAAATAAAAATAAATAAAAAGTAAAAATTTGTTACCTTATCTCTCAATTTCTCATATCTCTTGCATTTTCGCTTATCCACAATTATGTCATCTTTGCTTCGCTCTGTTGTGTGGACAGGAATAGGTTGCCATGGAATCTGGTTATTCCAGGATTGGAAACTTTTGGGGGGAAACATTCCGGCCAGATTCGCACTTGCTGACATTAAAGTGCGATCGACGTCTGTGGAATATACATGGACATCATTTCTTGAGTAGATATCCTTGAGGAAATTGTGATAACGTTGACGAAACCACTGGCCAAGTTTGTATTGTCGATTAATTCCAAACTGTTAAATCGAAGTAAATCATTAACAAAAGGTCTGTGAAATGTACAGGATGGAAACGATTTTATGTGGAAATTATTTCTGTTCTTGTTTTTAAAAATTATGGAAAACACGAAGACTTGTCGACTTTTATATATAAATAAGCGCTTTTTAAAAATAAATTTAAATGAACAGTGTGATTCACGCAAGCCTAGCGTAGTTAGCATAGTATTTGGAAAAGTATTTAGTGCTCACTTAAATATTTAATTTTTGATTATTTTTATTATTTATACCATAGACATTCTTTAGTAATTTATTTAATTACTTATTTCATTGTTTGTGTTCTTTAAATGTCTCACGTTAAAATTAGCGAGCCATTCACATATTATTAAAGTGGCAAGCTCAATGCCACTTATGTGGACGATATACTTAATTATCAAATACATGTATGGAGAAATTATTAATTTACCCCAAAATGTTAATAAAAATTTACCCTAAAACAGGTTAATACCCTTTTTAAAGATTAACTTAAAAATGTCCTAATTTATTACACCTTTTAAAAACGGTATGATTCGAATGCCAAAAGGATTCCCATGGCTCTTCCTAAGATCAATCTACGTAAATAGTGTCTCACCCTCAGCGAAAGGGTGAGACACTATTTACGTAGATTTAACTTGAAGCCACGACGCACACATCTCCTGCTTAGAACAACCAGAAATCTTTGCCGTCTACGTCTTTCAGATCCTACTTCTCTACTTCATACGAAGACCAAGACGCCTCTTCTTCTTTTTGAGATGCTACTGCTCCCAATATTTACAGCCAGATGTAAAGGTTTAATTTTTGTACTAATAATAATTTTGCGGGTGTTGCTTACTGATTGCTTTTGTATTTACAACCATATACCTTACATTTTTTTACGTGTTTAATTAATTAACCAGGTAATCTTAAAATTTCTAGATAAATACGGTTCTATACTACTTTTTTATATAGACGTTTGTTATCTAAGTGCTTTGATAGACCATGATAACACTTTTTTATTACCATTGATGTGTTATTATTGGAGTTTGCCGTTCTAGATATATGAACTCTTTGAATGCTGCGCATTTTTGGTTATTGACAATTAGATCTGCGTCAATATTTCTAGTTTTTGTGTTTTTTTAATTGGCATGAATTTGGTATTGATTTGATTTATGCGTAGTCCTATTCGTTCTATTGCTAATACTAGCTTGATAAGGATTTTTGTGGTTCTTGCCTGGTTCCTGTTGTAATGTCCACGTCGACAGTTTGTTATGCTAGACTTTGAACTGATCTATTAAATATAGTTCCCCTGCTATCATAATTAGCGTCTCGCACGACTTTTTCTAATGCTCTGTTTAAAAGTTAACACTCCATCGCATCTTCCTGCCTTTGTCGCTTTGAATTTTTACTACTGATAATACCTTGGCTATTGTTGCAATTATCATGCATGAGTTTTTTTGAGTTCCTACTAATTCATAGCGTTGTTAAGACTGTATAAATAATATATAGTTAGTTATATAGGGTATATGAACTAAAAGGGCTAATAAACACCTTGATGAATTAGAACAAGAACTTTCTTAATATTAAGTGTGGTATATTGGGCTCTGCGCAATGCGCCTTTCAGGAGAAAAAACATACAGCTGGCCATGAGCTATTCTATCATAAGCGGACGAGCCTATTATTCCTAATAAATACAATTTCTTTAAATAAAGGTACAACCTACAGAGTATTAGATATGTTTATGCTATGTTTATGATAGTGCAAGAAGTACATAACCTTTACGTTATGCAGTTAAAATGTTAGTTAACTAGTTTTATCCCGGAAGCGATCATAGATTAAGATTTTTAGTTAATTCACCTTGCTGATAAATCATTAATTCTAGCATAATGCCAAGTCATAAAAAAGTTATATTTAACATGTAGTTGAAGTAAACAATTACTTTTGGGGTGAGGCTTTGGTATTCCAAACTCGAAACCAGTTGTACTTCGTGCATTCAAGTACTTATATATTTCTGCATGAATCTGGCTGGATAGAAATATTTGGCACAGTCCGTTGATAAAATTATCTACTTTATAATCAGTACAATGTTCTTCTTCTTAGAGTGCCGTCTCCCTACGGAGGTTGGCAATCATAATGGCTATTTTTATTTTAGAACTTGCTGCTCTAAACAAATCAATCGATCTGCATTGGTACCAATCACGTAGATTCTTTAACCATGAGTTCTGCCTTCGGCCAACAGATCTTCTTCCTTGAATTTTTCCCTGTATTATCAGTCTCAAAATTTCATATTTTGGTCCCCTCATCACGTGGCCTAGGTATTTGGTTTGTATAGTGGTGATTAGTTATGTTTCTTTACCAACCCTCTCCAGTACTTCTTTATTTGTAATTCCCAGTCCAAGATATTTTCAATAATCTGCGGTATAACCAGAGTTCGAAGGCCTCGATTCTTTTTAAATTACATTTTTTTAATGTCCAAGTCTCAGCTCCATATAATAATATTGAAAATATATAACAGCGAATGGTACGTAGTCTGATCTCCAAATTTAGATTTTTGCACGTTAGGAGTGGCTTCATTCGTATAAATGCTGATAAATGCTGGCAATCTCTATTCGCCTGTTTATTTCTACAGTACGATCATTAGTTTCATTGATCAAAGTTCCCAAATACTGATATTTTTCTACTTGTTCTATCACGTTATCATTTATTGTCAATAGGCGTTGTATATTTTGTGGCCTTTTTGTAATCAGCATGTACTTCGTTTTTTTAGCGTTTACAGTAATTCCCATCTCAGCACTATTTATACTCAAGCTTAAGCCTCTGCGATAAGATGTTGTAGATCCTCTATACTCGTTGCTATGATCACAGTGTCGTCTGCATATCTTAAATTATTAATTAATTTTCCGTTAACGGTAACTCCCGCTTCGATATTATTGAGCGTGTTTTGGAAAATTTCTTCAGAGTATAAGTTAAACAAAAGTGGTGATAATACACATCCCTGTCTAACTCCTCTACAGATCCTCATTTCTTTTGAGTGTTGCCCATCAATTTGAACTATGGCACTTTGGTTCCAATATAGTGTTTGTACTATATTTATGATTTTACTGTCAATGCGCTTGTTCATAAGTATTGATATTAGTTTTTCATGTCTTACTTTATCGAAAGCTTTTTCGTAGTCAACGAAGCACAAGTGTAGATCAACATTTACATCCCGACATCGCTGAATTAATATGTTGATGGCAAATAGTCTTTCTCGAGTACCCATTCCATTTCGGAACCCGAACTGCGTCTCGCTAATATCCTCCTCTAGCCTTTCGTATATTCTCTTATGTATTATTTTTAGTAGAACTTTTAAAGTATGACTTATGAGGCTTAGTGTTCGATAATCAGAGCACTCTTTTGCTGCTTGTTTTTTAGGGATTGTTATAAATGCTGACTTTAGCCACTCCTGTGGTATTAGTACAATGTTAGTCAGCTGTAAATACGAGATTAGATACTTGTTAAAGTCACTGTGCATATATTTCTTAGAACTCACCCACTCGCCATTTAATTTAAAAATTGGATATCTAAGTACTTAATTTATATAGATATCCTGATAAGAGCAAAACAACAAATAGTTTTAGATCTTAAAGTCAATTTTATAAAAGTAAAGTTTTACATTTAATGTAATAGATAAAATACTTTGTAATATCTGGAAATATCTGTGAAAAAAAAAACAATGGAAATCTGATGAGAGTGACAAACATATTCTATTCGTAACTTCGACTGTTATTTAGTAGTAATTTATTAATAATTTATGACAGAATCAGACAACGAGAAATATAATAGAATCAAATAGAAATACTAAAAATGGAAAAGCAGCCAGATTAGACGAGATACACATTGAACCACTAAAACTATAAGTAGAAGAAAAGACCAAAAATTTTTAAAGTTACTTCGCGAAATATATGAAACGGTTAATATCCCAAATGGTTGACTTACGTCTATATTTTTTGTCGTTGCAGTATATTCAGATTAATCAGCTTAAAGAGACAGGTATGCTGGTTAAATTCTTAAGAACTAACGGAGAAATATATTTTCTAAATAATCTATTCTATTGTCTTATTCACTGTACAAGTCTATTTGGAAAACCCGCTCACGTTGTTCATGGTTTCACTAAGTTCACTGACGTCACTGGAATATATTTTATAAAGAAAATAATTTATGCATATTCTCAATCTTTTTTGAACCACCTCGATCTCTTCTTCGTATTGTCTGGGAGCGGTGTATTCCCACGGTCTTGTAGGCATTGTTTCTTTCATTATATATAAAGGCATCTCTTTGGTAACCGTATTTGGTGCAGAGTTCAAATACGGCTCGATCTCAAATACTTTTCTGTGCCAATGTCGATGATTTTCTTTTGTAGCAATTCGTAGAAATTTTGTGATTTCTTGTATAAAACGCTCCGATGGGTTGCTCTGTGGATAGCGGATGCTTATAAATTTTGTATTAATGACTCTCTCTCTTAACCCCCCCTTAAAGCGTTCGTTCCTAAAGTATGTCGCATTGTCCAATAAAATATTGTCTGGTCTTCCCACTGTTTCTATGAAATCGTCTATCTTCCGAAGTATTTCAATTCCTTTCGAAGTTCGACATGCATAGAATTTTACATATTTTGAGAAAAGAACCACCATAACTAGTATGTGTTTGTTCCTCTATGTTGTTGTTATCAAGTCGCTTAACATATCAATGGCGACAATATCCAGTTTCTTCCGAACTACGATGGTTTTTGTGACGTTTTCATTTTTGAAGTTCCTACTTTTACACTTCTGGCATGTCACAGAATTTCAAGTCACTTCTTTGGCTATTGTATAATCCTGTCGACAAATGTAGTTCTCCCTGAACATAAGCCACACTTTCCTGCTTCCAATATGTCCGTTGTCACAGTGTAACTTAAAAAAAAACTTCTTTTGTTATCTGCTCCGTGATTACAGATAGTTCTATTATTTACCAACCTATTTTTCATTATGTGTACCAACGCTGCATGGTCTCTTTCAATGGTGAATCTTGCTCCAAGTAGGTAAAAACGTAATTTATGTACACAAAATAATACACTGGCAAACTCTAATTCAGTAACGCTGTATTTTCTCTCATACGTTTTGATTACACGGGATACAAAACAGAATGGCACCTCTATATCGTCTTGGATCTGTGATAATATCCCTGCGAATTTTTTTATGGAAGCATCGGTCCTGAGAATGAAAGGTTGATCATATTTTGGGTGGTGTACTCTTACAGCTGTGAAAAACGCTTCTTTAAAAATTTTGAGAGCCATTTCTTGTTCAGTTCCCCATTTCCATGTGACATTTCTTTTGTGCTGATGTCTGGTATCAGCTTTTTGAAATAGTTTACCATTCCTAAAAATCACCGCAAAGTTTTTAAATTGGTTGGCCTAGGGTTATTTATGACTACGATTGTATCTTATGCAAGACTAATCCCTTTTGTGTCTAATTTGAATCATAAATACAGTATTTATTTTTGGAAAAAGTGACACTTTTGAATATTTAATTTTAATCCCGCTTGATAAAGTTCTTCGAGAACAGTATGAACATGTCGTAGGTGGCTTATTTTATCCGGTGAGAAAATTAATAAACCATCTGTGTAATGTACAACAAATTCTCCATGCCTATTTAAGATTGTGTGTAATGCGCGAACCAAAGCAGCGCATGCACTCTAGTCCAAATGGTACCACCCTAAATATGTACACCACTCCGTCGATAAAAAAAGTGGTATAATTTCGACACTTTTCTGCTAAAAGTATTAACCAAAAACTGTGTTTAAAATCGATTTTGGAGAAAATGTGTGATACCTACTGTGATTCTTCCAAATATGGCTTCGATGTTCAAAGGCGCTTCGTATTGAGTGATTGTGTGCGAATTAATGTTTCTTACATCTAAACATAATCGCAAATCACCACTCTATTTTTTTACGCATACTATTACGTTGATATATGGAGAGTCACATCTTTCGATCACCTTGTCTTTGATCATATTTTCAATTTCCTGTCCGACGCTTTGCCTGTATTTATACGGGATTGGATATGTTTTCGATTTAAAATTTTTTAAGTTTTTAATTTTAAAAGAATGTTTATAATTTTTAGCCAGTCGGCTCTCTTCATTAATAAGATCTCTATAATTTTCTAAAATCTTCTCTATTTCCTTTTCCATGTTTTCTCCACATTTTATTTTTCTTTCATCCTCAGTTTGTTCACATGTGTTCACGGTCCATAATATTTATTCACAAAATTCTGGATTCTCGTCCATAATTGCCATTCCTTCTCTGTCCTTAGCCTTTATTTCTTCTTCTGTTTTTTCTCTATCTTCAATTTCCATTTAGTATTCCGAGCACCACGTTTCTAGTCCTTTCATTTTTCTGATGATAACTTCCTTTTCTTCCTGCTTCCTTTCTGTTTTATCGTCTGTTGCGAACAATTCTTCTGTACCTTCTATTTCCTGTTTTTCTCTTGTCTTTACCTTGTTTTTCTGCTTTCTTTTCGAACTCTTCTTCTTTTTTTTTTTCTTTTCTTTTTCTCTTCTGATTGATTTTTTTTCTTGTCTTGTACTTTCGGTTTATCCTCTACCGTCATATCACTTACAGTCATAAACTACCGTTTTTCACTCAATTCATCAATTCCCGCTATCATATCATGATTTAAATCTTCGATCACCACACATTGCATAATATAGAATTGGTCTACCACTCTGATCCGTACTCCCAAACCTTCATTTACTGTCGTCAATTTTTTATTGTTTGCACCCACTAAAGCAACCCTAGGAATCTTATACACAAATCTGTCCAAATTTAATTCTTTTACTAGTTTTTTTTTATTGATTAACGATATCTCCGATCCAAAATCAATTAAAATTTTAATCACTTTATGTTTTATAAATGCATCTAAAAATATTAGATTGGAATTAGAATTTTGTCTTTCGTTTCCCGCCAACTGTATAAACTCTTTAGGGTGACAAAATATACTGGAGAGTTTTTTACTTTTGTTTAGTGGATGCTTTATTGAAAATCCTGTCTGGATTCATTGCAAACGTCTTCTTCCTCGTTTTCTATTGTTACATGATTCATCTCCCTTCTATTTTGTCGTTGGAATTATTTCTACCGTCCCTTTGTTCGTTCGTATTTCTATTCGAAGGATTTTATGCAGCTCTGTTTCTATTGTGATTATCATTATGTTCTATTTTGTGTGTCATTCCTGTTATCGTAACTTTGTTGTCTATTGTAATTGTTGTAGTTTCTCGGCCTATATTCATTTGTTGTTCTGGAATATCGGTTTCTCTGGTCATAATTTGCTTGATATCTTCTTTTCGGTCTATTATATTGGTCATTCTGTCTTCTATTTGTCATTTGACTTTTTTTCGCCTCTTTTAACTGTAAACATTGGCATAAACTATCAATATCTTGATAGTTTCTAAAGATCACGTGATCCTCCAAAGTTTCCTCAAAATGTCTGCTGATCATTTCTACCAGCTGTTCGGTAAAATATTTGTATTCCAGATATTTTGAATTATTGTATAATGTAATGCATATCTTTCTTCAGATATCCTCATTTCTTCAGTATTTTTCCATTTTGTAGTTCTTGATTATTTTCCCTTCGTTTATTTTTTCCCCAGAAATAGTTTTCTAGGAATAGGAATTTCTTACTAGAAATAGGAATTTGTTTTCGAAATCTGTCCAATTTTTAAATTCATCCTCTTTGCTTTCGTACCATAATGCTGCTTCTCCTTTCAGATGGTTCCTAATTGTTTCGTTGCAATCGTCAAAATATCCAATATGTTGCAATTTGGTTTTAAATTTTTAACAAATGGTATTGGGTTTGTCGTTCTAATCGTCCCCGCCAAATTATACTTTCGCCTCGCTTGTGCTATGGACGATAACTTCTTTTCTCTCTCCTCCTCTTTGTTGTTTTATTTCCGCAATATGTTTTTCATTTTGCTTTAATCTCCTTTCTACTTCTTTCCTGTCTTCTTGTAGCGCCACTTCAATGCCTTGAAACATGCTGAGCAAGAGCACAAGTATCCTTAAATAAGTTGATATCATTGCGGTGTGTCGTAAGACGTCCTCTTAGTGATCTCCCTGTCTGAGCAATGTAGCACGAGTCACACTCAGCACAAGGTATATGATAGATGACATTTACTTGTTCCAGAAGGGACAAGGGTGTTTTTGTTTTAAAAAACAAATTTCTGACAGTCTTAACATTCTTAACAGCAATTTTAACAGGTACGTTATTCTGTTTGTACAGTTTAATAAGTTTTTCAGTAATTTGAGAAAAATAAGGTAGATATAAGTAATGAGTGGTTGGTTTTTCATATTGTTCTTTTTATATAAACTGATGATGCTTTATGATTAGAAAGCGAAACGTCTTCAATAAATAGACGAAGTAGCCACCTTCTTTGTATTTGTTCTCTCCACCTTTTGACCGAAAACCCATTACTCCTCGAGTGTTCCTTAATTTATATTGGATTGACGGTCGTGCCCCTTTCTCGATGTATATATATATATATATATATATATATATATATATATATATATATATATATATATATATATATATAGAAATTAGCATAATAATATTATGACGTTTAATTAATAAATTTACTTAAATGGTAATTGAAGACATAATTTATAAGTTATATACTAGCGAATATTATTAAAAAATAATTATATGAGGGTATTTTTAAGAATTTAGCATAATAATTAAGTTTAAGAAGTTTTAAATTCATGAAGTGATTAAGTTAAATTAAGTTAGAAAAAAGGATTAAGTGAGAAGAAGTCAGTCAGTCAGGTACAATTAAGTCATTAAATTAGATTTTCCAAGAAAGTTAGTTCAAGACAGTTATAATTAAATTAAATAAGAAGAAAGGATTATCTTGGGAGAATTCATTAAGTCAGATACAATTAGAGTTGGGATATTATATGGAAATTAGAAGAATTTTAAATTATAATATCTGAATGCAATTTCCCAAAAACAAGGATAACCGAGGCTGATTAAGAAGATATTTAGTGGTGATTATAAATTTGATTTTGGAAAACTTTAGGCGTTCAGTGACAGAAAGGTACCAAATTTTGTTAATATAATTTAATAATTTTAAGAATTTCAAATTTAGATAGGTTGTTTTAAATTTGTATTGTTTATATATTATATATATATATATATATATATATATATATATATATATATATATATATATATATATATATATATATGTCTGTTTCATAATAGTAATAATAAAGATAATTTAAAAAAGTACTTACAAACTAATTTTTTGAGAACCGCGATAAAAACCCTATACATTCATTGCTCATATATACAAATCAAAACATCATAACAATATATATATATATATATATATATATAAATATAATAATATATATATATATATATATATATATATATATATATATATATATATATAATAGTTTTGTGTTTCTTAAAACGTATTATATTTAATATAAAATTAGTGTTTCTTGGGTTTAGGTTCAGTAAAGATATATTACATGTGGAACTAGATTTTATTTTCCACAGCAATCAACGTTTCGGCAGGAAACCCTTGCCTTTGTTAAGATTCGTAAATGTACATGTATAAGGACAAACAGATATTGTAAAATGTATATATATATATATATATATATATATATATATATATATATATATATATATATATATATATGACTTACCAAAACGTAAAACGGGGCACAGACATTAACGAACTGACAAATAAAAGTTGATATCTGATATCTAATGGTTTACTGTCGTTAGTATATAATTATTTTTATATGGGCGTATCATTGATGTTTTCGAAAAAGGTAAAGTGGATATTATGTTATGACTTTAAGAGCTTTTTATGATGTTATATTACTATTATTTAAATCAGATTGAAATATATTTTATTTAGGTTTTGTGTATCATTTTTGTCATGTATTGAGTTGGTATTTCTTTTTATTTCTATTGATTTAATATTAACCTCTTCTTTTTGTTTTATTGTTTTTAAAATTTTCATATTTTCAAAATCAAATTTATACTTCTCACTTTCATGTTTTGTGAGCGCAGTGACGTTGTTCTTGTCGTATATGTAAGAACGAATTCCTCCACCTTCACATTGTTCTGAAGCTATTTTCTTGTGGCATTGTAAATTAATTACTATTAAACTGTGAATAAGCCACAATTAAAATCCGTTAAAGCTTACCCAGGCGCAGATGTCTTTTCAGACCATAACCCTCTAATAGCGCAAATGAATATTAAACTAAAAAGATTGGAGCAGAAAAGAAGAACAAATCAGATAGACGTCAGTCAATTATGTAACCTGGAGGTAAAGGAGAAACTGCAAAAATGTATTAATAATAATTTGAAAATACTTCATGAAAAGGAAACATCCCAGCCAACGAACAACATAGATAAAAAATGGCAAAACGTAAAAATGGCAATAACAGGCCCTGCGAAGAAAATTTTGACTAAAGAAAAACCAAAAATAAAGCAAAGTTGGATGACTGATAAGATCCTTCTTCTCATGGACAACCGGAGAATAATGAAAGGAAAAAACGAACAAAGGTATAAACAACTACAGAAAGAAATTAAAATAGAAATCAGAATAGCAAAAGAAGATTTTTATAAAAGAAAATGTGAAGAAATAGAGCAATTGCAGGCAAAACATGATATTTTTAATGTACATAAAAAAGTGAAAGAACTTGCAGGTACACAAAAACGTAAGCAGCCAAATACCCTGTATAATGTCAACGGAAACATAATAACAGAACTAGAAGAACAGTTGAAGACATGGAAAAACTATATTGAAGAACTCTTTGCAGATGATAGACAGCAATCTGAGCTAAGTAACATACAAGGAGACGAAGGTCCAGAAATAACGGAAGAGGAAGTAATGTACGCACTAAAAAGAATGAAAAATGGTAAAGCCCCAGGTCCAGATGAAATACCAACGGAAATCCTTAAACTAATAGAAAAAGACTCGATTCGCATTTTAGTTGAACTTTTCAATAGCATTTATACATCAGGAAAAATACCACAAGAATGGCTTTTATCCACCTTTGTTATTATACCAAAAAAGATAAATGCCAAACAATGTAGTGATTACCGTACAATCAGTCTGATGAGCCATGTACTGAAAATATTCCTGAAAATTATACACTCTAGAGTACACACAAAACTGGAACTGGACATCAATAATACCCAGTTTGGATTCCGAAATGGACTCGGAACAAGAGAGGCGTTGTTTGCACTGAACGTTATGTCTCAAAGATGTCTTGACATAAATCAAGATGTATTCATGTGTTTCATAGATTACAACAAGGCCTTTGATAAAGTGCGGCATGATCACCTAATCAGACTCCTGACAGAAAAGAATTTAGATAAACGAGACATCCGACTAATAGCAAATATGTACTACAATCAGAAAGCAGTAGTGAGAGTAGAGAATAATACCACTGAAGAAATTGAAATAAAGCGAGGTGTGAGACAAGGGTGTATACTGTCACCAACCCTGTTTAATCTCTATTCCGAAGACGTAATGAATAGAACACTCTCTGAGCAATCCGTAGGTATTAAAATAAATGGTGTTAGATTAAACAATCTGAGATTTGCCGACGACACCGTTCTGATCGCAGAAACACTTGAAGAGCTACAGACATTGGTGAATAAGATAGCAGACTACAGCGAAGAATATGGACTATCTTTGAACATAAAGAAAACGAAATTTATGGTAATATCGAAATCAACACAAAATGTCCAAAATTTATATTTACACAATGAAATTATCGATCGAGTTAGCAAATACAAATATTTAGGCACTTTTATAAATGAAGACAACGATAGCTCAGCGGAAATCAAAATAAGAATAGAAAAAGCCAGATCCATATTCACTAAAATGAAGAGAGTGTTCTGCGGAAGAGATTTGAGCCTTGAAATGAAACTTCGCCTGATGAGATGTTACGTACTTTCTGTGCTGTTTTACGGAATGGAGTCATGGACGTTAAAAAAGATTGATACCAAAAAATTAGAGGCATTTGAACTGTGGATGTATCGCAGAATCCTGAGAATATCATGGACCGAGAGAGTCACAAATGTCGAGGTCTTGAGAAGAATGAACAAAGAAAAGGAAGTCATATTTACAATCAAAAAACGAAAACTGCAATACTTGGGCCACATTACAAGAGGCGAAAGATATGAACTGCTTCGAATAATTATGCAAGGGAAAATAGCAGGAAAAAGGTCCATAGGAAGAAGACGAAACTCCTGGCTAAAGAATCTACGGGAATGGTATAGTTGTAGCAACAACGAATTGTTTCGGTCAGCAGTTTCGAAAATACGTATAGCCCTGATGATCGCCAACCTTCGGAACGAAGATGGCACTTGAAGAAGAAGAAAGATAAAAATACTTTTATTGACGTTTCAATTTCCACTTCGGAAATCGTTCGGAAATTAAAGATAAAAACGTATTTTTATCTTTAATTGTGGCTTATTCCCAGTTTAATAGTAATTAATCCACCTTCACAGTTAATACATGGTATCTCGTTAATAACATGTAATTAAGTTTTGGAGTTTGTGTTTTTAATTTTGTGAAATATTTATTTAAGAGGTTTTTGCCTTTGTGGGCCACTGTTATATTATGTTTGGTTAAAAGATTTGTTAGTTGTTCGGATAAATCTTTTATATACGGAAGAGTTGTATACGTGGTTTTGATACTGTTGGGTTTATTGTTAGTTGTGTTGCTATAAAATTTATTGAGTCTTGATTTGAAAAAAGTTTCGATTAGATGTTCGGGATATGCTTTTTTTAGAAGGGCATTTTTTGCTTTTTATATTGCTGTTGGTCTGTATTCTGGATCTGTTAGTTGTATAGATTTATCAGCGAGACTTATAATTACAGTTTACCCTATTCTCCTGTACGGAATGTAAGCATAGACGTTAACAGCCATATCCATTAACAAAAATATGCTTAATGTGCTTTACCTTTAAAATGTGGTGCGAGCACCGAATGCATAAATGAGTGGGTCTTCAAGATAGGGAATTTTATTGATGTAAAGTATGTAAAAGACTACATATTTAGGGCATATATGTCATGAAAAATGATACACTTTTCAGCAACTAGCAAACATATTGTAAACATATTGAAAAACGATTTTTTCAGCAAACTTTACTATATGGAAAGATACAGAGGAGTAAGAAAATACAAGATCAAAATGATTAAGAATGATGTTACCATATTCTTCCGAGTGTTAACGAGGAAAAAATCGAAAGTTCGAAAATCAAAAGAAACACATAACGTCTGATTGTAGCGTTTACGCTACTGACTAGTCCAATTTAAACCCCTCAAGAAATTTTTATTACCCGCCTACGATCGATTTTAAATCGACATTCCTTCACCTACGCGCTGTTATCGCTTTGAAAGGAAGATCGATTTTATGCGGAAGCCGAACGATCAGTTTTGGTCAGAACGTAAACGCAGACACGCCAACCGGTGAAATTGTTCACCTTCAAAGTGACGGAATTGGAGCAGAAAAATAATTTGGGGAAGAATATAACTCAGTAATAAAAATAATAAGTAAAATTAATAAATATCAATATTCATTAATTGATAAGTTCCACATAAAAGGAAGATTTTTTTGCCGTGCTGCAGTTCCATGTAAGTAAATCATTTCATACGTATTATCTCCTTATCATATAATCAAATTTATCATTGTATTTAGTATTTCTTTAGAGATTTATTTTTGAGTTCCGAAATAATTTAAATATAAAATTTCCTTGATTTACTTGCAAAGAACAGAAGGTCATTTTTTTTATAGTTAAACTTAAATTCTGTTTTATTCCATGTCGTTACCATTAAGTTTTTTTGGTTTTTTTTTTACCCAACTTTTTTTGGTGGAATATAAAAGGTTCTACAAATGTGGACAGCCTTCTATATTCTGCGCATGTTCTTTTCAGGGCGCAAGCTTATCATGCTACGGAAATTACTTCATAAATTTTGACATGTTAACTTAACCTGTTTTGATGTTTTGTTTTGGTGCAGTCAATCCATGCTGCTACACCTATTGAATTGTATTTATTAAATTAAATAATCATTTTAGATTCCGTCACGTGAAAATATTAATTTCACTTCACTTGAGGATATTCTTTTCAGAATATTCCCTCAAGGACTCAAGTAACAGAATCCTGAAACTAATTAGCAACTTGTGTTAGTAACCCGTGGATTTTGCTGTCACCCAGAGACCAGTGACTGGTTGTGGCTTTTGTGACCAGGATTCGTCTTTACAGCCATAAACTGATGTAGCCGTGCTAAGAGGAGTTTTTCCTATGGACTTATACTGCTGTAAAGATAAGTTGTTTAACTATTTGACCTTTTGTATTACGTATTACTTTCTATTTACTGTTAACTTTCATATGCATATGATCAAGTAACTACATTTTGATAAAATATAATTTTGATATTATTGGGAGAGGGGAAATATATTACCTTTTTTTATTAGTTTTTTGTTAAATAGGATTTTAAGAGTACTGACCAAACTCACTTTTGCTATAATATATTTCTTTAATACATTTGATATACTTAATAAAATTTTGATATTGGGAAGGGAAATGAATTTCATGTGGTTTTTAAAACATTGTCTAATGAGCATGAAGACTCACTTTTGAATGTAATATATATGTAATATAATAATTGTAATAGACTTATCAAGTGTGATATCTTTACAATATTGTCATTAGTATCTCATATTAGTAGAACTATTTAAGTTAAATTACTACCTTTTTGTGTTAAGACTTAGGCTACCCTACGGACTATTCTTGGTTTATACTAATATTTCATATTTTATTTGGCCAGTGGTAGTGACTATTCGTTTGTTGAGGGGCTATTAGGTCCCATTGTATCTGTATACCATCAACTACCACTGTTATTTGGCTTTGCATTATATGTAAATTGTTTATACACATATACCTATATACATTTTGGTAATTGTTTACATTAGTAAGGGTCCCTAAAAATGCGAATTTTTCGGGGACTTAGCCTGAAAAATAGAAATAGTAAATAGAAGAGTAAATATATTGAATTTAAGTTTTTATAACAGTATACTATATATGAGTTAATATTGTTTTTAAAAGTGTACCACATATGACTTAATATTGTTTTTGCGTATTTCAGAATTAGTGTTTTTGTAAAACTCGATATTGAGTATTAAATAACAAAATAAAACCTAATCCAAACTACTCCAATCACATCTAAAACTTCACAGAATAATAAACAATCAGAATGCCAACTCTGTTTGAAAAAATAAGTACGCGAATCTCGTTTGCGCAGACGGAATCAGCCATGTTTTAAACGGAACCAGTGCTGTATAGACATAATATAATATGCACTATTTTATTCGTACTTTTAGTAAACAAATTAAAACCTAATCTACTCATATCATCTAACAATTTAAACTAATAAAGAAGTTGATAACTAATGCATCCAACTAAATACAACATAAAACGAAATAAGCTATAATCTATACGTAATAACATAAGTTAATAACAAATGAAATACAGTTATATGTATCCCTTAGAAACAGAAAATGGAAATAATACTCAATATCTTTATTCCTTTATGATTGTATTTGAGAATTAATATTTTCACAATAAACAATATATTTGAAAAGTGTGGCAACATTGGATCAAGAAGTATGCACTACGCATACGCACATCATTGACAGCAGCTGTAATGGCGGCGGCATCTTGAAATTTATGTCAAAATATCAGTTTTTTAAATGCGAATTACAGAAAAACTATAGCTCAGCGTAAAAAAATGTATAGATTGAAAAGTGAATAAAAAATAAAACATAATCCACTGTCCAAATTTCAGACTAATCCGACTATCCTTACTAATGTAAGTAATTACCTACATTTTTTATAAATATATTTATTGTTGCTATTTTGAGTTTTATTTCAGTTCTACTAACCAGTATATAACATAGCAAAACAAGATTATTATTTAGTATTTTTGTATTTCAGAGTATTATCTCCAGATTCATTTGTTACTTCAAAATCTCAACTATCGTTGAGTTGGCGCCCTTCTTTTCTCTTCTTATTGTTCTCTTTCTATAAATTTATTCCCAGTGACCTTCTTCAGTTGTATCACGTTTGATATTACCAGGTCTCATTTCTTTCTTGTCTCATTAGCTCATTATCTCTTGTTATTGTTGTTTATATCTTTAAAGCCACAATCCAGTGCATTGAAGCTAGCCCGAACACTCACTTGAGATTTAGTGTCTCTTTGGCCATTTAAATTTGTTCCTCTGAGCTTAGCCCTATTTTTAGTATTTTTTTTTTCATCACTTCTCTTTCAGTTCTTCTGAAATTTGGAAGTTCTACACTTCCAAAAACCCAATACTCCCGGAGTATTGAGCGTTTCAATTGGCGCCCAACGCCAATTGAGGTTTCAATTGGCGCCCAACGTGGGGCTTCTTTTCCACTTCTGCCTTAAAATATATATATATATATATATATATATATATATATATATATATATATATATATATATATCTCCTTTAACTTTTGATTTTGATCTTGGGTTGTTGTGGTTTTCACTGGTTGTGCTTTTAGATTTTCATTTTAACGTTTAGTTTTGTTTTTCTTTTTTTTTTGGACATTACCTTATATCTATATCTTAAATTGACTTGTTTTTGCTATATACTGTGTAGACTGAATAAACTGCTTTGTTTTTGATTGATTAAATAACAATTTTAGATTAATAATAAATTAATTAAAAATTTAAATAACATAAAGTTAACTATTTAACATATTTTACAAGTCCGGAGTAGCCAATAAGTTGAGTCACTACCTCGAAATAACAGTTTTGAAATTTTAGGTTCCTTAGGGTGTTGTAGCAGTATATGTCATTGGATTTCATAACTGGACCAAAACAATTAAACATTACTGGTATAGGTATCCCTTCAGAATATTAATTTGGAGTCAGAGAGTAAGTTAAACTTTACCTACTTTTATTCATTCTCTTGTATATTTCTCAGTTGTGTAAAAATGTCTGCGTTCAAGGTAGAGCATCTGTTAGCTCCTGAATTAGAGTATGAGTTGAGAGTCCGTCATCTAACCAGTCCATTGTTAAAAATGTTGTATAATGTACAGAATGTACCAGGTAAATTTCCTGATTTTAAAGTTGAACATGGTGTTTTGTATGAACATGTCTTAAGTTCCATGGATGCCTTTACTGGAATGTCGGATTGGAAGATAGTCGTTCCAACTATTAATAGAGCAGAGGTTGGCCACTTTTCATGACCATCCTACTGCAGCTCATTTTGGTTTCTACAAAACTTTCCATCGAATATCTGAACTTTATTACTGGCCGAAGATGCGTCAAACTGTACGTAGCTATATCGCTAAATGCAAAATCTGTGCTACATGCAAACCGACAAATCTTCCCCAACCAGGTTAAATGGATAGTTATCGATGGATTGATTTTCCATTTCAACTTATATCATTAGATCTCATTGGTCTCTTATCACTTCTGTACCAGTTTGGTTGCTTAAGATCTGTTTATCTATTTTGTTTACCTGACAAAAACCATAAGATGTTGTGCTATTTTGCCTTCTATTTTTTTTTATCTTATCTTAATGTTGGTTATTATCTTGGTTTATGGACTTGCTAATTTTGTTGTTTGTTTTCTCTCAAAAGTCCAACTTCATATCATAGGAGTACAGGATGGATATATGGAATTTTCCCCATCTTGAGTTCTGAATTAAATAGATGTTTACAGAGATAATTAGGAAACACTTTAACATTTTCTTTTATTGATGTTTGCATAGGCTCGTACGTAGACTATGGCCATAAAGCTTATGCATTCATATTCACTTACTGTGTCGGTGTTTTAGCGTGGGTTCAGGATTGATCACCCTGGATGTGTGCCCTCACTTGGCTCAGAAATATATCAATACATATTAATTGTTCCTTGAGTGTCTCTTAGGTTGAAATCAGAATGTGTCATTTAGAATTGGATCGTTCTGATATTCAGCAGTAAGTAAGTCTGTTTAACTTGGAGGTCATCTCCTATGCTATTATCGTTGAAAGTATTTGAGTTTTAACATATCTTATTGTATACTGTTTGTTTACCTGTCTCTCTACTAGTGATATGGATTGATAGATGTGAGTTATCTTTATCTGTATCTTAATTGAGTTTATCTTCACCTTTATGGAGTTTATCTCATACCTGTAATGGAGTTTATTTCGTATCTTTACCTTGAGTTTATCTCGTACCTTGACTGAGTTTATCTCGTATCTTTACCTTGAGTGTATATTTATCTTTACCTTAATTGGTTTATCTTGTACCTTTACCTTAAGTTAGTTATCTTTACCTTTACCTGGATAAGTTTATTTCTTATCTATATCTTATGAATCTATATCTTATCTTTATCTTGATTATAGAGTCCTAAAAATCTGTCCTTTACTGTTCTTGTCGTGAGTAAAGAATTGGAACACGTCAATAGTACAGTTTAGGTATTACAGTTAGGATCTCTTTTATCTTTCCTTCTACCAAGTGTATAGCTGGTAGAAGTGAGTTTTGTGCATATCCTCTACCATGAGTAGATCTGGACGTGCAATTATCTTTTACCTTTTGTGCATATCCTTTACTATGAGTTGGGATTGCAGTTATCTTACTTACCTTTTTTTAGCATACCCTATACCATGAGTATAGTGGGCTTGCTAGTATCTAGGCTTACTTGTGTCTTTACTGATTGTGTGTTTCCCTACCGCTGCAAAAGCAAGTAGGTGTATTGAATTAGCTTTTACCTTGGATTTTCAATATGTTGTTGATATCCCGAACCATATATATGTTTAGGTTTTGTAGTTTCAACTAGTTCTGAGTAATTAGGCCCTCATTGAACTCTATGGTGACGAATAGAATCTGGTCGCTCTAGTGTCAACGTTGGGTAAAGTTCATAGGACTTTGTTTGAATTTCGTTGTTATGAATGGTTCTTGGAGATATTGTGTTAGGGGTTGTTAATACACACCTATAATGTAGTTTTAACGAATGGTTGTTTTTACAAATACTTGAGAATGTAGATAAGTAGTGTTAAAAGTTAACTTGATCTGTAAGGTTATAGAATTAAACTTAAAATGTATACCTTTTTATTTTTTTTATCTTTGGTTTATACTAAATAAATTAACATACATTATCTCAAAAAAAAAAATGTATGACTTCGTCCCATATTCTTCGTTCCATATTTTTATTTCGTCCTTGATTTTGTTCCAATTCCTGAGCAAATGGTTGACTGGTGAGGAAAATGTTCAATTTTAACGTATCAACGTTCATTGTCGACCCAGCGTTAGATCGTTCTGCCACAAAAAAAAAAAAAAGTTCCTTTTTTTTTTGTTGGAGATGAGGGAGAATGTAGCGTTTACGCTACTGACTAGTCCAATTTAAACCCCTCAAGAAATTTTTATTACCCGCCTACGATCGATTTTAAATCGACATTCCTTCACCTACGCGCTGTTATCGCTTTGAAAGGAAGATCGATTTTATGCGGAAGCCGAACGATCAGTTTTGGTCAGAACGTAAACGCAGACACGCCAACCGGTGAAATTGTTCACCTTCAAAGTGACGGAATTGGAGCAGAAAAATAATTTGGGGAAGAATATAACTCAGTAATAAAAATAATAAGTAAAATTAATAAATATCAATATTCATTTATTGATAAGTTCCACATAAAAGGAAGATTTTTTTGTCGTGCTGCAGTTCCATGTAAGTAAATCATTTCATACGTATTATCTCCTTATCATATAATCAAATTTATCATTGTATTTAGTATTTCTTTAGAGATTTATTTTTGAGTTCCGAAATAATTTAAATATAAAATTTCCTTGATTTACTTGCAAAGAACAGAAGGTCATTTTTTTTATAGTTAAACTTAAATTCTGTTTTATTCCATGTCGTTACCATTAAGTTTTTTGGTTTTTTTTTTTACCCAACTTTTTTTGGTGGAATATAAAAGGTTCTACAAATGTGGACAGCCTTCTATATTCTGCGCATGTTCTTTTCAGGGCGCAAGCTTATCATGCTACGGAAATAACTTCATAAATTTTGACATGTTAACTTAACCTGTTTTGATGTTTTGTTTTGGTGCAGTCAATCCATGCTGCTACACCTATTGAATTGTATTTATTAAATTAAATAATCATTTTAGATTCCGTCACGTGAAAATATTAATTTCACTTCACTTGAGGATATTCTTTTCAGAATATTCCCTCAAGGACTCAAGTAACAGAATCCTGAAACTAATTAGCAACTTGTGTTAGTAACCCGTGGATTTTGCTGTCACCCAGAGACCAGTGACTGGTTGTGGCTTTTGTGACCAGGATTCGTCTTTACAGCCATAAACTGATGTAGCCGTGCCAAGAGGAGTTTTTCCTATGGACTTATAGTGCTGTAAAGATAAGTTGTTTAACTATTTGACCTTTTGTATTACGTATTACTTTCTATTTACTGTTAACTTTCATATGCATATGATCAAGTAACTACATTTTGATAAAATATAATTTTGATATTATTGGGAGAGGGGAAATATATTACCTTTTTTTATTAGTTTTTTTTTTAAATAGGATTTTAAGAGTACTGACCAAACTCACTTTTGCTATAATATATTTCTTTAATACATTTGATATACTTAATACAATTTTGATATTGGGAAGGGAAATGAATTTCATGTGGTTTTTCAAACATTGTCTAATGAGCATGAAGACTCACTTTTGAATGTAATATATATGTAATATAATAATTGTAATAGACTTATCAAGTGTGATATCTTTACAATATTGTCATTAGTATCTCATATTAGTAGAACTATTTAAGTTAAATTACTACCTTTTTGTGTTAAGACTTAGGCTACCCTACGGACTATTCTTGGTTTATACTAATATTTCATATTTTATTTGGCCAGTGGTAGTGACTATTCGTTTGTTGAGGGGCTATTAGGTCCCATTGTATCTGTATACCATCAACTACCACTGTTATTTGGCTTTGCATTATATGTAAATTGTTTATACACATATACCTATATACATTTTGGTAATTGTTTACATTAGTAAGGGTCCCTAAAAATGCGAATTTTTCGGGGACTTTGCCTGAAAAATAGAAATAGTAAATAGAAGAGTAAATATATTGAATTTAAGTTTTTATAACAGTATACTATATATGAGTTAATATTGTTTTTAAAAGTGTACCACATATGATTTAATATTGTTTTTGCGTATTTCAGAATTAGTGTTTTTGTAAAACTCGATATTGAGTATTAAATAACAAAATAAAACCTAATCCAAACTACTCCAATCACATCTAAAACTTCACAGAATAATAAACAATCAGAATGCCAACTCTGTTTGAAAAAATAAGTACGCGAGTCTCGTTTGCGCAGACGGAATCAGCCATGTTTTAAACGGAACCAGTGCTGTATAGACATAATATAATATGCACTATTTTATTCGTACTTTTAGTAAACCAATTAAAACCTAATCTACTCATATCATCTAACAATTTAAACTAATAAAGAAGTTGATAACTAATGCATCCAACTAAATACAACATAAAACGAAATAAGCTATAATCTATACGTAATAACATAAGTTAATAACAAATGAAATACAGTTATATGTATCCCTTAAAAACAGAAAATGGAAATAATACTCAATATCTTTATTCCTTTATGATTGTATTTGAGAATTAATATTTTCACAATAAACAATATATTTGAAAAGTGTGGCAACATTGGATCAAGAAGTATGCACTACGCATACGCACATCATTGACAGCAGCTGTAATGGCGGCGGCATCTTGAAATTTATGTCAAAATATCAGTTTTTTAAATGCGAATTACAGAAAAACTATAGCTCAGCGTAAAAAAATGTATAGATTGAAAAGTGAATAAAAAATAAAACATAATCCACTGTCCAAATTTCAGACTAATCCGACTATCCTTACTAATGTAAGTAATTACCTACATTTTTTATAAATATATTTATTGTTGCTATTTTGAGTTTTATTTCAGTTCTACTAACCAGTATATAACATAGCAAAACAAGATTATTATTTAGTATTTTTGTATTTCAGAGTATTATCTCCAGATTCATTTGTTACTTCAAAATCTCAACTATCGTTGAGTTGGCGCCCTTCTTTTCTCTTCTTATTGTTCTCTTTCTATAAATTTATTCCCAGTGACCTTCTTCAGTTGTATCACGTTTGATATTACCAGGTCTCATTTCTTTCTTGTCTCATTAGCTCATTATCTCTTGTTATTGTTGTTTATATCTTTAAAGCCACAATCCAGTGCATTGAAGCTAGCCCGAACACTCACTTGAGATTTAGTGTCTCTTTGGCCATTTAAATTTGTTCCTCTGAGCTTAGCCCTATTTTTAGTATTTTTTTTTTCATCACTTCTCTTTCAGTTCTTCTGAAATTTGGAAGTTCTACACTTCCAAAAACCCAATACTCCCGGAGTATTGAGCGTTTCAATTGGCGCCCAACGCCAATTGAGGTTTCATGATGAAATGGATGACTGATGAAATATCGGGACTTATGAAAAGCAGGCCAAAATAGAAAAATAAAAACACTGAAGAGTACCATAAAATTCATAAATAAATCAGAAGGAAAATCCGGGATGCAAAGGAAAAATGGTACAAAATCAAATGTCTTGAAATAGAAGAACTGCAGAAAAAGAATGACACGTTTAATATGTATAAAGATGTGAAAGAAATAACTGAAACACATAGATCAACTGCAAGTTGATAAACTTGCTTGATAAACAAGGAAATATTATAGTAAATAAACAAGACAGATTAGAGAGGTGGAAAGAGTATAGTAAGGAGCTATTTGATGGTGACAGAACAGAAATTCAAATCAAAAATAAATCGACTGGTTCAAACATAACATTCGATGAAATGGAAAGAGCTATAAAGCTATCAAAGAATAGGAAAGCAACCGGTCCAAATGAAATTTCAAGCGAAATAATCAAACTGCTCGACGATAAGGGTAAACATTCTCTTCTAAGCCTATTTAATAAAATATATAAAACATGACATATACCAACAGACTGGCTACTGTCAACATTTGCAATAATACCGAAAAAAATAAATGCCAAGTGTAGCGATCATGGCACTATCAGTCTGATGGGTCATGTACTGAAAATTTTCCTAAGAATACTGCACTTGAAAATTTACAACAAAATAGAAGTAAAAATAAGTAAAACACAATTTGGTTTCAGAAACAACCTTGGAACCAGAGAAGCACTCTGTAGTTTGCACGTCATGATTTAAAGATGTAGGGATGTAGAACAATCAGTATATATGTGTTTTATCGACTTTGAAAAGGCCTTTGACCCACTAAACCATGACAAACTTATAGGTGTCTTGCAACAGGTGGGAATTGATAACCGAGACCTCCGTGTTATCAAATATTTGTATTGAAATCAATGTGCAAACATACGAGCTGGACTGAACACGACGGAATCAGTGGATACACAAAGTGGAGTAAGGCAAGGATGTATTATTTCGCCTCTACTTTTTAATATCTACTGCGAATTTATTTTCAATCAACGGAATTATTGTCAATAATCTCAGATATGGAGACGACACTGTACTTATTGCCTCCAATGAAGAAGACCTGCCAACAACGACTTATAAACAGGATAACCGAAGCATGTGATGAATATGAGCTAAAACTTAATACTTCTAAGACAAAACTTATGTTAGCCAGCAAAACGGAGTTACAACCCACGAACATCAAAGCGCATGGAATAGACTTAGAAAGAGTCCACAATATTACCTACTTGGGTGCAAAAGTTAACGATAACTGGGCTATAAATAAAGAAATAAGAATACGCATTGAAAAAGCCAGGGCCACCTTCTATAATTTAAAGAAAATTCTAATTAATAGAGATATTACGTTAAACCTTAAAATCAGATTAACACGCTGCCATATATTCTCCACATTGCTGTATGGTATGGAGAGCTGGACGCTTACAGGGACATTATAGAAAACATTAGAAGGCTTTGAGATGTGGATTTATCGTCGAGTATTGCGGATAAGTTGGGTTAATCGAATAAGAAATGAAATATTTTTACATCGAATGAAAAAAAGCACAGAAATAACAAAAATTATAAAAATTCAAAAGTTACAATATTTTGGTCATGTAATGAGACATCCAGAGAGGTATAAACTTCTACACCTTATAATACAGGGTAAGATCGCGGGAAGGAGAGGCCCAGGCCGACGAAGAACATCCTGGCTCCGAAATTTTCGAGAATGGTATTAAGAGACCACCACTAATTTATTTAGAGCCGCCGTAAACAAAGTTATTATTACCAATATGATCGCCAACGTTCGATAATCGGACAGGGTACTGAAAGAAGAAGAAGTCAACGAGAAACATTTATAATAATACCTCCTAATTATGAGAAACATAAAAAGATACTCTGTAAATAAAGAATCAACAATCTAAGTCAACAGAACAGTATAATTAATAAATTAAGAAAACCACAGAATGTGATTAGAAATCTGACGAATAGCGAAAATACCGAAAATTGTACCTACTTGAAATTTAAATTTTTACCAAGGTGCATTTAGTGTCTTTTAATAAAAACAACATTAGTGTACAGTTTTAGAGCGGAAGTATTTAAAAAGAAATGAACTTTTAAGTACAAGCTATAAAAATATATTTATCATTGTTATGACTATTGTTAATTATTTATTAGATTAAACTTGGTACTATTTGTTTAATTGTTTTTACCATAATATTTACTTTTAAAAATATTTAATTGAGTAGCTGCAAATATCTACACACTATTATTTATCCAAATAGTAAAAATGAAAAGGAATTTTTTAATCTTTTGTAAACGTTGATACACATAAGTTTTGATGAAAAATTTGCTTTAAAGTTTCTATGGGATTTTAATATGGGCTCTAATTGTTGATTTTAATATGTTGTAAAAAGTTGAAAAGAAAACAAACATTTCTCGGACACTAAATTTTAAAATCATCAATATGAATATTCAATATCATCAATAAAACAAATTCAAAACTAGCGGTTGAATTGGAAAATTTTTACCTATTTTTTAAATGGGGTATGTCAAAATTTGTGAAATTAAATAAACTTTTCCAAAGCGATAAAGTAGTTAGCACAAATTTGCACAGCAATTTACGACGAATATCAAAATTGCCTCGAATGTGTAATCCTTAAACCTCAAGACCTACAAACAATGTAAAAGATCGATGTCGAATGGAGGAAGCTTCAACAATACTGAATTCTATTTTTGTCTGAAGGATAAATTCTATTCTAAGTGGGTCAGATATAATATTTTTACGGTAATCCTCTACTTGATAGTTTGAGTGACATCGAATTATCTCTGTTAACTTTACCTCACTCAAATGCAAGTTGTGAAAGACAATTTTCAAAAGTAAATTTATTAAAGAAAAAGTGAAGGAACGGCGGGATATGCTTCCTAACCTCATTAACTGCTTATTCTAATTTGTTGGTGATAGTTCTGCTTCAGCCTGATCTAGTTGAGTATACTTCTATGCTATTGTTATATGACCTAGTTTGCTCGTTAGTGCTTCTTGAGCTTTAGCAACTCTGTTGTGTGAGTGTGTGTGTGTGTGTGTGTGTGTGTGTGTGTGTGTGTGTGTGTGTGTGTGTGTGTGTGTGTGTGTGTGTGTGTGTGTGTGTGGGGGGGGGGGATAATAGATCTCTTTTTAGCTTTGGGTTTTGCGTTTATATATATATATATATATATATATATATATATATATATATATATATATACATACCTGCATACACATACATGCATATACAGCACAAACGACAATATCAATCTGTAGTCATTTATAGTAGTATTATCTGTAGTAGTAATTTATTTTTTCAAGGTCCCACATAAAACTGATTTGTTTTTTTATTACTTTTTCAAAATTAAATTGAGAGATACTTTTTATTTCCAGTAAACAAGTAATTCTCTAACAATAAAACAATCAACAATTGCACAAAATTTTTATAAATTGTTGTCACTACAGTCGTTTTGGCAGAGTACCTTTCGCAAACTAAAGTTTTCAGTGTTTTATTGTTAAATATAATAAATTTGTATCAAGTAACAGTCGAATCCATTACATTGTCACATTATGGACTCATTAAGTAATTATCTCTCGTTTAATTGGTATATATATATATATATATATATATATATATATATATATATATATATATATGTATATATATATATATATATATATATATATAAGAAAAAAGAAGTACTTATGACTCGTTTGGAAAAAATATAAAACTGTTTTGGATGGGTTGGAGTCAATAAAAAGGGCTATTTGTTGACTATTTTTTACTCGAGCTTTCAATTGTGATTACAATTATTATCAAGAGCTTCTAAAAAATACAAAATATCTTACAAAGTTGAACTAGAAATAAAAATTTTTTTGTTAACTCATCAAATAAAATTAGTTTGTTATATAAAACTGCTGCTTACATAATAATTACAAAAAATATTATTAAAAAATGTCCTATTCTAATAAATGTTTCTCTGAAAAATTTTAATAGTTTCTTAACAAAAACAATTGAATTTGTAAACAAAAATTGAATAGCTACAAACCAGCCTAAATGTCATAAATAATAACTTAAAAATTTTTATTTTTGACATATTGTCAAAAATAAAATTTTGTTTAAAAAATTCTTCTTTGTTTAGTAACAAGAAAGCAGAAGATTTATTCACCATTGATAGATGCCCGAAAAAATGTAACAAATACATGGAAAATTCAAAAAGTGATATTTTACTGAATGCATATATAAATTCCATAGAAATATTATAATTATAAATTTTGCTTAGATTTTGAATTTCTGACCTTTTGTTTAAATTATTATCACTTTTGCTAATACAAACCATTTCCAAAAAAGTTCTTTTAAATTTATTACTTTCACTACATACTATTTTAATATTATCAAAATCCATAATATGGTCTTTGTCTATTACATGCAGAATTAAGAAACCATCTTGTGCTTTGGCAGAGTGCTTTGTACATATATATATATATATATATATATATATATATATATATATATATATATATATATATATATATATATATATATATATATAATATAATTTTGTATCATAGTTTTTATTATCAAACTAGATTATCGCCTAGTAATTAATAAAACACTCAGATAATCATAAAAATAATAATATAATCTGATAGAATCTAATATAATCACGCAAATGTTAGTAACAATGAACGTACATAATATTAATGATGATAAGATAATATATATATATATATATATATATATATATATATAATATATATATATATATATATACATATATATATATGTTCATGATCTGTTCAGATCGTAAATATTTCTTTTGGCCTATCTAAAAATATTTCGGACTTCAAACAAGAACGAAGAACGTAAAAAACTAATAGCGATGTCATAGTCGGTGGCCTAATTTGTCATTCAATGATATTTCGTTTTTTAAACTATTTGACTTGATTTAAACATTGAAAACATTAACACTATTCCAAAAATATTTTGCATAGTGAAGAACATTGAGATATAGTCAAATTTTTCTGGGGAGAAAAGGAATGGCAAACATTCAGAACGTTTAAAACAACAAGAAAAATGGTAAAAAACTATGAACTCACATACCTTCTCTTGTCGTTTAAAACATTCTAAACGTTTGGCATTCCTTTACTTAGGTAGCTGTAGCTTTTTACTCCGTGGATGGGTTAGTTGTTGCTCTGGAAACCTCAGTAACTTTTAACTTAAGTGCCACCAATTGGTCGCATTGCTCCAGTAATGATCCTTTTCTAAGTTAACATTCTCCTATACTTACCGATTAGTAGTTCTTCATCATCTCGATCATAATAAATTTGATCGTCTACTTGGTCTCTTGATGCCTCTTGAATACCAAAGTGCAATTCTAGTGGACCATCTATTGTCAATTCGTCTTGCTAAATGTCACACACACTGCCATTTGATCTTGGTTTTTTGTCTAATTCATTCTATTCTTTTTCGATCTCTATTACACCAAGCATGCATCGCTCCATTAAACTTTAAATGTATATATATATATATATATATATATACATTTTGGGTGACTAGTGGCGGCCGTGTCCTAGTAGCTACCTACGAGCGAACGAACGAACCGAATACTGTTAGGATCCGGGTCCTGCCAGTCGTAAGAAACGACTAATAGGTAAAATGAGAAATGGTGTGCTGTTGCCTAAGGTGATGAGATCGCAACAACAGACGCACGAAGCGATATGTCTTACATCTATGAATATAGGTACAGTAACGAGCGAACGGACAAACCGAATACTGTTAGGGGCCTAGTCCTGCCTGTCGTAAGAGGCAACTAATGGGATGAAATAAGAAGTGGTGTACTGTCTTCTAAGGTGTCGAGATCGCAACAACCGACGCACGAAGCGATATGTCTTACGTTTATGAATAAAGTGACAGTAACGTGGCCGTTGTTTGCGGCATCGGTCGTCGGTATGTGAGCTGCTAGGATAATGGCCAGTCCGTTAATCGTACTGGTTAACAGGATGCTCTCTTAGCTCGAGCTCACGAGGAAGCACTCTACTCTCATTCCATGTAACCTCTGTGAGCAGGATTACAAGCTCATAAACGTTTAGTACCATGTAGATGTGCGCTTGTAGGACGTGCCTACTTTGGAGATTAGTGGTAGAGGAGTAGGGGCATTGGTTCTTCCAAAATATAATGTATTACCTACTGAACGTTAAGAAAAACGTACATGCACTCAGGGATTGTTGGATTTTTGCGTTCAGGGGTCCCCTAGACTTTACTACTCAGGGGGAATAAGGAATCTTCGTTAAAATTCAATTATGTTGACACGGATACCTTGAGTGAGTATGGGGTATCTAGATTTACTTGAGTGGTCCTGGCGTTCCTTATCAACATGACCGATGTGCAGTGGGTCTGCACTTACGCCAGAATATCGATACTCTTAGGTTTAAGAGTATAGTTGCTCCTGATAATGCAATATAAGTAGTTATATCGCCTTTAAATGCCTGTTGCTGTCACCTTAAGGCTTGGTGCTCGGTGCAACCTATAGTAGTGTGGAACGGCGGATCCGTCTTTGAAAAACAACACTTAATCTCGTTGACTAGTCGCCCCACGACTTCTTAGTAAGATCCTAACTATGTCTCTCTATGTATGAATGTGAGGCGCTCTATAACTAAAGAGCACAACGCTTTGTGTCTAAATTGGTTACTAGGATTAAGGAATATATATCACTAGAGATATGCGCAGATATATTTAAACTCAAATGTAGGGATCGGATAAAACGGTCTACCATAACTGCTATAAATAAAAATAATTTAATAATTATTATTTTCTCTCCTTTGCGCTAGTCAAAATGTGCAAAGTAAATCTTCCAGAAAAACGTTCTGTAGCTATGATGTCTCATACGTATGTATGTAGCAGCCTATGCTTCAAGAACACAACCCTTTGTGATTTTTTGTAGGTATTGGAATTCGTAAACACTAGCGTGCATGTGTGGATTAGCCCTTTGTTATTTAATAAACATTTATTATCGAAAATGAATGTTTAAAAAACTTACCTTAGTCATTTGTTTGTAGCCCATAGGCCAATATACTTCATTATAATACTGATCGTTCGGAAAAGATTTCTCGGGAGATCTATCTCCATGTCTGATAAGCTAAAAAATATATATTTTTTATAATTTTATAATGTTAAAAAGAATATTAACAATATTAAAAGGAAATACTAGTGTGCATTCGATAACCGTTTATGTGAAAAAATTGATAATAATATTTATAAATGATTTCATAAAATATTGTTATAATCTAATGGTGATTCTGCATGAAAACTAAAGGAGACTAAATATAATTTTAGATTGTTCTGAGGCAATAGCATCTTACATAGATGCATAGATATAGATGCAGAGATAATACAATTAATATAGAAATGTACTATAGAAAGAAATAAAATGAAGATTTTTTAATGCTAGAATTTTAAATGATATCAGCTACGCAGATGTTTATATAATAATTAGGGGTATAGAGACCATTGAATTAGAAAAAATAAAAAGGTCAAACTGATTTAAGGATCTCATATAATTTTCTTCTTATATAAAAACGAAAACAGGGACGTTTGTGGGCTATTGCGGTCACTAAGACCTAGTAACTATAAATCTTAATATTCCTATACATAAAAGTATTCATCACAAGTTGGGGCGACATGTATTATGCGAAAAATTTGTAAGAGTGTGATTTAGCCATTGCTAGTACATGGATCAGACGCGTATATTATTGATAAAGATATTTCATATAAGCTTATGTTAACCTGGCCAATCTGGAGAAGATGCTTTGGTTTAACTTTACATGACAACCTTGAAGTTCTGTATATGGAGTGAGGCAGTAATCACCACCTTAAAACTGCAACAGATGCTAATAATAAAACTTAGAGATCTAGTTATCCACCTGGAAGACATTCCATTGGATTCTAAGGTCAGGCCGACAGATGCTATGCTAGTTGCTTCTTCTGTTAAAGCTGATTGAAGTTTAACCGAAACTGGAAAAAGGTTCACTCATATGAATCTAAGATAGATAAAAGGGCAGGAGTGGGAGTAACTGGGCCGAATTTCAGGCATAACTGGAAATGCTACAACTACCGGGCGGTAACTTAGGGATAAATACATAAAATAGACAATATTGCTTAATAATGTCCTAACCCAGATACTCGTAAGGCAAAAGTCTTTATTTTATCAGGCAGCTAAGATGCATTAAAGGCTCGAAAGTCGTTTACTAGCGAATCAAAAATAAATATGTATATTAGAAGTGAGGTATTATAAATAGAATCTATATAAAAATAATTAGAAAAAAATTATGAATTAAAAAGCCCAGATTATAACAAACTAAGTGTTTAGGTACAACAAATCCATAAAAATGCCGAAATCGAGTACCTAATATCTTATAAATATTTAGTTCACAGAATTGGTAGAGATTTTGAACACCATTAAAAAAAAGGGAACATATTTGGGGCACATACTCAGAACTGAGAACTAAGAGTTGTTGCAGCTGATTTTAAAGGGTAAAATCGAAAGACGAAGGTATCATACAAGACGACAAATATCCTGGATAAAAAACATTCGCGACTGAACATAGTTAAACACAGAGACGCTTTAAAAAACAATAAAAGGTAGAGCCGAATTTGCAAAGGTTATAACTAAAACCTTTATTGTTGTAGTTGGCAATAGAAGAAAAAGAATCAAATTAAAAATTAATAGATAAATAATATTAGCAAGGGTGGCTTTCAGAATTTTTTCTGAAACGTTTAGTAGTTTTTAAGTTTTTATCAGATAAAAATTGTCGCATTCACAATGTATGGTTGCATTTCTTTGATTTGCCTATATGTATTATGTTGTTAATAGAACATTAAAATAACAACACAACGTGTTTTATTATTATATATACTTTTTATTATTTTAGAGCAATAAATAAGTGTCAACGAAATAAAGTAATACAAGATCTATGGAAAGGATCAGTAGGAGAGAACAAACACTGAATTTTAAGAAAACAAAAATTATGAAGAATGCTAAAGACACAGTTTAACAAAAGCGCAACAAATTAAAAATTATCAAGAATATAATTAGGGCACTATTAAGATAGATAATAGTACCCAAATCAGAAAAGTAAAACAGGAAAAGGTAGAAGCATAAGATTGAGACAGACGGCAATAGGAAGACTTTCCTCCGCCATTAAAAACGGGAAATGCTATTCAAATTAAAAATTAAAGTATTCAATAAATGCGGATAAAAAAATAAATTAGAGTTAAATCATTGCAAAATAGAAATAAAAAGAATGGACGAGGAGCCAAACCAAAATAAGACATACATAGTTGAAATCGTTCTAAAACCAGGATGGAGATGCAATGGAGCTGCAATCAACGAAACATATAGCTTAAATATTAAAATCTGAAGATGATATAGTTAATAATATATAACTCCCTGATTTAAATATCTGTTTGTAACGTTCGACAGAAAATGGTAAAATTCACGTCGAAAGCCTTTTTCACAACGAAAATATATTATTTTCAAAACGACAATCGATGACTAAGAATAAACAAGTAGATAAAAAATTTATTTTACCAATTTTTTGGTTTACTCCTAACGAGATATTTGAAAAATTGACATACTACAAAGAAATAGTTTCAGAACAGTATCAAAAATCTCATTTACCGAAACTGTAGCTACTAGTTCTGATTGACCATCATCTGCATCACGTATCCTCTCGGGAGCAGCTGAAGATTGGCGTGAAATAAACACTATTGTAATAACGACATATTCTAAAAAATATGAAAATCTCATTACTTCAACTAAGTAATAAACTTGTGATTATTGTGCGAATACTAATAATCACCTACTAGTTCTGATTAGTATTTATATTATTGAAATAGATGTAATAACGTTTTTATTATCAATTGTTTCCAGTGGCGTGCATGAGCGCAGGGTGTGTGCATTGTGCAAGTTTTTTTAATGTTGTGTAATATTTTTATTTGTAGGTCTTACGAAAACTTAAATTTTTAAAATCGAGGTCAAGAGATAAATGAATTAAATAATTTTAAAAAATCTTTGTTTATATTTAGATATATTCGTATATATTCCTAATACTTGTAGCATAATAAGGAACCGATTCTTATGGTATTATACTTATTAGTAAAAATAGAGTGAATTTCAAATTTTCCCCCAAATTTTTAAACTTTTAAAATTTAGTGAAAATATAGATGAAATTATATACAAAATATACAATATGTATACAAAATATACAAAAGTAAATAAAATTATTTGGAAATAGATTATTTTATGATTATGGAATACAAGGTAATAAATAGCTAGTGAAATTATAAGCCAACAACATAAGTTGCCTGGGTTGGTGGATATTAAAGTAAAAAAAAAAACAAAATTACACCAACATATCTAAGGGAGCCAAAAACTAAATGATGAATGTTAAAACATGAGGAAAAATAATATTTAGGACAAAAAGGAAAGAAACAATTATTTGAAACGTGGAAGGAGATAGTAATACAATTTCAAGAAATATCGCTAGTATTATTAGATATACTACAGTTAATACACTTAAAATCCTAAAGAAAGAAATTTAACATGAAGGAGACCTGATGGGTGCTAAACAAAGTAAAAGCTTAAATTAAAGTAGAGGGAAAAACGCACAAATAGTGTCAAGAAGCTAATGTAGTCCAAATCCATGAGATCCGCTTTTTTCTTATCGGGCATACCTGGTTTTGCGCTGTATGCATCTCTCAATTCCAAATTGTTGCTTTCTTTCTTTTTATATAGCTATATATTTTAAATAACTACAGCTTTCTGAAATTGTTTGTCAGCGTGTGAATTTTTAAAAAATATAGTATCAGGTTCGCTTTTTTTAAGTTGAATCACCTTTAAACCTGCTAGTTTTACTATCTCATTACTTTCATCTTTCAGCAAAGAAAAGTTTATTTGATTGCATAAACTCTTGAAGTCAAAAAAATGGGCGAAACAGATTTCATTAACATGGAAGGGCTTGTTTTTCTTCCTTGCAGCCTTTACGGCACCAATTATTGCGTCAGATAGGGCCGGATCTTAATGGACGTTTAATTTCTCTCTCAATTTGAGAATGCGCAGAATCTCCCTTGTTTTGGGTGTGAACTTTTATCAAATATTTATGCGTTACTGAGATAAGATTTTCAATTATTTTTATTGCATATAGAAACATACAGATCATAAATTTATTTTTTTGTTGGCCTGCACAATTATCCGAATAGAAACACTACGTCCAAATTGTTGAATGTTTCTGAAACTTTCTTAAGGTATTTGTAAACACATGTACCGATTCAAACAATGTTTGTATTTTGAGAACGATTTCCGAAGTGGGAATTTAAACGTCAATAAACGTATTTTAACCTTTAATTATGGCATATTCCCATTTAAATATTAATTAAATGACCACTGTTTGTCGATGTTTCCTAAATCCCAGTAGTCTTTAAATAATTGCAAACGTCGCTCCTTTGTGATATTTGACCGACATTTGAAAGCAGATTTTTCTCTGCATGATGGTGTACGTTCTGAAATGGTTTTCTTTGCCTTTAGTATTTGATAAGATTTTACACTATTTCTCAGTTTCTTACTACATTTTTTTGGCAATTATCTTCTTAACTTAGTCTATTTTTTCCTATTTTATTTGGACTTCAATCTGGATTTGTTAACTTCTGTTGAGAGGCGCTTATATTTTATTTATCAGACGGTTCACTTTGTATTGGTATAAGGTTATTAGGTATCATTTCACAGTCTTTCCTAGGGAGCAGATTCACACTTTCACATAAAATATTGGCTTGATTTATTGTGCTAACAGATAAATCTTTTTCGTCAGAACATGAAGCATTTCTTCGATTACGATGTTTTAGTCTACATCTTCATAGTCTGGGTCTTTCACGAAGTCGTCGGTCTCTGTAAAGAAAATTATGATAAGAATATTATCAAAATTAGGTAACAAATGAAATGCTTTTGATTATATCGAATAGAATATTACTAGAATTAGGTAAAAGAAATGAAAAGCTTTTAATTACATTGAAATGAACATTAATTGAATACATGAAATTACCTTTACTGAAAGAACTACTACTTAATGAGCTGTTTGACGAGTCACTAGACGAATTACTGCTAGTCGAATCACGACTATGATTCGGAACTTTTTCTTTTGTTAACATTGAGTCTTCTACGTTTAAAGTTCCATTCTGTATGTTTATTGTTGTGCCATTATCTAAAAAACAGTACGTAAAATTTAATAATATTATATAATAGAAGATAAGAATAAAGCAGAAGATAATAGTAATAAAAGCCATCTACATCAAGCCATCAACAGGTCATCAAACCTGTTAGGCATACCCTACCTAACACAGATATTTAAATTTTACATAAGTTTTCCGTCAATCGTAGCCAGAATCGGCGATGAATGACAGCAAAACCTATCGTCTAATGGGTGCCTAAATACTTCGAAAACTTACATACCTGTACTAGTCATTAGAACGGGAATGTTCTATTTCTCGGTTGTCTTTGCAAGCTCAAGGATCCCATTAGATCGCGATTTCATCTAAAAAAATAAGTACATACTAGTTATTTATTTTAGTATGAACAATGTAACATTTAAAAATAATCCTCATAAAAATATTGTTTTTTTTTGGAAGAACGAAACATCAGTATGTAACTTGAACTTGTTTTTTGTACTGGGAAAACTTTTATCATATAAAACGTGGTATCCTTAGATAACACAAAGCAAAGTTTATATATTTTCACCAACAGTGTGATACGAAGATATATATCAATTCACACCCCACGGACATTTTTCAACAACACTATTAGACATATCACACTATAGAATAAAAAAATAATATTGAATAAATACATACCTTTGCAATTGCAATGTAATATCGTCGTGATATGACGTTCTTGTCGAAAAACTAGTGCACCTTCTTCTTCGCGTACAGAGTTTTGTCTGTTTTGTCTCATTGTTGAAACAAAGCACTCTGAAGAAAGAGATAGTGTGACGTGACATCGCAATGTAGCACCGTTCCGCTGTCTGTTTTCCTTATACATTTGCTGTTACTCACTGAATAGATACCGCGTTTTCGTAGAAAATAAAGTTTGACACGGCGGTTTTAATTATCAAATAAAAACAAATTGAGTTTTTGTACTTGTCACGTTATTGAAGCAAAGAGGCGACATATTCTAATATTAACTAATTACAATTATTTTAAAGAAAACTTTAACTTAAATATGTGTATACAACATTCTTAACTACTCTGTAGGACCTGGTGGACAATATTTCTCTTTTCCCTTCTATTTTGTGCTTTTTTTTCTAGTCCCTTACCTTCACGTGTTTAAGGTCTTCCTCCACTTTACTAATCCACCTCGTTCTGGGTCTACCTATTCTTTTGAGGCCGATTAGTTTTCTGGTTACTACTAATTTGGGCATTCTGTTTGCTGCCATTCTTTTCAGATGTCCCAACCATCTGATTCTGTGTGACTTGACGAACTTGCTAATAGTAGGTTCTTTGTATAAAGCCATTAATTCATTGTTGGTTCTTTTCTCTCAACCATCTACTGTCTTCCGTCCTCCGAATATGCGTCTCAATATTTTTCTTTCTCATCTTTTCAGAGTATCCTCTTCCATCTTATTTAATATCCATGTCTCACTGGCATATGTTACTGTAGGTCGAATTACTCTTTTATATATTCTGAGTCTACCTTGTCTAGAAACGCATTTTGAGATCAGTAGGGCTCTTAAACTACCTAACTTTTAGTATCTTTTGCTATTTTGGCTTCGAGCTCCCATTTTTTTCCATTTTTATCGAAAAATACACATTAGCGTTTTAAATTTGTTTTTATCTATATAATAATATAATATTTAATATCTATATAATAATATAAATTCTGTATAAAATTTTATTGTACGCCCCTGCGAAGGGAAATATACGTCTATCTTTTGCAAAGAAGTTTTAAAACAATCGATATATTGTAGCGTTTTAAGTTCAGGTTCTTAGAAAAAATATTGCAAGTCAGGTATTCAATTTTTCTAAAACGCAATAACTATGCAAGTAGATTCAAGGTTAAACGGGTGTGGTTTATTTTTATTTGGAGTTCGGGGGACAAACGAGCATCGAGATACGTGAGGGGAAGGATCTGCGTTTGGTTTGTGAATCTAACGAAAGATTTAGTTAAGCAGAGGCATTCGAATTGAAAGGACGTGTCACACTTCTAAAGAGAAGCCGGCAAAAATTTGTGTAATGGTTAATTAGGTTTCAAGACCAGTCAAAGGTGGTGATTTACTCTTCGTAAAATGGCATTTTAGAATAGAGTAGAAACATTAAGATTTGTGCAGTATACCGGAACATAATGGAATTTTTAAAGCAGGGCATAGGGTGTGCTACCGGCTTCATTTGTCGTCTGCTTCGTCAACTGATCGTCGTTCCATATTATAGGAATGGTTTTCCCTTGTTTCTGTTAAGAAATTGTCCAGATAGGTTCTACCCCATAGATGTAGCAAGTTTTTTCAAAAGTTAAGTGTGAAATATGTTAAATTGAGGTAACATTAAATATATTAATTTTCCAAGTAAATAGACATTTTCCATCAATAATTGCTTTCTTTTAAAATTTAAGAATATATAATAATTAAAATTATATTTTATACTAGGGCGTGGTTTAAACTGTCGTAATTTTATTCTGTATTAAAATGTTGTGTTGACATATGACAGTTGGCTTTAATCTGTTTGTTGTTGTAAAAAATTTTAATTTGATTATATAGAAAAGATGATTTATAGAAAAGGTTAATTTTGACGATATTTTCATCTACAAGGATATCCTTAATTTTAACAATCTATTTTGGCCACATTAATAAATAACCTAGTAACCATTTTGAAAGATTTTGTAACAATCTCTTTTGTAAACAGATAGACACGTAAGTTTTTTCCTAATTTTGAATTATTTTATATAGTACATTTTTCGTGCCATCTGTATTTTTATAAATTGTTTGTTTGAGACAAAAATAAACGTTTGATTTATTTCTCTGATCCATTTTTTTGTTTTAATTTAGAAAAATCTCTTAACCCTTGTGTGTATTCTTGATTTTAGGAAAGAAGAAATTTTCTTTCTTTCAGCAAACTAGGATCCTTTGTTTCAGCTTTCAGCAAACTAGGAACATCCCAAATGTTCCATTGCTCGATACATTTTGACTCTATCGACTCTACCATATGCTTGTCTAAAATCCACAAACAAAACATGCAGCGGAAATTTACCTTCATGACAAGTCGTTTGTATCTCCTTTAATGAGAAGATTACAGTAGATCTACAGTAGATCTACAGTAGATCTGTCCTTTCTAAAGCCGGCCTGATATTCATGTCGGATTCTTTCCGTGTAGAAATTTAGTTTATTTCTCAATATTCTTGCCAAGATTATGTATACCGTGTCTAGTAAGGCTATACCTCTATAGTTGTCACACTTCAGTTTGTCTCCTTTTTTATGCAGAGGGGATATGTGGACCTCATACCACTTCGATGGCATTATTTTTTTTTCCCATACTTGCACTAGTAGCTGATATATTTTTCTTTATAGTTGTTCTCCACCAAACATGATCATTTCTATGCATAGGTATGTCATTTTTACCAGGACTTCTGTTATTTTTCATTTTTTGTATTGCTGTCACCACCTCCTCTTCTGAAGGCTGCCTTTCAACTATCGCATCTTCTCCAACCGTCCAGTTGTCGTCTACTGCTTCGTGGTTCATCTCACCATTTAATAATTCTTTAAAATGTTTTTTCCATTCCGTCATTATTTCTGCCGGATCGCTAATTAAATTTTCGTCTTTAACTTTCATATAACTGGAGTGGCTTCGGTAACCTTTTCCCATCTTTTTAACTTCTTGATAGAACGACCTCACCTCTTCATTTTTAAACTTCTCTTCTATCTCTTTTAATTTCAACTCATTGTGGTATCTCTTTTTCCTTCTACACAGAGCTCTTAATCTTCCCAGAATTATTATATATTTTTGTTTTTTACACTTTCTATTATCTGTTAATATTTGTTGTTAGATCTTATTCTTTTCCTTTGCTATCACCTAAAACTATTCGTCAAACCAATCCTTGTTTGTACTTCTCTTGGAGTCGCACTTAACTATTTTCTCGCTAGCTTCTCCTACGGCAGATTTAATTTGTCCCCAGGCTTGATCTGTCTGTAAATGTTGGTCACATTGTTGTAGAATTTTATTTATTTCTTCTTTATATTTATTTTTTATTTCTACTTCCTTAAGTTTTTCAATGTCGTACTTTCTCTTCGTTTTATGGTTCGATTTCTCTTTTTCTTCCAGCATTCTCCCACATGTGACTTTAACGAGGTAATGGTCTGAGTCGATTTCAGCTCCTCTTATATTTCTTACCTTCTGAACGATACTCATATATTTACTTTCAATTATAACATGATCTATTTGATTCACCGTCCTTCCATCTAGGGAGACCCACGTACCTTTGTATATCTCTTTTCGTTTTAGTTGTGTGCTTCTCACCACCATGATCTTCTCCATGGCAAATCTAATAAGTCTTTGATCATTATCGTTTGTAACTTTGTGTTTACTATAGTTACCAGTTACTGCAGTGTACAGAGGTTCTTTTTCCACTTTATCTTTACAATCACCCATTATTATTTTTACATCACGTGTATGTAGGCGCTCGTATTTATCATTTAGCTACTCATAGCAAAGATCTTTTATTTCGTCGTCGTTGTCTTCTGACGGTGCATGAATATTGATTATACTTCAATTCCTTTTCTTACTTTTAATTCGTTTTGAACATATCCTATCAGAGATAGGATTAAAAGCTATCACTTTTTCCTTGATACGTTCAGCTACTATGAAACTCAATTATTAGTTCTTTAAACGCACCTTCATACAAGGTTCCTCTGACATTCCATTTAGCTAAATGTGTCTTATCATTCTATGGCTTTACCTTTGTATTACTGTCTTGCTTTGTTTCGTTTTCATAGTTCGTAGTCCTTTTCTTCGCATTATTCGTTTTCATTTGTTACATTTTCATACTGGTGCTTAGTTTTGTGTTTTGGTCTCTACCACCAACGTTTGGTTCATGTCATCCCAGCGCCATATTTCCTGAACGGAATATATTTTCTTATATCCTGCTTTCACTTTTCTCCCTTTCTTTCTTAGCTTTTGCGCTTTCTGTCTGACATATTTCTGTACAATTCTATTCTTCTTTGACAGGTCATCATTTATATAAACTAGACTTTTTCTTCGGTTTCTTAATTTGATTTTGTTTCGCATGACTTTTTTTTGTCCTCTTCCTTTTCAAGCTCAACCAGATAGACTTTTTCTCCCAGCTTCACAACCTTCTCGATTTAAATATCGACTGCTAATTCTATTTGTATCTATGTTCAGACCTTTTATAACTACATTTTTACGCCTTTTTCCATTTTCCAAACTTTTAAGCAGTTCTTCTATTTAAAAAACTACCTTTTTTAGTTTTGTGTTTTCTTTTTATATTCTTTTTATTCTATTATCTTTATATTCTTTTTATTCTCTACGAATTTCGCTGAGTTCTCTAGACTGTTTTTCTATCTTTATACTCACTCCTGTCATTATTTTCATAATGTTTTGTACATTTTCTTTCATTTTCTCCTTTTTGTTGATGGGTGATCTCCCTATTTTGCGACTTTTGGTGAAAGCACGTTGTAACTCTTGCGCTTGCTCTCCGTTTCTTTTCTTGTCGTTTTTGTCTGTTGTAGTACCGTCGCTTTCGAAATCGAGATTCGAAAACGATATTTGCTCTTATCTTCACTTCTCATTAAAAATATTTTGTTTCACCGCGATAAAGGTCTCGCCCGGATCGTCTCCTCTGAAGCTTAACCCTTCTCAGTGTAACATCTTAATTTATTCTCTTTGTTTATGTTAATAATTGTATTGAGCAGTATACATATACTATTTCGAACCTCCCTAGTTACTTCACTTCTCTGTAGACTTGGCAACACCGCTTCTCAATCCATCAAGGTTCAACCAAGTTCAACCCAATATTGGTGCCATTTTATTACTTATGTGTTGATTCTTACCTGGTATTTTTGCCAATTTCGAACACACTTTTAATGTTTTGATTATTATATTTTACTATGCGCTAAGATTAATTACTTAACGTTCTACTTTATACTTAAATATAATTAATTTACTATGTACTTTGCGAAAAATCGAGTTTAATACAGGAGCTAATACAATTTAATATTTACACGTTTAGTGTAAAGTTTAGTTTATGCTGGTGAAATAATTTTTAAAAATAATGGTTAGAAGTATCTCGGATATGAAATATAGACTAATTGAAAAATAGATGAGGATGCATTAAAAGGATTCAAAGTGGAATGGATAAAATATATCGAAGTGAATAGGGCGTTGTATAACCAAAGTTCTTAATGAAACTAAAAAAAAATCTATAAAACTACCATAAGACAGCTGTAAATGTTAGGCAGCTGGTTAGAATAAAGTACAAAGAACAATAAAGGCACAAGATTAAAATAAAAATATGGATAAAAAAATCCACAATTAAGGTTAAAATGATAAAGGGGCAAACAAAAGAACAAAATGACTTGGTAAGAGACCTTTAGGTAGGACATGTCCGTGAAGGGGATAGATATTGATATAATCAGATATAGCAGCTTATAGATAAATGTAATCAAGTTAGATGACCACAGATCGGGTTAAAGAAAAAAATGTGATAGCGATCTATTCATATCTATTTCTTAAAATAAAGAATACTGAAAAACGCAGCCTTGGCAGCAGATGGACTGATTTAAGGTTAAAAAAAATCTACTGACACTTAATAATTTCTTCGAAAGAGCCATTGTTTTTGACATTTCAGCGTAATTGTCAACAAAAAATTATTTATATCTAAATAATGTTTTAAGTTGTTATTCAAAAATTGAGTGAAATAATTCTACGAGCAATACTAAACAAAGGCCCTGTCTTAGTTGTGAGGTTGGCTTGCATTAAGTCAGCTAATTAATGTTTGGTACGTTACTTTTTGTATCCACAAAGTTAATATATATTCATGCACTCTCAACTAAAGTGATTATTGTGTCTTTAATCTACTTATCTGTGTCTCTTATCTGTTGACATTCCTCATTTTACTTATGTGCGAGTAGTCTTTGCAGATAAATATATTATTTCACTACTATTTTTCATTTCTATCTTATCTCTTATTTTTAATGGGATTTAACGTTTCTTGTCTAATAATATAATAAAGCCAACGAATTTTACTAGTACCTTTTTTATCTTTTATGATAGTTCCTCTATTTTTTTATTATATAAATATATAAAATATATATAATAATATATTGATGTCTTCTTGAGGGCTTTCAAATTCTCAGTCTCCCGAGCCCACAGACATTACTACACTGATCACTAACCAATGCATTACTGCTATTGGGAACAGAGAACGATTCGTATGGGTGGATTTTCGATGAACAAAGTGATGACAACATTGGGATTTATTTTTCTTTATGATAAGGTCGAGAAACGGTAGAGATGAATCAGTTTCCACATCCATAGTGAACTGGATACTTGGATGTATACCATTCAGATGGCTTTGAAAACACACCAAAGCATCTCTGCCATATGTCGTCAACATATGTTATCCAACAGCTGAGTTTGAGCATTAGTGTTGATGGTGCTCGGGTCTCGAAGTCTTCAATAAAGATATTGGCAATTACTGTAGATGGTGGGGAGCCCATTGGGACACCAATATTTGTTTGTATAATTGATTTTGGAGGATGAAAAAAGTGTTGGGCATACAATGTTTATTGAGAGATAAGTGGTCTTTCTAGATACTGTATTTAGTTTTCAGAATGTTTAGAGTTTCGTCTATACTAGAACTTACCAGAGTATTTGTGTGACAGGCTTATCGATTTTATTCAAAATGCCAAAGAGAAGACTATGTACCTGGAAGACACCAGCAGATCAAGAAGAGAGAATTGTAAGAAACCAAATAGACTATGCATTAGTTAGAAAAAGATACAGAAACGCAATTATATCCGCAAAAACCTATCCATGTGCCGACATAGAACAAGACAAGAACAACAAATGCAAAAATCGATTTTAGTAAATTAAGGAACCCACTCATAAGGCAACGTCCGACAAACAATATAAATACAAATGCTAAATATTGCAGTGAATACAAAACAATATCACTAATAAGTCACATTCTTAAATTATTCTTGAAAATAATACATGTTGACTAGCAAAGATGCATGGATATGAATGTTTGTTACGTTGATTTTGAAGAAGCATTTGACAAAAAAGACATGAAAAATTAGTCCAAATTTTTAAGACAAAAAACATAGACCATATAGACTTACGAATAATAACAAACCTTTACTGGAATCAAAGAGCACAAATCGTAATAGATAACGAACCCAGTCCAGAAATTGAAATCAGGAGAGGAGTTAGGTAGGGATGTATTATGTACCCCGTACTATTTAATGTATATAGAGAAGCCATTTTTGAAGAAGCATTACTATCTCAAAGTAAAGGAATAGTAAAAAGGTAAAAAGTAATAAATAAGACTTACTTACAATCAATTTAATTTTACTACCAAGACAACCGATTTAGGTTACTACAATTTGCAAAGCATTTTCAGGTCAATCGGTACAAACTAAAGTAAATGCAGAAATTATAAAAAGCCCATATTAGGATTTTGTCTTTTAAAGATAAAGATAAAGTTTCAGTAATCATGCAAATATTATATGTCTGTGTTTTAATATGAATAAAATTGTTTAAGCAGACAAAGTAAAACCCACAAATTGGTGTAAAATAATCTATTGAATTATAATAAATAAAGTAAATACACAAAACATTACTTACATGCCGATACAAGAATGACTTAAAGGAATAATAATTAATGGAAGATCTATTAACAACATAAGATATACAGATGACACCGTGACTATGGCAAGCTCTGCTGAGAAACTCCAATTATTGCTAAACAAAACAAACGGTTTCTGTGAAAAATATGGACTAAAAATAAATATAAAAAAGAGCAAATACATGATAATAACAAAAAAAAAACAAATACACCAACTAACATACATTTGGGAAATGAACCGATAGAAAGGGTTGATAAAAACAATTACCTAGGAACCTGGATTTCAGACAATAATGATCAAAAAACCAAAATAAGAGCCAGGATAGAAATAACAAGAAACGCGTTTGTAAAAATGAAAACAATTCTCTGCAACAAAGACCTTAGACTAGAAATGAGAGTAAGAGCACTAAGATGCTACGTTTTTTTGATATTGCAATATGGACTTGAAAGCTTGTCATTAAAGCAAGAATAATAAGTTACAGTCTTTTGAAATGTGGTGTTAGGGGAGGAGTTATAGAATAGCATGTGGTGATATAGAACAGCACAGAAGAAAACTAACACGAAAGTATTAGGGTAACGAATGCGAAATATTATCTACTTTTATCTAAATAAACAATAAACAATAAAAATAAGAAAGTTACAATATCTGGGACACGTAATGAGGGAACAGCGATATGAACTACTAAGGCTGATAATACAGGGAAAGATAAGAGAAGAAAGGAGTATAAGAAGAAGGATAGTGTCGTGGGTACTTTCCAACTACTCTAAGTATTCGGGTAAATTCAAATACAAAATAGTTACGTAAATTAAAATAACCAAAGAAAAAAGTAAAAACACTGATATGGGAGTATTTTTTACTAAAATATTTTTTTTTAATAACCATTAGTAAATTTGATTGACAGGAGTCTAAATTTATGGCCTGATCCGTTTCTTTAACTGATTTTAATTAGTTAATGAGTATAACTGAAATAAATGAAAGAAATTGATGAGTATTAATTAAGATTACTTATGTATTTTTGGCAATATACACAGTGAATACAAAACATAACAAATAAACATTTTTTACAAATTGCACCTCCAATAATTATTTTATTTATAAACTCCTGTAAATTATTGCCGGTATGATTAATTATGTTTGTAGATTTAGAGAAGGCATACGATACGGTACCTTCGAAAAAACTGTTTCAAACATTCACGAAAGTAGGTCTAAGTAGAGAGTATGTGAATGCTATCGCAAATATATACAAAAATGCAAGAAGTGTCGTTAAAGAAAGAAACTTTATATCCGAATAATTTCCAATAACAAAGGAGCTTAAACAAGGATGTTGTCTATCTCCGACCTTATTTAAAATATATATTCAATCATCGCTAGAGCAGTGGAGGAAACAAGTATCCGGAATGGGAATAGACATAGGCGATGGTAAATGTCTGACAACTTTATTTTTCGCAGATGATCAGGTAGTCATAGCGAATGATGAGGAAGACATGGACTACATGTTTAGAAAACTAAAGAAAGAATATGAAAAATGGGGCCTCAATATGAATATGTCAAAGACAGAGTATCTTAAAATAGGAGATGACGAAGAAGGTCAAGAGTTAGAAATTAGAAACACAAAAACATGCAATGAATATAAATATCTCGTATCTATAATATCCAAGGAAAGCACTACCAAAAGAAACATCGCAAACAGTACGCAGCAGGGAAAAAAGCAGTTAACATTCTGAACTCTCTACTATGGTCTAAAGATATTAGACAAGAAACAACATTGACAATCTATGGAAACTTGGTAGAGCCTATTATGACTTATGGGGCAGAAGTTTGGCAGATCACGAAAAAAGATAGAAAAATAATAGAAGTGATAAAAATGGATTTTCTAAGAAAAGCGTGTGGTGTATCCAAAAAAGATCATATCAGGAATGAAGATAGAAGGAGGGCAAATACTGTATATTCCAGTGTAGACAGAATTGAAACGAGACAACTAGTGTGGTATGGTCATGTGAAGCGAATGAATGAAGATAGATAGCCAAAGAAAGCTTTAAATTACATACCACAACAAAGAAGAAGAAGCCATCAGTTGCCTGGGAAGAAAATGTACGACACCTAATGAGACATAGAGCCATCAAAGAAGACGAATGGATGGACAGAGAACGATGGCGGTCGAAATGCGAGAAGCGGCGGAGGCTGTAGGAACCTCGCTTATATATATATATATATATATATATATATATATATATATATATATATATATATATATATATATATATATATATTATATATATATATATATATATATATATATATGATTAATTATGGACGTCGTTCATTTGAAAAGAGCTTACCCTCAATATTTCAGAAATGCCACATATCTATATTTTATTTTAACAGAACGTTTGGCTTAAACAAATCAGTCTTGAAAACTTCAAGGCACGTGTTGCTACTAGACTGTCGATATAAATGTCATTCTAATCAGGGCCGTATTCAGTACTGTTAAGATGTAGTTAACATAATTTCACTGATAAGCAGATATGTACAGTTGAGTACTGAATAATGCATTATAAATACTTGTCTGTTTAATAGACAGATGTCGGTATGTAATTATTAGAGGTCTTATAAAAATAGTAAATATTTACTATTGTTTAAAATTACATGTTTATTAATGTTTTAGATAAGATTGAACTAAAAGATAAGAGAAAAAGTGCTTTTATTTCATTTGAAAAAAAATCTTTTTCTTAATATATTTTAAGTATTTCATCGTGATCCGCTGAATCTTTTGTAGCGAAACACCGAAAGCAGCACCTTCCACAAAACTTGATTAACTATGAAATTCCACTTAATCATTGATTTATTGCCACAAAACGCAATTGACTACCCGCATGCACTATAATCTATCAGGGACTTGTCCTGCTTTTTTTTGCAATTCCTTAACAAACGCATTTTTGGATTAAGTCATTGATAAGTGTTTTTATTCTTTGAAAACAATATGTCTGACATTGTCTAAGTTTCATCTAAATAAACGCCAATATACCCTTGGGAATAAAAAGTTTTTATCTTACGCAAATATGCCTGATGCCTCTTTCAGAATATCAGGCCATTCCATTAAGATTGACGTCTCTTCATTTGCAAAAAAAACAAAGTTCATTTCATGGAGTATTCTCCACATTATTGTGTGTAACATGTTTTCTTAACCTTTGTCTCTTTTCACCAGTGCAAAAACTTTGTTCAATGTTGGCGGTAAATTTTTAAATAAAAAACTATGTACGATGGCGTGGAGCTCTGTATCAACTACTGCATCGTAAGTGAACTTTCTGCTATTCACTCCACTTTTGGTACGTTTTTTTTGTTTTTTTTTTACGGGACTTGACCCTCCTCCCGCAGCTTCTTTGCCTGTTAGAACCTACTCCCGTCATAGCACTGTCTTTATCGATTACTTCTAACACTGTCAGCGCTCTTTAAATTTAGATGACAATTAAATACATTTAAAATAATTTGTTATGTATGGATGTTCCTTGGCTTCATGTTTGAATTTCCGTTTTCAATGAAGTCAGAATAACTACTAAATATTCACAATGACTTGTTATCATTATAGGAACGAGGTACGAAGATAATTAGTTTGTATTGACCATGATTCTAATGGCATGTTGTATGCTTACCGAAAAACAATAATTAACCTATCGTTAATATAATTATAATATTATAAAAAAAAATATCTCTTGTAAATAATATTTATTTATTTAATTAAAATTCTTTCCATACTTTTCATCTCTTATGTCAGATGGGAGTTGCCCTAAAGTTGGTAGTTTTTAATATACTAGGTGTTAAAAGTGGAATAATTAGTTGGACTAATAAAAGTATGTCAATCTGATTTATTATTGTATTTTCATTGCTTAGCTACCAACTACATTATGGTATACTTTAGCTATCGAGCAAAAAGATAAAAGAGGTAATGAAAAGGTAGCTGGGGCAAAAATATTGTTAGACAGGAAATGCCATCTTGAGAGGCCATATTAAACAAGGAAAAAGGGTCTCTTACCTTGTTTATATATATATAATATATATATATATATTATATATATATATACATATAATATATATATATATATATATATATATATATATATATATATATATATATATATATATATATATAATGGCTATACACCCCAGCGTGGGTTAAACCGCAAATGCTTTCTAGATCCTATTTCTTAAGTGGATCAGTCTTTTTTTGTTTATCTTATCTTCTTGACAATATCTCTCCATTTTTTCCTGTCTCTAGTTTTTCCTCTCCATTCACTGACTCCTGCCCTTTGGAGGTCTCCTTCAACTTCTTGCAGCCACTTTGATCTCGGTCTTCCCCTTCTCTTTCTTCCTCCTGGATTCCATTCTATCATTGCGTATGTCACTGCCTCATCGCCTGCTCGCCAAATGTGACCTAACCATCTAACTCTGTATTGCTTTATTTTAGTTACGATGTCTTCCTTAAGTTCTTCCTTAATTTCTGCATTTGTTCTGCTTCTATATTCATTTTGCTCTGTTCTGATTGGTCCTAGTATGGTTCTCATAATCTTTCTCTCTGCAATTCTTAAGTCTTCTTCATCTTTTTTAACCATCGTCATTGTTTCCCCTGCATATAATAATATTGGTCTAATTATGGTGTTATAAATGCTCATCTTGCTTTTTTTAGTCAGTGTTTTGCTTTTAAGTAATCTTTTGTTTGCAAAATAAGCTTTATTCGCTGCTAATATTTTTTCTTTTATTTCGGATTTCCTTTCTCCGGATTTACTTATTGTAACTCCTAGGTGTTTGAAGTATTCTACTTCTTCAAACTCGGAACTTCCTATTTTGATTTTTTCCTTTATTGGTTTTTTCCCTAATCTTAATATTTTTGTCTTTTCTTGATTTAATCTTAGCCCCATTACCTCCCCTTTCTCTCTTATTTCTTCAAGCATTTCTTTCATTATTTTTCTGTTCTTTGCAATAATAGCAATATCATCTGCATATGCAATTATTTGACCACCTCTTGTTCTGAGATTTCCTTTATTTATATTTCGCAGTACATATTCTAATGCTAGATTAAATAGCGTTGTTGATAAGGCATCTCCTTGTTTCATCCCTTTATTTATACTGAATTCCTCTGTCTCTCCTCTTTGTGTCTTTATGCTTATTTTTGTAGTTCTCATTGTCATTTCTATTAATTTTCTGAGTTTGTGTGGAATTTTTAATTTTTTAAGTGCTGTCATTAATACGTTCCTTTTAATAGAATCAAATGCCTGTTTGAAGTCTATGAATAACATTTCCAATTCTAATTTATACTCGTTTGCTTTTTCCATTATTTGTTTTATTGTGTGTATTGCATCTATTGTAGATCTTCCTTCTGTGAATCCACATTGGTACTGTCCTACTGTCTTCTTTGTGATCTTTGATAACCTCTTTTTTATTATTGATGTCAATATTTTATATGTTGTATTTAGTAATGTTATTCCTCTATAATTTTCACAGATTTGTTGGTCTCCCTTTTTATGTACTGTTATGATCTGTCCTACCTCCCAGTCACCTGGCATTTTCTCTTCTTTCCATATATTTTTCAATAGTGTCAGTATTTTTCCTCTTAGTTCCCTTCCCCCGTATTTTATTAGTTCCATATTAATTCCATCTTTACCTGGGGCTTTTCCATTTTTGCTTCTCTGTATAACTTCATCCAATTCCTCTAATGTTGGTTCTTTTGAAATTTCGATGTCTACTTCATTTGCTTCTTCTTCATGTACTGTTTCCTCCTCGTCATACATTTCTTCTTCTGTTGTTTCCTCCGTCAAGAGCTCTCTGTAGTAATCTCTCCATACTTGCTTGTATTCTTGGTCCTCTATTATCACTATTCCCTCTCTATTTTTTATTCCGTTTGTTTTGCCCTTGTATTTTTTGTTTTGTTCTTTAATCTTTTTGTAAAAACTTTTCGTATTTCTGTTTGTTCTTTCCTGCTCTATTTCCTGCATTTTTTTGTCTACCCATCTTCTTTTATTTTGCCTTATCACTTTCTTAGCATTCCTTCTTAATTTTTCATATTCTTCTCTGTCTTCCTCTTTATCTGTTCTTAGCCATTTATTTCTGGCTTGCACTTTTTTTCCTGTTATTTCTCTACATTCTTGGTTATACCATTCGTTTTTTGTTTTAGCCTGACTTTTACCTATCTGCATATTTGCACCTTCTTCTATTGATTTTTTGATCGTCTCCCATTCTGTGCTTATATCTTCTGCTTTATATTTCTCTTTTATTTGAACTGTTACTGCCTCTTCATATTTTTTTCTTACTTCTTCATTACTCAATTTATTGACATTCCACTTGTTATGTTGGTTTTTTTGTTTTGTTTCAATTTTAACTTTTTGTCTTATAATGGCTGTGACCATGTAGTGGTCTGAATCTGCACACGCACCTCTGAACGTTCTTACATCTTTTATTGACGATTGTTTTCGTTTATTAATCATTATGTGATCAATTTGACTATATGTTTTCTGATCCGGTGACCTCCATGTTACATTATGTATTTTAGGGTGTTCAAATTTTGTCGAGCTTATTAACAAATTTGCTCTTGTTGCTAGGTTACATAGTCTTTGCCCATTGTCATTCGTGTTTTCGTGTATTGTGTGCTTTCCTGCAATTTGCTGTAAAAAGTCCTCTTTTCCAATCTGGGCGTTGAGGTCTCCCAGTACAAATATGACATCTTCTTTGGGTATTTTTTCTATCTCCTCTTCGACCTTATCATAAAAGATTTCTTTTTCGTCTGCATTGCTTGTTTCTGTGGGGGCATATAAATTCAAGACTGATATATTAAATGGTTTGCTGTTGACTCTAACATAGGCCATCCTTTCGCATATTGGCTTGAAATTTATAATTTTTTCTCTTAGGTGACTAAGTATCATGAATCCCACGCCTTTTTGCCCTTGCTTCTTTCCTCCTGAATATAACATTGTAAAGTCTTGTTTATCAATCTGTCCCTGTCCCTCCCAGCGTAATTCTTGCAGTGCTGCAATATCTATATTATACCTTTTGAGTTCCTTTCCTATTTCTAGCATTTTTCCTGGAGTTAGCATAGTTCTTATATTTCATGTGCTTATTTTCAACTCTTTATTTTTTTGTTCTGTTGTCTTCGTCCTTTATTTTTGTTTTCTTGTCCATTTTTCTTTATTTCACTTTTGTTGTGCCCGGGTTTATCTGCAGTTATTTCCTGTTTCTTTGCCTCGTCCGTCAACGAATAATGTATCCTCTCATCCCTTGCTAGTTTTTTGAACCACCTCCATGATGGTCCTCCAATTGGTTGGTGTTTCTATTCCATCTCCTTTCTAGACCATCTATTATAAGTTTGTTGGCTTTAATTTGGACACGTTTACCTTTCTTTATTTCATCTTTTGCTATTCTTCGTATTTCCTTCTGTATTTGTAATTCCTCTGTCGTTAGATCATTGTTTATATATATTTTTTCTTTTTCACTTCTTTAAGTTTACTTTTGTTTTCCATAATTTTTGTTTTTTCTTCTTTATTTGGCAATCTGACTAAACATGTTTTATCTCCTAGTTTCACTGCTTCATCTATATTTACGGTAATATTTAGCTCTTTTGTCATAAAATTTTCTATCACTTCTTTTAGTATTCTTCTATCTCCAGTTTCTATTGTCATTCCCTGTATTATCTCATTATATTCTTTTCTTATTCTATCCAGCCTTTCAAGGCGTCCTTTTGTCTCATTCAGATCCTTTTTGATTTGTTCATTTTCTTTCCAGATTTCACTATTCTCTTGTTTTAGTTCTGCTAGTTCAGTTTTGAGTTCCCTCATTTCTTCTCTGTATTGTTTTTGTTCCATTTTTACTTCTTTTATATCAGTTTTTAATTCTTGTAACTCTATTGTTAAATTTTTTATCATATTTAGTATTTGATCTATTTTGTTTTCATTTTTGTGACTTTTAATTGGGCTTCTTTGTACTTTTTTACTGGGACCAAATAACAGTTCCTCTTCTTCTCTATTTCTTTTCTCCGATTATCATCGGATATATTATCATCTGAATCCATATTTCTGCTGCTACTACTCGCGATAGAGCCAACCTCCCCACTCAACGCGTCGAAGGAAGATAGTTCTCTCAAGTAGTAGCTTGTAGTAATTTATTTTCTCGTTTTCTTCCTGGATAAATTAATTTTCAATTAAAATAATTGTCAGTTACTTTGGAACTATTTGATGTGGCAACGCCCACCTCTAGCTTTTAAAACTGATATATAGTGTTAATTACCTGGGCCGGTTTTGTTTTTAGTTTTTTGTGTTGAGAGTAAATAAAATTTCCTTCGCCTTCCTAAATTTATCGAGGTTATGTACTTACTTCTCTTCCAATGTCTTTGCTATAATTACCCTTAACACTTTTATTCTTGTATTACACACTGCACGCAAAATCAGCAAAATTATCGACTCACAATAACCAAAAATTGAAATTATTATGGAGCAGAATTTACATACATCTATTCCTTACACTAGAGATGGAATATATGTCCTTACCTTGTTTAGAAAATCCAATTTAGTTGGGTTATGTTATTGCAGATGTTATTGTTTGTCCCAACTGTCATATGAAAGATTATTTGTATTTTCTATTGTTATAAGTTTTTTAACAATTGTTTCATCATTTTAGACTATTATCGTTATTATTTAATTAAAACTTTATTGTGTTCTAGTGTTATAAAAGCATTTTAAGTGTGTTATGTATTAATATTATGTAATATAAAATAAATACATAGATAAACTAGAACCCCTACACCACTGTATGATTATTGTGAAATGTCATGAAATTTAAATTTGGCGCATTCGCATTTCCGAATATGTCCGCCATCAGAGGCCACTTTTTTGTCTCCTTTTCATAACAATTAGATTCACTCCTGTTGAGGTCCAATGATGAGGTCCTACGTAGAATAGGCAAGGAATGCGAGATTATTAACACCATCAAAGAGCGCAAACTAGAATATCCTGGCCATGTTATGAGGAATGAACAAAGTTACGGCTTGTTGCAACTCATTCTTCAGGGCAAGGTATTTGGAAAGAGGGAACTAGAGAGAAGAAGAATATCTTAGCTTCAAAATCTGAGAAAGTGGTTTAATACATCGACAACCGGACTATTCAGAAAAGCAGCAAGCAAAGTTAGGATAGCCATGTTCATCGCCAACATCCGGAACGGATAGTCACCGTAAGAAGAAAAAGATGTTGTCAAACTAGTAAAACATAAAAGTTTGTATGCACTGTGGGCATTAATAGTATAGCCTCCGGCGACCTACAAAGATAGTCGTCCTCAGGCACAAATATCTACTTAATGCCCTTGGTGTATAAATAATGCAGTTTTTTACCAAGTAAAAAAAAATAAAATTATAAAAATAGTAAATTTTAAAACAATTTATGATTGTAAATGTATATACTAATATTCTGCCTAATTTTAATTTAATACAAATAGCCATCAGCGAGAATAGTAGATTCCTGAAAGGTTAAGTATTATTAAGTATCGTAAATAATGTATTCATTAATAATTATTGCCGCAAATCTTGCTATTTTACTCTTAATTTATATTTTAACCGCCCATAAAGCTATAGGGTAAAGTGGGACTAAAATGTCGAATTTGACTATTTCGAATTATATCTACTATTAGGACAGTACCACACAGTACCTACTATCCAAAATATTCAGCACTATTCAAACGAACAGTTACCTGACCATGTTTTACCAAATGTTTGGTTTAATTATGATGATAGATATTTGATATTTTAAAATTGTTGTATACATTGTCTGGTGTCCCTTTGTGCCCCTTGGTAGGTATAAGAAGGGACAGCCGGGAGGTTAAAAGATCCAGTATTTAACTTCAATTTTAAAATGGTTTTACCCAGTAATAACACTTTAATAAATGAAATTTAAAAGTTTATCTTTATTCCAAAATAAAACCTTACAACTACTGTAATTATTAAAGAAAAAAATCATTTTTAGGACATTCTTAATAATAATTTCTAACTTTGTTAAACACAGTTATCAATAAACACAGTTATCACAGCCTGACATGACTTTAAAATTTTATTGCATTATAAATGAAAAAATAAAGTTGCTTAATTGTAACTGTAACTCAGTAACTTAAATATCATTTTTTGGTATCTTTACTTTCTTTTAATCGGACTTATCATTTCCTCATTCACAATTGATACAAACAAAGTATATGTAACTCCTGTTTAAAATACATTGTTTATGGGCCGACTGTAAAATATTGAATTGAATCAAACCTGTAACATTGTCATTGTACTTCTCACAACAAATCACACAGAAATATTCATAATACATTTTCTTATATAAAGTGAATAAATCTAGTTTATTTAGCGTATGGACAGTGGATGAGCGTGTGTGAAGTATTTTGAGGATTTCACGTATAATTTTATTAAATAAACACTATAAACAACAAACTAACTGTACAATAATAACTTAAATGTATAATTTAAAAATGTCTTCATCCACAAAACGGGGTTGGCGTTGATCTCTCCTTGGCTTGTCTCCCTCCGGCGTAAACCGCCCTGTCTCTCGCTCGCATTCGGTTGTTCGTGGTGGATCGTGACGCAGGCGCATAATTTGTAGGTTTTAAACTATAATGTGCGCGAGCAGGTCCGTACTTAACATATACTCCCCCACCTTGAAACCCCAAAGACCGGGTTTCAATATTAAATAAAAAAAGTGTTTTTTTGGGGAGCGCGTGGAGTAATGAAGTGCCATTGAATACCGTCGCTTGACAAATCTGTCGTAATGGCATGAGAGTTTTTGTCAAAAAATTGTTTAAGTTCGTTATTTGCTCCCACGAAAGTGCTGCCGTTATCTAAAACGATTTCGGAGCATTTACCGCGTCTGGCAGTGAATCGGCGTAGTGCCGCCAAGAAGCACTCTGTCGTGAGGTCACTGACAACTTCTAAATGATAAAAAGAGCAATATAAGCCTTAGAAGTTTTGTAATTACGACCCTTTCTATCTCGTAAAAGAACGGGACCAGCATAATCGACTCCAGAAACCGTAAAAGGCCGTGAGGGTGTGATTCTCGACTCTGGAAGATTGCCCATAAGATACTGTTCGGGATTATTGTTGAATCTAAAACATCGGACACAATCACGAACAATTTTTCGAACCAAGTTGCGCCCTGAGATTGGCCAGTAATTCTCTCGTAAGGAAGCAAGAAGTGCTTGAGGACCAATATGTAAAAGCTTCAAGTGCTCGTGGAGAGCAATGAGAATCGTGATATGATGTTTTGAAGGTAGCACCATGGGGTGTTTTTTGTTAAAATCAAAAAATGATGAATTGTGTAAACGACCCCCAACACGTATTAGTTTTGTTGTAGTATCAAAGAATGGATTAAGGCCAAGAAGTTTACTTCTTCTGTCAATTTGATTGAAATTAGAAAGTGCATCATAATCATATGGAAATGATTGACGTTGTACAAACCTAATTAACGTTAAAAGAGAAGTACTAAGTTCGAGTGTGGACAGAGGACCTGTAATTCGTAGATGTCTAGGATTCGACAAATTGTCTTTAAATCTCAATACATAAGCAAAAACGCGTGTTAGCTTATTTAGAGAAGAATATTTGTTATAAAAGGTAAATTCATTGTCGATGTGATAAAACACAACAGTTTTATTACGTAGTTCAGGTAGTTCAGAAGTTATACAAACTTCTTCATGTTTTGTATATTGAGGCCATTCTTCTTGGGGTAAAGTGAGCCAAGAGGGTCCATGAAACCATAAGTTCGAATTAATAAGTAATGAAGGATTTATACCTCGTGATAAGAGATCCGCTGGATTGTCATAAGTTTTAACATACTTCCAATGTTCGAGATTAGTCAGCTTCTGTATTTGTGCTACTCGATTCGCAATGAAAGTTTTAAGTAAATGGGGAGAGGTGTTTATCCATGAAATTACAATTGTAGAATCAGTCCAGTACGTGATATTTTTAAAGCAAACGCGTGAAGATGAAGTGACTTTTTTAACAAGTTCAGAAAGTAGTGATGCCCCACAGAGTTCGAGTCTTGGAATAGTTAATAGTTTCATAGGAGACACTCGAGTTTTGGCACAATAAAGATTTGAAGTGTAATTTCCAAATGTATCCGTGCAGCATATGTAAATGCATGCACCGTAAGCTGCCTCTGAAGCATCTGAAAACCCATGAAGTTGAACAGAGATTGGGTTAGACGAAAGTACATGTCTAGGTATTTTTAAAGTATTTAATTTTGTGATCTCGAAGTAGTATTTCGTCCAAAGTGTGTAAATACTTTCAGGAACAGATTCATCCCAACTTATTTTGAGCTTCCAGAGCTCTTTAAGAATAATTTTGGATGTAACTATTACGGGTGAAAGTAACCCTAAAGGATCAAATATTTGTGCTGTACAAGACAAAATTTGTCTTTTGCTAACCTTAGAGTTTGTTGTGGAGATATTTATAGAATATGGTAGGGAATCAGAAGACGGATTCCAGAGTAATCCTAGTGTTTTATTGTGTTCGTCAGAACCAATAGATAGGAATTCAGGATCAGAATGAATTTGTAAAGACGAATCATTAGTAGTCCATTTTCTTAGGGGAAAACCGTAAGAAGACAATAAGTTTGACATGGTTTCCTTGATTTCTCTGAGTTCTTCAGATGTGTCGCAGCCAGTTAGTAAGTCATCTACATAAAAGTCATGTAAAATGATGGAAGAAACCTTTGGGTATTCGGAAATATGTCGGTAGGCAATTTCATGAAGAGACCTAATGGCAAGAAATGCTGCTGACGCTGTGCCATATGTAACAGTGTTTAATGTGTAGACAGAAATCCCATCATTTGTATTAAATCTCCAAAGGATCTTTTGAAGGTAACGTTGTTCTAGCGTTATGAAAACTTGACGATACATTTTAGTGATATCTGCCCCTAGTACAAATTTATGTTGCCGAAATCTAAGTAAAATGTAGAATAAGTTATCTTGTAAGTGAGGGCCGACATACATTATGTCATTTAATGAGTAGCCTGTGGTAGTTTTTGCACTACCGTCAAATACAACTCTTAATTTTGTGCTGGTTGATGATTCCTTGAAAACACAATGATGAGGTAAAAAGAATCCAGAATTATCGTCAGTGTCCCGTATTAGGGACATGTGGCCAAGTTTAATGTACTCAAGTATGAAGTTATGATATTCTGATTTTAATTGAATATTGTTTTCAAGTTTTCTCTCTAAGTTCAGAAAACGTGTTTTAGCAGAAGTTTTAGAATCCCCTAAGATTGATGGAGATTCCTTTAGAGGAAGAGTAGTGATAAAACGACCATCACAATGGCGAGAAATGTGTTGCTTAAAGTGATTTTCACAATAGTTGTCTTCTTCGGAAACAAACTTGGTTTTAGAACATTCCTCTAGTTCCCAAAACTTTGTGAGCTGTACGTCTAATTGACTTGTGGAAGAAAAGTAACAATTTTGTTGGGAGTGATGTTGAATCTTTGTTGGAATGGGGCCAGAGATTATCCAACCAAGAGTGGTTTTTTGAATGATAGGTAAACCAGGACCAAGTTTAATTTGTCCTACGCTTAAAATATCCCAGAATGTATCAGCACCAATAAGAAGATCTACTGGACCAGGTTTTTCAAAATTCTGGTCAGCTAGAAGTAAATTTGTTGGAATATTGAGCTGAGAACGATTGACGTGTGTATAGGGCAAATTCCCTGTAATTTTGAGCAAAACTAGACAGGATATCTTTCTAGAAAAATTGTTAATATGTGATTTAAATGTTAGTGTACTCCAGAAGTTAATACTGTGAGTTAATTGATTAACTCCCGAGATCGAAGTGTTAATTTTTTCCTTTGAAAGTTGTAAAATATTACAAAGTTTCTCAGTTACAAAATTGGATTGACTTCCATTGTCCAATAGTACTCTACATTTATGTAAGTTGCCGAACTTATCAAATACGTTGACAACAGCAGTTGAAAGTAAAATATATGGTTTAACAGGAGTGTGGATAGTTGAACTGATATGATGAGTTGAAGAAAAGGTCGAGGTAGAAGAAGATTCATTAGACTGTAGACTAGTGTTTGGATTATTAGAAGATAATGAAGTTTGAGGCGAAGAGTTGTTTTCCGTGATAAGAGAATTTGAAGATTGTGAGTTTTCAAAGTGTAACATGGTGTGGTGTATCTTTCCACATTTTCTGCAACCAGCAGAACGACAATCCTTAGTAGGATGGCCTGTGCCAAGGCAATTAATGCATAAACGTAAACGTTTTGCATTATTTAACCTATTAGTAGGATTTAGTTTTAAAAAGTCAGGACAATAATATATTTTATGTTCTTTATTGCAAAAAATACATTTTAACCTGTTTTCTGTGCTAGAGACAAAAGATCTCGTGTCACTCTTGTAATGTTTATGACGGGGTGGATTTCGGTCCTGTTTATTATCATTATAGCTGTCTAATGATTCTAAAATACGACATCGTTCCTTTAAAAACTTTAATAAATCGTCCAAAATTGGTACGTCGCCTGTACATTTTGTGATTCCCAACAGCGTCTTGTTGAGTTGTCGAATTTCGTTGATAATAAATAAATAATCAAATCATCCCAGTGTTGTGTAGGGCGTTGCAAAACTTCTAATGCGCGTAAATGTTTTTGAATGTTGTCTAGAAGTTGTCTGAGACCTTGATTTGACTCTTTTGTAATAACCGGTAAATTAAAAATGGCTTTAATATGATTATTTACTAGTAATTGTTTATTTTCGAATCTTTCAATTAGTAAAGCCCAAGCAATATCATAATTAGCATCACAGACTTGTAAAAGATTTGATAGTTTCGGCAGCTATGCCGCGTAAAGAAAGACGTAAGTAATGAAACTTTTGTACATTGTTATCATTAATGTTTTTGAAAGTGACTTGTTATCATTAATAATGGAATTAAAACTGTCGCGAAAGAAAAGCCATTGATCAAACGTTCCATCAAAGGTAGGTAGATTTAACGAAGGTAATTTAATGTTGCTTGTATTTGTAGGACTAGCTGCTATTGAACTATTGACACTGCGTGAATCAGACAATTCAGTAGGTTGTCTAGATGAAATAAGTTTTTTAGTGTCAGATATTATTTTAAAATATTTATCTTCAAAAGACTGTCTTTCAATAGCATGTATTGTGTCATAGTTTATCTCACAGTCAGGGTCATTAGTTTCAATAAGCAGTTGAGCCTCATTAAAAACCTCTAAAAGCTCTTTGGCTTTAGATAAACGATTTTCCAAGTCTACGATGTCTATAGTATCAGTATGTTCGATGCTTCTAAAGTATGTTGTGAAGCGTGTAAGAGCACTTTTAGCGGCTATTCGCTTAGTTTTGTTTAGATCAGACATTCTGTAATAGTATGATTAAATGTATGGAGATGTAAAATAATGAAAAAAGTATGTATGTTTGTTTAGATAATGAATAAAGTGTAATTTATGTAATGTACTTATACAGGTTTAAATTAGGAAAATATGTTTGTTGTTTAAAAATAAATATCTAAGTAAGCTTTTATAAAATGGTAATGAACTATGATTGTAAAGGTAAATAAAAAATATGTTTCATTTAAGTAGAGACAATGGCGATAAATGTTTCAGTTATTAAAAATATTATGTAGGTATGTATTAACGATTGTATTAGTTAAATTTTGGTATAATAAAATCAGTTTAGCACATTCACAACGAATACGAGAGTAGGTAAGATATTTAATGTAAATGATATCTCTATTCGAAATAGCAAAATGTATTAATTTGGTTTGAAAACCATGTAAAATAAATCAAATAGAGACCGTAAATGTTTTAAAAGTGGTAAATACAAGGAATGGACTGACCTTGTTTTATCCAGTTTTAGTGTAAAATGCAGCCTTGTGGGATTGTAGGACGGCAATATGGCGTCGTATTTTGAAGAATAAAGATGTTTTCTTTATAATCTTGCTGGAAGCTGGTAATAATTATTCATTCGTGCTGGAAGGACCATGGATGAGCGTGTGTGAAGTATTTTGAGGATTTCACGTATAATTTTATTAAATAAACACTATAAACAACAAACTAACTGTACAATAATAACTTAAATGTATAATTTAAAAATGTCTTCATCCACAAAACGGGGTTGGCGTCGATCTCTCCTTGGCTTGTCTCCCTCCCGGCGTAAACCGCCCTGTCTCTCGCTCGCATTCGGTTGTTCGTGGTGGATCGTGACGCAGGCGCATAATTTGTAGGTTTTAAACTATAATGTGCGCGAGCAGGTCCGTACTTAACAGACAGTACGACAAATATACAGATACAATAATATATACATATGTATTAAATATATGATTCAAACACTAAAGATAGAATGAATGACACTCAATATTAATGTCCAATTTACATAGCCCAGAATTGCTTCTGGGGAACATTCCGCAAAGTCCTGGAGGTTTCCACGGTAGGCACGATTCAAGCAGTATGAAACACAATGGCTTATGGTCTGTCTAGATTGTCTGCAATCGCACTGTGGACTTTCTGCGCGACCCCACCTGAACAGCGAATTGTTCCAGTGATTATTCTTATGGTTTGGTTAAGTTGGACATCGATTTTGCTTGTATGTGCACTATTTAGCCATACTGGTGCACAATATTCTGCCACTGAAAAAACCAAAGCTAGAGCAGAGGTCCGAAGAGTATCTGCAGAAGCACCCCAAGTTGTTCCAGCAAGTTTTGATATTAAGTTATTTCTTGTTCTTAGTTTACCGGCTGCGTTTGTAAGATGACTTTTGAAGGTGAGTGTTCTATCAAGTGTGATGCCTAGATATTTGGGGTTGTTGTTATATTTGATAGCTGTATCATTTAGAGTTGGGGGAGTACGGCACTGGTATAGTGGTGATAAACACGTATTTGTGTGGCTGGGAGAACAATTCAAAATAACTTTTGTTTTTGGTAAAATTTTATAATTAAAAATTGATAAAGTGCACAGGTAAAGTATGTGGTATTGAATAGTGTAAAAAAATTGTGTGATCTGAATATACTGTAAGTATTAAAATAATAGAAATTATTTATTGGATTAAGGTTAAATTGATAGCAAAATAATTTATTTCTAAAATAAAAACTTGCTCCTAATTCAGACGATAAAATCAGTGAACAATCATTAACCTTGCAGAATTGGACTTGAAATTTTATCACTGTTTGTAATTTTTATATAATTTGTTATAAAATTGTGATAAAGTTTACGTATTTCACATTTAAATAGAGCAAAACTTTGTTTTATATCAAGTAATACCAAGATAGAACTGACTACCGACTACAGAACTAAGATAATTTTTGTTTTTGATTTATTTTTTCAACTCTTTAAACTTATACTCAATTATTGCTTGAGAAGTTCTAGAGCTTCCGACGGGTCGACTGGAGATCTAGAGCTTATCGCTTGCTATAATAGAGTAAATACGATATAAATAGGAAAGTAGAAGAAAAAGCATCTAAAGAAGAAAAAATGGATAGCGGCGATGATTCTACTTCAGAGGACAGCAAAAAGAGAAGTCGAAAGGAAGATGAAGGAGATATTTTCAACAAGAGCAAGAAAATCACCAGAACCCCTCCCAAACAACAGAAAGATGAGACCAAAATTGATCAGCTCTTAAAAATGATGCAAAATTTAGCGGAACAAACAAAATACCTAACTGAAGAGGTAAGAGGAAAAAAAGAAGAACAACGAGAATACAAAAATAAAATCCGTCAATTGAAAGAAGAAATAAATGGATTCAAACAAAGTAACCAACAGCTAAAGAAAGAAAATAAAGAAATTAAACAGGAACTAAATATAGTAAAGATGAAAATAGAACAGCTCGAGAAAGAAAGAAAAGCTAACAATGTTATAGTTTAAGGATTGTCGATGGATACAAATGATCCAAATGAACTTAACAAGACAATGACTAATTTTATGGAAAAAGAATTGGGCATACAAGTAAAAATTGAAGAAGCTTACAAACTAGGTGAAAAAACATGCCTTATAAAAACAAAAGACAGAAATGAAAAAATAAAAATTATGCGGAATAAAAACAAACTAAGATCAACGAAACCAGAAATATACATTAATAATGATCTAACGCACGAAGAGATGAAGATACAACAGGAAATACGGAAAATTGGAAAATTAGAAAAACTTAAAGGTAAGAACATCCAAGTTGGCTATCAAAAATTAAATATTGACGGTGATATATCGAAATGGGATAAAGAAAAAAACAGAGTTGGAAAAAGATAACCAAGGGACGTCAAAAAACTGATACAACAAGAAATATCGGATATCCAACAAGAAACGAAATACGAAATGGCAAAGAAAAAGGATATGAATTCTCAAGAAAAAATAATAAAACATACGTACATAAAAAAACATAACAAAAAAATTAAAAAACACGAGCAAGTAAAAATATGTACGTGGAACATCAGAACAATGCTTGAACCAGGAAAAATGCAAGAGATTGTCTCAGAGCTGGAAAGATACGGAATTGATGTTGCAGCAATTCAAGAAATTAGATGGGCAGGTCAAGGAGAAATAAATAAAAAAAATTACACATTACACTACTCTAAGCACGAAAAACAAGGTCAATATGGAGTTGCATTTATAACTACAGGAAAAATACAAAATAATATTATGCAATTTAAACCAATAAATAAGCGCATGGCTTACCTGAGAATTAACGCCAAACCATTTAATATATCCATCATAAACGTATATTCACCAACTGAAAGTGCTGTAGCAGAGGAAAAAGATAACATCTATGAGAAACTGGAACAAGAAATTGAATCTTTACCCAAAGAAGACACAATTCTGGTAATGGGAGATTTTAACGCTCAGATAGGCAAAGAAGACTACATTAACCAAGTTGCAGGTAAATATACATTACATGAAAAAACAAATGATAATGATCAAAGATTATGCAACTTAGCAACTAGCACCAATATGATTGTCAGTAGTACAAAATTTGCACACCCTGTATACCACAAAGTAACATGGGTCTCACCAGACCAAAAAACATGGTCCCAAATAGACCACATACTCATCACAAAGAGAAAGCAAACATCGATAACAGACGTGAGAACATACAGAGGTGCACATGCAGACACAGACCATTTCATGGTTACCGCAACGTTAAGACAAAAAGTCAAAAGAACGCTAAAAAACAAGACAACAAAGGACAAATGGTACATAGAAAAATTAAATGCTACAGATAGAAGAATTAAATATGCAGAAGATATAAGCAAAAAACTGAAGGAATACTGTGAACATACAGAGGATGTTGAAACAGAATGGAGCAATATAAAAAAATGTATAAATGAAACAGCTTCTGAACATGTAGGGATAGAGAGAAAGAACAAAAAAGAAGAATGGTATAATCAAGACTGTCATAACATGTTAAAAAAGAAGATAGAAATAAGACAAAGGTGGATCAGAACAAATAGACAAGAATATAACAAATTAAGGACAGAATGTAAGAAACAAATAAGAAAAATTAAACGAACCTGGTTAAATGATAAGATAAATGAAATAGAAAAAGAAAACACAAATATAAACACAAAAGCATTTTATAAGAAAATTAGCGAGCAGAACAAAACCTTCAAAGGAAAGATAAAAGACATAAAGGATAGAAATGGAAAAGTATCAGAAAATGACAAAGAGTTTAAAGATATCTGGACTGATTATTTTAAAGAATTATTAACAGTACTAGAGGACGAAGACTTAAATGAAAATGTGGAAGAAGAGACCACGATGATAGAAACCGAGCTAGAAAAACCAACGAGAGATGAATTTGAGGAAATTATAAACAGTAGTCGCAACGGTAAAGCACCAGGTATAGACGGTATAAACATGGAACTAATAAAATATGGTGGACATGAACTCAGAGAAAAAATATTCCAATTAATAAAAGTTATATGGGACGAAGAAAAGATGCCAGAAGAATGGCACAAAGGACAAATTATCACAATCCATAAAAAAGGAGACCAACAAATGTGTAATAATTATAGAGGACTGACATTATTAAACACAGCGTATAAAATCATGTCAACCTTAATACAACGAAGACTGACCAAAGCGACAACAAATATCATGGGACAGTATCAATGCGGATTTATTAGGGGAAAGTCAACAACAGATGCCATACATACGGTAAAGCAAATTATGGAGAAAGCTTATGGATATAAAATAGAAATTGAACTGCTATTTATAGACTTCCAAGTAGCATTTGATTCAATAAACAGAGCGAAATTACTTACAGCTATGAGAGAAATGAAAATACACAACAAATTAAGACGATTAATAAAAATGACAATGAGCAAAACCGTAGTAACTGTAAAAACACAAGAAGGAGACACAGAAGAATTTGTTATAAATAAAGGTGTACCTCAAGGAGATTCATTATCTGCAACTCTGTTTAATCTGGCCCTGGAATATATAGTCAGAAAAATCAACAAAGGTACACTTAGAACGAGAGAGGGACAAATAATAGCATAATTATGCCGACGATATTGTGATAATAACAAAGAACAGAAAAAAATGGAAAGTATGTTAAAAGAATTGGTAGCAGAAGGGAAAGTAGTGGGATTATTAACAAATCAAGAAAAAACAAAAATAATGAGATTTGACAAAAAATATGAAAACAAAAAGTTAGACTGGGAGGATATATATTTGAAGAAGTAGAAAAGTTTAAGTATTTGGGAATATTATTAGCAAACAATGGAGAAAGGGAAACAGAAATTAAAGAAAGGATAATTACAGCAAATAAGACATACTATGCAAATAAAAAGCTTCTAAAAAATAAATTACTGAGAAAAAAATCGAAAATGAAAATATATAAAACAATAATTCGACCGACTATGATGTATGCTGCCGAAACCCTTAGCATGACAAAAAAACAAGAAGAAGACCTTAGAATACTAGAAAGGAAAATACTAAGAGCAATATTAGGACCAATAAAAATTAATGAAAACCAATATAGACAAAGAACGAATCATGAACTACTAAAAGAAATTAAAGAGGATATAGTTTGTAAAATAAAACAGCAAAGGGCAAAATGGCTAGGACATATATGGAGATCAGGACCATCTACGACAATATTCTCAATATTGGAATGGACACCAGCTGGTAAACGAAGACCTGGAAGACCAAGATCTTCATGGCTACAAGAAGTAACAAACGATCTCAACAGGGCGGGCGTACGACAATGGAGAGAAAAAACCAGAGATAGGAAACAGTGGAGAAAAGTAACAAGAAAAATTAAACAAAGAAAATGAGGACTGATCTACCTTGTAAAATAGATCTAGAGAGCTTAAGCGGCGTAACCCCGTACGGGGTGTTTAGCCACAATATATAGATATATATATATATATATATATATATATATATATATATATATATATATATATATATATATATATATATCATTTAGAGTTACATTGAGAGTATCGCCTGCAAGTTGATTCGACAGGTGAAAGAGACAGGTTTCAGTTTTGCTTGTGTTAGGACGTAAGCGCCAGTTCTTAAAATAATTACTTAGTGTAGTTAAGTCCTCGTTGAGAGCTCGTTCTCCTGCTTCTTTACTGTTATCTTAGAAGCCAATGGCCAGGTCGTCAGCATAAGCAAATTTTCTCGATTTTGTTTTAGGTATATCTGCTGTATAAAGGTTAAATAATAAAGGAGCTAGCGCTGAGCCTTGAGATAAGCCGTTGTTAAGTTTTCTAACGTTACTCTGTGCATCATTCATATATACCTGAAACAGTCTGTTAGTCAGTAGATTGTTTATCATCTGACAAGTTTTGAAGCAAGGTATGATTTTCATCAGCTTATAAATAAGGCCAGCTTCAATAAATGTAGTTAAGGACAGCACTTGGTCACAGCAACTTCGTCCTCTTCTATATCCAGCTTGTTCAATTGGTACAGTATCCTCAATGGTGTCACATATTCGGTTATATAAAAGTCGTTCTACTAATTTATAACAGCAACTGAGTAAGGCAATAGGCCGGTAACTTTCAGGCAACTTGTTGTCTTTACCAGGCCTCTGGATTGCGATAATTTTTGTTCTTTTAAATTCTGGGGATAGCACAGCTGTATTCACAATGTCTCTAAAAAATTTTTTGAGCCACTGTCATGTTTTTGTACCAGTGTGGACTATAAACTCAGGGTACATTCCATCGAAGCCTGCTGCTTTTCCTGTTTTAGTTTGGTTAAGCTCTTCGTTTATTTCATCCAATGAGAAGGCACGTGAGTATTCTGATGTTGCGGGAGTATTTGCTTTAAGTTATTTAAGAGCTGTTTTTACGGTAGATGTATGAGTTTTCTCAAAAGGAGCTCGGGAGTTCTCAATTATTCTATTGGCTATTTTATTTGGCTCAATTGTTGATTTGTTTAAGTGTTGCGCTCTGCTTGCTTGGCCCAGTTTACGGATCAGTCCCCATGCCTTTCGACTGGAATGTGAGAAATCAATATGTTCTACGGTAGACTTCCATTTATTAAGTCTTGTTGAGTCCAGTGACTTCAGTAAGTTGTCACCAATTTCGGAATCTTCTGATTTCAAAAATTCGTCATATAGTTCTTGGCTTTCTTTCGTCCAGCCTGAAATGTACTCCTTTCGGAAACCTCGGGGGATATGTTTTTTGGCGATAGAGATAACCATTCCTAAAAAACGGTGATAATTTTTGGCCTTTGGGTCAATGAAGCGAATACAGGTGTCTAGATCTTTGGTGAATTCGGGCCAATTTCCTTTGTTAAAATTCCAACGGGGTCTCGGCGTGGGTTTAATGATAGGAATTTGTATGCCTAGTTCGATTATGACAGGTCGATGTTGGCTGTGAGGGAAACTGGGAAGTACAGTTCGAGAGCTTGGAAGTGGTTGCATCTGTGAGTTAGTGGAAACCCAGCATAGATCAGGATTGTAGCCTTTGCACCATCTTCTAGAAAAGAAGGTAGTTTTATATTTTAGACTATGGATAAGGTGAATATTATTTTCTTCTGCCCACTTCAGTAGTTTCTTCCCATTTTCTTCATTGTTTATATATCCCCATTTGTTGTGGTGACTGTTAAAGTCCCCAATGTGAACTGCAGGTTGGTTGTCAACAGCTTTTATTACATCTCCTGGCCATTTAGTTAATGGTGGTTTGTAGATGTTTTTTATGATTACACCATTTACTTCTGTAGAGACTATGGACACATTATTTTCGTAGCTGCAGTCCGTCATCTTAGCATTTTGTATACTGTTATGCACGTAAGTTGCAGTGCCATAAACATTGCTGTAAGTGGCTCCAATCATGCTATATCCCGGAATTTTACCCCTCTTAAGAAGCTCGGTTTCCGATGGTGCGTGAGTTTCTTGAATGGTTATGACGTGAACGTTATTTTCGATTAGTAGTTTTGAAAGAAATTCGGATTTTGATATACTAATTCCTTTTATGTTTATTTGACATATACAGAGGGTAGGCCCGATACGTCTCGTCAAATGGTGTTGATAAGCACCTTTGTAGTTTTCCATATTTCTATATGGGGATTCCTGTTCTTATTTTTCGTTATCGTACTGGTTGCCAGGAGAGCTCAGCGGCTAGTTTGGCGTCCAAGTAAGTAGATCCAAGTAAATAGAGTCCAATAAATCTAGTGTTCGAATAAAATACGAACAGAATATTCATATCTAGCCAACCTGCCACTGTGTTAAAACCCTTTCACTCTTTTGAGATCGTCAGATACAATTTGAGGGTTTAGACGAGATATACGGATACATTTATGTATCGGTGCTAAATAGAGAACCTTTCTAATCTTTCAAATCTTTAATTATTTCAAATACAGTATTGGTACAGATCAGTGTAAAGAATGATTATATTAAACGAACAGAACAGGTAGTTTCTTACAAGGCTTAACTTGCTTAATAAGACGTTGCGAAAATATGAGAAACTCTTTACACTGAATTAGAATCGAGCACCAATAAAATTAATAGAACTTTTTTAAATAAAGTTGTCTTGAAACTTCTTACAAAAAAGATTAACATGAGTGGAATCGACGAACCTATAGCTGAAATTGATACTAATAGGGTTCCACGCATAAGTTCCACGTCCACGTGATGTTATTGAATCAACTTTTTGATTTTCTTTAGTAGCAACTATTTTTGATGGTTTGACGATAGTTGATACGCCAGTTTTATCTGCATTTCATAATATGGTAAAAGTTCTAAATGTAAATCGGTTCATAACTTCTACTAATTTAAAATACAACTCTTGCCTATTAGATTTGCTGATAGACGTAGATCTGCTTAGACTTATTGCTTTAGATTTTCTAATGAAAAGACTTACATTTCTTTTAATAAAAGCAGACATCTAATCTCTATCAGCCATTTTGTTAATAAAAATCCTTAATAAATTCACTTGCATCAACTGTATATATTTATTGCAACAAATTATATAGTTGCGCGAACTAAAACAAAAAAGTTATTAAAAATAAATGTATTGTTCATGAAGTAAAAAGGTTTAATGTGTATTACTAGGTCCACAATGGACCTCTTTGTATCTTCCGCGTGTAATTGTTTTTAAAGGTTATAAGAAAATTATTGTTCAAACTAGCTAAAAACTAATAATAAATCAGGGAAAACAATACAATCATGTAATAGAACTCTTTTTATTTATGATAAACGAAACAACACTCCTCGAAATAAAAAAAAGAACGAACAGATTTACTACCTTTAAAATGTTGAGAGGCTCTCGTGTACTTCTTACTGCCGTGTTCCTGGTTTACCTCGGTATATCTCTCTCGCCTTTTTTTTTGTTTGCGCTTAGGTTTATTTAGAAAAAACGATACGTTACTATTTTCTTAGACATTTATGATGGCTCTTCTTATCCACGGACAGTGCGGGAAGTGGGGGAAGTCCTTCCCATATATATATATATATATATATATATATATATATATATATATATATATATATATATATATATAATGAACCAGAAGTATTTGCTGACCACGTAAGGAAGTAAACTTTAAATATTGGGTATGCAGCAATAAAAATGAAAGGTGTACTCTTTTAAATTTTTATTATTCCAAGCTTTCGGACATTGGTTATGTCCTTCATCAGGGAGCTACAAATGTGATAAATAATTTTTACAAATTTGTATAATTAATTAAAAATTCGATACTTACAAACTTAATGAGGTTGTCTCATAAATGATGTTACAAAAATTGTTGATAAAATTTATCACAGTCTGTTGAGCTAAAACCTATTCCTATATTTGAAATTCTAAAAAATTACTTAACATTCACACAAACTTGATTATTTATAAACAAATCTATGACATTGATATTGACATTGGCAAGTGAAAATCTCACATTCCTAATATCAAGCAACTGCTAGTAAAACAAAATATAAATATTATATTTTATATCATACAAAACAAAATCACAATAAATTGTAACGTTTTTAGAATTACGACCTTATTTATTTATGTTAATTTAATAGGATTTGTTTTAAAACATTGACAGGTTGAAGTTTCACTTCCTAATGATATTAACAAATATAAAATAATTTATATTTCCACGATATACCTAAAAATAAGCCTATAATTTGTTATAGGACATATTTTATAAACATAAGACATAAAATCTGTGGAAATTCAATATTTCACTATACATTTGTTTTGTAGATTATCGCAAAGCGTTCGACAGGTTTAAATAATAATACAGTATGATTAGCAGATACCAAAAGAAGTAAGCTTACCACAACACTTAATTTCGCTTATACCTAAACTATACGAACACACTACTCGAACAGGTAAAGTACTTGACTCTTTCTCAAATGAATTCTATCCAGAACAAAGTATCAGACAATGATATATACTATCTCCACTATTATGGAAAGCATATTTAAAGAACGCTTAAAGGATGGAAAAACAGCATCCCAATAAGTGACAAAAAATAGTCAAGAAGAGTTAATTGATCTCATACGATTGATTCAAAACAAAAGTCAAATATTTGGTCTTCAGTTAAACATATCAGACAAAGATCAGAATAGTGGATGGACTACAAACAGTCCTCCACAATAACTACGATTGACCTGTTTGAGGTTGTAAGCTCACACTTATAAACTCTGGGATCATTAATCACAAACATAGGGATACTACAGGAAGAAATAAACAATAGATGTGATCTAGCAAAAGTTGCTCTAGGAAGGATGTCCAAAATATGGAGAGACTCTCAAATGTCACGAACTTTAAAAATAAGCTTGATCAACTGAGTAACGTTTGCAACACTGATATACAGATGTGAATCTTGGATCCTACGACAAGCGGAAAGAAAAAAGATAGACGCCACTTAAATTTTCTGTTGGAGAAGACTGCTAAGAAACCCATGGACCCATCACCGGACAAATAATTAAATTTTAAATAAACTAGCAAACAGCTCTCCAGCAAAGTCCATCTTTAACAATTAAAATACTTTGGATATGTTGTGGGAGCAGATACAGAAAATAATGGAAACACTTATTATCTAAAGAAATATAGAAGGCCTAAGATCACAAGGAAGATACTTAACCAGATGGATCGACCAAATTACAGGGATGTGCAAAAGACTTATGCATGAGTTAAAAGAAGTTGCCAGAGACTGAGATCTTTGGAGAGAGACGACATCACTATGACCAATACACTTTGTTCGAGAGGTCAGGACTGAAGAAAGAGAAAATTTATATAATATTGTATATTCTCAACTATACACTTAGACTACTGTCCACTTCAAAATTTTTGAACTAGTGCTGTCTGTTTCTGAAAAAATATACAGAATTTGTCTATTTGTTTAATCTATATGGAAGTAATATTTGATAATTTTTTATTTTTCGCTATAATTAATACCATTTTCAATCAATTTTTTCAACCATTTTTTATAACCAATATTTACATTGACAATGTCAAGTTATATGTAACGTTTAACAACAACAAGTGATTTCATAGACAACCCTAACTAATCATACATACTGCCTTGGATTTTTTCAATGGCTGTACACTTAAATAGTTATACGTACTTATATAAAATACATTGTTCAGTTTTTTATTTTATTTTCAACTGAGGTGCTTATTTTATCGAGAATAATACCTTGCAACGAATAGATTGTATATTTTATGTAATGAAAATGAAAATTCGTCAGAAAATAAAATATTTTAAAAGTGTACATTTTCATTCTGTTTATCTAATATAAATTCACAAAACTCCATCCGCCTAAAGTTATCTTCCGAAAACAGTCCTTGTGTTGGTAGTATCTTAAAACAGTGACACCCATTCCTTTTAAGAACTCGCTGGACAGTTCTAGCATTCACGGTAACTTCACTTGCAATTTGTACACTATTGCAGGTTCCACAAAAGCACAAATAGCAATATCCCTGTTTTGATGCTCCTCATTGACAGGTCTAACACGTGATTCATTACCTTCATGACACTTTTTACAACTGTTTACACATCCCAAAATTTGAAAATATTTAATGTTACTCTTAACTATTGTAACACAACCAGCTCAAGTAAGTTTAATAGAACATAAATCAGAGGCTAAAAAACACTGGATGACAGAAGAAATACTATTACTGATAGAAGAAAGAAGGAAATATAAAGGAAAAGATCTACAGAAGTATAAAGAAATACAACGAATAATTAAGGAAAAAATCAAAACAGCTAAGGAAATCTATTTGATGAAGCAATGTAAAGAGATAGAAGAACTAGAAACAAAATATGATATGAGAAATATGTACAAAAAAATTAGAGAAGTGACTGGAATGGGTTAAAATGGACAGCAAGGACACATAAAAGACAAAAAATGAGTACTACTAGTAGATTTACCAGAGAAGTTAAGGCGATGGGAGGAGTACGTTAGAGAACTTTTCCAAGATGAAAGAGGTGAAATGAAGAAAATACAAGAATTAAATCCTTTAGAGATACAGAAGATCACGATAGATGAAATCAAATATGCTATCAAAAACTCTAAAGACAATAAGGCAGCTGGATTAGATGAAATACCAGTAGAACTCTTAAAACTAGTGGAAGAGGACAACTTGGAAGTATTGGCAGATTTATTCAACACGGTGTACGATACGGGAATAATACCACAGGAGTGGTTAATGTCAGCATTTATAACCATCCCTAAAAAACAAGCAGCAAAAGAGTGCTCTGATTATCGAACACTGAGCCTCATGAGTCATACTTTAAAAGTTCTGCTAAAAATAATACATAAGAGAATATACGAAAGGCTAGAGGAGGATATTAGCGAGACGCAGTTCGGGTTTCGAAATGGAATGGGTACTCGAGAAGGACTATTTGCCATCAACATATTAATTCAGCGATGTCGGGATGTGAATGTTGATCTACACTTGTGCTTCGTTGACTACGAAAAAGCTTTCGATAAAGTAAGACATGAAAAACTAATATCAATACTTATGAACAAGCGCATTGACAGTAAAATCATAAATATAGTGCAAACATTATATTGGAACCAAAGTGCCATAGTTCAAATTGATGGACAACACTCAGAAGAAATGAAGATCTGTAGAGGAGTTAGACAGGGATGTGTGTTATCACCACTTTTGTTTAACTTATATTCTGAAGAAATTTTCCAAAACACGCTCAATAATATCGAAGCAGGAGTCACCGTTAACGGAAAATTAATTAATAATTTAAGATATGCAGACGACACTGTGATCATAGCAACGAGTATAGAGGATCTACAACATCTTATCGAAAGCTTGAGTATAAATAGTGCTGAGATGGGAATTACTATAAACGCCAAAAAAACGAAGTACATGCTGATTACAAAAAGGCCACAAAATATACATCACCTATTGACAATAAATGGTAACGTGATAGAACAAGTAGAAAAATATCGGTATTTGGGAACTTTGATCAATGAAACCAATGATCATACTGTAGAAATAAACAGACGAATAGAGATTGCCAGATCAGCATTTATACGAATGAAGCCACTCCTAACGTGCAAAAATCTAAATTTGGAGATCAGACTACGTACCATTCGCTGTTATATATTTTCAATATTATTATATGGAGCTGAGACTTGGACATTAAAAAAATGTAATTTAAAAAGAATCGAGGCCTTCGAACCCTGGTTATACCGCAGAGTATTGAAAATATCATGGACTAATAGAATTACTAATAAAGAAGTACTGGAGAGGGTTGGTAAAGAAACAGAATTAATCACCACTATACAAACCAGAAAACTGGAATACCTAGGCCACGTGATGAGAAGACCAAAATATGAAATTTTGAGACTGATAATACAGAGAAAGATTCAAGGAAGAAGATCTGTTGGCCGAAGGCAGAACTCATGGTTAAAGAATCTACGTGATTGGTACCAATGCAGATCGATTGATTTGTTTAGAGCAGCAAGTTCTAAAATAAAAATAGCCATTATGATTGCCAACCTCCGTAGGGAGACGGCACTCTAAGAAGAAGAAGATTGTAACACTTGATGGGGGTCTATTTTCGAAGGTAACAATAAAAAATCCATTTCTTCGCGTATTGAATGACCCTAAAAGCACCATGATACAAGTTGCACTTTTTTTTACACGGTATACAACGTCATAAGACTTTTATTAATTATTTGTTTATTTTTCAGAACTTTGTTTAAAATTTTTAATGTCAATGTGACAATTACGACAATTCGTACCTACTGTGAAATTAATATAGAGGTGGAAACGTGTAACATGTCACAGCGATTGCCATTGTGTTGTATGGTCAATGTCGTGATCTGTATACATTTAAAGACAAGATTTATCTATTCCTGATAATAAATACATATTTTGAGATATAGTAGTTTATTTAAAACCAAAAAAAATATATGAAAACCTAAATAAATATTAGTTTTAATATAAACATAATTATAATATAGAGCAAACATTTGGAAAAACAAAGGGGAATAACCGTTATCTGGTTTCATTTAAATACCAATTATCATAAGAAACTCCGGGCTTAATTTATATGATGATGATGATTCAAACCAATTGAAAATTCTTACCTTTTTTTTATCTATAAATGTTTTTACGTAAATTTCGTAATACCATACAAACAATGTAAACTTCCATTTCACTATTGGGTTTTCCTTAGAAACCGCGTTATACTTTTCTTTGTAACAACAGTAATGGTTTATTAAAGAGCGTGTTGCAAAGTGACTCTAATAATAAATATATTTTTTAATTTTTTCTTAAAAGCTTTAATTACCTATACACTGCCCAGCATAAAATTAGGGTGAATCCGTAATTTGAATTTATTTCAGAAATTATTATTCTTTTTGAACTATTTGGGTGGTACCATCGTTTACTAACTGATTGATTGTCCAATGAAAAAAATTTTTTTTCTCCACAAATTTTATTAAAAGTTATGCAAATGAACAATTTTTCTTTGATATACTAAATAATTAAAATAGGCAATTTTAATTTAATGCGCGTTCTGTTTAAACAAAAGAAATTTTAAGAACTTTAATAGCGAGTATTCCCTCCTATGGCAGTGATAACGGCTTGCAAACGACGCGGCATACTTTGGATCATATTTTGGATAACATTCCGCGGAAGATTGTTCCATTAATACACCAATATGCCGCGAAGCTCTCTTGAATTTGAAAGGGCCGACAATGACTCCGTAAACGTATCTTCATCTTATTCCAAACGTGTTTTATGGGTTTGATATCTAAACTTCGAGCAGACAAATAAATCAGGTGATTTTAACCTCGTCATGATACTTAGTATCTATCCGACCAGTCTGAGGCCGTGTATTATCAGGCATAAATGAATCGCTTATTTATGAAAGGCCTCTTGTCAAAAAATGTAAATTTTGGAAAACAAGAAAAAACTGTTTAGTTTTATAAAAAACGATTTTATACTTTTCTTATTTTTCGAAACATTTTAAGGACCATAAAACTCAAAATAAATCATGTTAGTTACAATTTTTAAAATCAATATTGTATTTTTTTTATTATTGAAAATATGTGACAAAAGGCCTTTCATAAACAAAAGTGTTGTTTTACGGGGAAAGTTTTGATTGGTGGATGAATTTTATACCGTGTTTATTTAAAATTAAGGTTACTTTATTAAAACAGTTCTAAGACAATACAATTAGCTACAACTAATTGCCATTTTATACATTTTTGCTCATTTTGCTACATGCAACTGTAGGCCATTGGGCAAGCTAATTGTAAAGTGACTTGTGTTCTTGAGGCACATACTGCAAAAGTTTCTACAGGTCATTAATTTTTTCTTGATGAATTGGTACCTTTGATTCATGAGTTTTTCTCGCTAATGAGGGAGGGGAGGATGGCTCAGCAATAGACAGTGGATTAAATAATAATTTGAAGTCCACTAGGAAACTAAGTTCCTGTAGCTGGCTGTATATCATGTATCACAATTTTTTTTATTTCAAATCCTTTATAAAAGGTATATAATAAAATACCCAAACGAGCTATATCACAATTACATTACAGAACGTTTTCGGAATGTTAATTCTATCATCAGTCTAACGAAGTATAAATGCTATGAGCTACTTAAATATATGGGTAAAAACCCGTTAAATGTGGTTAATTTATAATTGTCTTACATTTGGTAACATGGCGACGTAGGACTCTATGTCGTAACCTATGTAGCCTTGTAACCTATGTAAGTAACTGAAGAGAAATGTTTTATTTTATTATTTAAAAGTTGATTATAACATAAAACAACAAGAGGTTAATTAATAATCTCCAAACAGTGAATATCTGTCAACAAACAGCTGATCACACAATGTTACCAACACTGCTTTTATTTATGAAAAGCCCCTTGTCATTGACACGAGGCTTTTCATAAATAAACAATACTTTTAAACTAATATATCTGATAAAGGAATAACAAGACACGAGGCTTTTCATAAGCAAACGATGTGTGAACATATGGGTTATTATTTTCTAAATTAAATCTTGCATCGTCTTCAAAAATATTATTAAATGGTAAAACATAGTCTTCTAGAACCTGCGTCAGGTACCTAAGCACAGTCAATGTCTCATTTTTGATAATTACTAACTCCGTGCAAGCATCAAATGATATACCTCTCTATGCCATAACTGACCCTCCATCAAATGTGTATCGGCAATACATGCTTGAGCTTATCTCTCGCCTGGAAATCACCACACTCTTACACTCTTACATTCGATTTGAAATAATTTGATAAATAAATAAGTACTTTTCATGAGTTACAAGTATGGCTATACTGGGTCTACAGACTTCAAAATACACCACTTTTTTTCCACCACAATACAGAAAAATGTCTTTAAAATAAAAATTACTTAGAATTAGTTAGTTTATCCATTTCCGGAATTATTTTAAAAGTATATTTTCCACTCCCGAGAAGGGGTGAAATTTACTCCCCTTTCCTAAGTAAAAGCAATCCTTACCTCAAGTCCAAAAGTAAAGAAGATGATAAGAGGAAAATAAATCAAAATTTTAAAGCAAATCCGTCGTGACGAGGAAAATTACTCTTCAAAACGGTCATTCACTGGAGTATCAGGGACATGTCATTAATTCAAGATACTTGCACAAAAATATAGGCAAACTAAGATAGGGAAATGCTATGGTTATGGAGAATAAATTTAATACACAGTGTCGCCGGCCTTCACCAGCTGTTGATTTCTTACTCAACAGCGTCACACAGAACTTGGATAACATACATCTAAAAACAGTACGAGTATAATATTTCTATAACACATACTGTAGTATAAAAAGTATTGTAAAAGTTGTAATAATTGAGTACTTCAACGAAATGCATAATTAGCTTGGAAAGTACTAACCTTTTTTCGAATGTTTTCTCCTTAAGTGCACATGTCATGTACTTTTGCCATTTTGCCCATTCTTAGTTACAGATATCTGGTGGGAATCTTGACAAATCAAACTCTATATCTATATAAACAAAGCTTCATTCTTTGAATTGATGTATGTAGTAATTCCTTTGTGCACAAATTTTTTCAAGTCAACGGTAATCGAGGTTTCTTGATTTTAAAAAATTTTCTTATTTTCTTCATTAGGATTTTTACGTATTTTAATAGTAATCAGCCATTTTCAATACAGCGCCTTAAAGAGGTTTGTAGTACAAACGTTGATTGAGAGATTGCATCACTCTTCGTGACGCTTGAAATTTTATTTTGTATATATGATTCCTTCATTTAGCTATTTTCATTTTTCTATTATATCTTAAATTCAACACAATCACATAAAGTTGTTCATAATTTAATAATGATCAAGTGATTAGTCACATTATTCATAAAATTATTAGGGCTTTTGCAATATATTTTGTATATATTGCAAATATATATATATATATATATATATATATATATATATATTATATATATATATATATATATATATATAGATTTGCAAATATTATAGAGGAATGCATACAAAGAACTTATTGGAAAAAATTAAAATTCGTTGGTTGAATTATACAAAATTTACATATTAAATAATTTAAACTATATTGACTAATTGTACATTCTTAGAATTATGATAGATACGTTCTCCAAACTTTAAGTATCGCTTCATAGTTCCCTCTGGGACCTTTTTTGGTTCTGTGGCATTTTCCTCTAATTTTCCCGAAACATTTCACCGACCGGACAGGAAAATCGGAAAGCAACTTACGTCGGACAATTTGAAAAATCGCATTTACTGCTGTTTCATTGTAAGTACTCTGGAAAAATTAGCTGGTTATCTACGAATTTCGTCTCAGTATTTTTTCCGATATGTTCGGAAATAATTAAATTATTTTTGAATTATCAATATAAATTAATGTACTAGTAGAGATCCATTAAAATGTTCATTTTTGTAAACGATAATCATAATTTAATTTAACTTAACATAATTGACATTATAAAATATTAGTATAGATAGAAATTATTAATACTAATTTACTTTTAACATTTGAAATGGATTTTATGGGTTTAAAAAATGGAATAGATTATTCAAAATTTTCCACAAGGATTTGACTTTATCATATCTATTAACGAATGCTTATAATATATAGTGTGTCCGTAATACAGTGTGTCCGTAAAGTATGAAATAAATTCCATAATTCCTAAATGAAATGCCTTTTTAAAAAAATCTAATACACGTCGATTTTTAAGTTTAATGTTCTACATTCTACAACAAAATTTCATTATAAAAGATGATACACATTAAGATTATGCGTCATCTTTTTTTAAATGTAATACCCCATATTTTATGAAATTTTTCGATACATAAAAATTAGCTGATTCCAAAAAGTATAATACTCGCAGTCCAATGGATATAATTTGAAAGATATGCGCTTAGAAAATAAATTATTTATTATCAATTTCAAAAAGTATCCTACTACTAGTTTTTAGTGAAATGTAATTATTTTTAGTAACGTTCAATAACAATTAAGTAGCACAGTCTTATATACTAAAACGCTAAGCCCTTTTCTTGTCCACCACTTTACTCAAAAACCATATTAGATAATTAAAATATTTTTTCGGAATATTATTAGTATTACGTAAGAGATTGTCAAGATATACTTTTGGTACCAAAATTCACTTCCGGTTTTGAGATGACCGGAGGTTAAAATTTACTTTAAGTTTTAGACCCCACAATGTATATATCTGTACCGTGGAGGTAAACAGTCGTAACTCCAATTGTTGCCGAAACGGGGTTAAGACCACGCTTTTGTTTCAGGTTTTCATAGCATCTGGTGGAAAAGAATCGTACACCAGCATGATTAGTTGTCTAGGTACGGCGTTTAAAACAACAGCAACTCCATTAGTCAGTTGAGGTAAACAGTAGTATATCCACAGATACGTGCGTACACGATAGTATGCTCTGGAATGCGGTAGTGGTAAACAGCCGTAGCTCAAGTTCTACATTAAATAATATTTAGTTGAGGGTGTTACCACGTGTTACTGTTGTTATTATTTTACTTTATTGCTTCTACTGACGTTACAATTAACATAACTTTTAATGAAAACAAATGTTTACGTCAATTAATTAGTGCAAGAGTGTCTAAGATTATGAACCTCATAGAAACGCGAGATAATTTATTGCAAGGTAAGAAAAAGTAAGACTAGGTACCTACTTTTAGTATTTAGCTATTCAATCTTTGTTAAACTTGTTTTCACTGATACTGCAATGCTAGTTTTGTATGCTGTTACTGTTTTTAATTAATGTGAGTCAATTTTAACCTATATTTATGAAGTAATAATCCATTCTAGTGGAGATACGACTTTTTAGCGTAACAAAATATTGCTTATTTCCGATTATTGATGATTCCCGATTATACGCCAAGTAGTTTTGATGGTGACGACATCAATACGCACGGCATGGAAATTGCAGAAAGCTTTGTACAGAGAGGTAAAGCTGTACAGAAGGTAGATAATCGCGAAACTGCTGGCCCGATTTCTAAATCACCACCACTTCAACTTTTGTCAGAGATTCCAAAAACAAAAAAGCCTATCAAACAAATAAAAACCTGAAAAGTAACTCAACGAGTTGCAGCCACCCAACAAGAAGGAGAACATATTGCTAAGTTTATTAAAAAAATAAAGCAATATCGATAAAACCAGGTTGTGCATCATGTAGAAAAAATTGCGTAAACAAATTCACCGACGCAGTAAGAAGGCAGATTTTTGAATCTTTTTGAACGAAACAGGAAAGTTTAGAATTAAAACGCCAATTTTTGGCATCACACATTACTTCCAAATCTACAGATCGTCATAGACCTACAGACGGAAGCAGACATGATCAAAGAAAACTTTGATAAAACCATAAGTTATAACTTTGATATAAAATCAGGTAATACAAAAAGTTGATGTTTGCAAAGTATTTTTTCTTAATACACCAGGCATATCTGAAACTGTGGTTAGCAACGCCATGCAAAAGTAAGATACTGGGGAATTTGTATCGCTGAAAATGGAAGTAGACATGTTCCGCCTAACAAATTAAGCGATGCAACTCAACAGGGTACGCTCACACATAGATTAATTTCCTTGTTATGAAAGCCTCTACACGATGCGATAAATTTAGTTAAAAGCTCAAACAAGGTGATCAAGATAAGGCAACAGCTTCACGACGCTGATATTAGGTATACTGAAAAGAAGAACGACAAAATAACAAGTAAGTTATCAGCTGATAGAACCAAAGTGATTATAATCGACCTACAAAAATGTCTTCCAACCCCTTACCTGACAAATAATCAAAGCTTTTACTCGTTAAAGCTATTGACACTAAATCTGACAATTTATAATTCCACCTCAAATAAGGATTACTGCATGGTGTGGAACGAATCGAAAACTGGAAGGTTCTACGGTAGAACATTTAATTATTTGGTCGGACCGTCGTTCCAGTCAAAATCGTAATATAATCAGATAAATGTTCAGATAACTATGGCAACTAAAAATATGTCCAAATTTGAAAATAATAGACCACAAGTTTTTGTTGAGAGGGCATACACACATGGAATCAGACCATGTTCATGGTTTAATTGAAAGGACGTTAAAAAACAAGCAACCATGTAAATCGTTACGCCTTGGGACTGGCAGCAGTTAATCCGCTCTACAGGTGCAATTGTGATTGAAATGGAGGTATCGAATTTCAAAAATTTCGAAATATTGTATGCCAAACCTCAAACACTCACCATGTATTGATAAAAAACAGAATAATGAAAAACAAGAGTTCCTTATTTCAACTCTGGTGCACTTTCAAATTCGCGCTGCGTCACCGTTAACTATTTTTTATAAAACAAACTTTACAAATCAAAATTTTATGTGTTTAAATGTATCAGATCAGCGAGAACTCAAATTTCATTCCCTGAACAATTGCCTGGTATGCGTACGAATTGTAAAGATATCAACAAAAAAAAATACGAACATGTATTAAAGCTTTGCCAGTGTGACCAGACATTTAAACTTGGTTTTTGCATTTTTAAACACAGAATATAATATTTTTGTCAAATCACTTACTATTTTTATTTTGCATATTACCTGTTTAAAGCCATTTAGGTAAAAAGTCGTAATTCCCAGTATCGTAAACCTGGTAAAGCATTTCTTAACAATACTAATATCTAGTAATAGATTGCCATTTACGTAGTGTAATGTGACAATAATGTTGAATTCAATAAAATGGAAGTACAAATTTTTTTATAGTTTATTGACTAGTCTCATGTTTTGCGCTTTCCTGCAAATGTATACATTATGGATATACGACTGTTTACCTCCACGGTACAGATATGGATCGAAAGGTCTCGTCGAGACGAATCTTAATATGTACTTCCGGTTGCGATCCGACACCGGAAGTGACCCGAAACGCGCATAAAACGTCAAGATAGAGCAAATCTGACACCGGATTCGTAATCAGCATGCAAAATGACTGCTAAATGATATCTATGTCGACATTTGATGAACTAAAAATTGCATTCCGGTTTTGAGGTCGACTTCCGGTTTCGTTTTTATTAAAAAGTAAAAAGTAACAGTTTACATAACTCCCGGTGCCAAGCAAAAGTTTTGTATTATATATAAAGTGTAATGTCCTGTATTATTGCTTAGCGATAATTTGAAGTAGGAATGAATTTGAGTGTCAAGCAAAGAATTTAAATAATCATGATGATTGGATATGGAGACAAATCGCAAAATCAGATGAAAGTGTGTAATTAATTTAAAGATAAATATCCATTAGAAGTTCTACTTGCTTTTGAAGATGATATGCACACGTCTGTTCGTAAAGTTTATCGTGAACTCGATGTTTGCAAAACAACGGTACTATCTTGGTTCAAGATATTATTTTTTCTGATGAGGCTACATTCACATTGTAGCATTTGCGATTCATTGATTTTTTTGGTGTATATTGAAATCTCCTCGTATATGTAATATATTAAAATCTCCTCATATATGTTTGAAAAATCGAAGGAAATTTTTAATGTATCTTTCTATCGTACCCATTAAAACCCAAATATGTTTTTAATTCCTTCTTAAGTCAGCTTGAGAATATAAACCATTTTATAGTTTGTTAATATTTTACAGATGTTACTTCTTCGATATTTATTTTAATGTTTTATTCAAACTGCTTATATATATATATATATATATATATATATATATATATATATATATATATATATATATATATATATATATATATATAAATATATATATATAAATATATATATATATAAATATATATATATATATATATATATATATATAATATATATATATATATATATATATATATATATATATATATGTATATCCGGGATTTGTCGGTCTGTTGCAAATAAAACTATTTAATTATTGCTTAAACGTTTTGGCAGATTAGCTATTTTCAATAAGCACTTTGTTAACTTTATTTTATTAACATTACATTATACAATTAAGTTTCACGTTTACACTTTTTAAGAGTTTAACGTAAATTAAATTTAAAATCAAAAACTGGTATCTGGCATTGACAGATGACATCTGGCAGGTGTCTTAAAATAGCAGTGGGTCTGGTTCGTATCCTTAACATCTGTCATAAAGCATTTAAAAAGAACTTAATATACTCAATTATGATTGGAAAGATCTTTGATAACAGTCTTATTATTGATAGAATTTGGATCTTTTTATGTAAATCATCTCCAATATGCATATTTTGTTGTAATTTTGTTCTTTTTCCAACATCTGTACATTTTCAAAATCAAAAGAATGGCTATTTTCTAGAGAATGTTTGGCTAGGGCTGTTATGTTTAATAAATTGGTCCCAATATATGTTGAATTACAGTCTTTACAATTTATTTTATAAAAAAAATTGATTGATGGTCTTTATTAACAATGGGTATAAATTAAAAAAAAAACATATTTTTCAGATATTTTTGATGATTTATGTCCAACAATAATATTATACTTTGCCAACATTTTTGATATTTGTTCAGAAAATCCATTAATATATGGTAAGGATATAAAGTATTTGTTTGAGTTAGGGACAATATTATACAGATTTAGCCATACGGCTCATACTCCCTCTAAGGGGAAAATCCACTCATCCCAGATACCTAGGGCATGAGAAGGATTGAACTCTGGTGACTTGGTACGCTGGAGTAGCTTCCAAAAATTTTCGTAGGTACACACCTGGACGTTGAAAAAGTACAGCTTTCTGCATGGTCTTGTAGAGATGTTAATTTAGACCAAGCTTTTTTATGTTTTCTTGGAGGTTCTTCGGAATAACTTCAGTAGTAGGGAGAATAATAGGTATTGTCTGGTTATTTTCCATTCTCCACTGTCTTTGTATTTCAATTTTTAGACCCCTATACTTAACGATCTTTTCGTTTTGTTTAACACGAATATTATTGTTGTTGAGTATCGTCACATCAATAAGTGTTGTTTGTCTCTTAAGTTTATTAACTGGTATAATATCTGGTCCATTATGTGCGACTGTTTGGTCTGTACGCAGAGGGCGTTTCCATATTTTTCGATTCAGAGCGGTGGCATATGCCGCTCTGATGATACCTAAATAGGTTCAAATACGTATAAGCCGCTTGCCGCCGCCCTGCATCGAAATAAAAATCTAATACCGTCATTATGTTTTATTTCTTTACTCTGTTTGTAGTACCAGAAACTGAATTCACTACGAATTTTGACCATGATGAACGGCTTGTGGAAAGCATATGTTAGATTCCCTTGCCGACCAATTCATCAATCTGTTTGCTTAGCAAGTTGTAGAAAGCCCAGTGGTAAATATTTTAATTCTCAGTTTCGCTAGGTAAGAAATCTTATGATTTCTCTTGTTGATAAACTGTCTGCTATACGGGAGATATAGGATCACGTACTAGGAAATTTGAAAAAACGAGCAGTTGATTCCTTATCGTGAAAGATGTCCGTTCAGATAATATGTTTCCTCAAAACCCGACAAGCATAAAATGAAAATATGGTGGACATGCGACTCAGAAGCTTTTTGTCCTCTAAATGCGATTCAATATCTGGACAAAAAAGATAACCCAATAGATACTGGTTTGGGACGTAAAGTGGTAGAATTACTAAGCTAACCTTATTCCCGAACCAACAGGAACGTAAATTTTGATAACTATTTTATGGACTTAGATATGACTTATAATATACTATCTAATGATTTAAGAATTGTTGGTACAGTTAAAAAAATTAAAAGGTTATTCCTTCTGAGTTTTACCATGTAACAACAAGGAGCCATTGTCTTCTAAACTTCTACACTTGTCAAATGTCATAGTATTGTCACCAATATATTACTCGAATCAGATTAGAGTGGAGATGAACCATAAACCAGAGATTATTCCCGACTATAATAAAAGAAAAGGTGAAGTTGACTCGCTCGACCAGATGGTGCAGCAATATATGTGCAAACGTAGTTCAAACCGTTGGACTTTCACATATTTGTACCTGTATTCAAACTAACAGCAAAAGGCACAAAAAAAGACGACTATTCATAATTATAATAGTAGAACAACTTAGACAGTCCCATATTATCCACAGATTGAACGTAAGACTGTCTAAATCAAGCAGATCCCTTATGGCGAAGAACACAAAAACAAACCTTTAGTAATTGCAGCAAGAACGTTTGCAACGAGTACGGCAGTGTAAAATTTATTTGTATTAGTTGTCTAAAAAAGTTATAAAATGTCATATTATTGTAGATACTTTAGAATTATAGGTTACGATTTGTATTGTTTTTTCATTTTTATAGACCGAGCACTCACTAATTATTACTTTATTACCTAAAAATAAAAATTCAAAAGAATTAATACATATTTTATTAATTATAACATGAAACACTATAATATTGTTACTGTGTGTCCGACGGACACACTCTGTCCTACTACGTTAGAAAAAAAGAAGTGTCGGGATGAGTGTTACAATAGTATGGACATATAGCGTGCAGCTCTGGGGATTTGCTAACCAGAACAACATCACAGTAATCCAGAGGTTTCAGAAAAATATCCCAAAAATTAGTTGTGATTATATGGTAAGAAACAAATAATTCCATTTACTGAGATCGTAAAATAAGGAACGTAGAAAGAGATGATGATCCACCTTTTACACAACGCGAATCTAAAAAAATACAATTAAATTTTATATTATAAGAGATTGAAACAACTAATGCCATATTGTTACGCCTATTCGCAAACTTTTTTATCCAAATACTGATCTAGCTTCTTCTTTTCTTTTTTCTCAGCTTTTTCCTTTTCGGAGGTCGGTGTGCTTTACTCTTCATCGCCACTCGTTTCTGTCCATCGGATCTTCTTCAACTAAATCTTTTTCTCATAAGTTTTATGCCCAACAGTCCTTTAATTTTCTCATCGGTTTTTCTCTACCTCTTCTTCCATCATATTCTAACAGCTCTATCCTTCGTCCCACATAGTTTTATCTTAGCGTCTGACAAAACCAAATTATTGTTGTATTTGTTCTAGAATTTTTTTGACACCATAGTTACACCGGCTTTTCCCTAATTAAATCGTTTCTGATCCTGTCCCTTCTAGTCTAACCCAACATCCATCGTAACATTTCCTTCCCCGATTTTTCGATCACAAAGTACCTCGTTCATTCGCTTCCAGTTAAACCAACCAGCCTGTATCCTGTGGGCAATTTTTCAATCTAGTGTCCCATTTTCCGTTATGTAGGAGCCGAGGTATTTAAATTCTCCTACCCGTCCTAGCGTTTCTCCAAGCAATTTCACGTCCTCAACCCTTTCTCTTCTTTCCAACGATATACATGCAGTTTTCGGTTTTCAATCTGCTAACCTTAAGTCCTTTCTTCAATAGCCCCTCACCAATACTCCAACTTCTCCTTCAACATTTCTTTGTTCTCCTCTACTAGCAGGTTATCTTCAGCAAAGAGCATTGACCAAGGAGCCTCTTTGTTTACTTTCTGGGTCAGTACATTTATAACAATATTAATTAGGTAAGGAACCAGTGAAGAGCCTTGATGCAAACCATCACTGAAAACAGCTTTTGGTTAATTCAACAGCAGTCTTTACTTTGGCGTACGCTACTTCATTCATATATCCTTCACGAGCCTTACGTACTTAACAGGAACCCATTTTGTTCTCATACATCTCCATACCTCTTGTTTAGGAACTGTGTCATCTATAAATACTGGGCTATCTACTTTCTTCTATCCATAAACTATGCGATATGCAAACTACTTAGACCCCTTCTTTGTAGCCTATCAGTTAACGTGTTTGTGGCATTTAATCTATTTCTAATGTTTTCGTTTTTTATTTCTGTCGTGCGTTATTATTCTGGCACTCCTTCGAATCTAATTTTCTCCTTGTCACATTTCACTTTCTTTAGTCCTAGCTTTTCCTAGGCATTTTCCTTTTCTATTTCGGTCTTGCCATATTAAATAAAGACTTTAAATTATTTTTTTTTTCCTGTTCTATTCGCTGTCTAATTTACTTTTACCCTAGCCGTTTGTGGTCAAAATTGCTATATACTTAAATAATTTTATTTGTGTTGTGGTGTTATCTTCACGTCATTGTCAATAAAAAACAAAACTGCTTTAGAAGTAAATATTAAAAAATTTATTTTTGCAAATTTATATTGTGTCCCCTTAAAACTCTTAGAAAACATTGAGTGTGAAAGCACAGCATAGTGCGGCTTAGTGAAGATCTAAAAAGGTCTAATTTCGGTAAGTAGGCTAGACTCTATATAAACGGTAAATATTGGAACTATAGTTTACAAGACTACGTTTTAATAATTTAACTTGGAAAAGAACTGTACATTGGTCTATCTAAAGAGAGTGTTGTAATCGGAATATTTTTTAAAAGTTTGTAATAAATAAAAAATTAAAACCCCTTATTCTTCTTATATTTTATTTTATATAAACATTACAAATTTAAAGATAAACAATTTTAACAATCAGAGGAATTTTTTTAAACATACATAACATAAACATACAATCATCCGTACAATCTAACGTGCAATTGTTAATAAATTACATTTTTTAATTATATTAATTACATTGTTAGTAATTACTTTTTTTTTTAGTAACTATTTACCAGAAGAGAACATTTTTTCTTTGTCCAATATTTATGAGTTAGATCTAAAATTATATAGATAAACTATGAATATCCCATAGATAGTTAGTATTTTTCCCTATGGCTCTAGTAATGAATTTATCACTTAAAAACTCGCGTCGAAATTTCAGAGGTGGTTCTATCGCCTCAATTTCCGTTATATTAACAGGTGTAGAATTCAAATATCCAAGACAAAGCCAAAGACATCATAAATAAACATTTAAAAGAAACTCTGAAACTCATTCCAGATTTTTGCAAGATCACGTAATTTTAATAAGGAATTAAACGTGTAATAAATATATTACCATTATTAATAAAATATAATCCTTGCTAAGAAAGGCAGGTTTGTTTTTGAATGAATGAATTATCTAATCTATAACGATTCAAAAATAAGTATTTTATAAAACTTTTTGTTACGTGATATATTCAAGAATATATATAAATAAAGAAAAAAATAAGTACACAGTTCAAAACTGAAATGTATAAATAATGATTTGATTATTTTTTTTATTTAATATTATGAATTTCGAAGATGACTGTACACTTTCTCACTTTGTATTATATAGTAATAATTGATTGGAATTAAAATTAAATTGGAATCAAATTCCAAAACAGATTATTTAAAAAAATTGTGCAAAAATGTATAACCAAGTTCTTATGTCCTTTTAAAATTGATCTATTGACATGTTTGACCTCAATCTTGTAGGCAAGAGCATGCTTTTGTTTGAAAAGAATCTGACAAATCAAAAATATATCAGCAATATATATATATATATATATATATATATATATATATATATATATATATATACCTATATATACATATATCTATCTCTATCTATACAGCCCTTAACATCCATCCTTGGATATAGGCCTCCTCCTCCTTCTTCCATGCCTCTCTATCTTGGGCAATTTGCATCCATTTTGACCCAGCGTGTTTCTTCAGGTCATCTGACCATCGCATTTGTGGCCTTCCCCTTTTACGTTTGTGATTCCATGGTCTCCAATGTATAATTGTTTTAGTCCATCTTTCATCTTTCTGCCTTAGGGTTTGTCCGGCGAACTTCCATAGCTTTGCTACTTGGGTTGAGACATCTTTCACTTTTGTTTTATTACGGATCCATTATGGATAAAAAGAAACGAATGGATCCGTAACATATATCTCTATATAGCAGAATAATAGGTCAGAGAAATAACACCTACAATTTACTTACAAAATATATGCAACACACAATACACTGCAATCTAATAGTGTCAGACACGGTGCTATATAATAAACTAACTATATAACTATATAATACCAACTTACGTTAGACAACTTATGTATGGCATATAAACATATAACACAAAAAACACACGAAACATAATTGCGTATTCCTAGAGTAAGAACACCATGCTCTGTTTAATCATAAGCATTCTGCTGCCTACAAGATCAATGACAAACACCTCAATCCATCAATTTTAATAAGACATAACGTAATAAGGTTATACATTTTCGCATAATGTTTTAACATAATCTTTTGTGAAACGATTTCCCGATGCGAAATTAAAACATCAAACATTAGCTAAAAATGATATTTTCATTACAATAAATAATTATTGTACTTATCCGATATAAACATAATCAATAAACTAACTTCCAGGTCCAGATAGGTGTATATATATATATATATATATATATATATATATATATATATATATATATATATATATTGTTAAGCTATTTAAATTGTATTCTATTGCTTATTTAGAAAAGATCCTGTCTATATTTATTAAATGATCTAATCTCAAATTAATCACAATAAATCAGCATTAATTAATTACAATCTCAGGCTATTTAACTTGTACTATTTACCTTTGATCGTGGATTCAAAATATTTTCCAATTGGCTTCCTAATTAGGATAGGTAATATGACCTGAATAAAATACACAGAATTTCAACTGAACTATATGTGAGATGTCCTTTATTTTAATGAAATTTTATATAACAATCAATCCTGTAATATTTGCAATATAATACTTTAAATATATGAGAAGTTGTTTTCTATCATGGACCCAAATGTTATTTTACATTGATTTTTAATATGTGTTATAACTAAGCTCTCTTTATAATTTTTTTCTTTAAATGATCGCAAAATTAACTGTCTCTATTATTTATTCAATTAATTTAATTAATAAATGAAAACCACACTCCTGCTCTAATGAAAATTGACTGACCTTTCGTTCTCTGCCGTTGCAATTCTATGGCCACGCCATAAAAAAAAACCTTTCTCTGCTTCTGCTCCTATTGTGGTCCAGAAAACGTACACCTTTCTCCTATCTGTCCTTGTATCTGCAACCCAACAACTCGTGTAATTCTATACAGCCTCCTTTTGAGCCAATCTCCGCGCCTGTTTATAACTTCAAATGTTTCCGGCTTCGTCTGATATTAATATTCTTATACCCTTTGGTTTTTCTATCTCTCTGTACCCCGTTCCTCACACTGATCAGCTTTTACACAGCAAATAAACACACCCGGTATATTACGTCTTCGGGACTTCAAACAAACACAAACCACAAAGCTCCTTCCTTCTTGGGCGACGAAAACTGACTAACTCTTTTCCTCTCTCCTATCTCATAGCCAAAACCACTACCTCCTTGCATTCAAAAATTGATCAATAAAAATCATCCACCTCTGTGACGTATATCGTTACCAACCAACTCTCTCTATAAAACGTCATTCGGGTAATTCCAGAAAACAACATTCTTTAATTATTCTAACTAAATCTATCTGCTTTACAAATATTTCTTACTAATAGCTACAAACGATACCTGTTTCTCAATTCAATGTCTTTTGTTAATAAACTTTTACCGATATAATCTTTCGGGGAGAAAAACCACCGCAAATCCCGGTCTATTGTTTAAACACTGTCTATATACACTTTTTTTCTGTGTAAATCCATTCCACAATAACCGACTTATTTAAATTTCTTATCGATAATATTTGAAAGTCTTGTCTCTGAGGCCTAATGAACAATTCTTCGAACAACTTAAAATACATATTTTGTCTTATACAGGATGTTTGAAAATTTATATGCCCGTGTCTTTATGAAATATCAATAATTTTAATTTTTATTTAAGTAATAAAATTTGTATATCGGTTTTTTATTGCTTATGGACATTCAAAAGCACAACAAATCCCCGCCTTTGTAATCGATAAAATTTATCAATCTATGCAACTAAATTTTCTCGAGGCAAACTAAAACGCACTTCCTGTATGCTAGCTGTACTTATGCTACGTATTTTGTGGCTACTCGGTTTTCCTCATTTATCAGCGTTTCATAGTCTCTTAAAATTATACGCAAATCATTTTCTTTGCCTTCTCCACATATCAATTTTTTGTCTCTCCCATCAAATTCTTCGCACATATTCACCTTGTACTCCGTGTCTTCTTCAAACACCACTGTCTCCATTGTGTCCTCTTCATTTTCCTTTGTTTTTTTTCTGTTGGGCTCGTCTCTTCTTTTGAGGAATCCCATATGTTCTTTTCAACTGAATCCTTTTCCTTTTCTTTCATTTCCTTTGTTTCTTCTTCTGTTGGGCTCGTCTCTTCTTTTGAGGAATCCCAAGTTTTGCTTTCATTTCTTGTCAAAATCTTTCCATCTTCTTCTCCTGAGCTCGTCTCATCTTTTGAGGAATCCCAGGTTTTTTTTCTTTGATATTTTTCTGACCTTTTCCCCTCTTTCTTCCTGTTCCTTTCTTCGTCACCAGGTTCATTTCCACCGTTTGTTCTTTCTCTGATTCGTCCGTAATTTGTTTCTCTTGTTCCTTATCCTGTTCTTCTTCTTTTTCCTTTGTTATTTTCATCGTATTGGTTTTGAAGTCGATCACTACATGTTTTTCCGTTAATTCGTCAACGCCTACAATCATGTCATGTGACATATTCGGCATTATTACACATTGAAGTGCATACATATTTTTTTTCAATAGTACCATTACTCGTATACCTTCATTTATTGTTGCCAATGTCCGTTTATTTGCGCCCACTAAATTCACCCTAGGTATTTTATAAATTAGACTTGTTAAATTTACTTCTTCGATTAATTTTCTGTTGACCAGTGTTATTTCAGAGCCTGTGTCTATCATAATTTTAATTGGTTTCTCATTTATAAATCCATCCACAAATTTTAAATTAACTCCATTTCTCTTTTCATTGTTTCCTGCCAGTTTAATAAATTCCTTGGGGTGACAAAAAATTCCTGTTTGTTTCTTCGTTTTTAGTGAGCGCCTTCTTGAAAACACGCCTGTTGTTCTTCTGTGTTTTATCGCCCGTCATCTTCTCTCTCATATTCATTTTCTTCTCTTTGCATATTATTTATTTCTCTTCCGTTCTCTTTTGGTCTATCATTCCCGTATCGGTTACCGCGAGATTCCTGTTCATTCCGTGGGTTATTGTATCTGTTTCCTTGGTATGGGCGGTTATTTCTACTCTGATTTTCCCGATCCCTGTTTTCATTCCATCTCTGGGTTCTGGGTTCATAATTCTCTCTTCCGTTCGGTCTATTTTCGTATCCCCGTCTAGGTATGAATTCTCGTCTTGTATAATCTCTTCTAAAATTTTGACCTCTATCTCTATATTCTTGCTTATCTCTTTGTCTATAATTTTCTTGCGGTCTTCTTTCTCTTCTTTCATGCCTACGTGATTCTCTCATTTGCAAAAATTGACATAAGCTGTCAATGTCCTTGTAATTTTGGAGATTTATGTGGTCTTCCAAGGTATCTTCAAAGTGTCGCGATATCAACTCTACCAATTGTTCTGATGAATAATTATATTGCAAATGTTTTGCATTATTATAGAGTTGTAATGCGTACATCTTTTCTGATACGCCCATCCTCTCATGGTATTTTCCATTTTGTAACTCTTTATTTACTTGTAGTTGCTGGATTTTTCCCCAGAAATAATTTAAGAATCTTCTCTCAAAATCTTGCCAATTGTCAAATTCTTCTTCCTTGCTGACAAACCAAAGATTTGCCTCTTCTTTGAGATGGTTTCTGATGGTTTCCTTTGCTGTTGCAAACGGTCCTATGTATTTGACTTTTTCCTTTAGGTTATTTATAAAAGGCACTGGGTGTAGTTTCCTTATATCCCCGCCAAATCGTACTTTTACGTCTTCTGTGCTATGTACGATAACTTCCTTTCTTTCTACTCCTCTTATCTCCATCTCTGCAATTTGTTTAAATCTCCTTTCCGTTTCTTTCCGGTCTTCTTGTAGCGCATTTTCAAATTTTATTTCTATCTGTTCTAATTCCCTTTCTTGCATACTCTGAATAGCTTTCATTTTAGTTTCGAATTCTTCTCTCTGCAATTCTAATTTCCTCTCTGTTTCTTCCCTACTTCTTTCTAAACAGACTTTTATTTCGTTTTCATATTTGTCCATACGCGTTTCCATTTTTTGTTCCATTTTTCTTTGGTTTTCTTCCAAATTGTCCAATTTTTGTTCCGTTCTTTGTTGTGATTCATCCATCTTCTGTGATAGGAGTTGCATCATCTGTATTAATTTTTCTATTCCCGATTCTTGTTTTTCTGTCTCCATTACTGTTGTGTCTAATACGTCTTTCTGGTCTGAATATTCTTCCTGTTCTGATTTATCTTCTTGTTTTTTGTTCTCTTTGCTCTTGTTTCTTGTGTTTGGCATTTATTATGTTTTTATCCCCGCCAAATATAAAATTCTACTGGTCTGTTGCAACAAACGGGACTTTTCTTGTTCAAATGTAATAACTCTTGAGTACGAGTATCAAATTTCAATATCCCACAAATAAATCAAATGGTAAAATATCAAATGTCAAAATCAATCGAATAAATCAAGTATGGTAAAATTATCAAATGTAAATATCACACAAATAAATCAATTATGGTAACCTATAAATTGTCAATATCACGAATAAATCAATTATGGTAAATTGTATCTTAAAAAAAAATATAAATCTTTATGTCCTCAAATTTTACATAATATTTCACTTTATCCACGGCATATAAACTTTCAAATATCTGCTCGTCTACTCCTATCCTTTCAAATTTGCCAACTAGAAATATTTTTCAAAGCTTTACACGTTGGGGGCCATTTTGTTAAGCTATTTAAATTGTATTCTATTGCTTATTTAGAAAAGATCCTGTCTATATTTATTAAATGATCTAATCTCCAATTAATCACAATAAATCAGCATTAATTAATTACAATCTCAGGCTATTTAACTTGTACTATTTACCTTTGATCGTGGATTCAAAATATTTTTCAATTGGCTTCCTAATTGGGATAGGTAATATGACCTGAATAAAATACACAGAATTTCAACTGAACTATATGTGAGATGTCCTTTATTTTAATGAAATTTTATATAACAATCAATCCTGTAATATTTGCAATATAATACTTTAAATATATGAGAAGTTGTTTTCTATCATGGACCCAAATGTTATTTTACATTTATTTTTAATATGTGTTATAACTAAGCTCTCTTTATAATTTTTTTCTTTAAATGATCGCAAAATTAACTGTCTCTATTATTTATTCAATTAACTTAATTAATAAATGAAAACCACACTCCTGCTCTAATGAAAATTGACTGACCTTTCGTTCTCTGCCGTTGCAATTCTATGGCCACGCCATAAAAAAAACCTTTCTCTGCTTCTGCTCCTATTGTGGTCCAGAAAACGTACACCTTTCTCCTATCTGTCCTTGTATCTGCAACCCAACAACTCGTGTAATTCTATGCAGCCTCCTTTTGAGCCAATCTCCGCGCCTGTTTATAACTTCAAATGTTTCCGGCTTCGTCTGATATTAATATTCTTATACCCTTTGGTTTTTCTATCTCTCTGTACCCCGTTCCTCACACTGATCAGCTTTTACACAGCAAATAAACACACCCGGTAAATTACGTCTTCGGGACTTCAAACAAACACAAACCACAAAGCTCCTTCCTTCTTGGGCGACGAAAACTGACTAACTCTTTTCCTCTCTTCTATCTCATAGCCAAAACCACTACCTCCTTGCATTCAAAAATTGACCAATAAAAATCATCCACCTCTGTGACGTATATCGTTACCAACCAACTCTCTCTATAAAACGTCATTCGGGTAATTCCAGAAAACAACATTCTTTAATTATTCTAACTAAATCTATCTGCTTTACAAATATTTCTTACTAATAGCTACAAACGATACCTGTTTCTCAATTCAATGTCTTTTGTTAATAAACTTTTACCGATATAATCTTTCGGGGAGAAAAACCACCGCAAATCCCGGTCTATTGTTTAAACACTGTCTATATACAGTTTTTTTCTGGGTAAATCCATTCCACAATAACCGACTTATTTAAATTTCTTATCGATAATATTTGAAAGTCTTGTCTCTGAGGCCTAATGAACAATTCTTCGAACAACTTAAAATACATATTTTGTCTTATACAGGATGTTTGAAAATTTATATGCCCGTGTCTTTATGAAATATCAATAATTTTAATTTTTATTTAAGTAATAAAATTTGTATATCGGTTTTTTATTGCTTATGGACATTCAAAAGCACAACAATATATATACACAAAACTTCTTCTTCTTCTCTTCCTCTCTGTTTTTCAATGTGATTCAGAAGTTGTCGTTCCATCGTTTTTGTGATCTTTCTACTAATTGTCTTTCTATTGGGCCACTGTCTCTAGCCGTCTTTACTACTCTATTTGTTGTCATTCGGCTTATATGGCTATTTCTTACCATGTTCTTCACCTTGCATCAACGTCGTATATCTAGATTTGTAGCTCTGTCCCATAGTGTTTGGCCATAATTTGTTTTAAGTGTTTTTATCTCTGCTGTTTCCAATATACGTTTTCTCCTCTCTGTGTCAGGTCGTGTTCTGCCGCGTGTCATTATTGGTCTGTTCACTGTTTTGTAACCTTGTAATCTTTTTGTCTTATCCCATTGCCTGCTTCGATAGGGTCAGTTAGTTTCTCTTCTACTTTTACTTTTATTGTGTTGTTTTGGTAAATATTTTCGATTGTTTGATTATTCCCATAGGTATCTCTCTTGCATACAATAATCTCTTGCCTTCTTATGATCCGCGAAACATAGATATGCCGGTTTGTTCTATTCTAATAATTTTTCTTACAGTTGCCTTATTAGAGTTATAACGTTGATACAAGATGTTCTCGATCTAAAACCTTGTTGTTTTTGTGCTATGTTATAATTTCATTCAGTTTATTTATTATTAGTTTGGTTGTTTATTTTAATGTTGTGTTTAATAAACTAATTCCTCTGTAATTTTTCAGGTGCGATTTGTCTCCTTTACTTAAGGGAGGTATTAGGATGCTTGATCTCCATTTTTGACCAATTCTATTTTATTCAATTATTTTTTGATTACCTATTTTGATTTGATACTTTCGGAATTCGTTTGGTATTCTGTCCTATTCTACTGATTTTCTATTTTTAAATTTCCTTAATGCTTTCTTTACTTCTTTCTCCTCAATATTTAGTTCTTCGTTTGTCGTCACCTCTGGTAGTGATGGTTCATTACTGTCACTTTTAGAAAATTGGGATCGAAATTAATCTGCCCATGATTTTTTCTGAAAGTGTTTCGTTTTTATTAGTTCGTTTATCTCATTTTCTTCGTCCTGTTTCATCTATTTTAAGTAGCTCTGCTAGTGTTCCTTTTTTTTTGTCTAAAGGAAGTTTTTTCCATTTGTTATTATTCTGTTGTGTTTGTTGTATTTTGGATTACGAATGGTTTAGGTAGTTTTTTTTCTCTACTAAAAATTCGTTCGTTAACCTTATTCTTTCGTAGGCGTTGTTGACTTCTTGTTTGGTTGCATCATCTGACATATTTTGATTTTGCCTGTGCGTTGCTGCCATTCTTCTTGCGATTGCATCCACTTTTTGCTGAGTTTAGTAGTGTGTTTATATCTCGTCAAATATAGATGGCATCTTCTGTTTTGTCCTCTTCTTGGATTTTAACATCTTCCATAAGTTACCGTGGTTTTCTTCTGCTTTCCTGATGTTGTGCCATTTGTCCTCGATGATACTTCTGAGTCGTGTCCTTATATCTTCGGATAGTTTTTTCCCCGTAGATATTGAATTTCAGTCTTCTAGTCCTTTGGAAGATTCTTCTAGTCCTGTTTTTCTCCTTTATTATTTCCTTTATCTTGTTCAAATATTAAGTGTGCATTAAAAGGATTGGAAATATATACCTATTGTACATTCCGTTATAGTTGTGGGTTAAAATAGATTGCACTTTTTCTAAATTAAACCATTCCAATTAGAAATTACTGGAATATAATTTTTTTGATGTGGAACACGACAGGTGTCTCTATCTGTGTACAAATCTTGAAAAAATAGTAATAATCCAATGTTCTTGAAAAGCATGATCTTTTTTAATTAAAGCACACAGTTATTATGCCAGTTTCTCAATAAATCAGTTCAATCATACTATACTGTTTATGACATACCAAATAATCATCCACCGCCAAGTGTAACCATTTACAGCTTAAGATCACTCATAATTAAAGTGTATCAAATATGCATAAAAAAACTAAGGAACTGTGAGCAGATGAAAATAATAAACAAATTATTAATTTTACGTGTGTATCACCGATTTTATCAACTTATATCACTGCTTTTAAATAAATACTAATCACAGCAATAAATAATTAAAAGTGTTTTAAATTTTTTTATCAAAAACATGTCTTAGATCTGAGTACATTATGGTTGTGAACAGAAAAGCTACGTTCTGTATGTCGTCCCTACCATTTCCAACTATCGAATGTGAAAAATCGGGTTTTTCAGTTTCGATACCTTGTCCTTGCATTAAACGTGATACACCTTGTAGCAAAATATCGAAATTGTAGCTTGATTAGAAACGCGGGAAATATTCTGTTTAAACCATCGAATATGAACATTTTGTCATTTTGTTTTGGTCAAAATATCGAATATGCTGCAAACTGACGAAAATGGAATATTCGATATTTTGTTTTGTATAAATATAACTAAAGGTATATAATATGTACAATGCAAAATGACGAATGTGCCACATTTATTATCTCCAGTATACAGTTATTCAATTATAATCTGCAAACTGTCGAAAATACTAAACATTGCTGACAAGAATAAACGCACGTGTTCACAATTTGTGAATTATTGCTTCCAAGAAGTTCTTTCGGTGAGGCACTTTATTATTTTGTTGTTTTAATGTGTCACATACATTAGTTTCAGAGTTGTAATTGATACAGTTATTCAATTATAATTTGCAAAATGTTAAAAATACTATACATTGCTGACAAGAACAAAACGCACGTATTCACAATAATTGTGTGAATTATTTCTTCCAAGAAGTTCTTTCGGTGAGGAACTTTATTATTTTGTTTTTATCGGTTTTTCATCTGATTAGTCAGTTAACTGGGTACAGCTAAACCAACAATAGTGATGTTGTCAAAGCGAGAATTATTTAAAAAAATATTAAAGAATGCTGCCTTTGGGACGTCGTCCACACAGTGTAATTCTCCTTTACATGTAGGGGAGACAGAAGACGTCGCCTTTGCCAATAACGGTGAGTTTATTTTTGTAAGAAAATAATAAGTATTTATTACATATGAATGTTATTATTTTGCTATGGGTTTTTCAGGTGCTGAAAAATCAAATTCCTCTATACGTAATTATGAGCAATCTGATAACAACGATGGTCAGCAGTCTCCAGATTTTCTTTTACCTGATAATAAAAGTTTGATGGAAAGAGGTAATAATATTTAATTTTTTTTATTTACTTAGGCTCACTCAAAGGTAATTTTTTTTATTTTTTTGTCTTAGATTTATACCTCAGCTTTACAGATGATTCTGACTTGGATCCTATATTTTCACCTACAGATACAAGTAGTTGTGAATCTGATGATGAATTATACATTCAGAAAGGTATGTAGTTTTCTTGACCGCTACACTTTAAAATATTGCAAAAACCCTTGTAACTTTAATCCCTTATTTTAGAAATCACAGTAAAACATTTCTTTTAGAATCATTTTCCAAACCAAATGTTAATAAATTATTCACGTTTTAATAATTCTGTGTTAGATTTTTTTTTATTTTATTTTTTTGTTTATATATTTTTTAATTTAAGGTGCCAAAGATTATAAAAACCCTAAAAGAAGAAAACGACAGATCGAAACCATTAGTCACGAAGCTTTGAATGGCTCATTTGAAATGGAATCAAACCATGGTGAGAATATTGAAATTGGAGAATTGACAGAAGGCAATCCAGTAGTAAATACTGTAAGTAGTACCTCTAGTAATCACGATTCATTATTAGGTTTACCCAAAAAGCGTTGTAAGTCGAACAAGAGTTGTTGGAACAGAAATATAGCCAGAGCTTTTCGCCTAAAAGGGGAGGCTTACGAAACTAAAAGTGGTAAAAAAATTTCTGCAAAGCCTATGAGACCGTCCGCGTGTAGTAGTAAAAAAAATCACGAGTGTTACTTGAAGTTTCCAGAGAATAAAAGACAAATTGTGTTTGAACATTTTCATCAGTTGGATTCACTTCATAAGCAGCGCGAGTTTTTTATTAGGCATATTACTGAAGAATTACCAAAAAGAAAGGTTGTCAGTGGGATATCAAGAAAGGTCAAGACAAAAAAATATTCATTAACGAGTGACAATGAAAAACATAAAGTATGCAGGCAGTTTTTTCTTGATACTCTCGGTATCAGTGAGGGATTAATAAAAGGGGCGTTTCGAAAATTATCTTCAACCGGAATTATTGAACCTGAAAGAAGGGGCGGCAATAGATTTAAAAATAAATTAGGGGATGACAATCAACTTGTCGATGCTGATGATGATTTTGTTAAAAATCACATCCTTTCGTTTCCGGCTTTGGAGTCACATTATTGTCGGAAAAAATCTGATTTTAAATATTTAGACTCAAAATTAAACATTAAAACTATGTATGAAATGTATAAGGAAGAATGTAAAGTTAAAAAAAACAAGAAAAATGCTACGAAACCTACAGGAAAATATTTAGAAATTATAAATTGAAATTTCATAAGCCGAAAAAAGACCTTTGCAAAGTTTGTGTCACTTATGATGGTAGTCCAGATGACGAAAAGGTTTTAAACCGTGAAGCATATCACAAACACCTCGAAAGAAAAGATGCAGCGAGAAAGAAAAGGGATGAAGATAAACGGTCGGCTTTGGAGAATAAGAAAATATTAGCATTTAATTTCGATCTGCAATCTGTTTTGTCAACGCCTAAAGGAGCAGCAGGACCTTTTTTTTATGTAAGAAAACTTGCCATTTATAATTTGACCATTTATAATTTAGGAGACGGGAGCGTTCAGTGTTTCATATGGGATGAAACCGAGGGAAAACGCGGTAGTACTGAAATTGCTACATGTATATTTAAATATATCATGTCTTACCCTGATATTGAACATGTCAAAATGATGTCCGACAATTGTGGTGGACAACAGAAAAACTTTACTTTTTCTGCCATGTGTCAATATGTTGTTAGTTGTCACCCGAATTTAAAAACAATTGACCATGTGTTTTTTGTACCGGGTCACTCAGAAATGGAATGCGATTCTGTCCATTCAAAAATTGAATCTAAGTCAAAAAATTCCCCTGTATACACCCTTGAAGGATGGGCACAAATCATACGGCTTGCTCGCACTAAGCCATATCCGTTTGAAGTGACATACCTACTTCATGACGACTTCTTAGATTTTAACCAAAGAAAGGTGAAATTTGCACTAGAAGATAAAATGAAACCAAGGAACAAGCAAAATCCATATAAAAAAGAAAATAAAGTGAAAGATGAAGATCAAACAATTAATGAAAATACTAATTTTAAATATAGTGATGGTATATGGTACCAGTATCGGAAAAATGAAAATACCAAACTTTACATGAAGACTAGCATTGACGGAAACTTCTTATCTCTTGAAACCATACAAAAAAAAGGCAAACAAAATAGTATAAACCCTGTTAAGGCATACGACGAAAGACTCCCAATCACGGATGTGAAGAAAAAAAACCTCTTGTCACTATGTGAACAAAACTTAATACCTAGGCCATACCACCAATATTACCAATCTTTACCAACATCTAATACTGCCAGAGATTGTCTTCCAGAACCTGATGCAACTGAAGACAATGATAACGTTGAATCTAAAATTTAAGACTTTACTTTAATTTATCATTATTTTACTACTGATTACTTGAGGTATCTACAGGACGTGAAGTTCCATAATTGTATTGTGATTATTTTTAACTTTTCTAATTACATTAATTTTCTATCAATACGTACTTTCATAAAAATACTTTTAATAATTTCTTTATACATGATTTTCCCATTTTACCCTATAACTTCAATTTTTAATTAAATTATTTGTAATAAACTTTGTAAGAACATTGAGATTATTTTCATTTTCCTGTTTTTCAATTAAGAATATTAATGTGTTAAAATTAGACCAATATGAACTGTCGAAAATGCCACATTCGCAATTTTGAAACATTGCACCAGATAAATGTGCTAAAATTATACAAATATGAACTGTCGAAAATGCCACATTCGCAACTTTAAAACATTGGACCAAAACAAATCGTTAATTAACACAAAAAGCAAAATAACGAATGTGATTTTGTGGAAAGAAGCAAACGGTTAGCAGTTTTATTCTGATATCAATCTAACAAGGATCAAACATTAATTTTTAAAAATATAAAAAATTTTCCATTTGTCAAAGCGCTGATTTAGAATTCTCTAAAAAAGAGTTATTTTGCTCTCCTGAAAAGTACCACTTTTCACATTCGATAGTTGGAAATGGTAGGGACGATGTGTGTGGATTGGATTTGATTGCAATTAAATGTAATTGGAGCATATTTTAAACTATCAAGTGATTAAGTGTTTATATTAATATTTTCCACAAAGTAATCAGAGAGAATTTAAGCCACATTTGCTAACAAGATATATCCTTAATTTTTCTGTATATTTTTTACAATTTTTCATTTTGTATTCCCCCACATTGCTACTAAGATAGTTTAAAGCTAATACTTAGATTTACATACTCTAATAAAGACAACATACTTTAAAATAAGATCTCAGATACAAACATATTAAAATTAATCTGAAAAGATACTAATTGTTGAGAGAGTAGATTATTTTGTACCAACTTTTTTGAATCATTAAGAGCTTGAAAATTTTTATCTGTCAACTCGGCAATTAATTGTTTTAGACCAGTAAAATGTGTAAAACAAAAAAAAAATGCTGCTTCCAACCAGGTCACCTAGCTTATTATTACTTTTTTACTTTTTTAGAAGGAAGTGGAAGAAACATTTAGAAGATTTATCTTGTAAAACTGAATTCTTAAAGGTGGTTTAAAAAAACATTTTTATTATAATTTAATAAAATATTTTAATATGTTATCATGATTTCACCATTTAGGGTATAGTATAGGATAAGAACAGCCAGAACTTATTTTAGAGGGAATGGAATCTGGTAAAAAAAGCTAGCTAATTATTCTTGTACTAATCTGGTAACTGTTAAAGTATTCGTTTTTTCTAGCTGTTTCTGGGAATTATATTTACTTTAAAGTACGACTGCTGAACTCCAATCAATATTAATGAGCTATATAATGGACCAGTGGAATCCATGGTTTCATTTACGCATAAGTACAAATAATTATTTTTTGACTATTTTGATTTTTCCAATCACCGCAGAATACAAAGTTAGTTGCAAGTGTATATGGGATTCGTATAGAAACGCTGTTTTATTGCGTTATGTACACCAAAATCAAGCGGATTTATTTTTGGGATAAATGGTGGAGAAGGAAAATGACTACTACGACAATTCAGTGTTCAGGAAAGATTTTATTTAAGTATATTCTTACAACCTTTGTATAATATGGGTGTACACCATCTTGCATGAATCACATATTTTGCCCAAGTTCAATGGAAATAATTCCAACAAATATTAAAATTTAATTTAAATTTTAAACATTTAAATAGTTCTCACCATTCAAATTACAAAGTAACTCGGATATCCCTAAAAAATGATAACCAATGATTTCACACCGTAAGTTTACTTGAAATTGATGTTGAAATGCCTCTATCTCTTAACATGAGGAATTTCAGTGTTCCAGAAATGATTGTTCAATAAATTAAAAACTCCACGCGGCGTGTAAATGTAGCTTCCATCGTAAATAATATTCTATCGACGAAGGAGTAGTCAAGATTTTGCCTGTTTCAGATATGATTGGCAAATCCGCATCTTAAAGGTAAATCTGCTAGCAATAGATCATAAACTGGTGTATAATGCTCATGGTAAAGGTGAAAATGCTCGTGGTGTAGAATTTTTAAAACTAGAGTTTGCTGATTTTTTACGCTGAAGATAAAAATCAAATACTTACTAAAAAAGCATCGTCAAGGTAAACTATTACTCTTGATCTTCTTGATCAGCCGTAATGATTTTAGATCAGCCTAATTTTTTACGTTTAGAACGAAATAAGCAATTTTTGTCTATCTTCATAGATGTTTAAAGGTTTAGTGATTATTTTCTTCTTTTTTTTAAAAAACGAAATTAAACTAGATATCATAAAAGTCACAGATTAATCGAAACTAGACTTATTTATGGTTGCCAAAAGCATTCGTGACATCAGCCTACTATGTTAAGGCTTTCTGTATTGCATTTACTAAGATAGGGGTTGTTCACTGACATTAAAACTGGCTTCAAAGAAAACATTTAGCAGTGGTAAGAAAGATTTTTGGGGTGCTACATAACCATCTTTGAGCTGTTTTTGTAAAAATATTAATGTTGTTTATTTACAGGTATTCAGTGCTTTGACGCACAAATATCACAACTATCAATTATTATGCAGTTGATCTGTAAAATGCAATTACCCCAAAAACTGTTGCGTTTTAAAGTTAGTAACAAGTATATATTTTTTGTTAAAATAATGTGGCTTTTATATTATGTTACATATATGGCGCCCTACATCAGCTATATCAAAGTATATAGCAAATTATAATTACTTATAATCAAAAGCACCTAGTTGCTCATTTATATATATATATATATATATATATATATATATATATATATATATATATATATATATATATATATATATATATATATATATATATATATATATATATATATATATGTCTAAAAACATAAAAGTTATAGCAAAAATAAAATTTCAACTTTAACATTGTATTTTTCTTAAAATCAACATTTGATCCCGAAATCCAGCATTTGATCCAGCAGATCTCCCGAAATCGTAATATTTTAAAGTATAAAATACACTTTTGTTAAAATACACTTTTTGTTATTGTACAATTACTTAAGGACCAACCTATATTATACAAAGTGCGCCAAACCTCTGGTTCTCTTTGACTATGGCTAAACTATGGAGTATATAAAAAATGTTTTAAACAAAACTTATGCATAATAAAGACGTCTATGATTTAAAATTATTTTTTGTTATACATGGTCAGTCGAAACAACGAAATAAACCAATTTTTTTTTATTCCTGTATATCTGTAATATAAAATCCTGTATATCCAAGCACGTTTAATATATAAAAATATGAAGAGTTTGTCAAAGATTTTATAGGCCTAGATTTATTAATTTTTAATGTATTTACACTTTTCTTTAAAAAAATGGTAATATTTAAAGTGTTTTAAAGGGTGGCGATTAGGTTTCCAAGGCAAAAGTAAATGATATGTCAAATGTTTAAATAATATCTATGTACGAAATCTAGCCATACAATATTAAGTGTGATTACTAATTTCAAATACAAAATTTTCTTATTTTTTAAATGGGTCACCCTTTATGGTAGTATTGTATTTTATGGAAAATATTACAACCTTTCTTTCACATTAGGTATTATATACCTAGCATGTTTATTTTTGTAGAAATTTAGAGAAGATCTATAGATTTTATGTTTTTGCAGATACTTTATTAATAAACTTTGTGTACCTACTGAAATACAACAAACAAAAATTATAGAAATGTAATATAAATTTACAAACATAAATATCAAATATTAAATAAAACGTATGCTAGTAAAAATTAGTGAGTTACTCACAAACCTCATTATGATACAAAATAGTATTTACATACTAATAAATGTAATAAATATCCAGTTGTTCCTTAAATATTTTTTTTTTCGTCTTTATATAGAGGGGAGTATAGAATCTTCAAAAAACATCTCAGTCCAGGACGCCGCCTGACCTTAGTGCAGGATTCGTTCTTCGTACTCCCGTCGATACTTCCCGAGGTATTTTAAAATGCCCTCTCGTCGCCGAGTTTTCGCCAAAAGCCTACCTGCCAAACCAGCCCCTTCTCTGTCATCCAGCGAAATAACCGCTGTAAGGCCGGCATCACTTCCGAAGGACTACCCTCATTTACCCACAGACTCAATAGCAAGGAGGCTCTCTGTCTCGTTCCAGGTAGCGCGTGGAATACCCTCATCGCTCCTAGTACGGCATCACTGACAGACGGGCATTTCCTACTTCTCCACAGCCTGGCTTACTCAGTTTAACTCATACAGTCTGACCCACGTTTCTAGCTTCAACTTCCAGCATCTTTCCCTCTTACCTTTGCAGTTGGCCCAGCTGTTTTTCTTACTCTATTTTTTTCTTGATCTCTGCACATATATAATAATTCTCTAAATATCTAAAAAATGAAATATGCTAGGTACGTAAAACCTAATACCAAAAGATAGGTTGTGATGTTTTATATAAAATACAATACTAATGTAGAGGATGTTTCATTAAAAAAAAAAAAAAAATAGAAAGTCTTGTAGTTGAAAATAGTAATTGCACTGTATATGGTATGGCTGGATTTCAAAAATAATAAATTATTTAAAAATAAAACTACACTAAAAAATTTCTGACAACAATAACCGTTAGAACTGTTTTTCTAAAGAGAAGTGTAAAGTTTTCAAAAATTAGCAGCTTTAGGCCCATAAAACTTTATATAAATTCTTTATATTTTTAAAAAATAAATTTAAAAATACTTTAATGTACAGGGCTTTTTCATTAAAAAAACACAAATTTGGTTCCTTCCGTTGTTCTGAATGACCCTGTATAATCAAAAATAATTTTAAATCGTAGACGTCTCTGATATACATTGGGTGCGTTTAAAATATTGTATACTCCAATAAAAAAATTTTAATTTACACCATAATATATATTGTATTGATCAAATGAACGAAAATAATAAAATCACAAAAAAATGTTGCTTGTTTTTCAATACATAATGAAATTCATTTTAAATCATTACTTTGAATTTAAGAGATTAACATTAAACAATAATAAATTTTATTCGTTACTTTAGAGAAATACTAAGTGAAATGATTTCTTATCTTTCTTTTAAATAACTCCAGGTCGCCTACATTTGGCGCAACTCAACGACTGTAAATAAATTATCATTATATTGTAATACTTTTAATTGTTAATTTTAATATTAAATGAAGGCACAAACTTAAATTTTTAGTTTTATTTTAGAGAAAATGTTAAACTATAGTTTTTTTTGTAAATATATTACGTAAAATAATTCTGTCCAAAATAAAGACATTTTACTCTCGAGTAAAATCAGATTTATTATAATACTCCATATACAACTAATAAAAGTTGATATCTTATGGTATATGGTATTTATCAGTATAAAGTGCTTTTATTACTTTTCTTGCAATTTCATCATATTTTCTCAATTTAAAGCAAAACGAAAAAAGTGAATAGACATGAAGTTTGTGTTAAACGTTACTTTATGTTTAAATAAACTACTACTATAATAGAGGTAGGGTCGTATACAAGACATTGTATAAAGGTACAAAATAAAACCATTGCTTCTAGTATTCTCCTTATAATTTTATTATATTTTACGACCTTTCGACCTTTTTAGAACTTCAAATAAATATTTTAAAATAAAAATAAGCCTAATTGATTCAATCGTTCTCGATTTGTTATGAAAAGTTGTAAAAACATAAAATACCGTTTGTTAAAGGTCATTTTAAGATATTTTATATGTAGTAATAAAAGTGAGACCACTACTACAATAACCGCTATGACCACGCCATAATCTGCACATATTCTTGTGTTTTACATCACCTCGCATCCATCTCCGTAATATTCTCATTGTGTCTGCCCCAATAAAGGCACGAATGCGGTAAGCTATCCCACATACACTGACCTCGATTTACACCCGCACACCTCTTCATATATATACTTTTCCTTTGACCAAACGTTACATTCAATTCCACTTATTTATTCTTTTTCCGTAATACGGAAAAAGAATATATCTAGCCCCTGAGCTAACTCTACTTTAGCTTCTTCGTGGACAACACGGTTTGTACAAGGCAATATTAAAAGTAGAAGAGGTTTGGGCAGAAAGAAGAAAGCCTGGCTGAGAAACTTAAGAAAATGGTTTTACATATCAGAACATAATACATGCGGTACAAAACAGAGAAACCTATCGTTTGATGGTATTTAACCTTCGGTAGAATACGGCACATAAAGAAGAAGAAGCCGATGTCCACATGTCAGCAATCTCCGCAGGTTGAATAATAAATAACGAGTTCGTTTCTACATTACATCTTTCATTCCTTCCCATTCTGTCTTCTAAATGTACCTATCTTCTAAAGATGTTCGCGACCACATTGACCCATCTCATTCTATTCACAGCAGCTCGAAATCGATCAGTTGATGTTAGACCAGTCCATTTCCTAAGATTGGCCAGCCAGGATATACGTCTACGTCCAGGACCTCTCTTACCCTCAATCTTGCCCATTCTGTCTACTACATCGCAATTAATGTGAGTATCTCTATACTTCTGTCATTTTCTCTCTGGATGCCGTAAATTTTTCGCAAGTACAACTTACGTCCTTCTTCTTCTTCTTCTTCTTCTTCTTCTGGCTTCTCCTCCTTTTGGATTTGAGGAGGCAGATGTTAGGCATTATTCTCCCGTTCCCGCAGTGACCTTGTGGTCTACCTCCCGCACATGATTTTTTAGCTCCTATTCGTGTACAGGATTATTTCCAGATATTTCACGTGTCTCTTGAGGATAACCTGCACTCTCGCAAAGTCCAGATTTAAACCCTTCCTCATTATAGGCTCTTTGAGTAACATAGCCTCAGTTTTCTCTACATCGAGACTCACAGATTCCTTGTTGATTCAGTCCTGAATCAGTACACGCGAAGGAGATAATAAAACCATCGTATGCTAGGTTTTGCAGCAGGGCCAAGGACGCGCCTCTTGATCCACATAACTCATACCTTTTTGAAACTTATACTTACTTTGAAATATTAAATTGAAAACTAAATTTTTTTATTGCAGATATGGATTCTTTATAAAAAATAAATAACTAATATTTTAGACATTTTATTATAACTACTTACGGATCTATTTACGGATCTGCAAATCGAATGTACAGACCATTTTTGCCCCAGATGCTCGTAAATTGCTAATACAAGTACTGAACAAAATGAAAGCCGATGTAATAGTAATTTAATAGATGAGATAGACTGGTTTAGGAATATCCACAGAAATCAAACGTTTTGGCTGGAAGAATACATAATCATTTCATTTGGCCATCCTTCATCGATAATAATCTTACTACTTAAATATAAAAAAAAATTTACTCAAAATTAAATAAATAATTTTATTGTCAAGGTAAGGAGTAAATATTTTTAAAATTACATATCTAAAGTAATTACTATTAAACTGGGAATAAGTCACAATTCAAGATAAAAATACGTTTATTGACGTTTCAATTTCCACTTCGGAAATCGTTCTCAAAATACAAACAGTAAATTTATTTATTATTATTTCAGAATTTACTGTTTGTATTTTGAGAACGATTTCCGAAGTGGAAATTGAAACGTCAATAAACGTATTTTTATCTTTAATTGTGGCTTATTCCCAGTTTAATAGTAATTAATTTACAATGCCACAAGAAAATAGCTTCAGAACAATATTATATATCTAAAGGTTTTGTTGTTTAATTTAATCAGTTTCAAGCTAAACACTCTTTGTGCCATCGTTGTATAGTTAAAGTCACATCGGCCAAACTCTTTTTAGCTTGCTCAAAATTACAGTTATAATCACATTTTAAAATATTTACCGGACTCAGCTCGGATTTGGTTTTAAACAAAACATTCAAATAATGGACACCGTCCTTTCTTTTCTTTAATTCCCACAACACAGTATCAGCGTACTCAATATGTTTCATGTTGTATGCTCCCATAGTGTTCAAAATGGCGCTAAGAGTACTCTCATGAGCCATTACTAGTACGAATTTTGATTTCTGATTCAGCGCTGTTGGATCATTTCCGATTCGGACTTTCAGCGATGTTGGATCGACGAACTTGTTGAAAAAATTGAACAGGTAGTCGTAGAAAGTTCCTATTTTGAGTCTTGCCAGAGGTACTGTATGAGTTTGGATTTCGTATACAATAGCTGCAAAGGAAAGTAAAATAAAAATGAAATTGTTTTAATATAAAAAGGTAAATAAAAAGAAATTTTTCGCATTATTATCTATACCACGTTCTTGGGATATTATGCAAATTTATGACAATATATACGATTTATTTTTTATATCATCCTAGATTATTATTGTATTTTTAGTGCTTAGTTACCAACTACGTAAAAGTGTACTTTATGGCCCGCATGGGCGTAAATATACAAACAAAATGATAACTTATTAGAAACATCTTTATTTAACTATACAATTTCACTAATGTGTTCTACATGGTTTTCTGTCATCCAGTGCTGTAATTTTTTTCATATTCCTTGTCGTAGGCATCTCCCGACTTATGCGGTAGTAACTATTGCGTTGCTTTTTTCGCTTTTTTTAAATTTGGTTAGGAATCTTAAAAATATATTGCATTTTCATGGTTTTAGTTTGAGACGTTTGACAGCATTCCCGTAGCGTAGCAACATAACACGGACGATATAATATGTCTACTAGTAAATATATTGTTAAAATGAAATCAAATTTTCGGATTTTTTAGAACATATTTATCTGTAGATGCAATAACGAAACTATTTTAGTATGACCTTAAAGTTTGTATGCACCGTCGGTATTAACATATGCATATGCCCTCGGGCGACTTATAAACGTTTCTATGTAACAGAATTTATAAAAAAAAGTACAGCAATATGACAACGAACAATGACTGATTCACCCGGTAGAAATTTTGAGTTTTGTATCAACAGTGACAGTGAGTTTTTAGTGTGTTTATTCATATATCTTAATTTTTAATTCATGTCGAACCTTAAAATTATAATTTTTTTAGATAGAGTTATTATATCGACTAACTGTTACTTTATGTTTAATTTATTGGACTAAACCTTATCATGAAACGAATGATGGTGTATGTCTAAATAACCAATATCTATTACGCTCTGTGAAAACTCAAAGAGAGACAAAGATGTAACTTACCCGAAAGATATTTAGTTACATTATGATCCATAGCTTTACTCCAGTCTGGAACGAAGGTTAAGTCATGCTCCTCATACGTAAAAAGGAGGTCCATAAGTTCGTCCACCATTTCTATAGAAACTTTTGGCCATCCTGTTTTATTGGCAATGTACTGCAAAATTTCAGAATGTTTTTCTTCGTAAATAGGAAAAACAGTTTCCTTTACCTAGAAAAAAATATGTAATCTTTCAAAGTTTTAGATTCCCTCAGCACTGTAATATGCTTAATGCAATATAAAAAATCGTGAATTGATAACAATACCTATAGAAGAAGCATAGAGAAATAAAAACTTGTGATGGGTATTATCATACGTCAGAATTGACAGAAATGCAAAAACTGATATATTAGCATCAAGGGGTATATTGTTTAAGATTCTACATACATGCAAGAGCATTTCTTTTTCAACTAAATACTCAGTAAAAATTCCATCAAGAAATAAGTTCCTTATTTATTACAAATATCATAAAACAAAGTAAGTGTCCCAGTTATGACACAACACCCGCAGTGAAACATTCTGCAGAGGAATACGAGTGTTACACAAAACAGAGGTAGGCGAATTAACTTAGCACCAACCTAAAGAAGGTACTTACCTCAGATATAATGAAAATAATAAAATACCCCAGACATTTCATAAATAATATTGTCAATATCAAATACTAAACAACTACAGATTAAATTTTTTTTGTAATAATCTTTTTTAAAAACGATTTCCCGATTGAAAGTCAAAACGTCAAAAAAAACATGTAAAATTTAATTTTTTTTACAAATAATTGTGGTGTAATCCCACATAAAAAATAAAACACAATAATCTTAACTTAAACATGCTGTAAAAAACGGTTTCAGAACCACTTTACACAAGTGGAGTGCTGCTCCTAAATATGAAGAGTTATACTACGATAAAATAATTATTATGTTAGAGGTATATGTGTAAATTGTATGCAAGGTCTTATGCTTTCAGTTATTCTATTACAGGAAACTTTTAGTTGCAACAATTACCAATTAATGTGTTTAATATCCATGATATAAAAACTAAAATATCTTTATTGTAAGTATAAATTAGGGTAGCGGGTAGATACTCTTTTACGTTCCCGGTAGAAGATAGACCTACTTCAGGGATGCGACCCAGCCCACGTGAGCCATAAAAATCCCCCAATATCCTGATACCTAGGAGAAATTATGGCCCATACCCATTCTCCCTTTCAATTACCAAAGTTTCCCTTTTCCCGGCAGCTGCAAGATCGAGCATAAAGAAAATGATCCTAAATGGGTCTAATATTGGATACAACAACTTTTAAATTAACCGAACGATTATCGGTATAAGTAATCCCCACTTGTTGGTCGACAGCTACGGGTGAAAGAACCGTCACGTGGTAGCCTACTTCATTGGCCGGTAGCTGAGAAATTAACTCCGAAAACAGTAGAGCTAAATTAGTCAACGGCTTTTAAATATGGAACCACATTAAAGATCCGCATGGGGTCCATAATTTACTTAATAATTGGGGAGCTCGTAATACAAGATCCGTCAGGGAAAGACAATCAGATTTAGACGACAGGGCCTTTCGGATGAAGATTATGAAGATTAAAATTCTGGGGCTTAGCGATATACAATGACCTGAATTGGGAAAATGTAACAACAAAAATGGAATAATGTAATATTCCGGTAACAACAACTCCAATTACAGGCAGAGACTTAGCATTATAATTGATATGAATTCTCAAAAAGCTGTTTTTTACTTTGTTCCCTACTCCGATCAAGTATTGAAGTTGTCTCTAAACTCTCATTTAAAAAGTAAAATAAATATAAGTATATGCACCCACTGCAAACAAGGATCAAGACACCATAGAGAACTTCTATTAACAAATTGGCAATGTCTTAAAGCTGACTAAAAGACATGATATAAATAATGTATTGAGAGATTTAAACAGTAAAGTGGGTCAACGAGAAGTGGAGAATTGTGTGAAGCGATATGAATTTGGGAACAGGAATAAACGTGGCGATCGGCTGGTTTATTTTTGTATTAATGAGAAATTCATAATTGCAAATACTTCGTTCTAACTTCCAGAACGTATATTATACTTATGGTGGTCACTAGCTGACAATAACAACAAAATAGTCAAAAATCAAATAGATTTTAATTCTCGTTAACTGAAGATAGAGGAATTCTATATCATTCAAAACTTATCCACGGGTGGATATATTCTTCGATTACAATCTGGTTGTTTTGTCGATAAGAGTAAAAATAAAGAATGAAAAGTATCCTAGCTCCATGAAAATCATGAATATAAGGCAGCTTAAACAAGACAACACATATGCGAAAACGAAATTTAAACTAAATGAAAACTTAAGGAAAATCAAAGATAATAATGTAAAAACTTAAACTGTTAACCAAAAATGGGAAAAATTAACATTCCATTGTATCAGTTGTAAAATAAACCCTGGAACCACTTGGGGAAAACAAAACCTTGGGTAACAGTAGAAATTATTGAACTTATGGAAGAACAAACAAAACATGAAGCAAAAGACCTGAATAAATACAGAGAAATTCATGAAAACAACCAAAAGAAAATTCGAGAGGCAAATGAGAGGTGGCTCTATGACAGATGCAAAGAAATAGAAGACCTGGATAAAAAGTATGATAGCTTTAACTTACATAAAAAAAATCAAAGAAATGACAGGTTCTACCAAAAGCACAAAAACGAGTATCCTTAAAAATGATAAAGGAGATATATTACTGATATAAAGGAAAGATTGTTTTACTGGACCAATGACATTCAAAAGTTATTTAATGATAAAAGAGAAGAACTATCGTTATCAAAGCTACTGATCCAGATGACGCGTCCAGCGAATTATTCACACTCATTGATGACTATGTTATTGATGATGGTTGAAGTCTTTAATCGAATATCTTAGACTGCCACAATTCGCAGACAATGACTGCAGTCGACCTTTGTGGTAATACCCCAAAAGTCAAGTGCAATGTCCAGCTCAGATCACAGAACAATAGCTTTAATGAGTCACATACTTAAAACATTTTTGAAAATAATATAATACACAGCACAAATGTTAAAGCTCTTAAATTAATATGAAATTAGTGGCACACAATTTGGCTTTAGAAATGGTATGGGCACAAGAGATGGGTTCAGATGGATTCATGGATATGAATCAGGACATATACTTATATTTTGTAGGTTTTAAAAAGGCATTTGTAAAGGCTCATCATAAAAAGCTTGTAGAATTATTATAAAGCAAAAATATTTGGCATTCGTGATATGCAAATTATATCTAATCTATATTGGAATCATACTGCGAAGGTAAGAGTTGACAACCAGAACAGCCGAAATATCAAAATACAGATAGGAGTCCGCCAGGGTTGCGTGCTGTCACCACTACTCTTCAATGTCTACAGTAAAGTGGTATTTAAAGAACTCTCAGATTCAAAAAAAGCTATCTATCAATAGACACGTTTTAAATAACGTTCATTTTGGAGACGATACAGTAATAATGACGGACAAAAATAATTTACACTAAGTGATGCAACGACTTACTGAATGCTGTCATGAATACGGAGTAAGGATGTTTGAAAAAAACCAAATGCGTCGTCATGACTAAATCAGCAAATGCAAACATCTAATTGATTATTGAGGATACTGTGATTGAGAGTGTGGTTATCCACAAATACTTAAAAACATGAATAACATTAAATTTAGACTAAGCAAAAGAAATTAAGACACCTATTAAAATATCACGTGCATCATTCGTTAAACTTAAAAAGTTTCTTTGTTGTAAAAATATAAAGTTAGAACGAGGCCTAAAAATGCTTTGGTGTTACGTGTTCACTACTTTTCATTGATAAAATGGTAAAATCTGTACTCCGCTGGATTTTTATTTGGGGTTGGGAACTTAAAAGTACATATTTGGAAAACCCTTTAGCTAAAATTGTAGCTTCCTAGGTGGCTCCTGGGGTCCCTTATCGCAGAAATATGGTTTAAAATGCTTAAAATATGACAAACAATCTTTTTTTATTTTTTTTATGTTTTGAGCACATAACTTTACCTAAATATTTGACTTAATCAGTTTTTCTACAGATTTATTAGTTGGAAGTCCTATTTTTCTACAACCTTTTTCGTATTTATTAATTTAGTTAAGGTTAATTAAAGCTGTACATTGACTTGAACAGACCTTCTATGAGATGGACAGATGATCTGAAAAGGACTGCCGGGAAAAATTGGCTACAAGTAGCGTACAATAAAAAACAATGGAAAGGAAGACTTGAAGAGGCTTATGTTCAGATGTGGACGTGAATGGCTAGACGAAGAAGAATTAAAGCTAAATTTAAATAATATTTTTAAAATTAAATAAAGTATTATTAATTAATTGAATAAGTTTTATTATTTTTTAGACTTAATTCAAAGAGTTTAACGAAGATAACAAACAATTAAGACCAGTTTTATTAATTTTTTTGTTAGTATTATTGAAAATATTCAAGATTCCCTACATTTTAGACTCACTGCTTATTTGAATCGCCTACACAAAACTACACAAAATTCATCATCGTAGAATTAAGTATTATTAAGCAAATAGTAATAAACAATGGATACAACGAACAAATAATAAATAAAATTTTAAATCAAAAATTATATAAGAAAGCCCTGAAAAAAGTATTTTCGCCAGCAGAGAAAAACCCAGTACATTTTGCTTTATTATATATACATATTACAAATACATAAAAATAAAGAAATAGTACCAGCTATCAGCACAAACAACAACTGAAGCGAATATTTAACAAAAATATAGAAGAACACAAAAGGGCTTTTAATAATAGAAAAACAGATTCTAAGCACGCACTTCACCTTCTGGACCACAATCATTCTTTTACTGACCAATTTCAAATTCTTCACATTCAGAAGGCATTAGCTATATTTAGAATCTATAGAAATTAACAAATTAAAAAGAGACATAATGCTGACTAACTAACTTGAGACATACATTTCTACCCTCCTCAACTTATTCAGTTGAAGACCGTCAAGTGTAAAAAATACATCACTCGATAAAGGCACTCTGCCGAAATAGCAGTATTGGTAATAAATTATAATAAATTTTGTAAAAGTTTTGAAAACAAAAGTTTTTAGTGTTTTATTGTTAGATATTAAATGTTATTTATGTTGCTTTCGTTGAGTACAATATTCTTAGCTACTTTCAAAAGATGTTTTTAAAATATGATTTTTATGTACACATTGGATAAGAGTAGTGAAAATATGCATCCCTCCAACTTTTTACATATATTTATTTCTCTTTTTTGTTCCCATGTAACTCTAAATTGCTGGTCTTAAAAAGTACGGTCTTAAATCTCTAATTTTTATGGTTAATAAAGTCATGGTTTTTTCATAAATCAAAGAGCCAGTCTACACCTAAAAATTTATCAAATATTTTAACGAAAAAATAGTTTACAACTGAATTCTGTCTCTAATATAAAATTTATATTTCAATAAAAGATGAAATAATTTAAAGAAATATGCAACTTCTTGCGTCTTACCTTTTGTAACATCGAAAAAAACTTTGGACATCCTAAATTCTCGATAAGCGAAAGAAAAGGTGCTATATGGACCGGTATAGGTTGCCAAGAAATATGCTCGTTCCACAGTTGGTAGCCTTTCGGTGGATATAAACCTGCTAAGTTTGCATATGCTGACATTAAAGTTCGATCAATGTCGGTAGACCAAGCGTATATTTCTTTGGAATGATAGAATTCGCTGAGGAAGGAACTGTAACGATGGCGAAACCACTGACCTAACTTGTAGTGCCGATCAATACCTTTCTGAAACATAAAAATGTATTATTAAAATTAAATAAATATAGATATTTTTATAGTCATTAGTATTATGAATTATTTATTTAAATTGGACTCTGATTATTCAGTAGTAATTATTGTAGCACTTAAGAAATTGAAAATCTACCGATCTGCCGATCTACTTAACTAATCAGCCAATAACATCCCGATTTAGATATAGGCATCCCTCTTTATGGTTGTCTTCGGTCATTTTCATCCACCTCGATACCGCATATGATCCTACATCATCAGACCATCTATTTTCTGTGTTGTTTGTAATTTGTTGGTATGAAATATCTAATACGTTTGTTCTATTGGTCAATCGTCTGCCTCGAAGTATGGTCAGAAAATTTTTAGTTTATGTTTTACTAAGTAGACTAAAATTAGAAACAGAGAGACTAGGATTAATACCAGAGTAAAACACTCCAGCGAACTACAAGTACTTATTCCAACAGAATACATAATAGCCAAATTCATAGATAGAAAATACATAGCAGCAGCCTCCCTGGATGGAAGCAAAGCTTTCGACAGAGTCTAGAGTAGATACAATTGGAAACACACAGGCTAGAATTTTACCTTAGAAACCATAACTTTAATTTGGTTTTAGAGCAAAACAATCCAGCGAACTACAAGTACTTAGTCTAACATAATACATAACAGATGCATTCATCGATAGACAATATACAGTAGCTTTCCTGGATGTAAGCAAAGACTTTGACCAATTATTGCATAAAAGATTATGTATTAAAGCATAAAGTATAAAACAAGAGACTTCGGATACAGTGGTATGACGAGGCTCATCTTCTCGTACTTAGGCAACCGGAGGTTTAGAGTTCGGATAGGATAAGTCCTGTCTGAGCTCGGTGCCAATTTATACGGCCGATGTGCTAAAAATAACAGGGAGAATGCTTAGTCTTTATGCAGATGATATAGCAATTGCAAAATTGAAATTCATGGGAAAACAATAAAGCAGTAAGCAAGGTTTAGATATCTGGGAATAGATATAAATAGTTACGGAGATGTCGAAGAAGAAGTACGACAACAAAGCATAAAAGCAAGTAAAGCGGCTGGTTCTCTTAATGACACAATCTGGAAGAACAAACACCTAAAACAAGAGACAAAAACAAGAGTAGCAGCAATTAAACCTATATTAAAATAAACGGCGGAGACAAGAAACATATAAAACGAGACGACTGCTAGACACAACAGAGATGAAAGTACTCCGACAAATATCAGGAAGAAGTCTGTTGGATAGGGAGAAAAGCGAAAACATAAGAAGAGCATGCAATATAGAAGACCTAAATGAATGGATGACAAAACGAAAACAGGAGTGGAAGGATGAACACATTAGTAGAATGGCAGAGGATAGAATACACAACGTACGATGGACTAAATTTTAAACCAATGTAGATGCAACAGTCCAAAAAAATAACAATGGCCATTACTTTAATATGAAGTCTCACAGGTAGAAGAAGCAAACTTCGCATTAAAACAAAACTAAGACTGATAAACAGTATCATTTTACCTTCAATTCACGTACGAATATCTTGCATGGAGTCGCATAAGTGTAAGTCACAAAAAGAAAATACAAAAAGCACAAAACAACTGCCACAGAGAAACTACAAATATGCCCAGGTACGTCGCTGAACGATTCCTGTTCAGAGAACTACAACAAATAAAAGTACTAGACACGATAGAAAAAACTCAAAATAAAATTCGCCAAACTAGAAGACCATCCAACTCCGAAACTACAAGAAATATTAAGATACGATTTGTACCATCGACGGAAGCAGAGAACACCAAAATAGCAAATACTGGCAACCATATAAAAAAAATCCAGAAAATGGTAGCTTTATTAACAGAAGATAATTAATTTATGGCAATGGTAATTTACAAACCATATTTTTGTTTCAGACTTAAGTCAAAAAAACTTAAAAATGGTTTCGACCATCGAAAAATTGAAAATTTAAAAAATCTTAACAAAAACCAAAACCAACTAACAAAACAAAAAAAACATGGGCAAGAGGGTCCCACATCCTCGAGCGCCGAGTTTCAACTGAAAATGTGTTTAATTTTAATTAACTACAGTACATAATATTAAACTACAATAAGAAAATCGATTCAGAACAAAGTCACTTTTTTAGGGTAAAGAACTTAACTAACTACCTTTATTTTTTATATAGTAGATTTGTTGAGGTCTCGAGAGTTTGTATGATAGTTATTGGTATAACAGCTCCTAGAAAAGACAAAAGTTATAAACAGCTTTTAGAAAAGACAAAACGACCTCTTTTACAAGAAAAATTTGTTCTGTTCTTGATTCCAATTAACGAAAAATTCGCGCCCGTATTATGATGTGTAATGTGGTATTTGATACTATATTTTCAGGCTTTTGCACTATTATATTTGTGTTGCTGTACCATGATAAGAACTGTAGTTTGGAGACAGAAATTAATAATCTTATCTATTAAAAGATATTTTTGGTTCCTAAAATATTTTAGAGTCATTTTGATATTTCATCTCAATTCATTTGTTTCGATTATCAGCATTTTTTGTGCATATTTTTTTAGATATTTAGTTTTTCGATGACAAACACTAAAATTCTTTATAATATAATATTTTCGTGGAAAAGAAAATGTTGAAAAAATATTGTTTTTATAAATAGTAGTATAATTATAAAAATTATTACCTTTGTTATTTGCCCAAATCCCATAGGCCAATAGGTTAGGTTATAATACCTATCTGTAGGAAACGAAGTGAATGGTGCTCTATCTCCATGTCTAGACACCTAAAAATGTAATCTATAAAGTTGTAAATGTAAGTAAATATTTAAAATTTAGATTAAGATACTACTTGACTACTGATAACCTATAACCGAAGAAAAGCAATGTGTAAACTACAATCAAAATTGGGTTATATTGTGAATAGCGTTCACAACAAATATTTTATCTTGCTTACAGCTTTTAGCTTTTAGACTTCTCTTTTACGAAAAATACAATATGTACTAAATTAAAACAAAGTAAAAATTTTAAAAGGGGTATGCATTGAATAAAATCTAACAAATGCTTAACAACAAAAGTAACAATAAATACTATTCTAATTAGTAATAAAGTAAAGTTCTTGTATTATAGACCTACTAGCCTGTTCAACCATATATATATATATATATATATATATAAGCTTTTCACTAGGTTAGTCATATTAAGATTGAGAAAAAATTAGATTTCTACCGACCGAGAGAACAGACCAACAAGTAATCAAATTATCGCATCAATGATTATCTCCATACAGTAAAGACTCTCATTGAAAAGTTATAGAATACAACAAACCTCTTCCACAAGGAAACTAAGTTCCTGTAGCTAGTTATATACCATGTATCACAAAACATTTATTTAAAAATTTCTTTATAAAAGGTATATATTAAAACTCCCTATCGGGCTACATCATAAAACGTTTTCAGAATTAATATTCCATCATCAGTTCTATCTGGATGTACATGTTTTGAGCCACTAAATACTTGGGTAAAAATTCTTTAACTGTTGTTAAATTCAACGTTTAACTTAATTATTTGATTTTATATACTAGGGTGTTTTTATATACTAGGAAGTTACAACAAAACTAGATAACATAGCAGCGTAAGACTCTACTGTAATACAGGTTGCTAGTCCTGAGACAAAGTGACCTCTTGTCCTCACTTTCATAGATTTTCATAAAGCGTTCAACACGATCGAAATAAACAGCCTTATACAAGTAATGAATGACAGCAGGATTAACCATAGGGATAGTGAACTTATTTACAATATTCACAAAAATGCCACTATGACTGAAGATACACGATAAAAACTGGCCAATAAAAATACAACGTGGGATAAGGCAAGGAGATACATTATCAGTAGTAATATCCCTAGGACATTGATAACAGACAAGATAATTTCATGACAATCGAAAGCTCGTTCCTTGGTAACAGCACGAAGCCGAAGGCTCGTTCCTTGGTAACAGCACGAAGCCGAAGGCTGAGTGCTGTTACCAAGCAACGAGCTTGAGAAATTTGTCATGAAATTATGAGGCATTCATCAATGTCCGAGGGATATTCAGCGGATAATTTTTTGAAAAAAAAATCATAACTCAACATAACGAAACATTTATTTATTAAAAGTACAGTTAGTGAAAGTACAATTATTAAAATTTAAGTTAACATTAGATTCGTTGCTGTTCTATACTATAGAAGATCTATTACCACGCATAATATTTATAATCTTGTTGTGGTGTTCTTGATTGAAACGTGACATTTTTGAAATTTATTTGGATGAAGTAATCAAACTCGATCGTGTTGTCGTAGGGATTGAAAATTGCACTGAATAAAATTATCAGTCTAATGTTGACATGATTGGGTGAAATTGTTCCACATGACACAAAATTACGAAATTTGAATGGTTGTTAGAACAGTCGAATAATTATCACCGAAATTATTCTTAATGGCATTAGAGTATGCCTATAGAATAGTCAATCGGGACCACAGAAGAGTAACAATAAACGGAGAAAACCATCTCCGTTTTGCAGATGATTTTGTTCTTATAACAGATAATTTAGAAAAAGCCACAGATATCTTATATTAGTTGGACTTTGCATATTAGAAGGTGGGCCTCGGAATAATCTTGACCAAATATGCCCAATAACCATTTAACTATCCAAAACAAAGTGGTAAAGTGATTGAGAAATATACGTATTTGGGTCATAAAATAAGAATCAGCAGGGATAACCAAACATGCGAAATCCAAAGACGAATTACTTTAGCATGAGCAACCTTTGGAAAAGTGCGAGACATACTTAGGGCCAACGCCAATGGAAGGGTCTATGCTGGGAGTGACGTTGCGGGACCAAATAAGAAACAAAATCCACAAGGAAAAATTCCTGTAGCTGGCTGTATACCACGTATAACAAAAAGAGGTTAATCTTTGTAAATGGGTATATTTATTTAAAAAACCCTTAAAAGGGCCACATCAATAAAACAAACGTTTTCGGACCACACAGTCCATCATCAGGTTATTAAAATCGAAAATGCTAGGTCATAATGCCTGAGCCACCAAAATATTAGGGTAAAAACCCTTTAAATTACATTTAGTTATGAAATGTTGTACATTGTGTTATAAAATAACTGTGAAGTTCAATATTAAATTAAATTTGACTATAGGTAACACATGGTAAATTGGGTTCCAGAGCCGGGTGAGAGGGAACCTCTGCACTCGGAGAACAACGTGGACAACGTGTTTTTTTTTTTTTTTTTTTTTTTTTTTTTTTTCAAATAAGAAACGTCTGAATAAGATCTGCGAATAAGAACGAGTATTGCTGACGTTGTGGAATGCATAGTGGAACTGAAATCGAACTGAACAGGCAATGTAACGAGAATGTATGACCACGATGGACGAGCAAAATAAAAAATTAAAGGTCAAGAGAAGACAAACGTAGTAGAGGAAGACCACCTACACGTTGGACTGACGACATCAGGCGTATCACCAACAATTGTCAACAAAAAGCACAAAATCACAAAAAATGGAATTGTTTAAGGGAGGCCTATGTCTAGCTGTGAACGTGAATAAACGTAAATGAAGGCTGGATGATGATGAAAGTTCTTGTATATGTAGTCAATACTGTAGAATTCTCGTAATCAGGGGAATCTTATTTCTATTATTACTCTCTTAGATCCACAGGAAATTAACCAATCTAATAGGATATGTATACATTATTCGTTTTATACTAATACTACACAGAATCTGCCAAATACATTAGCTTTAATTTTTTGAGTTCTTTTTTGAGCTTCTAGTCTCCTAGAAGAATTTTTGATTGTTCTAGTTCTCTTTCGATTTTTTCTGGCATTACTAATTTTGTAAATATTTGTTCCATAATATAGCGATTAATAATGTTAGACATTTATATTAAGCTATAAAATTATATAAACCAGTAAAGAAATGAAGAGTCTGAATATGCTAATACAGGGGTCGGCATAAGTCAGACAACAAACTTACATTAACATAAAAAATGCAGCCCCAAAATAAATTTATTCAAAGAAATTAAAAAAAAAAAAGGGTTACTGTCTTCTTCTTGTAGTGCCTATCCATTTCGGATGTTGGTAACCATCATGGCAATCTGTATTTTACAAATTGCGGATCTGAAAAGATTTGTGGTTGTTGTGTAGAACCACGTACGTAGATTATTCAGCCAGGAAATTCTTCGCCTTTCTGATTCTCGTTATTATGCGTAATACATACAGCTCGCCTAAACGGACTAATGTTTTAGAACGGTTTGTTTCGAAAAAAATGGCAACAGTTTGTGAGACGCGATGGAATTTTAAATCTCGGTTAGTTTTCACTGTAGCAGATTTTCGTGAATAGCTTTTGGAAGTATTTGATTTTATTATTGAATGTGACGATTTTGAAAGTGATGATATCTCGATCCGTGAAGCAATCGGTTTGAAAACTTTATTAAATCTCTTGATATATAAACTCTTTTACCATACTTTTAAATATTTTTAAGAAAGTGTTTACCCAAACCGATTTGATATTCAATGTTGTTCAAAATCAGTTAACTGCCATTATTCATTTCAAAAATAGAATAACAAGACTGGTGCAAAATCTCAGAGATTTTCGTAATTTCCAGTAATACGCAGTGACGTTTTAAACTCGCTTGATATTTCCGAACCCCCCCCCCCCCAAAAAAAAAAAGATAAAAGCATGACACAGAAACAGATCTCGAAAAACGAGTATATTTTGAAATTTTGGATACTATTATTATGCAAATAGATACACGTTTTTCGAATTTTAAAGATTTGCAAATTTTTGACCTCTTTGACGATTCAAAATTTAAAAGTTACGCCAAAGAATTTCCAAGATATTTATTAGACAGGTTAATTAAAAATTATCCATCATTCTTTAATAAAATAAAATTAGAAAATGAATTAAAAGTTCTATATGCTGATCCAAATATTTTCGGAAGATGGGATAAGTTACAAGATATGTATAATTTTATATACTGCAATTCATTACAACAAACTGTTACCGAAATTAATAAATTATTGTCATTAATTCTCTTATTACCATCAACGTCTGCCTCAAATGAACGAGATTTCTCTTGCCTCAAAAGAATCAATACTTATTGTCGAAAAACCCAGTTTGCTACTTCCAAACAACGTAGACTAGAGTTAATTTATAAACATGTTTAGGTTCTAAATATATAGAAAAAAAAACAAAAAAAAAAACAAAAAAAAAAGAAAACAAAAAATCTCCTATGATGATTGAAGTCTTTATTAGACGGTATACCTATCTGAGGAGACAAAAAATACCTTGCCGACCTTGTTTCTCAAGCCACGAGCCGCCACTGCAAAGCAGTACACATATTATTACCCAAAACCAGGTGTATGAAGTCAATTAATCCGACATCCAAAAGTAAAAAAGAGCAAGAAGAGAAAGATTAATAAAAATGCATGGAAAGAAACCATCAAAGGTAAGGAGTCGTTTTCTCGAAAACTCCAAAGAAGACAAATAACAAACTGTCGCAGTAAATGCTACTTAAAATTAAGCGAAGAAGAACAAAACCAAATGTTCAAGGCCTATCACAGTTTACCATCATCTACACAACAAAATTTATACCTTGAAGGTTGTGTACGTCCTACAGATGTCAAACGGAAAGATCAAGAAAATCTATCGATCCACAACATAGAGGTCGAAGCTTTGTATATGAAATAAAGATTGAAGGAAAGCTGATAACACTTTGTCAGTCGGCATTTTTAGTAGTACAATCTAGAGGATTTTATAGGTCTTCATCACAGTAGGCCAAATAGAACAAAAATTGATACTTTAACCGCAGGTAAAAAATTTATAGAATAATTGCTAGCTCGAAAGTCTTATTACAGCAGAATTGATAATAAACTTTTCAAGTACTTGGAGTCCCATTTATCTGTTGTTAAACTTCACTTAAACTTCTTAAAAAAGAATCAAGATAAAAAAGTATTATATAAGATGTTTAAGAAAATTTTTACAGAAGAATATAACATATAATTTGGATTGCCAAGAAAATACATATAAATATAAAGAATGCACTCTATTTCTAACACGTTTACAATAAGCTGAAGTGATTCATGATAAGACATGATACGACAGAACAACGTTATTTGAAACTTTTTTGCGACAACTCCTTCTGCCAGAATAAAAATAGATATTTGTTTGTCTTTGTGGATCAAATTTGTTCCAATAATATTTTCAAATCTATAGAAAGCATGTATCCAATACCCAGTCACAGTATGATGCCAGAGAGATTTCGCTGTAATTGAAAAACAAAGAGTGAAGTACGACAAAGTTGACAACCCTGAAGTTTATGTTATTCTGATTAAAGGCAGTAATAAGAAAAATCCATTTGATGTCGTATTTGTACAGCATTCGCTGAGGTCAAACGAAAGTCTGGAAGAAGATCTTAGCATAAAAGTCAAACACTATAAATTATGGTTAGACACCCATATAACAAAAAACTGTGCCATTAATTTCGAAAGCTAGACGCATGAAATTTTCGCGTAATGAGCAAACACAGCTCAATGCAATCTATTTTGGCCCAATGGAACCATTCAAACTTTACAAAGTGAGTCAGAACTGTAAACTTTGCGACCAACCCACGTCGGCCTATGCGAATGAATACTTTTAAATTAAACAGTTGAAATTTGACAACATAATTTATCTTGTCAAACACTTTATTATATTGGACACTGAATTCTTTACTCGGAGTATGTGTAAAAATGGGATAATGGGATAATAATCCAACAAAATAACCTTTTGATTAAAAAACTTCATCATCTGACGCAGTTTATAAATAGCTTTTTTGCATATCACGTTCTAATCTTTGCTGCAAGAGTCTTTGTAATTCATGCAATGTTTATGTTCTTACATTACTTATATTACTTACTTACATTTTGTTCGTTCTTACGACGTTACACAAATAATTTTATTTCAGTATAAACGCAATTTTTTTTTATTATATATCTTTAATTTTCGACGAAATAACAAACTGCAACACAATATGTGCTTAAGTCACAAAATATTTAGTTTTTTTTAGAAAATATCTAAGCTTTATATTTTGTTTATTTATGAAAATCGAAAAACCTTTACAAAAATAATGAATCTGAACACACCTTTTGATTATAACATTTTCAGTAATATTTCAAAATCAAAAATAAACTTTCAAACCTTAATATCCCACAATTACCTATTTGTGACAAAGGCACTTTTTGCATTGACCCCTTAATGTAGATTAGTTGTTGTCAAACACCACTACCGAATTATTAATGGTAACTTGTGAGGTAAAACAGCGTGTGCTTAATTTAAGACGAGGTATGTCAATAAATTATCTAGGAGTGTAAACCATTCGATAAAAAGAATATAATTGTTTACTTACTGCGACCACAGCCACTAGTTCATCGTCGCTATTTTCGATAGGAACACTGTATCCTAAATGTACCAATAATAATACTAATAAATTTATTTTACTAATAAATAGGTCAACCATGTTGCGTATGCAATGAAACAATAATACCTTATTAAACTTATTTGTATTGCTAATAACAAACTGGTCTCTTTCACTAATAATTATTAAATACCCACTGTACTATAATGTGTCACATTCTTTTAAAAATACCACGTTTTTGTTCTGATTAAGTTTAGTTCATTACTAAAAGAAAAATGGACTGATAAAAACCAAGTTATTATTGTTTTTGAATAACGAGTGATAATCTTTGACTGGCAGTACTGGCTAATTTTTAATATTTTGGTCCTTGCGTATTTGCTGACCTTAAAATATTTTCGAATTTATATTAAGTTTTATCTTGTATTTATCAGCTTTTGTGACTTTTTCATTTCTGTTTAAAAAATATGTTAAAATAACATTAGGTTTATAAATGTCTGTACAATTATTGTGAGTATAATCATTTCATTGTATTGATAAGGAATTCTAATGAATACAATTTTAAAATTAAAAAATAATCATTGGAATTCTATATTTTCTTCGTATTTGTAAAATGCGTGTATAGAAACTTTTACGCTGAATATAAATATCCCTTATAAAAAGGTATGAAGAATTATACATACAAGACTTACCAAGCGTGGTTGAAAGCATATTAGTTACACTTAAATTCACATCTAAAGATATAGCCGATATTCTTATACTTATTCTAGGTTCAAAAAACTGGTAAGAATTTACACTATTTTTTAAAATTTACCTGTAGTATTCTAAAAACGTTTGTTCAGATCAAAACAGTAACAGACTAACATTTTCAATCACCGATCTTTTTAATCTCATTGTCCACTACATAATTAAAACAAAACTATTCACAAAACTATTAAACATGTTTCCAAAAATGCTTCTTTTATCAACGAATCCAGTTTCAACTCAGTTATAGCTCCGTGGGAAGCTCAAAGCGCTCATCAATCAAACAAAACCACATCTCTCTCTGCTCTTTCAGTAAAACTTTTACTTACAACTGCCCTAACTACAGTTTACTCCAAGTATAAACTTCCAAATATCAAAAACTACCATACCAAAGGTAGAGAAAATATTTTCCTCTTCTTCTTTCTCAGTTTTTCCCTTTTCAGATGTTGCTGGTCCTTATTCTCTTCGCTACTTATTTCGGCCTATCGTGTCTTTATTTAAACATTTCTTACACAAGTTTTCTATCACAGAGTCCTTTCATCTTCTTCTTGGTTTTCGTCTACCTCTTTTTCTCAACTTCTAACAGCTTTATTCTTCGTTCGCCATAGTTCTCATTTCTACGTCTGACTTGACCAAACTATTGCAATATTTGTTCTTAAACCTCTTTTGAGACTGTAGTTTTAAAATTTTGGACTTTTCTCCGAACCGATTTTGGACCCGTTCTCTGTCGGCTGCTGTGAGAAATAATTCTTCTGTGTAGCTCAATTGTTCCACTTCCTTTCTTTCAAACATATCGTTTATTGATATATTGATAACAGATTAGCACAAAGAAACGAATTTAAAAAAAGTTAATTTCCCTAAAAAAGACAAAAGGCACGGTTTTAATAGCAAATCTACTCAGGTGTAAATTAGATTTGTAGTGTCAGATAATAGAAAAGTGATGAAGTTTGTATATCCAGGCATCACACTATCTAGCTACGCAAAGCTCGAAACAGAAGTAAAAGATCAAGTGAATTGAGTAAAGCAGGTTTCTCGAATGAAAGAATATGAAGAAATAAAAATATTAGAAATGCAATAAAAAATAGAATTTACAAAACAGTCATTAGACCAATAATGAGATACATGGCTAAAACACGACGTGACACAGAGAAAACAAAAGGCATGCTAGAAATAGCAGAGATAAAAAACCTTAAAAAAATCGATGGCAAGACATTATGGAACAGAGATAGAAGTACATGTATACGATAAATATGTAAAGTGGAGAAGGTCAAGGACTGAGTAAGAAAGAGAAGAATAAAGTGAAACGATCATATAATCCGAATATCAATAAATAGGGTAGTAAAGACGTGAAGACGTCCAGTAAGAAGACCACAAAAACGACAACTTACTGAAGGCACGTTAAAAAACAGAAAGTCAGCGTCATGTCTGCACAAAAAGAAAAAGAAAAAGATAAACTTGTCATTTATTTACTTTCAAGTAACTTGGGAAAACACATCAACCAATATAGCAATTTAACTAATTGGATGATTCAGGAATTTTTATTCCAATTTATTATCCATTAAGATATTGCAGAATTTTATCAATGCATTTAAGTAAAGTTTTTGTAAACCATTTTAACTTTTATCTACTTTAGTTTTGACTTTATTAAAACTGGTGTGTTAAACCTTTAGAGGAGCAGAATAACATTACCTTTAATAACTAAGCTAGTAGAAGAGATTATATAACGTTACACATTTGTAATCCAATATGAATAATATATTTGACTAATATTCTATAATTCTCCAAAGATATGTCATCAGTCTTATTTTAACTGATTTACGTACAGCTATTTAGTATAACCGAAAAAATAATATTGCATTGATAAAAATATTGACTCTGGACTATTTTTACGAATTTTACAATCTTTTGTATGATGTATTATTATAATAAGGCATATTTTAAATATTAAATCTTAGTTTTAACAAAAAATTAATATGTATAATAATAAATTAGAATATTAAAATTTACAACCCCCAAGCAATTACATAAATTTTAAAAGATCTTATTACTTTAATTTCTGGAAGATTCTATTTTGCACATGACAGATGATAGATTATCCGGTTAAAAAGTAAATTTTCAGGAATTAAACTGGGTACAATCAAACTTACTGTGACTACAAATTCATTATCAGGCCAAAAATATATGTCTATTTCTAATAACTTAGTGGCATGAAAAAAATTTATTAAGTTTCCATAGCTCTTGAAAAAAAATCACATAGTTTAGATAATTAATTACAAATATTGGTTCCAATCCCTTAGAGTAAAACGTTATATATTAACTGGAATCTTACTTGAAATCATTATAAATATTGATGGAGTTACATGATACGAAAGTCCGGACCTGGCAGAATCGCAACCAACACCTGCAACTTACTCTGCAGTTTCCCCTAGAAGTTATCATATTGTTTCTTTAATTATTCGCATTGTAAAATCATTATTATTCTTGGTCTTGTTCAGTTTAGATGTATTTATTTGTAGCTTACAAAAAAAAATATTTTTTTAAAAACAAATTTCATTTTTGAAATATAAAATTGGCGCAGTCAGTAGGATTTGTGCGAGTCGCGAAACTGTGAATTTCGTATCTATCGGAAAGCAGACTTTTTCGGGACTTTGGTGTTTCAACGCCTTAAGTACAAATCCAAAGAACATTCCGTTTAGTGGAAAGCAGCCCCCATTGGAAAGCAGCCCTTCAGTGACAGCAGTCCTTCATTTGGGTGGACGAATCTGGAGAAGTAGTTGGCAAAGACTATCGAGGTGAGTGCCAAGTTCCTTCTTGCCTTCCTTTTATTTTTCATAAATTTGGAAGATAGCTTGTTAAGACATTGTTTATTAGACGATATTTTCATTTTATGATTAATGCTGATTCCTTGGTAGAATCTCTTAAATATCTAAAGATTAACTTTAAAAGTAGGAAAAATAAAGATAATAAAAATATTAAAATGGCAACTAACCAAACTGTTCAAGCTAATCAAGCGACGGCAACGCGTCCCATTAATTGGGAACTATTTAAGTCAAAAATTTCAAATATTAGACCTTATGATGGAGATACTAATACTTTAAATAAATTTATTTATCTTTGCGATAACTTAATTATTACATATAGAGCATATAATGACCAAGAATTAAATGATCACATTTTTGAATGTATTCAAGGAAAACTTATAGGAAAAGCTGAGCTTATGGTAGGAAATAGGGTAGAATTAAATAATTGGGCACTTTTAAAAGCCGCACTTATACAATGTTTTTCTGATAAACGTAATTTACAATCCTTAATACAAGAACTTACTAGAACTAGGCCACAAAGAAATGAAAATTTAATAGAATTTGGAAATAGATTACAATTGTTAGCAAGTAATATAGTACAAAGAATTAGCAATGATACTAGTCTTGATGTAAATCAAAAAACTGTTTTCATACAATTTTGCGAAAATACAGCACTAAATACTTTTATTGCTTGTTGTACCGGCACATTAAAAAATAATTTGCATTTAAAAGCACCAGCTTCTTTGGAACACGCCATAGCTTATGTAAATGAATTTGAGAATTTCGAGAAATTTTATTTAAGTAATAATGACAATAAGTCGCACCAAAATAAAGGCAATTTCAGAAATCGGAATTTCCCTAATCCAAACGGGCAATTTTATAATCCCATGAATAATCAATATTTTCAAACAAATGCTTCTATTCCCCAAAATCCAAACTTTAATACAAATAATAATTATCCCCAAAATTTCCAATGGCCCCGCCAACCTATTAATGTACAGCCTCAACAGTTACCCCCTAAAAGACTCCCAACTAATTCACAAGTCTTTGGACCTTCCCGAAATACGAATGTTTTCAGACTAAATCGAACTCCCCAACATCGCGTCCCAAAGCCGGAACCGATGAATATTTCTACAAATTCTAGATTCCCTTCAAAGTCTAACAGAAGAACAAATAATTTTAATAGAAACTATTTTTAAAATAATGGGCAAAAGCCGAATATTATAGTTGAAGAATTATATAATAATGGTTACGATAGACAAGAATGCGAACAGACGCATAGCGACGTCGACGCAGATATCCATTCCGGTGAACAAGTAGATTTAGATTATTTTCCTCAGAATTTTCAAGAAACCGCCTCAGAAAACCAAACAACTTAATCGAATTAACTCTAACCTCTAATAACCCTTTACCTTACTATCACTATTTCTAACCCCCCATTAAAATTATTAATTGATACTGGTAGTACGAAATCAATCTTAAAACCCAGTATTGCTGAACAATTTTATCCAGATTGCATATATCCTTCAAACGTTTCAATTTCTACGTCTCTTGGCACGAAAAATATCAAATACCAAGCAGCCATACCGGCGTTCCAAGAATTTAATCGAAACAATATACTGCACTACATATTATACGACTTTCATGAGTTTTATGATCGCTTGGTCGGTGTTAATGACCTATTATCCATGAAGTTTAACATTGATTTTAGTAATAAATGTCTCGTTAGCAGAGACACAATAATTCCTATTAAATTTAGAAAACCATCAGACATAAAGTTTGAAATATCTGTTGGCCCTTATGAAAAGATTAGAAAAGAAGTCCCTGTGTCCGTACCGAACGGTGAAATATTAATCGATAAGATAGTTTTAGGTGATATGTATGTACCAGAAATGCTAACTGTAGCAAATGATGGTTTAGCTTTAGTAGAATTTGTCAATGAAACTAATAAAAATTTATCTATAACCTTATTAAAACCCATAAACGCTTATCCATACGATTCTAACGTTTATCAATGTTATAAATTTCAATTTTCTAATAGACAAAATAATTATAAAATAGATAAAATGCAAATCCAAAATCTTATTAGAACGAATCATATGAACACGGAGGAAAAATCGGAAATTATTAAATTATGTTCGCAATATAAAGACATATTTTTGAAACCAGGCGACCCACTTACATTTACGTCAAAAGTAAAACATGTTATTAAAACAACCGACGAGGAACCTGTACATGTAAAATCGTACAGATATCCTTATGTTCACAAGGAAGAAATTAAAAAGCAAATTGACAAAATGTTAGACGACGGAATTATTAGAGCCAGTAATAGTCCCTGGGGTTCCCCACTTTGGATAGTAAAGAAGAAACTCGATTCTTCCAATCAACAAAAATTTCGCTGTGTTATAGATTATAGGAAACTTAATGATAAAACCATTAGTGATCGATATCCGATACCCAATATTACCGAAATATTGGACAAATTAGGACGAGCACAATATTTTACTACTCTTGACTTAGCTAGCGGCTTTCATCAAATCGAGATGAGCCCCTGCTCCATAGAAAAAACAGCATTTAGTGTCAATAATGGACACTACGAATTTTTAAGAATGCCTTTTGGCTTAAAAAAACGCACCATCCACCTTCCAAAGGGTAATGGATGAAATATTAAAGGATTTACAAAACAAAATCTGTATGGTATATATGGACGATATAATTATTTTTAGCACAAGCCTCCAAGAGCACATTCAAAACTTAAAATTGGTGTTTGCAAAATTAAAAGACGCACAATTAAAAATACAAATTGACAAATGCGAATTTCTTAGAAAGGAAGTTGAATTTTTAGGGCATATAGTGACCCCAGCGGAGTTAAGCCTAATCCAAAAAAGATTAGAGCGATTAAAAATTTTCCAATCCCTCGTACGCAGAAAGAAATAAAATCATTTTTAGGTTTGTTAGGATACTATAGAAAATTCATTAAAAACTTCGCAGCTATAACTAGAGGACGTAACCCAGAGAAATGCTACGCCACTGAAATAAATCTACAAGAACCCATTATCGAGCACGTCATGGAGAACCAGATCTTAATAATCCCATCCAGTACTGTCAAATTAATCTCAAAATGTGAGTCCAATTCGTTTTTGGAAATAAAAGATCCTTCGTTAATAGAAATCCCACCAAAATGTGAAATAGAAGTTGGAACCTTAAAATTTTCAAACAATCCACGAATCCAATCTGGAAAAATCATAATATTACCAAAACTAGAAAATTTCTCGACTAAAAAGGTAAAATATCAAGTAACCAATTTGAGCAAAATCGATATGGAAGGACTATACGAAATTAACAGAATTACCAGAAATCTTTCACCAGTAGAAGAAATTGGCTTTCCAACTACACCCTTTATCAGCACCGGTTCAGTCATCTTATCTATATTTATACTAATCGTTATAATTTACATCATCACCAGATACCGAAAGTATTGCAAAAATAAGAAGGTTCCTGACGAAATTCCATTGGAAGAAAGATGTCCCCAAAATTGGGAATCCAAAGATACCTCCGTTATTTTTTCCTCTTAAGGATGGAGGAGTTACGTACGAAAGTCCGGACCTGGCAGAATCGCAACCAACACCTGCAAGTTACTCTGCAGTTTCCCCTAGAAGTTATCATATTGTTTCTTTAATTATTCGCATTGTAAAATCATTATTATTCTTGGTCTTGTTCAGTTTAGATGTATTTATTTGTAGCTTAGAAATAAAAATATTTTTTAAAAAACAAATTTCATTTTTGAAATATAAAATTATGGCTTTCTTTCTCAATATATCCCAAAATGTAAAGTCTGATATCTAAAAGGCAATCATAATACAGACCTTGAGATTTTGTTGTCTAGCAATACATTCAACAAACTTTTCATTTAGAAGGTCTCATAGTAATTCCAAGTTCGTTGCTCTATATTTTTTCCATAAAAATGTTTCCTTAATTAAATATATATGTCCAAAATGTGAACTGACTCAACAACATTTTAGTCTTAATGGGAACCTCAATGCCTTCTGGTTTGGATCATCATCATCACCCAGCCCTTTGCGTCTATTGCTGGACATAGGCCTCCCTTATTTTTGTTCATTGTGCTCTGTCTTGAGCACTTTTCATCCAATTTCTTGACTTCGTCTTCAAAGTTCTTGAGATCGTCAATCCTACGTGTAGGGGGTATTCCTCTACTTCTTTTGTCTAACCTCGGTCACCACGCAAGCAATCTCTTCGTCCACCTTTTATCATTTTTCGGGCGACATGTCCGGCCCAGATTCATTTCAGTGTGGCAATTTGGGAAATTACATCGGTAACTCCTTTTCTTCGTCTTAAGTCTTTATTTCTAACTTGGTCACGAAGCAATATACTAAGCATTTATCTTTTCATTTTCCTGTGAGCTATTTGCAGCGTTTTAGAACTTGTAGTTGTCAATGTCAAAGTTTCAGCACCATAGATCATCACAGACAACAAACATTGGTAAAATATTTTACGTTTTAAGGAAATTGATATTTATCTTTTAAAGATGTATTTGAGTTTTCCATAGGCTGCCCATGATAGGTTTACTTTTCTTTGTAGTTCGCATGTTTGATTGTCTCTTTTGATCGTTATTTCGTGTCCAAGATATATGTATTTTTCCACCAGCTCTACTTCGTTGTCTCCGATATTGATATTTTCGCTAGGTACTAGGTTTGTCATGTATTTTGTTTTGGAGATGTTTATTTTAAGACCCACACTGGCAGATACTAACTAAAGTTCATGTAGCATTGTACATATCTCCTTGAGGTTGTCCGATAACAAAACTATGTCGTCTGCGAATTTCAAATTTGTTAATCTTCTACCGTAAATGTTCAGGCCTTTCTCTTCCCAGTTAAGTTTTTTACAAGCATATTCTAGTACTGCAGTAAACAGTTTAGGCAATAAGGTATCACCCTGTCTCCTCTGCCGATTGAGATGTGACCCGTCTTTTCATGTAGTTTTACCGACATAGTTGCGTTCTTGTAGGTATTGTAAATTAACCTTATATATCGGTAGTCAATGCGGCATGCTTGTAGTGCTTAGAGGATTTTATCAAATTGTACCATGTCAAAGACTTTATGAAAATTTACAAAAGCCATAGCGAGTGGTCGATTGTATATAATAGTCTTTTCTATTACCGTTTTAATGCTCTGTAGTGATCATGTGTTCCAAATCCGGTACAAAATCCCGCTTGCTCTATTGGCTGGTAAAAATCAAGTTTTTTCTCAAGATGATTCGTTACTATTCTTGTAAAGAGTTTATTCTTGTAAAGTGTTTGGCTACCCTCTGGATTCTAAACTGACATGTTTAATTTTTAATTTTTTTGAACAACGCCTAACTTCCACGTAGTCTAATAAAACAGTGGCTATATAACTGTACTAGTGACACTTTTTGAAAAATATTAAAATAAGTCACTCGTTATAAAAACTTTTAGTTAAAAAGTAGATATATTCAAAGTACGAAAATTTCTTACAATGACAGCAGAACAACTAGTGTTGATTCAAAATTTGAGAAGAAAATCAAGGGACTACAATGGGAAACAAAACAGTGTTTTGAAAAATGTTTTCAGGAAGTTGAACCATACAATAAAAAGCATAAACTAGAAAAAAACATCCAGTTTTAACAAGGAAAATGTGTCCAACAAAAATGGACAGGAAACAAGAACAAATTTGTGAGATATGCAGTAGAAGTGTGTATAATGATCACTGTATAATTTAAAAAGTTTTTAAGTATTGCAATAAAGAAAAATAAATTACTAATCTATGGTTTTTTTTTTATTGGTTTTTAACCTAAAATGAATAATAATTAAGTTTGTCATATCAATTTGCTATTATTGTTGGGAATAAGCTAATTTTGCAGCTTAGTCCCAACTAAACCAGTACATTGATATGACAAAGTATTAATTTGTAAAAATAAATATTGTTACGATAATTACGGCGTTTAAAACTGTAAATATATTATGACTAATTCTGTTTTTGTTCTAGTCATTTCGACGGTTGTTTACCAGAAACCTCTAGACCCCAGTTTTGATGAGTCATCCACGACTCCAGGTTTTTCAAGCAGTAAAAAACTAGTTTCAGCCGTCGACCGCCTTCTAGTATCTTCACCGAAATACCCGTCTATTCGATGGGGTCCCATTCTAATCGGAAGGATTCCCCAAATGTTTCTAGTCTAGCGGTGTTGGATATAAATAACAGGGACCGGAATAAGTCCGGTCTCGCTGTAAATTGTATCGCACATAAATAAATTATTTGTTATTATTAAGTGTAAAATAAATTAGTAGTAATAAAGACATTGATAAATTCGTGAGTGTTATAAATATTGAAACTTTGATAAATTAAGATAAAAACAATAAATTAGAATTAATAAAGACCTAACACTATAATATTCTTCTGTCTTATGCGTTTTATTTATTTTGTAAATATTGTTTTTGTCAGATGTGTTCTTTATACATGAGCTCCTAATTATTATAATCTTTTCTTAGAAGGGTTTATACACAATATTGAAAGACATCAACACCGTAATTTTTTCCAGGGTATGCGTAAACATCAACCCCTCTTTTCATATAAAATGGCCTGGTAGTTTTTATTTATTTATTTATTAAGTCTTTATTGGCTCCAAATGTTATCACTTGTGAATAAATAGTTTTTTTTACAAAAGTTTTCTTGCATTTCATTATTTTGTGCAAATTCTTCAGGTATATCGCACGCTCAGGGTAGATGGCACACTACAGTCGCACCTTTTTTTAATCTAGACAATTTAAATTTAACTTTAATAAAAAATCAGAAAAGATAATTAGAAATATGTGGGTAAATATGAATAGTACATTCAAGAACAGTGGTATGCCCAACGGACCCGAGTTGCTTGGTGAGTAAAATGTACTACCCGGATAAGGGTGAAGTAACAAGTGGTTAAGAAACTTACCCAAGTTCTTCGATAAGCGACAGAAGTTAACTGTACACATTGTAAGAGTTCATCTGAACCATTTTGACAGAGTAAGTTTTGCAAAAACTTTGTGGGGATGGATAATATTTTGAGCTATATTTTGCGAAAGTAGTATAGGATATTAAAGAAATCTAGCTGTACCAGTGAGTCGTATGTCATTGAGAGTCGACTACAAGCTTCCATCAAATATACGCGAATCTTCGTGGTTGATGCGTCCTTTAGTATACAGTTACGTAAATAATATTTGTTTTCGTTAAGATAAATTCATATTGCAAGGTGAACTTACTTAACATGGCTTAGCGAAATATATTTATCAATAAAATATTTACATCCTAGAAATAGCGTGGGATTATATTTGAATCTTTTAAAGTAGCTCAAAACCTTTTTTAGCAATATAGAATTATTTTCTTAATTTGAGATATTTTTAAAGGAGGATAACTACATTAACTAAAAATTGCCTATATTAGAATTAAAATAATTAAGGTTAGCTATAAAGTAATAAATTCAGTAATAAATGTTTAGGAGGTTCAAAATATTTAAAAACCTGAAAAACGGAAAAGCAGCAGGTAAAGACGGGATACCAAAGAATTCCTGAAATATTGTGGAGCACCAATGACAGAACAATTAACAACATTCAATAATAAAATTATAAAACACAATAACATACCGGAAGAATGGAGAACGAGCGAATTAATTCTACTATTCAGAAAAGAAGTTAAAACAGTCAGAAAACTACAGAGGTATAAACTTCTTAAATATTACGCTAAAACTTACAACTCCAATTTTACAAATGTTAATAAATCGGAGGATAAGTTTAGCAGATAAACAATGTTTTTTTCCTAGTAGAAGATCGTATATAGATGCAATATTCGTTTTAAAGAAAATTACTGAGAAATCACTAGAGTATAATAGACCAGAATTTCAATGTCTGATTGACCTAAAGAAATCGTTGTGACAGATTACGACTCAAAGATATAATCCATCTTCTGTATAATAAAGAAGTTCTCCTAAATATTTTAAAAACTATCAGAAAAATCTACCAAAACAACAAAATGGAAGTCAGAATAGATCGACATTTTACAGAACCAATAGAAATAGGCAGCAAAATAAGACAAAGAAATTCATTAAGCCCCATGCTCTTCAATTTGATCATGGATGAAATCATCAAAAGCCTTAACAAAGTAAGAGGATACAGAATGGGAAACAAAGAAATAAAAATACTCTGTTACTCAGACGACGCAATATTGATAGCCCAAGATGAAGATAGCTGTAAAGACTGGTTCACAGATTTAACATAAGAGCAAAAGAGTTTAATATGACAATCTCATCTCAGAAAACTAAAACAATAGTAATAATCAGAAAACCAACCAGATGTAAAATAGAAATAAATGGAAAAGTAATGGTAAGTAAAAGTAAATAAAATACCTGGGAATCACACTCTCTAGCTATGGGGACCTGGATAAAAAAGTGAGAGATCAAGTACAAAAAGCAAATAGACTGGCAGGATGCTTTAATAACACTCTATGGCGTAACAGACACGTCAACACTGAGGAGAAGTCAAGCATTTTTAAAACCAGTGTAAGACCAATAATGAAATACGCCTCAGAAATAAGACCCGACACAGCCACAACGCAAAGGCAACTAGAAACAGCAGAGATACTACTGGGAAAAATTACAGGAAATACGCTGAAAGATCAAAAGGGAAGTGAAGACAGTAGAAAAAATGTAACATACAGTGTATAAATAAACGGACACACAATAGAAAAAAAGATTGGAACAACCACATAAGCAGAATGGAGAAGAGATAAGTCACCAATCGACAGAAGAGGTAAAAGAACATCCCAGAGATACTTTTCAGTACGTCACAGTTTTTCGATTTCTTTCCAATGTATTAAGTTGGATGTGACGAAGAAAGCGATAGTTTCGTGATTAAATATAACTATATTGCAGCGTTAGAATAAGCTTACATACATAAGCGGTTCTTTCCTAACCTACGTTTGATTCGTTGATATTTAGATGCGCGCTTTCTCTAGCCAATCAAATACGCCTATTACTGACAGTTGACGTATAACTTCGTCCATACTGGCCATTCTTTCGAAGTCTTCGAACAGCAAGTGACAGCTGTCATTCAGGTCAGTATTTGTTTTGTATAATTTTATTTCGTATTTTGTTTTACATAGTATTGTGATTGTGGTTTTATTTGTATTTGTACAAGATGACAAGATATACTGAAAAAGAACAAGAACTAATATTAAAATTGCTTAAATATTTTCGATTGGAAAAGGAAGCTGGACAAACATTACTACCAATTTCTGCTGTTCGTGAAGTAAGTTGAAAATTACTCTGAAAATAAAATTGTTTTATTTACTGTTTATTTCAGCGTGTTGCTGAAGCGTTAGAAATTTCTTTGCCAATCATAAGCCAATTAGCGAATGAAGGAATACAAAAAGATTCTGATTATACCAATAAAGAAAGCGAATCAGTAGCCACTAGTTGTGAACCCAACTTGATTTTAAATAAATACCAACATACCATTAGGACTCGTATACGGAATGTTCAGTAAAGGTAAGTTAAAATCTCTATGTACATAATCATATATATCTGTGGCTTGGAATAAAAAAGAATAGTTTTTATGATTAGAATTATATTTTGTTTATGTAATTAATTTATAGGTCACTTAATAAATATTTAAAAACATTCTTTTTTGTATTAATTATACTATGGCTAAAAAGCAGTAGTGAGAATGGAAGAAATAACATCAGAAGAAATAGAAGTACAAAGAATTGTTCGACAAGGGTGTATACATACACCAGTATTATTTAATATATATATATATATATATATATATATATATATATATATATATATATATACTCGGAAGACATATTAAGTAGCCATTAGAATAAACTAAATGCACGATCATGACTAAATCTGCACATGCAAATATCCAATTGACTATTGAAGATATTGCAATTGAGAGTGTTAATACCTATAAATACTTAGGAACATGGATAACAATAGATGTAGACCAAACCAAAGAAATTAAGACACGTGTTGAAATAGCACGTGCATCATTTATTAAACTTAAAAATTTTCTTTGTTGTCGGGATATAAGGTTAGAAATACGCCTGAGAATGCTTCGATGTTACGTGTTCTCTACTTTGGTTTATGACTTGAAAGCGAGGACACTAAAAACAGTAATCTGAATAAGTTGGCCGCCTTTAAATTTTGGTGTTACAGAAGAATCCTACGAATATCATGGATTCGAAAAATGTCAAACGTGGAAGTAACCAGAAGGATAGGAAATGAGGCGGAAATAATATTAACTATTAAAAGACGAAAACTTAGGACATGTGATGAGAGGGCAAAAATACGCAATATTACAACTTATTGTGCATGGCAAAATACGAGGAAAGCGAAATGTGGGAAGACGAAGAATATCCTGGCTTAAGAACTTTAGGCAATGGTTTGAATGCAGTAATGCAGTAATGCAGAACTTTTTAGAGCGGCAGTGAACAGAGTCCACATAGCCATGATGATTTCCAACCTTCGATAGAAGATAAATAACCTGAGATACGCTGATAATACGGTTCTTTTAGCCGAATCACATGAAGACCTACAGATACTTCTTAATTAGGTGACCGCAGTAAGCGCAAAAGAATATGGACCATCACTCAACAGTGCAAGAAATATATGATAATAACAAAGACAACTCAGGACATTCGTGAGATATATGTACAGAATCAGCCTGTAAGAGAATTCAAATACCTAGATACAACTATAATTGAAAACAATGACAGCTCTCAAGAAAGACGAATCAGCATCAAATAGGCCGGAAGCGCATTTAAAACAATACAGAGGCTTCTCTGCTGTAGAAACTTAAACCTTAAGTTAAAAATACGACTGCTAAGATGCTACGTGCTATCTATATTATAATACGGGATGAAAGCGTGGACACTGAAGAAAATTGACGTGAGGAGACTTAAGACAAAATCCGGAAAAAAAGATCCATAGGAAGGAGACGTAACTCATGTAATAACGACTCTTTAGAGCCGCTGTCTCAAAATTAAAAATCTCTGTGATGATTGCCAACTTTTGACGCGCAGACAGCCCCTTGAGAAGAAGAAGATACAAAAATTCAATAAATAAATCATTTTGTCGTCAATTTTAAATGTTTCCATATTTATATATTTAATTAACAATATTGTTTACTTTTTATTTTTATTAATATACGGGATTACCCGCTGTGGCTAAGTACGATCCTGGCATCTTTTTTTTTTTTTTTTTTTTTGGACTGAGGTGGAAAGATTCGAAATCGACTAGGGAAGGTGTCCCTAGTACTGTTGGATTCAACCATAAGGACCAGAGACATACGCCGGCGGCACGATGTCAAACTATGTGACAGAGGGCCCCCTTCGTACATCCCTGCCAGGTCACCTACCAACTAAAACCACCCCCTCTTCGACCCGTGGTATCCCTGGACGAGTTCATTAGCGAACGAAACATGGGGATACCACGCGCAGACTGGGTTAAAGGTGCCCTTATGGCTATTTATTTTAGTTACAGCACTTACCTAAAAGCAGTAAGCGTGTAGAGACCTAGTTCCCAAGCGGAGAGAACTTGAAAGCTTAAAAAGGGGGGTTACCGTAGAGGGTAACATTTGGTACATTTACATTACACATTCTGTACATTTTTGTACAGAAAAGAAAAAGAAAGAAAAAAAGGAATGTTTATGTTTTTTTTTTTATTATTTATTTTTGTATTTGTCCCCTCACCCAGCTTGTTCGGCTCTTTCTATTATAGTCTTCCTTTTCATGATACCTGTTATATGGTTGATTATATATTCAAAATTCTCTTTGCTAGTCATTGCAATCTGCATGATGTTGTTGGGCGCGATCGCGCCGAATCTATTCTGCAGCCTTTGTTGTTCGTAGGCGAAAACATTACACCGGAAGATGCAATGTTCCGCATCGTCCCTCTCGTTACACGAGGTGCATATGTCATCGTTAGTTTTTTTGATGCCATATGTGTAGGCTCTGAAAGATCCATGACCGGTCAGGAATTGAGTAAAATAGTAATTTACTCTTTTAAATTTACAGTTGTACCATGCTACAACATCGGGGATAAGCGTTTTGGTCCAACGAGCCTTCGTGGTCTGTACCTCCCATTCTCTTTGCCATTCTATAAGCATGTTCACTCGTATGGTCCTTCTTACCTGAGGTAGGTGACCGTCGTGGGCTTCATACAGCATTTGTCTTTCTTTGGCAAGCAGGTGGATGGGAAGCGTTCCCGCAATCACCTGTAGGGCCAGCGTAGAAGTGGTTCGGTACGCGCTCACCACTTTTAAAAGGGGCTTCCTTTGGGCTCTTGTTATAATATCTTTGTACTTCTGGTATTTCAGTACGTTAATCCAGACGGGAGTTCCATATAGAAGGGTCGATTGCACTACTTGGAGGTATAATTTTATCTTGTTGCTGCTGGGCCCTCCTATGTTAGGTATTATTCTTTGGATAGCTGCCGTCCGTTTATCCGCCTTCTTAACCACTCCTAACAGGTGTTTCGTATACCTCAGGCCTCTGTCCAGGTCGATGCCTAAATACCTCGCGCAGTTCGTCGGCTCTAATTGGCTATTGCCTATTTGGAAGGTCAGGTCCGGCCCATTCCTTGGGGCTTGAAGGATGACCACTTCTGTCTTGTGGCCTGCGAGTTCGAGATCATTATTTTCCATCCACCTGTTCACTTTCTCGCAGCATTCGTTTACAATTTCGACAAGGTCCCAGTGCCTGTCGTTAGTGACCAATATGGCAAGGTCATCTGCATAGGCTACTGCCATGGTGTCTCTCTCATAGTCGATGTTTAAGACCCCATTGTACAAGACATTCCACAACGTTGGGCCTAGTACAGAACCTTGCGGTACGCCGGCTGTTAGTTTCATCTCAACATTTTTGGCCACTAAGACATATCTCTCGCATAAATATCGTTTTATAATATTGATCAAATATCCCGAGACTTCAGCGGTTTCTAATTTAGTAATAATATGGTTCCAGTTGGCAGAGTTAAAAGCGTTCTTGACATCAAACATTACTAGAGCGGCCCATCTTTTTCTGCTGTTTTTCACAGTGTCTGTAATATGCTTGACCGCATCTATAGCAGATTTTGCTTTCCTGAACCCGTATTGTCTACTTGAGATGATGTCATTTTCTTTCAGCTCTTCTTCAAGGCGGTTCTTAACAATATTCTCATATAGTTTTCCCAGGCAGTCGAGGAGGCATATCGGTCTATAGGATGTGGCTTCTTCCAGGTCTTTATCGGGTTTGAGTATTAGAGTTAGTCTTGCGAGCTTGAGCTGGTTAGGAAACTCTTGTCTTGTCAGCAGCTGGTTCAACATGGCTCTGGTAGCTTCTGGTTGTGTTTTAACTATCAGTTTTATCGCCTCTGGTGGGACACGATCGGGTCCAGGGAACTTACCTACTTTAATGGACTCTGCAGCTTTGATAAGTTCCGCATTACTTATCTCCTCCGGACAGATATGTGTATTGTACGTATGTTCAATGCTGGGCTTGTTGGGAAAGAGGGTGTTCGCTATGTCTCTTCTTCTATCATCGCACAGGTTGTATGGGGTCTCGAACCTCAGCGTTTTGGTGGCTATTCGATAGGCTTCGCCCCACACGTCATTTTCTAGCGCCTCACACAAGTCCTGCCAACATGTACGCTTTGCCCTCTTTATGAGTTTGTTTAATTCGTTCTTGGCGCGTTTATATTCTTCTTTCGTCTGCTGAGTCCTGTTTCTCTGTGCGATTCGCCTGGATCTAAGGCATTCTGTCCGTTTTGACTGAATTTCGTCATTCCACCAGTAGGGTACGGTGTATGAGGCGGTTTTGCTCCTGCTGCTTAATTTGTATGCCCTAGTAATGGAATTCCTGAAGGTGGAAAAATCAGTAGTTTGTTCCTGTAGATTGCTAATCGTCTCCACAAATCTTGCTTTGTTGAAGTCAAGTACCTTTCTGCCATTCTTTTTTGTTACCTTTGTGCCAATCTCGAAGACGATGTACTTATGGAACGTAAAGATGTTATCATCTAGAACGTCCCAATTCATTATCTTGTTGGCATAGTTTTTGGATGCCAGGGTAACATCTATGTGGCTCCGCGATTCACCTCTTTCGAACGTGTGTTTCCCATTATTCATCACTACCATATCAGTAGACGCGATCCATTCGTTCCATATATTACCTTTGACGTCATTTCTTGGGGACCCCCACCATATCGATTTGGCGTTTATGTCGCCAGCAATTATATAATGCTTCTCTGTTAGTGCCGCCTCTATGATGTTTTCGACCTTCTCTTCATATTGTGTCATGTTGATGTTTGGTGATATATAGCACGCTACAATAGCTACATCATTGAGTTTTATCTTAATGAAGCTTTCTTTCTTGGTGATTTTGCTTATGGATAGGTTCTTGTTCACCAAGAGGATGGCGACGTCAGCCCTCTTGTCGGCGACCCAGCCAAACTTTTTAGAAATATTTTTAATAGGTTCAGGAACTATAATGAGATCTGCTTTTATTTCCAGGGCTTTGGCGTGAATTAGATCGTGTCCCACCTTGGCTCTTCCGATGTTAACTTGTAATATTTTAAGAGTCTTCGCACCGGTCGCGGTCGAAGCCATCTTAGTCGGTGGTGAGAGACTTTAGCTTTTCTAGACTACTATCTAGGGTGTTTTTCTCTACATCCCACGGGAAGGAGGGTGTAGTGGTTACATCAGATTCCTCATTCGGGGGAGGGAGAGATGAACGACTGAGCCGTTCGGCCTGCTGCAAGTGTTTGGCCGCCACGCTGTCGCACATGGAGCCAAACTGCTCCATAAGGGTGGAGTGGATAGCTCCATGAAAGACCTCGTCGTCGGCTTTCTCGACCTCTTCATATGACGGCCCTGGGACCTCAACCTTTAACTTGTCAGTTTTCTCTGAGCCCATGTCCATTTCAGTCGGGGTGGGGGTAGCGGAAGGGATATCTATTGTGGGAGTAGGTGGCTGGTATGCCTGTGGGGGGGAAGTCTCCAGCGACTTTGTTTGGTCCGCCAATCGAGCTCTCTGGAGAGCCGACCGGAACTCCTTACATTTGCCACTGCCAATACGGTGCGGATCTTCGCAGATTGCGCACCAATCTGCCTCATTGCAAGATTCGAAGGTGTGACCCTTCTTTCCACACTTCGGGCAGGATCCCGTACGGTCAGGACCGTCGCACTTGCTCACATCATGTGTATATGACCAGCATCTCTGGCACCTCCTGATGCTATACCTCCTTTCCACCTCGCATCTCACTAGGCCGACCTTCAGGTTTCCCCTATCAATGATTCGCCTTGCCGCTTCCGCGGAAAGGACGACCGTCGCTGCCAAGGTGTTATTCCGCATGGGACGCAGCTGTTTGATGGAGTAGCTAGGTTCCCATTTACCCAGCTCCCTTGTAAGAGCCACTTTGAGGTGTTCTTTATTTGTGTTCGAGGTCATCCCTCTAACGTGGATGACTGCCTGCCTCTCCTGGCCTATCAATTTGGCCGATACACCGCTATCCTTAATAATAGCCTTTTTGATCATCGAGGCTGCGTCCTGATCCTTGTCGATTGTAATGAGTAGGTTACCATCACGGGTGCTTCTAAGGCTAAGAACAGCCTCCTTTGCCTCGCAGTTTGCTACGGCTTCCTCTACTCCAGTCAGCAGCTGGGAGTAGGTCGTGTCCTTCTTAGACACAATAAATCCATACGTCGGCCTTTCCCGTTTGGTGGCTGTAGTGTATATCGAGACGGAGACACGGGTAGTTTTCCGGAAGATAACTTCCGCCATCTTCCTCATATCAGCCACCGGCATGTAGCTGACATGGTGCAGGGCCACAGTGTCATTTTCTTGCGTTTCCTCCTTGACGCGCTCGAGTGCGTGCCAGAGCTCTTCCGGTGTACCGGCTGTGACCTTAATCACTTTGTGGGATTTTGTTTTTTTTCCGTCACCTTCCCGGATGGTGATTGAATTTTCCATTACCTCGAAGTCCCCTTTAAGTGACGATAGATCGGGGTATCGGTCTCTATAAAGTCTTTGAATACTGAAGTTCATATTTCTGTCGTTGGGCTCCAGAGCTACCACCTTCACGCGGCACTTAGAGTCCAACGGGTTTGAGACCTCCATGGTCGTTTTTTGATATAACCTCTCAGGCCACTCAAAGCAAGCGTGCCTCTGGAAGTCTGCAAAGGTGTTGACGCCTTCTAGGCTCACCTTGGTCCTCGCGGGAGGTCCGTGACAGGCATCGGTCTGCGTGCCGCAATCCGTCATGGTGGGTCTCGGCACAAAAGGGCCTTCGGCACACGGAAGGTCACATTGGACGTCTGAGTCCACAGTTAGTTTTTCGATAGGCTCAATAGCATGACTATGCAACCATTCGCGGATGTGCTCCATACGATGGGGTGCATGCCGCTTGTGGAGCTGCCTATGAAGTTCCTTTAAAGGTCTTGCCGTATTTGGGTACTCCTGTGTTAAGGAAGTAAGCCGCTCTATTTGTTTTGTCATATCATCTATGTAGTCGAGTATCTCCATTGCTTGACTGCACGGTCTCTTTTTATATACTTCGGAGATCGACTTAACGTACGAGGCTTTTCTCTTTAGATTATGGTCGTCAGGAAGAGAATTTGTTCTCATCCTGGCTGTGTCTAGTTTTCTTCCTGGATTGCCGCCCAGGTCGCCCGCGGTTTCTTTATAGAATTTATTAAGCATTTAAATCCCACGAGTAGCTAGGGAAAAAAAAGGTCCTCCATCACAGAGCCCCGCATGTGGTGGTAAGGCTGCTTACAACGGGGTTTCGCCATACTCCCCGAGGGAACCGTTTGTGACCCCGTGTCGTGTGGTCATTCATCCTTCAGCACGGTTTCTAACACCTTGGATTACGGATTTTTTCCCGCTGGTTTACTCCGTCGGATTTTGGCCTAGGTTTTCTCCTGAGGATGTTGGTCGGGGAAGGAGGGGATCATACTGGCTGTACTCGGAGTATTTGTGGAAGAAAAAACGGCCGTCGAAGATGTGGTCGTAGACCATGTTTTGACTGGGATGGTGCCACAAACTAAGGGGGTAGCAGTGAAAGCGCTAAGTCCTTCAAGTTCGTCGGGATGCGGCACAGCCAGATGTAAGGGATGGAAGGCGTCGCAATTGGGTATATTGCGGCCCCTTTTAGCGTCCAGCGGCGGTGTCCGGCGCTCACCCGGTGCACAGGCGCTGGACGCTTGGTACTGTTCTTGGTTTCACTGGTCGTGCTTCCCACACATTCTCAGGGACCACGACCGGTTACTCGGCCCTCCCACCATCGTCGAGGTAAAATTGCAGTACCGGGAGAGACGATCCTGGCATCTGTCAGATTCTTCAATAATTATATGAAATAATTCTCGACAGACCTAATTCATTCTATGACGTCATAATTAATGACGCACTGAAAAGTACCTCTGGGAAGTTCTATATACTGCTATACATGTGTTGGATAATACGTCATCAGTGTCGGCGTAATGACATAATTGACTATGTTTTTAAATACAAACCGAGGTCATACGAAAGCTCCTTTGAAAAGTCTCCTTATAGCCTTTGCAATGATATAATCATTTGAATATTTATTTCTATAGGGTTAACAAAAACTGTTGGTTCATTAATAAAATTAACTTATAATAAATGTTCAAATTCACGACCTTCAGAAATAATACAATATGAAAGGTGGGCAATAAATTCTTTCCTAACATTTTCGATGACTACAGGTGTTATTTATGTAATTACCGTCCTGATGCGCTCCTTTAACTCTTCTACATTATTCGGTCTATTTTAATACACTCTGCTCCTTAAACATCCCCACGAAAAAGTTTAACGGAGTCAAATCTGTTGACCTTGGTGGCCATTTGATGGGCCCCTTCTACCTATCTACCTACCTGGGAAAAGGTACTAACTTCGTACATCAACGCCGTAGTGTGAAGAAGCCCCATCATGTTAGTACCACAAATCATTACTATTTGAAAATAGTTGATGCAGCTGTGGCAACAGATAATTTTGAAAAAAAAATTAGATAACGAGAAGCAGTTAGTTTTCCCCAAAAAATATGGCCCTACAATTTGATTGATTATAATGTCGGCAGCCCAAACATTCACCTTCTCGGGATATTGTATCCTATACTTTATCCAATGTGGATTTTCACTTGCCCAGTATCAATATGTCTGGAAATTTGAATGACCGTTTAGCATAAAAGTCGGTTCATCAGAAAAAAGTACTTTTTGTACGAAACCCTGATCTCTATTACATTTTTCCATAAAGGTTTCGCAGAATTTGATTCTTTTACCAAAGTCATCTTCTAATAACTCCTGCACCAGATGTACTTTGCATATATGCAACTTTTACTTTTTAAGCACTCTTACAACAGTTGATTGGTGGACATTGTTATCCGGTGTGACCTGCCTAGAACTGGTATGAACATTTTCTTAAAACGCCAATACAACGTCCAGTTCCTTGGCATCGGATATTGATCTTTTACCACTTCTGGGAAGATCTTTAACATGGCCCGTTTCTCTATTATTTTTTTTTTAATTTTACTTACTGTTGATTGAACAATTGGTTCGCGATTAGGGCATTTGGCATTAAATAAACTACGAACTTCTGCTTGAGTCCTCACTATATTTCCATAACCAATCATGATTAAAATCTCCATTCGTTCCGTTTCTGTTAGTTTAATTTTTGTAAATGTTTTTATTATTGACAGCAAAAGACTCGAAAAATAAAAATTTGACGTCTATTATTTGACAGATTCACAAATCATTGACAAAGAAAGATAATGACAATTTTGATTTAAATATTTTTAAAAAATATTGAAATTTTGAAAATAACTTGAAATACATACTACAATAATTAATTTCAGATTTTAATGTAGCCTTGTTTGTTATCATTGTATTTTTTCGGAACCAGCAAAAAACACTATTTTGTTTTATTCCCAGTGGCGTCCCTTAGTGTATTTTAGTTCAGTGAATAAATATTTATTGTCATTCAAAAATTAAAATTGAGGTGTGTTTTAAGATTTTTTCGTCTGTTTCTGAAATAATGAATTTATTCCATGCATTTGCATCATACTGCATAAACGCATGCCCGCAAATTCATTCATTCCGAGATACGGGTTGTTAAAAGTGTTTCGTCAAAAAAACATTTTTTATCACATAATAAAACATTTAATATTTATCATTTGCAGGCATACAGGTAATGGTTTCAATTTTTTTAAAGAAAACAATGGTACGCCACTGAGATTTTTTAAATTATAAATAATTTTCAAATTCTTCATTTAATTTTTGTCAACAAATCCGCCGTTTTTATGGAAAACGGTTTTTATTTCTTTTCCATAAAAACGAGGCGCCGTTTTTATGGAAAAGAAATAAAACATTTTAACGCGTACTATTAATTTATGTAATACATTCTTAAGAACTGTCTAGTACAATAACATTAAACCAGAAAAATAACAGCAAGTACCACTAATATAATTTTAAATATGCATAGGTACAGCTAAAAAAAACGTTTAAAGTTACCTCACTAAAACGTGACAAAGGTTGCAACTCTTGGCCTCATTGGTTGTCATATTTGTGCAAATATTCCTGGTGATTTCTTTATTACTCATGTACAAGTGTTACAGTTAAATTGGCGGAAACTTTGGAGATAGGTAATTTTATACCATTATATCGGTCTTTATACCATTTTTTAAATGCTTGAATTTGAAAATTACTGTCCCACCTATTCAATATACGGCATCTGAATCTCAAGAAACACGAATATGGTATTGACATTATACTTTTTATTATTCTCTTGTCAAAAATAAAGTGAGATGTCCTGGACAGGAAATCCACGTGGATATCCGGGTGGAATATCCCGGTACTTTGGTTTTCAAGTTTATTATCTTGAAAAATAAACAAAAATCGAAATTTTGAAGCTTCATAACTCAAAAACAAATAATTTTTGAGATTTTTGATCAGCATAACCAAAGTCACCTCTCTGTAAAGTTTATATAAGTAAATAAGAAATTAATATACCAGGAATAGTTGTACGACTACGACAACCAATAAGGCTAAGACTTGTGTGACATTTTAGGAAGATCATTTTAACATTTTTTTGGAGCTTTTCGCCTATTTGAAATTTCATTAGTCGTACTGTCTGTTGTTGTTCTGATTTAATTTTATTGTATTAGATGATTCTTGTGAATGTATTTAAGCCATCTAAAATATGCTTAAGATGTTTTATTTTATTTCTTTTTATAAAAACGAAGCCTCATATTATAAAAATATATTTTTTATATTAAATTAAATGAAAAATTTAAAAATAATTTTTAATTTAAAAAATCATTTTTTTCTTTGAAAAAATTGCGACTCTTACCAGTATGCGCGCCAGTGATAAATACAAAATTTATAATTGTACGCTAAAAAATGCACAATAACCAATTCTTAAAAACCACCAAATTTAATTTGCATAGCTCAACCAGTTTTCGGGCACAAATATATTGTTAGTTTGTTAGAAAAATTTCAGCACATATTTTTTATGCATAGTCATTTCCTTATGTTAGTTGAACGTATTTACTAAAACTCCGTATATTTTACAAATATCGATTATTTAAATGAATTAAAAACCTACACTTAGATCAGAAATAATTTGAGTCTTGGCGCTAGGATAACTTTTGATAAGCAAAAACCACTTTTACAATAAGAAAATTGCCTTTGTAATTCTTACTGAAATTTTTATAACTAATTTTGTTTTAAAATATATTTTTTAATTAAATACACTTAGGTGCAAATAATCGACTCAAAGTTACTGTTACGAAAATTCATTCAGCGTGGTCCGTGTAACGGTTGCATCTCGAAAGGGACTAGAAATTTCCAGGGATATCGAGTGCGAGAAAGAACAATTCGGCACGTAGGCGAATTAGAGGTGGGAATGTTCTAGAACTTAGTAACTTTGGTATATATATATATATATATATATATATATATATATATATATATATATATATATATATATATATATATATATATATATATATATATATGTAACGATGTTAGGAGTTAGTTAATTGTTAAGATATTACCGAACTGTAAACTTATAAATAAATATATTTATATAAATTCGAATCGCTCGTTTTATTTAACCTCGCTACAGTTGATGTCAATGTGAGGGTCAGGTGTGGGGTCAATTGATTTAGGTAAAAATAAATTCAGCAGAACTTATTCAGCAGAAAAGTATTGTTTATCGAAAACATCCGCGTAGTTCGGTAGTGATCTTTGTACGAAAGAACATTTAAAAAGTACGTGTGTGCCTGACCAAAGATGCTGCTAGTACAACTTTCAGTAAAACAGTTGCGTGAGCAACTAGAAGAACGCGATGAAGACTGCAGCCGGTCCAAGAAGATCCTCCAAGAACGACTAAAGAATGTTCTTAACAAGAATGGAGATGACTCAGAGACATTCCATTTTCAATCAACAGAAGAAGCAGTTTTAATGAACATATAAGAAACTAAAAAAAAATAATGATAAATTCGAGACTGTCTCTAAAAGATTCGATAAAACGTCTCAAATGATTGAAGAAACGTCTCAAATTATTAAAGAAATAGCTAGACAAAACGACGAAGAATTAAAAAATATGTTTAGAAGATTCGACGAAGTATGTATTCAGAACAATGATAAAGAAGAAGTCTCTAAACCATTCGATATATGGAAGAGAAGATCAAACACTTAGAGAGCATGATAACCAATACACAAGTGCTACCATTAGTTAGTACAGTAGCCTTAGATCCGATAGTGAAAGAAGAATCACCTAGAGACAAAATGACACATCCTATGCAATTCAAATGCCACCATTTTATGGAAAGTCTTCTTGGTCCATATACCCTAGACAATTTGAAGATATTGCGACAGCCAATCATTGGACAGCCCAAGAAAAAGCTGTTTCCTTAACTGCTGCTTTACGAGGTGATGCTGCGGATATCCTAAGATCGATTCCTAAGGATCAAAAAAAATATTGCTAGACCTTGTTAACTGGACTAGACAAACGTTACGGTAATACCCACCTACAACAAGTCTACAAGGCGCAACTAAGAAGTAGAATTCAACGAGCAAGTGAAAATTAGCAAGAGTTTGAAGCAGATGTTGGTCGTATAGTGCGGTTAGCTTATCCAGAGGCACCAGACAACATGTTGGAAGTAATTTCTGTAGATACCTTTATCAATGGGTTGAGAGACACTGAACTACAGAAAGCTTTACGACTAGCAAGATCGAAAGTTTTAGATGAAGCGCTCGCCATTGCTTTGGAACACGAGACAGCTAGTCGAGCTTCACGGAGCTATCGAGTACGAACCATTAAAGAAGGCGACGAACCAAACGATGAACGTCTGGAAAAAATGGTACAAAAAGTAGTTCGTAACATGATGCCGAAGAGACGTGAAACTAGGTGTTCGAATGATGGAGACGTAGGTTACATTCGCCGTAAATTGCAAGAAAATAATACAACGGTCGGAAAACTAGAACGGGTCGACACCAAGGGGCAACTGCCGACCTCGAGAAATACAGCCCCCCAACTGTGAACATTACGTCCTCCGATGGAATTCATAGCTTTACATCGAGGGTCGTATCAATCATAAATGTAGACCGTTTTTGGTAGATACGCCAGAAACCGTCGATATCTAAGTATCCAAAGGAGCTTGTTGAGACGATGATTAAAACGTTCCAAGATCTTGATGATGAACGAACTAAAAAAGTGAAGTCTATGCTGATAGACTTTCAAAATGCTTTTGCCATTGATAAGAAGGATAATGGCAAAACAAGCATAGTAAAACATAAGATTAATACCGGAGACGCTCAGCCAATTAGACAACAACCTAGACGACTTCCATTTGCGAACAGAGATCAAGCCGAAGACATAATCAAATATATGAACAAACAAGGGGTAATTGAACCATCAAACAGTCCATGGACGTCACCAGTAGTGCTAGTAAAGAAGAAAGATGGTTTAACACGTTTTTGTATTGACTACAAAAACACGGTAACTAAACTAGCTCAATGCGGTAACTAAAAAAGATAGTTATCCTTTGCTCAGAATAGACGATTCTTTGGATACACTTTCTGGTTCTTGTTCGTTCTTCACATTCGATCTGAAAAGCGGATATTGGCAAGTAGACATGCAGCCAGCTGATCGTGAGAAAACCGCATTCTCGATACGATCAGGGCTTTGGCAGTTCACAGTTATGCTCTTTTATTTATGTAAGGCCACGACCACAACTGAGAGATTATTTGAGGCAGTTTTAAGAGATCTGACATGGAAAATATGCCTGGTTTATTTGGACGATATAATTGTAATTGGAAGATCCTTTAATGAACATGCCAATAACCTGAGAGAAGTCTTTCAACGATTGCAGGCAGCGAATTTGAAGTTAAGTCCTAAGAAATGTCACTTGTTTTGACGAGAAGTGAAGTATTTGGGACATATTGTAGCAAGTAATGGTGTAACAGCTAATCCTGAAAAACTTGTAACAATTAAGGATTGGTCAGTACCAAGAGATAAACACGAAATTAGAAGTTTTCTTGGCCTATTTACATATTACCGACGTTTTGTTAAAGGATTTGCCAATATCTCCTAGCCATTAACAAAGTTGACAGAAGAAGGCAAAGAATATACATGGATGCAAGCAACAGTGCAATAGGAGCTGTTCTCTCCCAAATCCAAGATGGGCAGGAGAAAGTCATCGCTTACTTAAGCAAAGTCTTGTCGAAATCAGAAAGAAACTATTGCGTTACCAGGAGAGAATTGCTAGGTCTAGTAAAGGCTTGTATGGCAGAAACTTTCCATAAATACTTTTATGGCAGAAAGTTTTTTCTTCGCATGGATCACGCTGCTCTAAAATGGCATCTACAATTCCGTAATCCAGAGGGTCAGATGGCAAGATGGTTAGAATGATTACAAGAATATGATTACGAGATCGAACACAGGACTGAAAGAGTTCATTTAAATGCTGATTCCCTTTCGAGATGGCCGTGCAGTGGAAATTGTAATCACTGTCTTAAATTAGAAGAACGACTTTGCCCCGTGAGCCAAACCACTATCATTCATATGTCATTCAATGGCAGCCTCAACAGCTACAAGATGCTCAAGCAGATAATCAATGTATAAAAAGAGTATTAAATTGGATGCGTCGAAGAGAAAGACCTTCTTGACAAGACATTAGTGCATGTAGTCCTTAAGTCAAGTGTTACTGTAGCCAATAGAATTGCCTTGTGCTGAAAGATGATCTTCTATATATGACCTTTTAGAACGATGATGGTACAGAAACTAAGCTTCAGTTAATTGTACCTAAAAGTAAAGTGTCAGAAGTATTGCGTCAGTTGCATGACGGTGCCTCAGGTGGACACTTTGGTATTACGAAGACTCTGCAAACGGTTCGAGAACGGTTCTACTAAGTGAACTGTAAAGATAATGTAAGAAAATGGTGCCGGAAATGTGAACTGTGTGCAACCCGTAATGGTCCAGTTGGTAAAAAGAGAGCACCCATGAAACAGTACAATGTTGGTAGTCCTATGAAAAGAGTAACAATCGACATTGCAGGTCCACCTCCATAGACGAATGTTTTAAATAAATATATCCTGGTAGCCATTGATTATTTTATGAAATAGACCCCAACGATGGGTAAACACCTGTCCAAAGTTTTATCAAAACATCAAAGAGATTGGGACCAGCACCTTCATTTATTCTTAATGGTATACCGCTCGGCCGTGTAACCATATAACTTGACCGACAACACATCCAGTTAACCAGTGACAGAATGAAAGATCAATACGATTCTTGATGCATGAATGAAAGCTATGAACTAGGTGATCTTGTTTGGCTTTATAATCCACAACGTCGTCGTGGCTTGTCTCCTAAACTGTAAAGACAATGGGAGGGTCCGTATGAAATTAAAAAGAGAATAAATGACGTAATATACCGAATTAAAAAGTTGCCGAAAGGTAAACCAAAAGTGGTTCACATAAATCGTCTTGCACCTTATGCTGGCTCAAATAAAAACAGAAGAAGCCCGAACCCTTCAACATGAGGTCAAAGATGACCGGCGACCAAGCTTAAATTAATTTATGTCAAATTACGCAGAGAGAAAGAGTGCTAGATTAGGTGTGACCACAGAAGTTCATCAGGATCTTTTTATTGTTCCGCATAACGTCTTTCTAGCACACTGTGTTGCCCAAGATCTTGAGATGACTAAAGCAATCTCATCCGTATTTAATAAGAAGTTCGGTCGTTTGGACGAGTTAAACAATCAGCATCCTAAAGTTGGGAAAGTACTGAGATTATAATATGGTCTTCGATCTTTGCTGTAGATGGTGACCAGAAAGTCGTATACAGACAGGGCAAACTACGAGGATATATGGCGTGCTCTAACTAATTTGCAGAAAATATTCTGCAATTACATCAAGAATTTGGCCTTACCCAAGATAGGCCCTGCACTAGATCTGGATTGGAAGACGCATTGAAGTGATCTTTCGAGAAACCGGCGTTAGAATTACTGTGTGTTACACGAATCCGAACAGATTATATCCTTCAAAGACAGTAGGCTGTTATTTCTTTCTGAAGGGTTCATGCAGAACTGGAGAGTCCGGTATATTCCGCCATCCTGGGTCTACATATAGAGTTGCTGATCAAGACGTTCAGATCTAAGAGGGAAGCAGTGTTACGAGCATGCATTTAGCGTGGCCCGTGTAACGGTTGCATCCCGAAAGCGACTAGAAATTTCCAGGGATATCGAGTGCGAGAGAGAACAACCCGTCATGTAGGTGAATTAGAGGTGGGAATGTTCTAGAACATAGTAACTTTGGTATATATATATATATATATATATATATATATATATATAAAACTGTTTTGGATGGGTTGGAGTCAATAAACAATAAAAGGGGCTATTTGTTGACTTATTTTTACTCGAGCTTTCAATTGTGATTACAATTATTATCAAGAGCTTCTCAAAAATACAAAATATCTTACAAAGTTGAACTAGAAATAAAAATTTTTTTGTTAACTCACCAAATAAAATTAGTTTGTTATATAAAACTGCTGCTTACATAATAATTACAAAAAATATTAATAAAAAAATGTCTTATTCTAATAAATGTTTCTCTGAAAAATTTTGATAGTTTCCTAACAAAAACAATTGAATTTGTAAACAAAAATTGAATAGCTACAAACCGCCTAAATGTCATAAATACTAACTTAAAAATTTTTATTTTTGACATATTGTCAAAAATAAAATTTTGTTTGAAAAATTTTTCTTTGTTTAGTAACAAAAAATTCAAAAGGTGATATTTTACTGACTGCATATACAAATTACATAAAATAATATAATTATAATATAATGTTCGTCATGTAGGCGAATTAGAGGTGGGAATGTTCTAGAACATAGTAACTTTGGTATATATATATATATATATATATATATATATATATATATATATATATATATATATATATATATATATATATGGGACGATGTTAGAAGTTAGTTAGGCTGTTAAGATATTACCGAACTGTAAACTTATAAATATATATATTTATGTCATGAATGTGTTGCTTGTGTGAGTTCATTTCAAATAGGTAAAGAAATAATAAATAAGACTTACTCACAATCAATTTAATTTAACTATTCAGACGACCGGTTTCGCTTTCTACAATATGCAAAGCATATTAATGTCTCGATACAAAGTTAAATAAATGCCGAAATAATAATAAACCCATATTAGGGTGTTGTCTACTAAAGACAAACAAAGTAGATGTTATAAATTACAGTAATTATGTCAATATTACATGTCTGTGGTTTTTCAAAATGAGTAAAAAGAAATAAAAAGGTATAAAAAGTTTTAACAGACAAGGTAAGACCCACAAATTGTTATAAAATAGTCTATTAAATTGTAATAAATTAATAAATGAACAAATAAATAAAACATTACCTACATGCCGGTACGGTAAATTGTGCGGGTGTGCAATTCTTTCAACTTGTAATTATCAAATTTCTTTGATAAAGTTCTATTGGCAAAATGGTAAATTATTGTAAAGTCAAGTATATACAATTTGTACATCTAATCTTATTCATTTCCATAAAACTGTCACCTTCATAAAATAAATACTCAATAAATAACACACATTTCATAAATGTATCTCATAAATAAGTATACATAACTTTTAAATAATACAATGGTATCGAACATCACTTTCATCTAACAAACAATCACATTACACCTATCTCTACTTCATTGGATCAAATCTTTCTCCTCAAGAACTTCCCGTTTATCGTCAAACAACTACAATAGCAGACTTATGTTCTCCATTCAACAATACATGACAGTTTCAACCATGTTCTACCATCCATCAATTAATAGAGTACCGGCATGTAGGTAATGTTTTATTTATTTGCTCATTTATTGATTTATTACAATCTAATAGACTATTTTATAACAATTTGTGAGTCTTACCTTGTCTGTTAAAACTTTTTATACCTTTTTATTCCTTTTTATTAATTTTGAAAAACCACAGACATGCTTTATTGGCATAATTACTGTAATTTATAATATCTACTTTGTTTATCTTTAGTAGACAACACCCTAGTATGGGTTTATTACTATTTAAGCATTTATTTAACTTTGTATTGAGACCTGAAGATGCTTTGAATATTGTAGAAAGCGAAACCGGTCGTATAAATAGTTAAATTAAATTGATTGTGAGTAAGTCTTATTTATTATTTCCTTACCTATTTTAAATATATTTATATAAATTCAATGAGAATATCAAAAGCTGACAAAATACGGAATAAAAAGATAAAACAACAAATGGGTATAGAGGGCACTATATTTGAGGATATTGAGAGAAAACAGCTCATATGGTATGGACATGTCAGCCGAATGGGGGACGAAAGATTGCCTAAAAAAACGATGATGTGGCAACCCACAGAGAAGAGGAAACGAGGAAGACCACTACACAGCTGGAACCTGGAAGTTGGGAAAGCGATTAGCGCTCGAAATCTGGACAAAAACCTAACTCAAGACAGAATATAGTGGCGTTTGGAAGTCGGACAACGTCGTAAGATGTTATAAAACCGAATATATATATATATATATATATATATATATATATATATATATATATATATATATATATATATAATATATATATATATATATATATAAATTCAAACCACTCATTTTATTTAATCTCGCTACATTACTTTTCGAAAGTATGTCTCTTGTTTCAATCCAAATATTGTAAATTTAAAAATCTTTAGTATAAAAGCATTAACCCCGTCATTGAGTTTTAAAAGAGTTTTGTTTTTGGTAAATCGGATCATGTATTTTCTTTTTTTTCTTCAGATGCGAATCCACTAATGGATGTTAGCGATCGCATTTTCCATTCATTCTCTATTTCTTGAAATATGTATCAGAGATTGTATGTCGTTAATCCCTGTTCATTGCCTTATGTTTCGGAGCCAGGACATTTTCTTGCGTCCCATTCCTCTCTTGCCTTCAATTTTACCCTCGATTATAAGTTGGGGAAACTGGTATTTTTTGATTCGCATGATCTGACCTAGATACGCCGTTTTCCTTTTCTTGATGGTTTTGAAAAGTTGGCGTTCTTGGTTTATTCTTTTAAGGACATCTATATTTTTGATTTTCGCTGTCCAAGGTATTTTTAGGATACGGCGATAAAGCCACATTTTGAAAGCTTCTAATCTGTTTAGATCTGTTTAGATCATGTATTACAAATAAATAATGCAACACGTAAGAGAGATGGATCAGAATTTGACTCATTGAAATCGACACGTACCGTCTTATGTCTGTTAATATCGTACGCAGTAATTTCCTTAACAACCCACTAATACATCATTCACTTACGTTCCCAACTGCGTTACAAATGGATAGCACACATCCGTTAAAGCAGCTCATGGAGTAGCTTACTCAGAGAAGGTGTGAGCCAGAGGGCCGTGGCCGTATCGACTTAATTTAAGCCAATCTGCTGTATCGCGAGTATATTGTCAGTATTAAGATACTGGTGATTATGTACGCCGACAAGGAAGAGGCCGTAAACGAATAACAACGGAGAGAGATGACCGATTTCTTGTTTTGACATTTGATCTGAGAAATAGACTGGTGCTAATCTCAAAAAAGAGCTTAGTACCAGCATTTGGACAGTCAGAAGGAGACAACCCAACCAATTTGACACCAAAAAGGGCAGCTACGGGTCTCAAGCTAACTGCAGGCCAGAAGCAAAGGAGATTAGAATTGGCTCGCGAACATCTGGATTGGCATGACTATCAATGAAGTCAAGTATTATTTTTCGACAAATGTAGGGTCTACCTACACGACAACGACAAGAGGCGTCAAGTCTGCGTCAAGATGCCTTTATTTTAATGTACGATGCCATACCGCATGACTCAACACCACCTATTTGACTGAGATCGGTATACCTACAATATATTGGCCAGCGTTTGGGCCTGGACATTTAATTAAATTAAACAAAGGGCCCAGGGACAGAAATCATGCACCAATAAGTATAATGGAATAGAGAGCTGCGCTTACTGATGAATGAAAAGCGATACCTCAAGATTTTATTAGAAAAGTTATCCTAAATCGACTGGAAAGTGTAATTAGAAGTAGGTGTGTTAATATTTAATACAGAAAAATAAAGAACTTTGTTTCGTAATTAATGATTTCTCTGTGCATAACGTCTTTCTAGCGTTAGTTCCAATGATGACTATTTAGGAAACTCTGTTCGTATTGCATATTGTTTTTAAATGCGTCTTCCAAATAATGTAATAGCAGTTTTTGTAATTTCAATAATAAAGCTTTTGTTTTCACATTACATCTTTTTATTTTTATACTTTTTATATTGAAACAGAATGTGTAATCTGATGCTTGTGAGTCGATTGTTTTTAAACAAGTGTAGTTTGGTCTTCAGAATCTAGTAATGTTTTAACTCTATTGGGATTCATTAAAATTCTCCTATTACTACCTAATAGAACATAAGCATTTGTTAGAAAACTATTCAAATAGTTAAGAAAAAAGTCAGCATTGATTTATTTTTTCGTGGATTCATATTCCAAATTGGAGAAGAAAACTTAAAAATTGTTTGGGTTGAATTTCTAATGACATACATATATCAAAGGTAAATTCTTATATAAATAAATTTTTAACTCGCAAAATGTTTTTTATTATATTATTACACACTCTGTAATATTGCTAACTATTACATTCAATTTCCCAATCCTTAGGATCTAGACAGAATTTTTTAAATGTTTTCCTATATTCAGAATAATTGCAATTAAAACCATACTCTAAAATATCCAACTGCTGTAAATCATCTTGTTTTCTATGAAATACGTTAATGAAAAAGCTGCCATCAGTTTGTTGTCTGAGTTCCCAAATGATAGCTTCTCCAAACTTGACGAGTTTCTTAAATGCCGCCATTGATTTTAGTAGCGGTAAGACCGTCAGGTCATGTGCGCTTATCAAAAGAAATTTAGGTCTACGAGTTAATGATGAATCAAAGAAACTGTCAAAGTACTGGAAGAGGTAATGGTAGAGGCAACCAATACGTAACCTTATTATGTCTTGAGTTCCACCAATAGAACCACCATACAGCAAAACTGAAAATATAGGATATTTTTAATCAACTATTTAAATTTTTAAGGATTTTGACTAGGATATTTAAATAAAATTTTTAATTATTTTCAGATCAGGTCGAAGCAAATCAAACTATAAATTCTTTTCTATAAGAAAAATTATAGGTGGATTTTCATTGCCCTAATTGTATTACTCAGTATATCAAATTTATAAATTATATATACTTAATCTAAATTTATATTAAGTTTTATAGAGAAATTATACCCAAGCAGACTTTCAAAGTAAGTGCTAATATCGTCCAATTAGATAACAAAAATGTTCAAATGACAAATTTTTTACTAAAATGTGAATAATTAGTAAAAAAATACGCAAGTATTCTTAAAATCCATACGAGTGCAATGGGTTTGTAGATAATACTATTACGAAATAGCAGTATTTAAAATGTTTATAAATAATATGTGATATGAACTAATCAATAAATGTGATATAAACTAAAAAATAAAGAAATTGGGACAAAAATTATACTCAACATACTGCAGTGGGACTAAGAGCATATACTATACAGGGTGGTCCTTAAGTAATTGTACAAAAAGAAACAGTAGATTCTACACTTTAAAACATTACGATCTAAGCCAAATTGCTTAGAAAATGCTATAAAGTATTGATATTAAGAAAGATACAGTGTGTTAAAGTCGAAATTTAAAATTTTATTTGTCTCTACAACTTTCATGTTTGTAAACATTTATGTATAAAAATTTACTACTAGGTACTTTTGAATATGAGGAATTATAATTTGATAAAAACTTTGTTGTAGCTGATAGAGAGCGCCACATATGCCACATATGTAGCATAAATTGGCACTGAATTTTTTTGCTCTTTAAGTTACCGGAATTTGTTACAAAAATATTAAAGATATATTATTTTAACAAAAAAAAGGTATAGTTTTTAATAACTTCAAACCACAACTGTTTTAGAGATAATCGCATTTTACTAATCAGTTGCATAATTCTGATCTAACGCAATTACTCCAGACAACAAAGGACAAATAGACAAAAACATCAATACTTCTGAATTTTGGTATGAAATACCATTAAGTAAAGTTAATAGTTAATGAAATATTAAAAAAAAATAAATATATCAATAGGATACTTCATAATAGTATTTGACAAAATAACAGAATACCTAATAGGATTTTACATCAAACATTTTACGTTTTATACTAAATTAGAGTCATAATTAAAACATTTTATTCACAAACCAAATTAAGAAATAAGTAAATTAAATAACATTAAACTTTTTGTCAAAGTTAGTGTTTTCCACTAATGTCCACTAAGTTATTTAATTCATTTTGAAATACATTCCATAAAAGAGTATCTCATATTAAATAGCATCATTGGTTCTAAAGAAAATGCTGCAGTATGTATTATAAGTATTATAAGAATAACAATAAGTATTCTTTTGGTATTTTTTATAAATTAAATAATTACAGTAATATCTCACCACGTGCCAAAGGAATATGACTACCACGACCAATCCTACGTCCTCTCTCTAAAATCTGGTGGTGTACCATCTTGCATAAACCACATAGTTTGCCTTAAGTTTGATAACAATTCTTTCAACAAATCAATAAAATTATTTTTGGTATAGTTTTGCTGATGCGTTAAGCAAGCTTTGCGGATTCCTAACGATAAAGATAAAAGTCGTGTGCTTGAGAATCATCGTCAACGCAAACCATTACTTCATCTTCCTGATCAGGCGTAATTATTTTTGGTCGACCTGAGTTGTAGTTTTTAGGGCAAAATGAACCAAATTTGCCTAAATTCCTAAATAGATCTTTAAAAGTTTGGTGATTAGGTTGTAGTTGTAGCCTGTTTGGGTATCTTTTTAAATATTCCTTTTTATATCCATGTTAGAAAACTTATTATGTCTCGGCATATTCTGCTTTTCTTTAATAAACCAAAATAAACTAGATATTACAAAAATCATTGATTAATCGAAACAAGACTTATTTGTTATCACAAGCATTCGTGACACCAGCCTACTATGTTAAAATGTTCCGTAATACATTGGGGTTTTCTTCTGGCATCAAAACTGGCTTTAAAAAAGGTGGTAGGTACAATACACTCTAGACTAGCGCAAAGCTGTATTGGCGACGTGCAAGTACTTGGAGGGGATACGAGAAACGATCGTGCGCGAGTAGCGGAGAAATTTTGCATTTTTTAGTGCACATTTCATAGATTTCATATTGTCAATTGTCATATTTCATATTCGTTTTGTTTATTTACATTTACACCTTCTGTCTCTGAAGAAAATGGGATTTAGGAAATGCTGTGTTATAAATTGTAAAAATACAACAAAAAATTGTCAATTTAAGTTTTATTCGTTTCCAACTTCGAAGCACAAAGCTACTACAAAGAGAAAAGTGGATTTATATCATAAAAACGCATAACATAACCCAAATTATGCATTATTCTTGCGCCCGATTTTAAAGTCAGTTTGAAATAAATAATAAATAAAAGTTCACTTTTAAGTGTAAATTTTAGTTTCATAACACTCACTTAAAGTTCATTTAAACCCAAAAATCAAGTTTAATGTTTAAATATTATTTTTTTGAAGTTTACAAGAATGCATCAAGTTCAACTTTTTCTGAAGATGCATTAAGATATATTCGCTGTCCAAAAGTTTACAGGGAAAGAATTACTTGTTCAAAACCAATATGACGATATCATGGGCTTAACCTGCTAATTTATGCATTAGCATTATTTATGGTAATTTATTTTTCTTAATTCTTCCATTATTTTTTGACATTTGCCACTACTAAAGCTTTTCCCTTTGACTCAGTGCTTGGTTGAAAAGTTATTTGGTGATTTACTTTCTCAAATCCAGTTTTTATTATTGAATCCATATTAACAGTAATGCTGTAATTCAATAATATATTTATTTGTATTTACGCTACATCAACGTTTACCTTTTAATAATATACCGACATAACCTCAATCTTACTTTTTCTTCTTATTCTTTTTTGGGGCCACATCCTTGACAGTTATCCGGTTACCTCGATCTAACATAAAAGCGCAGTAAATGTTGCTGATTTACGACACCAGCTGTCGCTGTTCCGAACTTGCACGGTCCCAATACTATGTTATTTTTTAAATATTTTTTTTAACATTTAATAAAGTAATTTTAATATTAATTCATTATGCGTATTTTAAACAAACTATATTATATTAAAAATAATTCAATAAATTATGTTTGCTAGTGGTGCCACCTGCTAACATATTAACAAAAAGTATCAACCCGTCAAAGTAGGACTAATTATTAAGTTAATAATAAAATATAAATTTTATATTTGATCATTAATTTCATAGTAAATTAGATACAAAATAAATAAGATATTTAAAAATAAAATTTGATTATAGATTGAAAGCAATTTATTAACAACTAACGTTAAAAAATATATGATGACTACAAACAAATTTATAGAGGGTAGTAAATCCATGTAAAGACCATTATTTCGTGAAGCTGCTCGTGACGCCATCTCGTAGCACTTCTTCTGTCACGCTCGCCTCGGTATTTTGCAATAGAGAAAAAGTAATACAACGCCAGTATAGAAACTTATAGAAACGATAGAGATAGGAAATTGTAAACATGATGGCGACTAACTTCTAAATACGGACACGACACCAAAAGAAGAAGATAGAAGCTTCTGCTCCCCAATAAAACATTTAGCAGCCATAACAAAGCATTTTGTGATATTACATTATTATCATTGAGCTGTTTTAATAAGAACAAACTATTAATTATGCTTATTTACAGGTATTCAGTGTATTACCGCACAAATAACACAACTAAGAATTATTTTGCAGCTTACTTATAAAGTGCGATTATCTCGAAAACGGTTAAATTTTAAAGTTATTAACAAGTATACCTTTTCTTTGTGAAAATATTGTATCTTTAATATGTTTCAACACAAATAGCGCTAACTTACAAAGTAAAAAAGATAAGCGCAAATTTGTACCACATATGTGGCATATGTGGCGCCCTCTATCAGCTACTCAAAGTGTGTATAAAGTTTTAGTTTCTCCCACTCAAAACCGTCAATTGTAAATTTTTAATCATAAATGTTTATAAACGTAAAAGTTATAGCGAAAAATATAATTTTAAATTTCCATTTTAACACCCTGTAACTTCATTAATATCAACATTTTATTAAAGCAAGTTGGCTTAAATCGTAACATTTTAAAGTGCAGAATCTATGTTTCTTTTTGTACGATTACTTAAGGACCACCCTGTATAAATCAATTCTATAGGCCACGGAGGCCCAACGCTTGGTTGGCAATTCCTCTCCAGATCTTTCTCTTAAAATCTTTAGTTTCCCAGTCTCTTAACTTCTTTTAAATCGTTTTCTATATCATGTATACATTTTCGTCTAAAGCACCCTTATGCCTTTTTCGCATTGGGTATATTCTCAACGTTTTCTTCCTTAAGTCTTTTTATATATCATAACCGTCTTATTTTTTGGGTTTTAGGTTGTGATATTATTATTAGACTACCTTAAAATCTCATTATCCCATTATTGGTTCTTTATACCCACATGTTTGCAATTGTCGTTCTTCCGTATATTCTGGCATATTTCTATATTTTGTATTTTGGCACATTTTGACACAACAGCTTTAGAATCTTTATTTTGATCTTTTTGATATCGTCTTTGCTTTTAACATTTTCACCATTACTTCTGTACTTTTACTACCTTTATTTATTCTGTCATTGATTACTCTACTTATTTCATTATTGTTGTTTATATTCACTTCCAGTTAGATGTTATTTTCTGTACTGTCAAATCTGTGATTTTTTGTAATTCTTTTGTACCTTGTACTTAGTTTTCATTTTGTATATTTTTTTAACCATATTTCTTGCAGTATTTATAAGCTATATTTTTAATTTTTTTAACTTTTTCTTTGTTCGTGTTATTATATGCAATATTAGTATTGATGTGTCAAATGGAGTCTCGTTCTCGCTTTATGGATATTACCATTTATTAATACATTTTCCAACACTATATAAAAGAGTATGTCGACAGAGGGTCTCTCTGTCTGATACCTATGTTCATTTTAAATATGTCTGATTTTTTTGCCGTTTACGCATACTTTACTTTCTTTGTTTTCTACCGTCGTCTATGTAAGTCTTACTAATTTAAGTGGTATCTTCAAGTTCTTTATTCCTAGAAGTAGTTGTCTTTTATGTAGCAAAATAAGCTATGTGTCAGTCGCCCTTTTTATTTATTATGTTATGAAACATAATGGTATTATTACAGCTTCAGACCATCTTTAGGCCACATTTTGTTCTTTCTAGATTTTACCACAAGCTCATAAATTAGGTCTTTTAGTTTAGGACCTCCTTCTTAATCGGTCCAATCAATATACATTTATCTTAATGTATAGTGGGTTAAGATTTATAGTATATCTATACACTATAAATCTTAACTGACGTTTGTATACCTTTATTTACTTGTATTGTGAGTATTAGGAGCCAGTTCATAAAAGGTTCTTACTACGATAAACCGATATGACGTGGAATGCAATTTTAGATTTCCCATGTCCCTTTATCCATCATCTGTTTGCTTTGTAAATCGTAGAAGGCACATATTTAGATGTGAATCTGAAGTTTGGTTTCAAACAAGTAGAAATCTTTGAATTTTTACATTTTACTTTATTCTCAGATGTCGCCGTATGTGTCTTTAGGAAGTTATTTCATTAGTACTTCCTTTGTCAAAAAATATTTAATTTCACGTTTAGGGCTTCCTACTGATGCGGTATGATAAGTACTAAAAGTACGAAATACGTATAAGCGAATTGTAGAGGCACTATACATGAAAACAAATATAAATTGTCTTTTCTATCTTAATTTACTAATATTTTGAGTATTAGAAGACGATTAATGAAAGGTTCTTACTATGCTTCTTATTATGAATCCATATGATACGGTCTCAACAATTATTACAAAGAAAAGTGTGAATACAATAAAGAATAAAATTAATAATATAATATATAAAAGACTAAAATTCACCTTCAAATACCTGGTGAAAAAAACATCGAAACTGAAGATATCCCAATTAACCTGGGCCTTTTCCAGGGGGACTCCTTCAGTCCTCTTTGGTTCTGTTTAGTGATGAACCCACTATCTCAGCTACTGAACTCCACCGACTCAGGTTTTAGTATCAAAAATAACAACACTGTTGTGGCGAAGCTTAATGATTTGTTGTATATGGATGATTTGAAATTAATGGCTTCCACTCGAAACCACCTAGACCAGATGCTAAAAACTGTTGAAAATTTCTCAAATGATATTAGTATGCACTTCGGTCTTGACAAGTGCCGTGTCTTAAATTTAATCAAAGGAAGGGTTCAGCCCGGCGGATTCGATATGCAAAACGGCCAGAACATCGAGGCCATGGGTGAAAATGATATGTATAAATACCTCGGAATAAAGCAAGCGCGGAAGATTGACCATAAGCAAATAAAAACTGAGATAATAACTAAGTTTATACGAAGGGTAAAACAGCTGCTTCGTTCACACCTTAACAGTAAAAATTTGTTTAAGGAACTAAACAACTACGCATGTTCCGCGCTTAGCTACTCATTTGGTATTGTTAAGTGGACAAAAACGGATATAGAAAATCTTCAGCGAAAAGTACGAATACACCTCACAAAGGCACAAAAACACCATCCTCGAAGTGCAGTAGAAAGAACGACATACCGCGGTATTTAGGAGGTCGAGGACTTATGGATATAAGCAAGCAATTAGAAAAACAGATTACTAATCTAAGAACTTATTTTCAGGTGCAGGCGGAGACATCTAGTCTTCATCGCGCGATTTGTGCAATAGATGACACAACACCGATCAAACTGAGGGAACCAGAAATGCGCATAAACCACCTTACTAAGAACGAAAAAATGCGCACCTGGATGGGCAAGTCTCTGCACGGGCGACATCCCAATGAGGTCAGTCAAGACCATGTCGACAGTATAGCGTCGAACTATTGGCTGACATCAGGAAAGATGTTCCCCGAAACAGAAGGTTCACTACTGGCCATTCAGAATCAGGTTATACCCACCAAAAATTACCTGAAATATATCGTCAAAGACCCTCAGGTCCAAAATGACAAATGACTGGATGCCAAGCTCAGGAAACCATTCAACATCTTACCGGGGGCTGTCAGGCATTTGCTGCAACTGAATATAAGAAACGCCACGACTCAGTAGGAAAGATCATTTATCAAGAGATAGCTATCAAACTGGGACTTCTTCAAACAAACCATCTTCCATATTCCACTGTAGTCATTCCAAAGAACCTCCTAGAAAATATAAAAAAGCTAGGTCTGAATGAACATCTCTACAAGACCATGCAAAAAGCTGTACTACTCTCAACATCCCGATGTGTGCAACAATTTTTGGGAGATACTCCAGCATACCAAGTCACCTAGGGCTCGATAACACGGAAAGAGTCCCACCAGAGCTCAATCCTTTTGATACCGTAGGTATCTGGGCTTGATGTTTCAGGTGAACTCCTGAGAAGTTTTCCTGAAACATCAAGACGAAGCAGAACTAATCTGACTTGACTATGACAAGTGTGACCTTGTCGAAACGTCGTCAAAACAATGGTTTTTCTAAAAACCAAAACTAATTAACGCGGAGTCAAACCGGAAAATAACTGAAATCATATATATATATATATATATATATATATATATATATATATATATATATATATATATATATATATAAGAATAGCAGAGAGAAAGATTATGAGAAACATATAAGGATCAATCACAACATAGGAAAATGTCTATAGAAGCAGAACAAATGCAGAGATTAAGAAAGAACTTAAGAAAGACATCGTGACTAAAATAAAGCAACTCAGAGTTGGTTTGGTCACATTTTGCGAGCAGGAGATAAGGCAGTGACATACGCAATGTTAGAATGGAATTTAGGAGGAAGAAAGAGAAGGGGAAGACCATGATCAAAGTGGCTGCAAGAAGTTTAAGAAGACCTCCAAAGGACAGGAGTTAGAAAATTTAAAGAAAAAACTAGAAACAGGAAAAAATGGGGAGATATTGTCAAGAAGATAACATAAATCGCGGTTTAACCCCACGCTAACGTGTATAGCCATTTTTTGATTGAATTTTTTTCAGATAAATAGATATTTCTTATAAATCTCAGACAGACGTGTAAGAGTTATTCGAGGGCCAAAAAATTACTATGTACAGTGCAACATACGACCTGTGACTTTATTCAATGGAAGCTCTGTAGTGGTTTGGGAAAGAATATTTCTTTTAGTCGATTCGTCTTGGTTTTTTTACGAAGAGGTTTTCTAACAAGTGAAAGGTGACAGACGTTTTATCTTCTTTAAACTATGTAGTTTCCTTTGCTGCTTATATAGGATATAATTATATTTTAATGAATGATAATGCACGACGATATGCTGGACTAGAGCGAAATGTGATTATTTGAACGAGGTTGGTATACAAATCATGAAATGGTCACCCTGCAGAACTGATCTTATTTCTATAGATAAGTTGTGTGATATTATTGATCGTCAATTTAGAAGCTGACAATGACCACATGTCTTTCTTTACTATATAGAAGTTTGAGATGGAATTATTCATGCCCAAATATGATGTTTGATGTTAGGTATGTCCAGTCGCTATGAAGAAGTAATTAGAAATAGAGGCAGAAATCTTACGATTTACAAATTTTGAAGAAGGGAACTCATAAAAGGTTATATAGGTTATGGTTTTTTATACTTTAGTACTTTTAAATGCAAATCAAATATATAATTGGTTCTTTACTTTGTGTAATTTGATTTAAACTTCCACAACAACCTATTATAATTTAGGTTTTGTATAATATTTCCATCAAGATGGTTTTTTTACGAAATTAATTTAAAATATTCTATCTCGCAATATTATTAATATATAGACGATACAGTAACCCTGATTTTCAGCCGTATTGCACTTCTATAGTCCAGCCGATCGCAGTATTGACACAAATAGCAGACAGGTTAATTAATTTCTTGTAAATACTGTAAATTTCTGTTTTAAAGTCTGTTAGTTGTACCTTTAAAAGAACCTTATTAAAAGTACCTTCGGGAGTGACAACCATTAAGTGGCGCATCCAGTGGATTAGTGTGAGATTCTCCAGAAGATCCTCATCGTTTTTAAATTTTTACCTGCTACCGAACCAAAATCCAGCGAAAACTGCAGGCGTTTAACCAACGGATTCCAGACACAGAAACATATTTATGAAAAAAGCCGAAAAAAAAAACTTAAAAAAAAGAAACTTGTGAAAACTAGTGAAAACATTACAAACGATAAGCCAATCTCCTATGCATCCAGATTTTCAAACGAAACTAAACTGAAATATTCAACTATCAAACAAGTAGATGTTAGCAATTGTGTGGGCTACTAAATGCTTTCGCTTATACCTTTTGGACGAAAATTCAAAATTGTATCCGACCGTAAACCACTACAATAGCTATTTTCACTTAAATACCCTAACTCATGAGCATGAGGAATATCAGAGTCGATATGATAACTTCATATGCATCAAAAGGTGAAGGAAATAGCTGGAAAGTTCCGAAAACGCAACAGCGGAAAAATAACAGATGATGAAGGCAGTCTTGCCATAACCAGGGAAGAAAGTATGGGAAAAATACTTGGATAAGCTTTTCCATGACGTTCCATGACAAGAGCTCACCATTGAAGAAAACTCAGATCCCCAAATCCTACCAGAAGAAATAATGGCACACTTCAGACAAATGAATGATGAAAAGTCACCGGGACTTGATGAAATTCCTGCAGAACTGTTAAAGCTATTAGATGAAGAACAAAAAAAAAATAATAACTGAAATATTTAATGAAATACCAAGGCAGGAAAAATACCTGTAGAGTGGCTCAAATCGGAGTTTGTACCATTGTCTAAAAAACCAGAAGCAAAAGGTTCTAACAGAAGGATCTTGAAGATACCATGGACAGACAAAGTGACCAATGAAGAAGTACTGCGGAGAATGAACACCACTGTAGATCTGGTCAACATCGTGAAGGGCCGTAAGCTGCAGTACTTGGGACATATTAAATTAAATTCTTTATTTTATTTTTGACAAATATGGTTTGTATAGAATTAGTCATAAATATACATTGCTACAAACTAAACACTAAACTAGACTAAACAAGACATGAAATGAATATGATGAGATAAGATGAAAAAGGGCCCCAGGACGAAGAAGAATATCCTGGCTTGTTAACCTAAGAGCGTGATATAGAAAGACATCAACACAGCTATTTCGTATAGCAGCCACCAAAGTCATCATAGCCAGAATGATCGCCAACGTTTGGAACGGACATATACCCTAAAAAGAAAAACCCTAACTCAAAGCTTGTCAGATGGAAATTGATGGAGAGCCATCATAGACTATCTATCCCATACCAAAAATAGTAAAAGAAATTCGAGGATTTTTAGGATTTCTTGTTTACTATAAAAAATTCATAAAGGACTTTGCCAAAATTACAAAACCACTTACCATATGTCCTAAAAAGAATGCAAAAATTAAACACACCAAAGAATTGTTAAACTGTATTAAGACCTGTAAAAGCTTATTAATTAATGAACCACTTCTGCAATATCCAGACGTCACTCAACCCTTCAACCTTACAACTGATACAAGCAACTTTGCTATAGGAGCCATCCTATCGCAAGATGGAATAAGAAACGATAAACCCATTACCTATGCATCCAGAACTTTAAATGAAACTGAACTGAAATAGTCGACTATCGAAAAGGAGATGTTAGCAATTGTGTGGGCTTAAAAATACTTCCGTCAATACCTTTTCGAAAGAAAATTCAAAATTTTATCCTACCGTTAATTACTACAAGTTTAATGGCTATTTTCACTTACAAACCCAAGCTCAAAGCTTGTCAGATGAAGATTAATATTAAAAAAATTGCAGTTGCTTTATGTGTCGTATCGTGTCAAAATTAATATGAAAGAATTAAACAGTGTAGATGAGAAAATATAATAAATAATAAAATTTCTTTTAAAAGAAGATGACGATGATATATTTATGATCACTCACCCTAGTTCCTTATTTAATCCGTCAACCCATTTAGGCCACTTAAACAAAATATCCAAAAAAGCAAATTGTAACGTTAACTCCCGAAAAAATTTAGATTTAGACAATTGAAAAAATCCTACATAAAAACAGCAAACAGAAAAATTTAAAGACTAGTCATCAAACTTCCAATACTTACAAGAAGATAACAATGGGAATTCCAATAAACGAGAAACCACTAAACTGTTAACTATATAGATCTGAAAAAGAACTACGTCATTCTTTTCAAGAATGATAAACTCTGCAAATCCCTATGCAATATTTCACGAGAAACTTTAAAATATCTATCATTTGATTTTGTCAAATATAACAGCCTTCTAGAAAATATAAATAGCACAAAAAGACAAAAAGAAATTATAGAGAACTACCATCAAAAGAAGACTAACCACAGAGGAATTAATGAAACCGAAGCTCAAATAAAAAAAAGCTACTACTGGCCTACGTTAAAAAAAGATATCGAAGAAGTTATCAACCTTTGTGATACACGCCAAGCTAACAAGTATGACAGAAATCCAATTAAGCCAAAATATATGGTAACACCAACTCCAACGAAACCATTAGACATCATTCACATCGACACATTCCAAGCTAACCAATAAAAATTTCTTACAATAATTGATGCATTCTTAAAATATGCCCAAGCATATCCCATAGAAGGATTCATCGCGATAAATGTCCTTAATGCCCTCGTGCTCTTTATAACCAAGCATATACTGCTTCACATGATAATCGCAGATAGAGAAACCGAATTCAAGAACGGCTTTATTCAGGAATTTGTCGATACACACGAAATTTTGATTCACTACACAACACCAGATAATCCACAATCGAATAAAGTGATGGAACGTTTTTAATCTACAACTTTGAAACACCAATACTTAGAGAAAAAAGGAAGACACTGGGTATTAAAGAACATATGTTATATGATATTTTGGGATATAACAACTCCATTCATTCATCAACTAAACAAAAGCCAATAGAAATTCTCAATATGTATATCGATTCTTAATATTCATTTGACATCGATATTAATGGAAACCCAATAAATAACTATACAAAGAACCACAGATTAAAGACAAAAAATATCTACAGTGAAATAAACAAAAAGCTACAAGAAACCGGACAAAAAAATATCGAAAAAATAAATAAAAAACACTAACATAAATCATTTATCAACCCAGCACAAAATTTTACACTAGTAAAACTTCTTTCGAGATTTTCTTCCCTGATTGTGAAAAATAACAATCCGGTGATAATAGATGCTCAAGATACGTCGATATACAAGAAGAATATGACATTCCAGAAATCCTCCCAGTGAAACTTGGACAAGCCAGGATAAAGACCAGCACTTATGATCGCATCAACTATTTTTATCTAGAGCCCATCGCATAAGAAATTAAATCCATAGAATTTTAGTACATTACTACCCACTGAGCAATAGAAAATGGACTCGGTCAACCATGTTTTAATAGCCTTCAAAACTTTAAAAAACCAACAGCAAAAGAGAAACTAGACACAATTTATATCCAGAAGCAAAAGAAGATTTATAAACGGAATGGGAAGTGTAACAAAATCTATTTCTGGTAATCTAGATCAAGTAGATGCTGGAAAATACAACGCTGCCATTAAATTACTTAAAAATAAGCAACAAAATATTATTACCAACATCAATAGCAAACTCAGTCTCAGTAAGAAAATATTGACCGATTTTAACTAAAATTTCATGACTTACACAATCAACAAATCATAGGTGAAAAGAAAAATAAAATTAACTTAGAGATGAAGCAATTTGTTTTCAATTATAATTATTATATGCAAGTTCGAAATATCTTTGACCAGATAAATCTAAATTTACAAACAATTATACAAATACTGGATGATCTACAAACAATAATTACATTTGCAATAATCTAAACTTTACATAACGGTCTCGTCAAATACGAAGAAATAAAATGGACCGTACCTACATAAAATGCTTGAACATCACTCTGCATCACAGATTCCCTATATTCAAGAAGACTTAACCAAATACTATGAAATCATAAACCTTGATGATTACTACGTGAATCACACCCTTGTTTTTACTTTACATTTTCTTGTCTTTCATTAGAAGTCGTTCACGAACTTCCATTTATACTTACTTCCAACTAATTATCACACAATAATCATTCCACCAGATCCATACCGAGTCTACAACTCGGACCTTTTTTAATATATGGATCCACTATGTAAAAGAAGCAAATCCAAATTTATTGAGTTTATTAAGTTAAATGACTAGACTAATGTTATTATTTTTTATTAATTTTTAAGTTACTCAATGATGTTGCCCAATGCCAAAATGCCCTGTCACTGTTACTACAACAATAATCCAAAAAGTATCGGATACACACTACATTTCACTACAAAGCCTGCGAAAGTATCTACCTATTGCACCACCACTAAAATAGAACTAGCCGAAGGGACCAATCCAATTGAGTTACCGCCAGATATAAACTACGAACCAGTAATCAAGTTTACACGAATTCCAAAACAAAAATTAAATAAAAACTACTAACATTACCAAAGGTCAAGGTTACCACTATTACAAAGGAACACCGAATAGTCAAACCCCTAAAATTAGACAGAATTCCTTTAGACAAACTAAACAAGTTAACATAGGAAAAAGAAAGATTTCAGTCCATCCTCCTAACACAAATGGACCACACAACTACATATGGATACCACCCATATATTATTCTGGTAACGGTCCTTTAAATTTTTGTGTTTCTCAAGCTACGTAAACTAAAAAAAAAATATGAGCAGAATCCAACCACAGCAGAAGACATTCCTGACCAAAGCCAACAGTCACCGAGTACACAAAATTTTGTTCATTCCTCACAAAACTTTCTCATGGGGTGGAGAAATTACGATACATTAATCCCGATTATCAACGGTATTGCAGTCCAACAGTCCAGTCCATCAGCAGTTTCGACACAAATTGCAGACAGGTCGTCATCAAATAATTTTATGAACGAATGTCGAATTTTATGCAATTTTTGGATTATTTCAAATTCAACGATAAGATGAAAAAAACAGAGATATTGATAAAGTACATACAGACAGGATTATTGTTGGCGTAATTAATTGTTAAATAACTGCTAATATAAATAAGAGGTGTTAAGCATATTATTGAATTTTCCATTAGAAAGAAAATAAAAATGATATTTATTTTAGTTTAATATTATATTTTATTATAAATGATGTATCTCTCTTTACTTTTATTATTTACTTTGTTATTTTTTTACATTGAAACTAAACATTTTAATGCTTTTATTATAAAATTGCTATAAAGTTAAAAAAATCAAATAATTTCTTATAAATACTGTAAATTTATGTTTTAAAGTCAGTTGTAATTTAATTAAATAAAGTGCTGTTACTCTATTGATTGTACCTTTAAAAGGACCTTTTTAAAGGTACCTTCGGGAGTGACAAAAATTAAGTAGCGTTTGGTTCTAATAAATTCCATAGAGTGTAACTTTATATCATTCAAGTCGTATGTTTATGCTTATGTAAATTAATGAGTTTCTAAATGCCTTACCTGATATATATTCCATGGCGTTCATGTCAAGTTCACTTAACCAATCTGGCAAAACTGACGGATTAAACGATTTATAAGTAGATAAAACTTCATTATACAGTGTGGCTACTTCAGCAAAAGTTGTTGAGGCCCATCCTGTTTTTCTGGAAATCAATTCGAGAAGTTCTGTGTAATTTTTTTCAAGAGGTAATATCTCTGTTAGTTGATATTCAGCTGAAAGTTGATCAAATTTCCTAAAAGCAATGATGAATTTAGACCAAAAACTATACCTAAGTGCTAAAAACAACAACTTATTACTCGAGATAGCCAGAGTGTTACTTTTTGCTCGTAATTAAGTGATATTTGTCAACATAAATTTCCAAACAAATGGCGTACGAACAAGACGATTTTTATATTTTAAAAGGGAGGTAAATAAGTAAATATCATTAAATTGCAGAGACCCTATAAACATAATGAGCTCTATGTATATTAATACTAACAAACGTATTAAATAAAAAAGAACAATATTCTTACTTCCATAGAAATCGAACACAAGGGGTTTAGGTCAGGCAGATTCTATCTCCTCATGCCAAATTTCTACTCAGATAAATGACTGAAAATCAATATTTTTTATGAACCTCTATTTATTTTTTATGGATTTCATAAAAACTTTAATCATGGCCAATCGAAAGCATAAGATTTAACGCTAAACGCACCATATTTGCTATCGTTATAATAATACTAATAACGCAGTAAAAATAAACCGCAAAAGCTATAATCCAAAACAGTCAAAGCTTTCATCATTTTCGCCTCTAAAACAAAATGCAATATTAAAACACATCAAAACAACATTAAAAATAAAGCTTTTAAAGTTTGCATAATTTATGTTTAACTTTACAAAACGCACAATTATACATATATTAAAATTAAGAAAAAGTGTTTCTCAAAATTTCAAAATTATATCGTTAATATATATATATATATATATATATATATATATATATATATATATATATATATATATATATATGTATATGTCATACTTATGTTGGATTGATTTCAATCTAAATCACACATATTAACATATCAATAAACAATTGGCATAACAGCATAATCTAATTTTATATCGACATCTCAACATCTAAAAAATCAATAGACTGGACTAATTTATTTTTGTATTTATTTGTTATCAACAGGTGTCTTAAAAACGAATTGAAAACAAATTCGAAAGCTTGACACCGTGACAGTAAGTCAAAGAATTTTCTTTGACTTGTGGGCCAAATAGACTACATTCTCAAGAATGGCCACTTGATATTTAAATCAATTTATTTTTTTCATTTAATAATTGAACTTTGAGTCATTGAAATTCAAACTTATATTGATTTAATTTAATAATTATAATATTTTAGATATATTTAAGTGAGCCATGTGCATAGGCAACCAAATATTCACTAAATTGTGTATGTTATTATGACATAAGAGTGAATTTGAATAAAGTGATATTTGAATAATAATTACGGATGTAATATATATATATATATATATATATATATATATATATATATATATATATATATATATATATCTGTGGTGTTTGGGAGACATATGTTAACTCCAAAATGTATGTTTTTCAGTAGAGCGATTTTAACATTCCAGAAGGTTTCTTAAATCGAAGGCAACAAAATAAAAAACCAAATATATTTCATTAAATACTTTATTAAGTGCTAAAACAGATGTAACAAACAAAATATGTTTTAAGATTTCTGTTTTTGATATAATGGCACATATCATATTTGTATCAAAAATATAAAGATTTAAAAAGTATTTTAATGGAGATAACGGATAAGATGAAAGAACTTAAACTATTATTGGTCAATTTCTTTGTATTGGAAAACAGTGCTGTAGAAATATATGGCTTTATTTGCACCTAATTAAAACTTAAGCGTCGAAATTTTCATCACTGTCGCTTGTATATTGTGTGGTACTGATTTGAGTGTGTTTAAGCGAATGGTAAAATCCATGATAGATTGGATCTATAAAGGGTAGTAGGTCGAGAATATCTTTATATTTCAAATAATCTATGGGTAGATGATCACTATAAGCTGGAAGTATCTGAATATTAGACATAGAAGTTGACCTGCCTCTTCTTAGCATGGACATTCAACGAAACGGTTCGTTGGGATCTAATGTGTATTTGAAGCCTATATAACTATCCTTTTTGTAATGTAGCCCAAATACGATGTTCCAAACAAAAGAATTTTTATCTTTATCAACATTTCTTTTTATAAAATGCGTTGTTAGAAGTTTGGCAAATCTGAAAAAGTCAGTTTGTTTCATAAATTTTACTTCAAAATGAGGGCTCGTCATTTTAATTACTGATACTCAGTCCTGTGGAACTGAAATTGTGGCGTTTCTTTTTTCACAAATCTCTTTAAGGTAGCATGATCTGTATCACATTCTAAATGAGTATGGTCAGGAACTAGGAACTTATGATGAATTTCTTTTAGAGTTTCCTTTCCTTCAAGTGCTTTTAAAAACATAATCGGTAATATATTATTTCGGTTTTGACTGGGGCACGTATCAGAATAAAGGACTACTTTTTCTACCTGTTCTGGCAAGTCTCTAATAAACTGAAATAAGCAAGATGCGATCTCATCAGCTCCTCGTTGAGCTACACTTTCATGCCACATATAACATGATGTCCGTTTTGTGGCGATATTGCGGATCGTCAAATTAAAAGTTCATAATAGAAATATATCTTTAATAGAAAGCCAAAGATGTCAAATTAGGTATAGCCAAATACTTCTGCAAATCAATTGCAACTACTACAAGCTTGTCTACGCTCCGCATACTTTCTTCTTTGTCGCATTGTTTTGTTGTATAATGAAAGGAGGCATTACTCTGGTATTGTTGGCTTTCATTTTCTAATCTTTGTTTTTCTTCTTCGGAGGCACAGCTTTTTATCTTCAGGAACAATAAATCACAGGTTTTGCAAGTGTCATTAGATGGCTTCTTAAACTGAGATAGAAGTGGAAGATGCTTTCTTTTTTTTTAACAACGTCATCTAAGAAACCTCTGAATTCGCCAAATACTTTCAAAAAGCAACATTTACATATATTACCATCCATATTCTCCAATTTATAAAGAACTGTAAATTACCTATTTTTGACTGAGTTACCACGCCGTGTTCTTTCTTTAGGTTTTACTGTTATTAAACTAGCCAAATAACGTTTCTGTGTATCCATAGTTGACAAGTTTCTGTAGTCTCCAAAAATTTGCTTTAGATCAACAGAGGCAGTCTTTTCGTGACATTTTGCTTAAAAGTTTGTAAACACGGGTATTGAAACTTGAGCTTAAATGCTCTTACCTTTAGCAATAATGTATTCCTCACCTTTTCTTTTTTATCAGAACGACCTTTTCTAAATGTCTGTTGCATTGGACCCTGGCCCTTTCTTCCTTTTTTTATACTTATTTGAGCCAAAGGAAAGTGATCATCTAACTTGTTTTGATGGTTTTCGGAATCAGCTTTTCCATGTTCACGTTTAGAATCTGATGGTTCTCACAAATTGCTAAATCCAGAACTCAAATTATCACTAGAAGTTACTTCAGAAGCTAATACATTCAGCAGATGAGTATTTTCTTTAAGATTTACTGGTGAAGATAGTGCTGGTTTCACATCATCAACATCAGTCAGTTCTACACTATCACACTTAATACTTACATTATTAGAAGACGACTGTTCATTTTCTAATAAATATATCTCAATTATGTTTGTATACGAAAACTTGTATTATAAGCCATGTTTACCAAATTATTCGATCATATTTACTGCGTCATTCGAAAGATTTAGACAAACTGACTTTAATACTGACTTACTGACAAAGTGTAACTAACTAGTCATCGATAGACCTTAACACTAACACAATGCAATCGACACGTTCGTGAATACGACCAAATGCTCATGAATAATTATGATAAGTACAAAACAACGAAAAGAAAAGTTTGATATATTCATATTATTGGCCACTTACATAAAAAAACTTACAGAAAATGCCAGTTAAATATAATATTTATTTGAATCAAAGATGTTAAGTGGGACATAGCATAAAATTACCGAAATAATTTGCATATTATTTGATATAACTATGATAAGTACCAATTATCACATATAGACCAAAATGTTTTACCAAACGAATGTGCATATTATTTGATCCAGACATGATAAGTACCAATTATCAGATATGAACCAAAACGTTATTGATTAGTTTTGTTTTCGGGTACATGATATAATATTTAAACAGGACTATACCAAACAAAATTTGAATAATAGGGACTTATCAATATTATACCAAGCCGTGGCTCATTTTCTAGACGTGATAAACATACCATAGTCAGATCAAACGAAAATAGATCAAAAACAAGACGCAGTGCAGGACTTAACAAAATTTTCGCTATTTTGGAGTTATCATGTTTCTCCCAAACACCACAGATATATATATATATATATATATATATATATATATATAACCCTGTTTTTGATGGGTTAGAGTCAATAAAAGGGCTATTTGTTGACTATTTTTTACTCGAGCTTTTAATTGTGATTACAATTTTTATCAAGAGCTTCTAAAAAATACAAAATGTCTTACAAAGTTGAACTTGAAATAAAAAATTTTTTGTTAACTCACCAAATAAAATTAGTTTTTTATATAAAACTACTGCTTACATATTAAATACAAAAAAAATTTAAAAAAAAATGTCTTATTCTAATAAATGTTTCTCTGAAAAATTTAGATGAAGTTTCTTAAGAAAAAAAATTGAATTTATAAACAAAAATAGAATAGCTACAACCAACCTAAATGTCATAAATACTAACTTAAAAATTTTTATTTTTGACATATTGTCAAAAATAAAATTTTGTTTAAAAAATTCTTCTTTGTTTAGTAACAAAAAAGAAGAAGATTTATTCACCATTGATAGATGCCCGAAAAAATGTAACAAATATATGGAAAATTCAAAATGTTATATTTTACTGACTGCATAAATTAAATAGAAATTATATAATTATAAATTTTGCTTAAATTTTGAATTTCTGACCTTTTGTTTAAATTATTATCACTTTTGCTAATACAAACCATTTCAAAAAAAGTTCTTTTAAATTTATTACTTTCATTACATAAAATTTTAATATTATCAAAATCCATAATATGGTCTTTGTCTATTACATGCTCTGCCAAAGCACAAGATGGTTTCTTAATTCTACAATCACTTTTGTGAGAAATAATGCGATTTGAGAGATTTCTTCCAGTCTCACCAATATACTCAGCTTCACACTGAGTACAAACAATGCTGTATATTACATTTGTTTGATCTAATTTGTCTATAGTTTTGGAATATAAAGATGAAATAGTTTTGATGTTCTTTGTTGCTATTTTTATATTGCCAATAACCTTTAATGTTTGTATTAATTTAGGAGTTAATGATGGTATAAAAGGTAGTGAATGATAATATATGTTTTGATTGTTGGATACAGTGTTAAGAGATTTAGCAAAAAATGGTGTTAAGTTATTTATATTTAATAAATTAGAAAAAAGCATCCTATGTAGCATATCAGGAGGATAAGAGTTTTCAATTAAAATATTTTTTAACAAATGAAGATCTTCTTGTAGATAGTCCGGATGAGAAAGTTTTAAAACACGTTCCTTTAATCCTGTTATAAGGTTCATTTTCATTTTATTTGGATGATTAGAGTAATAGCTTATAAATCTATTACTACATATGGGTTTTCTGAACCATCTAGTTTTCAACATATTGTCTGTATTTCTTACAATTCTCATGTCAAGGAATGGTAGAGAATTATCTACCTCTTCCTCAACTGTAAATTGTATATGTTGATTATGATTGTTGAAAATGTTGACTGTTTCAAGAATTTTGTGTTTAGGAAGTGCCAAAACTAGATCATCTACATATCTTTTGATAAATGGAATGAAAAAGTGCAATTATTGATACAATCACTAATAACATCATCCATGACATAGCTACTTAGAATGGGTGAAAGACTAGATCCCATAGGACTATTACCAAAAAAGTCTGTCATCTTGATTTGTTTTCTTTTTCCTTTCCACAGAACTGACCTGACGTAGCCCTGAAGATGCATAGAATCTTCCACAGCACTCATATTGTCTTCCTGGTGGATGAAGAATCGATGTAGTGCTTTTGCCGCATCGAGTGCAATCTGAGGGTTCGGAGCTGTTTTTGGATCTGCTTCCTTTTCCGGGTCAGTTTCTTTCTTCTTCTACACGAACTGCTTGTAGGATATCCTCGTCAGAAAGTCCAGATGTTGTAGCTACATTTTCATCAACTTCTTCAAAATCTGTTCTTTCGGTCCGTAGGTGATAAAACTGTCTGGCCCAAACATCTAATGGCAGGTCATTTTCATCATCAGTCAATCCTTGATCTTTTAGTCATCCTGCGCATTTGAAGGAATGTTTTATTGTATTGCTCGATACCACGTCCCAGGATTTACTAATCATTAGGATGGCGTAAAAAATGTTTAGTTTAAGATCGCCATTGTTCTCAACCAATTCTATCAAAAGTATTCTCCTATAAAGGCTTTTCAAACTCTTGATTACACTTTGATTCATGAACTGGAGTACACTCGTTGTGTTTGCTGGCAGAAAACAAAGTTTAATGTTTTAAGGGTCGCACAGTACATGATAAACAGGACAATTCTTGTCTACAAGCAGACTTTTTATCCGTTTTATCTCGACATCCCACGTTCTTATCGCTTCTTCAAAAATTTTCAAACTCATTCACGCACTGTTGTTTGCTTTATATAGGTCACCGGTAAATTTTTTATGTTTTTAAAGCATTATGGGTTTTTTGACTTCCCTATCAGTAACACTTTTCACTTCTCCGAACCTGTCATGTTAGCGGCCACTAAAACTGTAATTCGTTCCTTAGAGAGGTTCTCACCAACGCACTTTTCCGATTTTAATTTTAAAGTTCTGTTTGGTGTAATTTTAAAAAACCATCCGGTCTCGTCAGCATTAAAAATGTCATCTGACGCATATCGTGCCTTCAGTCCAGGCCACAAGTTTTCTAGCCAATCATCCGTTATGTTTTTGTTAACATTGCGAGCCTCTCCGCTGATTTGTTCGTAGTTGATCTTGTGCCGCAGCTTCCACTTGCTCAGCCAACCGTCACATGCCTTTAAATTCTCAATTCCAAGCTCAGTTGCAAAAAACTCAGCTTTTCTCCTGACCACAGGCCTAGACAGTGGAATATGGTTCATAGGCTGCTGCTGGAACCACTAAAGCATAGCGCGATCTAAATCTCCATGCTGAGGTTTCCGCAACTTTTTCTTGCTACCATCCTCCATCTACACTTCAAGTCACTTTTTTATGTCCTCCCAGATCGTAGCCACAGTTGATTGAGACAGTCCCGTACGGCGAATGACATCCGATTGCTTTTCATCTTTTTCTATTGCTCGAGTTATCGATAAATTTTCCTCCATCGAGAGCACTTTACGCTTTTTCGAGAAAACATGTTGACTGTTGACTGTTGACAAAATCTGTGTAATAACAGTTAGGCACGCCACCCGAACAATAAAAGCGAGTCTTACTTATTCCTTATGCGCAAAACAAAACAACCGCTCGACAATGACCTTGCCACTCGTCACTTAGGTAGTCTGAACTTTCAACATAATAACACATTTGTCATCGACTATTGAACGCTGAAAAGTCATTGCTATAAAGAGAGGACGATATCGGTATAGAAAAAGAATTAATACATTGTTCTTATGACGAACCAATAAAAGTTTACTATTTTCATCGTTATAGAGGAATATTCGTTATATAGGGAATCGTTATAAAGAGACACTACTGTATATATATATATATATATATATATATATATATATATATATATATATTATAAGGATCACTCAGACAAGTGGTGGGTTCTTATATCGGTCTCAAGGTGGAGAAATAAAAGACAAAATTGATAGGCTACTTTATCTATTTTGTATTCTGAAAGCATCATCAGTTCATCTAAAAAGTATAATATGAGAACCACACAATCATGGAGAAGATGTTATAAGTGTTACCTTAAAAAGACATGTAGCAGTCAATGATATTATCAGATATGTGAGTAAACTCAAGTAAATGGACATTATACGGTAATAGTGTATAAACAATCAATTAACTAACAACATTTAGCAACTTATTAAAAAATTAGCACAGTAACAGAACATGTGGTCTAAAGTATATGTAATATTTTATTTTAATATTAAGCAGTAAAAAAGAACTAAGAATATCATAAATTCACTTCCAACTATATGAAAATTATTTATGCTTTGATTTTGACTTTAGGTAGCATTATTAAAGTGATTTGAATAAAAATTTTTAAAAAATGTAGTGTAAAATAAAGTTACGACTCAAAGCCTCACAACTGCCGCCGGAAAAATGGCATTAATTAAGATAGACCGAGCCAAAACTGTGAAAAGACAGCCAACCTTGAGGTCAAAAATTTGACAGAACAGCAAGATTGAAATTCCAACCCAAATAATTGGGCAGTGTATTTAAAAAGTTCAAATGAGTTTGGATGACAACCCGCTTGTAAGAGACCAACCAATAAAAGAAATTGGTATTAATAACAGCAATTCCTCGCATTAACCAGTCTAGAACGAACAAACAGGCGAAATTCTTTCAACCTCATATATAAATAATAAACGTCAACATTATGGCTGGATATTCCGCCACAGGTGATCAACGAAAATAATTTCCACAGTCCAAGGTTCAAACACTTGGAACTGTGATTTGTAGAAAATTTTATGAATCAATTACGTTATTTGTATTTTAATATATAATATTTAAGCAATAAACAATTCACACTAATCTATGTATGAGAAATGGTGAAAGTACATGCAATGTAAGTTGCATACGTTTGTACGAGTTAAGTGAAAATATTGAATTATTTTATTTAATTATGGATTTATTTCTATTTAATATATTATATTTTAAATGATTTAGTAAACAAATGTATTAATTTGTACACCTTACAAGACACTTATATAGTGAATAGATCATAAAGCCTAATTCTGCAAAATTAAAGTATTATATATTTGGTTCAAGTTACTTATGTCAGTTCTCTTATTTAGAGCATTCGGGTGTTTAAGCATTGATATATCCATTACAGATTATATTTATATGAGTAAATTGTTGGTGCATAGTGGAATATAATTATTCCCAGCACCGCTCTGAATGGCTTAATTTAGATTGGGTATACAATTTACTTTAATTGCGATCGACGTATCTTCATCTTTCCTCACTAGAGGTCTCTGGTTGCAAACTCTGGTAGTTCTTTTCCTTTAATTGCCGGAGTTGTCGGGGCGTTTTGATTTGGTTTGAGTCTTCTTACAAACTCCTTCTGATAATTTGTAGACCCAGAAACACGTGTCAGGGAGTGGTAAGAGACTCAAATTAAATCGAAATCGAAACGCAACCTTCTTCGTATATATATATATATATATATATATATATATATATATATATATATATATATTGTTATGATATTAAAATCAAGAAAATATCGGTTTGTTTAAAATATTTCAAAATTCAAAAACATTAAAATAATTCAGATAATTAGGATAATACCCAACAAACATTTCGAAGAAGGAAAATATTTAAATTTTTGGATTAACTGTATTAAACAAAATGTAAGCTAAGCATAAATTATTTCCTTTGTTATAATATACTTGAGTGACCCGCATAATTTTAAGTGAAATCCCAAAGACAATTGAACCGGGTTTTTCCAAATACATTAACGCAGCGATTATAGACAATAGAAGAGATTTGGAAAGATGTTTTTGTTAGTTTTTAAGAATTATAGAAAAATATTATTTGTAAATAAGTTTTAGGAAATTTTATAATTATAGGTAAAAATTTGTTTGTTATCGGAATGAAAAAATGGGGAATTGTGACGAGTTTTGATTGGCGGAGATTAAAAAAGGTGGGATAGGTATGTAGGAATGAAAGTTTAGCTAGAATTTTAAGAAAGAAAAAGATAGTCAGTTGGTTTCCAAGGGTGCAAGGCGAACGGCCGTTGTTCTCAGGTAGTTTCCCAAAGGTAGGAAGCAGTAGCAGTGAAAGTTTGTGAGTTTTCGTGTAGTTAGTGTATCTGACAGAAGCTGGTCCAGTAAAATATTGTAAGTCATATTTTTCTTCTTATATTCCAAGAGTCACTGTTCAGGCCAACGAGAGATTCAGTTTATCGTAAAGAAAAGATATTCCAAGAGTCGTTTTTCACTCAGGCCAACGAGAGATTCAGTTTATTGAGAGAAGAAGAAGCTAGCATAATTTGAACGATTCGTGCATTTGAAGGAGATCATTAAGGACGAGATACTTGCAATAATTTATTGTAAGATTGCTGATTACTTAGGGAGCGGCCACGAGTAAATGATATAGTCTACAAATAATAAGGATTTGGACCACTCATCATCAGAGAGAGATAGTTTTGTTTTCTGCAGTTTTTCTTTCATTGATAACACAATTTTTTTACACTTAATTTAGAAAGGATATAAATATTTTAATTAGGAGATTTAGAGTAATACTTGGATTTTGAGATTTCAACTAATATTGTTTGTACCATTAATTTTGATTGTTCACGTACGTAGAACAAAATTTTGAGAATTATTATATGAGATTTTGTTTATTGAAAACTTTTGAGTGTGAATTATTTCATATTTTTATTTCAATATATAGTGTTAGATCATATGTGTTTTTTATTGTTCCGGTATTCTTTGGACCTTACCTTTCACATGTAATAGCATAGATATTGAAGCACGAATTTAACCCTGAGATAAGAGAATTAAAAAGTGTGATAGAGTCATAATCATATCATTTAAATAATTTTAATTAATCAAAAAAATTAATTAGCTAATTATTTCTTGGCGCACCAAGACTTTAAATATCACAATAATTATATATATATATATATATATATATATATATATATATATATATATATATATATATATATATATATATATATATATATATATATATAAGGATCACTCAGACGAGTGGTGGGTTCTTATATCGGTCTCTAGGTGGAGAAATAAAAGACAAAGTTGATAGGCTACTTTATCTATTTTGAAGACGTTTCGCTTTCGAGTTTTGAAAGCATCATCAGTTCATCTAAAAAATTATTACAATATGAGAACCACACAATCATGGAAACGATGTTAATTGTTACCTTAAAAAGATATGTAGCAGTCAATGTTATTAACAAATATGGGAATGAAACTAAGTAAATGGACATAGTACGCTGATCTTGTATAAACAGTTAAGCAACTAACAACATATATGAACTTGTACAAAAATTAGCACAGCAATTGACCATGTGGTCCAAAATAAATTCAATGTTATTTAATGTTAATAAGTGAGAAAGAACCAAGAAAATCATAAATAACCTCCAACTATTTAATGGATATTAAACTTTGATTTTAACTTTAGGTAGCATTATAAGTAATATTAATAAAATTCTAAAGAATAGTGAATATGAAGTTACCGATCAAAGCCCTATGGATGTCGCCGTGAAAATGGCGTTAGATGAAACAGGAACGAACTAAACCGCAAAAAGACAGCCAACCTTGAGGTCAAAATTACTTTTGACAGATCAACAAGGTGTAAATACCAACCCAAAATTTTGGGCGGTTAATTTAATTTTAACTGAGTCTGGATGACTACCAGGTTGTAAAGGACACAACAGTGAAAAAAGTTGGTAGTGTAAACACAACTCCCCTCACTAACCGGCCCAAATTTACAAACCGAGATTTTCATTCAAACTCATAATAATGTAATGACGTTAATCATGTGGCAAGTTAAATAGCCAGGTGGTTAACGATATTATAATTTCCAAACAGCCCAAGGTTCAATATACTTGGAGCTGTGATTTGTAAAGGATTCTATGAATCAATTACAATGTTTGTATTATTTTATATATAATTTGAAACACTAATCAAATAAATTAGTGTAATGAAATGCAATATGGGTTGCATATGTAATAGTAAAATTAAGTAAAGAAATTAAGTTATTTTATTGATATATTTATTTATTTTATTTCTATTTATGTATGTAAATTGTTTTATGAAAAGTGGAAAAAAGTTCAACTAGTACACCTAATATGACATTAATGTAGTGAAAAGATTAAGTAGCCTAATTCTGCAAAATTAAAGCATGATATATCTGGCTCAAGTTACTTATGTCAGTTCTCTTATTCAATGCATTAGGATGTTTTAATATTGAACACATTTCCAAAAACTGTCTTTTAGCTAGATTGCGTTCAGTGGCAAGAATCTTAACTTCATTAAAATCCACTTCATGTTTTGTATTTATCGCATGTTGTGCTAGAGCACAAGTGTGTTTCGATAAGTTAATGTCGCTACGATGTGAAGTGAGACGACCTTTCAATGATCTACCAGATTGCCCAATGTAACAAAGATCGCAATTAGCGCATGGAATTTTATAAATTGTGTTCACTTGTTCCAAAGTGGACAAGGGTGTTTTAGTTTTAGAGAACAAATTTCTAACAGTTTTTGCATTCTTAACAGCAATTTTAACAGGTATATTATTTTGTTTATACAATTTAATAAGCTTCTCAGTAACTTGAGGGAAATATGGTAAGGAAGAGTAATGCGTGATAGTATTCTCAAGATCGGTATTATGCAGAACAGTGCTATTTATAGAATTGTTAGAGATGTTTCTAAGTTGGTCACCATCGGGTATGTCATAAATTGAGGATCCATAACTATGCGAATACAGGTATTTATTGATGATAGAGGAAGGATATGAATTCTCTATTAGAATATTTCTCAATAACTTAAAGGATTCCCTTCGATTAATTGGATGTGTCAATTTATTTAATCTAAAGCTTAAAGCTTTTATAAGGTTTAGTTTGTATTTCATAGGATGACAGGAATGGTAGTTAAGGAACCTATTAGAGGCCATTGATTTCCTATACCAACTTGTGGTTAGGGTGTTGTCTCCCATTCTGATGACACGCATGTCAAGGAAGGGTATACTATTGGTGGTAGTGTCCTCAAGTTCAACAGTGAACTGTAAATGAGGATCAAACTCATTAAAGTGGGATAGGGTACCCTGAACCTTGTCATATATATATATATATATATATATATATATATATATATATATATATATATATATATATATATATATATATATATATTGGTCATATATATATATATTTGTCATATATATATATATATATATATATATATATATATATATATATATATATATATTGGTGCTGATCGGAGATTAGAAGAAATTAAAATTTTAATAGTTATATGGTGATTGGAGATTGGTATATTAAAAAGAAGAATAAACATAAATGCTATTAGGAAGAAAAATATTTTAAATTGGTGGAAGCTGATAATTAAACATTGTGATGTATTTGGAAAAAGTAATTTCACAAAAACAAGGATAATCGAGGCTGAAAACGAAGATATTGAGTGGTGATTAAACCCTTTATTTTAGAGAATAGTTTCATTTAGGCATTCAGTGACAGAACGGTACCAATTTTTGTTAATATAAGGTAATTTTGGTCAAGAATGGTCAAGTGCTACATATGGTCCATCTTGCTTTATGGTATGGAAACGTGGACTTTAAAAAAAACATCTATCAACAAACTTGAAGCATTTAAAATGTGGTCATTGAGAAGAATGATGCGCATACCTTGGGTGGATAGAGTTCGAAACGATGACGTCCTTAATAGAGCCGGCGTGGAAAGAGAACTCTTTGAATTAATTGAAAAAACGCAAGATTGGTTACCTTGGGCACATATTGAGAGGATCAAAATATGAAATACCACAGTTAATCCTACAAGGGAAGATCGAAGGTAGGATAGGAGCCGGCCGCAAACAATTATCCTGATTAAGGAATATTAAAGAATGGACAGGAATACACAATACAGGTGAGCTGTGTCACGCCGCCAAGAACAGAATTCTAGTAATGAGATAGTCGCCTACGCACTTTGGTGTATGGCATGTTAAGAAGAAGAAGGTAATTTTGTAAGAATTTCAAATTTAAGATGGGTTGTTTTAAATTTATATTGTCTCTATTAGATATGTTATGTGTGTTTCATAATAATTATAATAAAGATACTTTAAAAAAGTACTTACAAACTAATTCTTTGGGAACCGCGATAAAAACCCTATACTTATATATGTTATTTTAAAACACTCATTGCTTATACACAAACAAAACATCATAGTAATTTTGGCGCCCACCGCGGGGCCCTCTATTTAAAGGAATTAGTTTGGAAAGATAAGTGCTCTCATATAATTAAAACCTTTAACAGTTAAAACTACTGACGTGGATGTTTCAGGATGTAGACTCTGACATGCGGTATGTCATACCGTTGCCTATTCTCCTTTGTTTTAATATGAATTTATCTTATATCACTATATTTGTTTTTTATATCAACTACGGAATGATTCTTCACATTTCTGTAGCATAATATACTGTTACAAGTAAAATAAACTTTACTTTTTTAAGAATATTATGAATGCATGCATAATATTTAAAAAAATGGAGGACGTTACTACAAAATCGTTTATACACTAAATTACAAGAAAAATTGATTACTCGTGACTAACAAATAGTAAAATAATGTTAAAAGAAACAGACTAATGATTTAAATTTAATGAGAAACTACAATACAAAATTCTGACAATAACCAAAAATTACAATAAAATAACTAGTCATTTTGCGCGCAAGGTCCGCAATTTTTCTTTGTACACTGTAAGCACACTTGTTTTCCACAAGAAAAGCACACATAAAAAGTCTTTCGCTTTAATGCACTTGGGCATAAGTAACACGTCTTCTTTTTCTTAAGCCTTTCTTTAAAATCTGCTTCTTTTTGGCATTTTTGTCCTAGTATTCGTTCAATACCATATAATAATTCTCTGGAGATTCTGGGATTTTCGAGTCTTCTTTGTAGATTAGGTAAAACTAATTGTTTCGCCAACTCCTTTGTGTAGTTTAGCCTTTCCATATTATCTTCTTGTAGTGATTGGTACACAGCATGCGAATTAACAGCAGCTTTATCAATGATGCGGTAAAAAATAGTAAGTGGCCATCGGCGAGAACGACGTTTTACAGAATATTTGGCACACTTGGCATCTAAAGTGTCGACACCTCTTCTCGTACGATTATAATGAGCTATAATTTCTGGTTTTCCAGTAATCTGATTCGTGCCTATTGAATGGTACATCGAAGAAATAAGTAAAATAGCCCTCGATTTTTTTGGCACATGAGAAATTGGAGATAAACTTTTCGTAAATCCGTAAGTAGTTGAATTTACTTATCTACATCGGTGTGGCTGGAATTCCGGAGGGATTTCCCGTTTATTTTCCTTGAGGGTTCCCCCATACGTTAACTTCTTTACTTCTAACTGCTTTACTAATTCTATAGAACTAAACCAATTATCAGCTGTGAAATTACGGTTAGTTCCATAAATAGGTTTAGCAAGCCGAAGAACAGATTGAGTTCTTTGGCTTATTAGGCATTATACATTTTAAACCTACACCTTCCCCTAAAACCGACCAACATTTCATCAATACAAACACATGTACCTACGGAATACAGTTTTTGACAATTTGATATAAATATATTAAATATGTTACTAATGGTTGCTGTTGGATCTATCTTTTTTCTTTCTTCTCTATCCAGAGGGTTATCAAAACGTAAACATTTTAGAAATATTGTAAATTTTTCTTTTGATATAACACATCTGAATATATCTCTACCAGTGCCATCTGTAGCAAATATAGAATTTATATCTTCGTTAATGTATTTGAAAGCTGATGAGTATAAAAGCAATCCCAAAAAGGATTTTAGTTCTATTTCATCAATTTCATTTAGTTCTGGTCTATTCATTCTTTTGTAGTTTTCACGAATTGCACGTTATTTATTATTTGTCCATTTACGTATTTCTCGTACTACATCCTCAGAAATAAGAAAATTAAAAAAAAAGATGAAGTTTCGTTTCTTACATCTCTGGACCGCACAGCTGGTACTTTTGTTACAAGGTTGTGTAACGGAGTTTTTACATTTTTCGAGGGTGCTGTCTTTCCGACTGCTCACTTCCGGTGTCGTGTGAACTTTCAATACATACTTCTTCGCTTGCATCGTCAACGTCACTATCACTAAAATATTCACAGAAGATGTGGAAATAGAATCACAAGCTGTACAAGAAAAGAGTTTAATCCAAGTTTCACAAGATACAGAAAAAATGAATCAAGAAAAAGAGGACAATGTCAATATGGCAGCTTTGATGTCATTAATCATGCAGATGAACAAGACCATGGAAGAGAATACGAAAAAAATTGAACAGAAATTGGAAGAGAATTCAAAAGAAGTCAAAGAAGACATGAGAAAAATGAAACAGAAATTGAAAGAGAATTTAAAAGAAGTCAAAGAAGACATGAAAAAAATGGAACAGAAATTGGAAGAGAATTCAAAAAAATTGAAGAGATTTCGAAAAAAATGGAAGAAAATTATAAAAAATTAGAAAAGAAAATAGAAGATAATAATAATAAAATTGTAAAACAAATAGATAAAAAACTTAAAGCTGCAAAAAAAAGGGCTAATGAAATAAAAAATATACGGCATCACTACAAGAAAATGATAGAAAATGAGAGAACAGAAGTAAATAGAATTACTCAAGATAATAAGATAGATATAGAACAGAAAATAGAGTTGCAGAAATATAACTTAGCAGTTAAAATTAACGAAAACCGGAAAAAGACAGAAGAAAAATTAGACGATATGCAACAAAATATCCAAATAAATAGTAATCAAATGAGAAATGTGGAACAGATAATAAATGATATTTCACAAATGAGAGACATAGGGAGACCTTACTTAAATTTAACAAATGACACTGGGATTAAATTCTTTGGTAATATAAAAAATTTGCATTCTAGAGTATACATAAATAGTTTAAAACATAAATTAAGATTAGTGACAATGCGGCAACTTGGTTTGCCAGTGTTAAAAATAATTTGTATAATTTTCAAACATTTAAAAATTAATTTTTAAATTATTATTGCGGTAAATTAGAGCAAGCTAGATTAAGGGAAGTTCTATATTTTGGAAAGTATAATCACAATTTAAGATCAAATATGGTAGATTATGCATTAAAACTAATAAAGGTTGCAAAATATTTAGAACCACCACTTAGAGAGGATGAAACAGTCTTATATATATCTGGACATTTTGATGCCGATGTTGTGCAAACAGTATCTGTACAAAATATTCAAACAATAGATAGTTTTATTAATTTTATTCAAAGAATACAAAGAGGTAACATAACAAGCCATAATGATAACAATGATATTAGGATGAATAATAATCAACAATATAGAATAAAATAGAATAGAATATTCTTTATTAATCCCATCAGATCACATTGTGATATAGGACAAGTCATATAGTACATAGAGCATGATCAACAAGTTATATAGGACAATTACATAAAAAAAAACCAATAAAATATAGATTAATATAAAAATAAAAAACAAAGATATGCAATATAGAGCGACTCTGAACCCGTCGGTCCTTATTCTCTGTAGTCTTTTATTAAGTCAAAATATTCATTTAGGTTGTAAACGCATAATTGGATCAAGCATGCTTTTAATTTATTTTTGAATTTTTGAATATTGTTTTCATTTCTTATATTAAGTGGCAAACAATTATAAAATTTAGATCCTGCAAAATCAGGACTAGTTTCAAAGAGAGTTGTGATAGACAATCATATAATAATATTAGATATGGTAAAGTAAAATTAAAGTTCGTGTAACCTTCTGGCTAAGGTCTAGTGTTAGAGTTTTAAGGTCGCGCAAGTGCCCCTAACATGACCTAACGACTACTTTCGTAGTCGGGACCGACGGCTTAACGTGCCCTTCGAAGCACGGTGGCAGCTCAGTTAAATTAGAAATTTTTAAATTTTTGTCGGTGCCGGGATATAAATAGATATGGTAATAATATGCAAAATTTTAATAACAATAATAATAATCAAAATAGACAAAATTTTAATAACAATACTAGTTACAATAGACAAAATGTTAATAACAATACTAATTATAATAGACAAGATTTTAACAATAGGAGAAATACAGAACGACCTAATTACAACAAACAGGTAAATTATGTTCGAAGGAATAGAAGCTGCAAAGATAGTGAACGAAATAGTACAAGGCAAGAAAATATGAGTAGAAGTCATAGTAGTGACAGAAACAGGACATTAGATCCAAATGGTCAGACACAATCTTACAATTCTATCAATCCAAATTTTGTGCAGTAAACTTTCTGAATTAAAAGTTTTTCTCACTCTAAAAGGAGATATAAATCTCGAAGAGATTAAAAAGAACCGTTCAGCATGCATTTCTCTTAGTCTAAAACTAATCGGATACCACTGGACCAATGGCAGCAGACTGGATATCATAACTTATGTTTCCAGAAAAAACTAGTGTACGGCTAAGAAAGAAGTGGTAAGTCAAAACAAAATCAAGTGGACAATAATAATAATTAATAATTTGAGCCATATAAATTACCGGGTCCAGATGGGATTTGTCCAATACTTCTAGAAGAGAGAAATGACCTTCTGTACAAAAAATAATGAATGACACTACAGTCCAGTTTAGGACTCGAGTATTGGTTAAAAGGATAGTATGCGTAGTGAGCAGTACTCTCTATGGAAATAGCTCTAAACTATCTCGTAAAGAAGGTGGAATGCATCCTGGAAAATCAGAAGCAGATACAGAGAAGAGAAGAGAAGAGAGCAATAACCACGTTGATGGTATCCAGATGCACCCATAGAAAATGGTTTTAAAACCAGATATATTATATTGGAATTTTATTGTGGTTTTAAAACCAATAACTATATGTACCTAACAATAACATAATGGCCAAATATGAACTAAAAAGAGTGACACCTTCAAATTAGAACTAGCTTTTACTAGCAAAATGGAAAGACTTGCTTGTTTTCAATCACAATTGCTATGAGAGGCATACCAATAGCAGTTTGTTATGAAAGCCATACTGAATCTAAATCCTCTACATATTGTTATAAAAAGTAAGGCGAAAATGGAATGATATAAACTGCGAGACAACCTGCGCAACTTAACATGATATACTAACGTACTAAAGAACATTAGGGATATCGAATTGATAATGATTTCTGATCATATGGTACCCAGACAGATGCTTAAAGTATCTTTTTAAGTCGATATTCAGCCTTGAAGAGGATGGAGCCCAATACACACTTGACTCAGACTCCTAAGTTGTACTTGGCATATAGGCGAGACTTAAATTGCAGAAGGGTTGTGTGTAGGAATATTGGTGGTGGAAATTTAAACATTAATTTTCTACTAGTAGAATATATCTCTTTATTTTTGATAGAGAAAGAGCTTTTGAACTAAAGCGGCTCAATTAATGCACAGAGAGCCAAGCAGCCATGGCTGCTCTTAAAGGTTCTAAGGTAGACTCTATGTTAGAGTAGGAACGTCCAGAGAAACTCGATTGCGGAACGCAAGCAGGAATTAGTTTAGAGTTATAACAGTCTTCCTTACTGGACATGCGTTAGTCAAGGGACATCTGATTATAATAGAACTGTTTTATAAAGGTTTAAACTGCATATTTCAGGTCTTACATTGCAGGTGGCAAAAATTATTCAAAGACTATCAAATCATTTCAAAATATATGGTATCTATTTTTAAGACCAGCAAAAACTGGAACAAAGTTCTAGATACCTATGCCTATTTTGAGTATTTTTAATTGTTCCTAAAAACGTTACATCTCTGTGAAATTTATATAATCGTGAAACAGTCCTATAAAAATATTTATCATCTTTATGATTATAATATCTCAATCATAACAATCATTTCAAATACGATTTATCATAAACTAACTAAAATTGAACTATACAAAAGTATTTATATAGAATTTCAAAAGGCAGTGCATTCTAAATACTTGCCATATTTTTTCGTTCTACTCCCCCTGTATATTCAGTAGTGCCCTTATAGGTATGTCTCCTTCTTTCTGCCTTGATTTTTAACCTAAAACTAGACATTTTTAACATAACTCTTGACCTATTTGATATTTCGAATATAGGCCTCTCCTAACACTTTTAATATTATCGTTCTAACACATATCGTACCTAACACATTCGAAGATATAATAGTTAATAAATCTTTTGGTTCAAAATTTCTGAGGTAATTGTTTTGATTTTTCAGTACATAAGAAATCTTTTCAAAGACAACAAACACATCACATTCTTACTTCTCTACCAATTTCCATTGTCTGATTTTTATTCACATTTTTCAAGATGGTTCCTATTTTATACCTTGAGTTTTTTCGGCCGTTGACCCATGCTTTCTCGATGGCTCATACTTCCACATTGTCAAAGGCTTTTTCATAATCAATTTACCGCTAAACAAAGAAAAATAAAATACATACTTGTTTACGCTGTACCTCTTTTCTATATCCAGCCTATATATAAATACTGGGGGATATTGATGAAAAATAACTCGGTAATTGTTAAGTGTCAATCTTTTTGTAAATTAAGATGTTATTAGTAGCGTTCCACTATTGAGGCATATTCATCACATTTTTTCATCACTTTCAGACACTTTATTCCTTTTTATTTCTTTGACAGCATCTTCTCTCTTTCTCTCACTTATTTTGGACATTACTTCTGAGTTGACATTTGTTATGATTCTTTTTATATTCTGTTTCGAAGAAGCAGTTAAATCATTTATTATGCTATAAAGGTCGCTGTAGAATGTTTCGATTAATTTTTTTATTTAGGTTTTTCTATTTTTAAGTTGCGCTTAAGCATATAATCACATTGACAATATAGCACTTTTACGTATATAATGGTTTGTGTTAAATGAGGGATCAACAGATAGAAATAATGATATTTACTAATAATAGATTTGGCGATATTCATCGCATGATAATTTGCATACCTACCTTGGCCCTTAAATTGTTCTATCATTTATATTAATTCAGAAAGTTATTATGAGTAAATTACATGATAAATAAATACTAACTTGCATTCTCTATTTTCGGTAATGATCTGGTCAACATATATACTTTCAGTGTGGACGGGAATAGGTTGCCATTCTAGTTGTTCATTCCACAACTGATATCCTTTGGGAGGATAAAGACCGGCTAGAAGTGTGGTTATTGACATTAAACAGCGATCAATATTGGAAGAATGGATGTAAATCTCATCTTTAGAATAGGTTTCACTAAGGAAATTTTTGTATCTTTGACGGTACCATTGGCCAAGCCCGTACATCCGTTTGATTCCCTTCTGCATAACAAAAAATTTGTTATTAGTAAAAACAGATACTAGTAGTGTTCAGTAAATAAATTTAACACTAGTTATTATTCGTTTGGAATGTTGGAAACACGTGGCGTTAAATTTTTTTATTAAAATATTATTTTGAGCGTTATTTGAGAATTTAAATATTTTTAACCACATTTCAAAGAAACTTGTACAAGTTCAACCAGAGACATTTAATACAAGATAGACTGACTGCTGTAATACAGTCGCGTTCCTCCAGTGCAACAGAGAAAACTTACGTAAAGCAGTCCCTGCATCTGTGTCTAATGGACCGGGTTTATCGTCACGTGACCTTTTTATTCGTCAACACTTTGCATAATTGAAAAGGGTTACAAAAGTTACTTATTATAGCCACAGTTTTATCATGATAGTCAGAAAATATAAAAATTATTAGAGAAAAAATTTAGAGAATAATATTTTCTTAGAAATTTTATATATATTACCCTATATTATAAATATATTTATTGTTTTTTAGATATTTTTATTTTTATATTCAAGAAGTATCACGTAAGTAGGTATTCACACTTTTAACAAATTTGAGTTGACCGTGATGGAGTGACAGTTTCTAGTATTGTTTATTAATTTAGTATTCTGGTAAATCCCAAATTAGAAACCATTATTGTTTAATAATAATGCAATAATAAATTCACCTAATTATAATTTACTTTGCTAATAATGAAAAGGTAGATATCAGTGGCCGCTCGTGGCTTGGGAGACAAGATCGGCAAGGTATATTTTGTCTCCTCAGATAGGTATACCGTCTAAAAAGAACCTTAATTATCATATGAGTTTTTTTTGTTTTTTTTCTTGTTTTTTTTTTTTTGTTTTTTCCTATAAATTTAGAACCTCTAAACATGTTTATAAATTAACTCCAGTCTACGTTGTTTGAAAGTAGCAAAATGGATTATAACGTCATCGTAAAATTTATTAGAGTTTTGGAGAGGTTTTAAAAGTTTTCTATTGACATTAAGACAAGCTTGACATTTCCTCTTGTTTCATGGTGTTTCGACAATACGTTTTGATTCTTTTGAGACAAGAGAAATCTCGTTATTTGAGGCAGACGTTGGTGGTAATGAGAGAATTCATGACAATAATTTATTAATTTCGGTAATCGTTTGTTGTGATGAATTGCAGTATATAAAATTATACATATCTTTTAACTAATCCCACCTTCCAAAAAAAACTTTTGGATCAGCATATAAAACTTTTAATTCATTTTCTAATTTTATTTTATTAAAGAATGATGGATATTTTTTAATTAACCTGTCTAATAAATATTGGAAATTCTTTGGTGTAACTTTTAAATTTTGAATCGTCAAAGAGGTCAAAAATTTGCAAATCTTCAAAATTCGAAAAACGAGTATCTATTTGCATAATAATAGTATCCAAAATTTCAAAATATATTTTTTTTTCAAAATCTGTTTCTGTGTTATGCCTTTGCCTTTTTTTGGGAGATTTTACGAAAATTTTTGTTATTCTATTTTTGGAATGAATAATATCAGTTAATTTATTTCGAACAATATTGAATATCAAATTGGTTTGGGTAAAAACTTTCTTAAAAATATTTAAACGTATGTTAAATGAGTAATCATTTAATAAAATTTTCATCACTTTCCAAATCGTCGTATTCAATAATAAAATCAAAAACTTCCAAAAGCTGTTCACGAAATCTGCTACAGTGAAAATTCCATTGCGTCTGATAAACTGTTGGCATTTTTTTCGAAACAAACCGTTCTAAAACATTAGTTCGTTTAGGCAAGCTTGTGAAAAATGAAGCAACTTTGCTTAAACTGGCAAAAAAAAGAGACGACATTCTTTAATTTTTTTACATGTATCATGCAAAACTATGCAAAACTATATTTATTCTATGAGGATGATGTGAATGACATGATATGGCGGTATGTTCATCTACTTCTAGTGAAAAGCAAATGGTTTGCTGAATCTCAGATTCAATAACGTTACTCAAAATGTAACTAATTGATTCTATTAGTTCATTCTGGATTGTTTTAGATACACCGCTAAATGTCTTCGAATCAGAAAGTAAATTGAAAATTCCAAATTTTATTTCTTAAACATTTTTATTAGTTCTCTATAATTGCCTTGATTTAACGAATACTCCGATTCATCGTATTCCCTAAATGACAACTTAGAAAAATTACAATATCAATTAAACGACGTAAAACTGCGTGATAATTTTGTACAGTTTCGTTAGGTTTCATCATATTTTCACGTTGGACATTATCTAATGAAACTTTTATTTAATCTGGCTGTATCTATGATCTTTAGAAATATCATGTTTATGTAAAGCCCTAAATTATTCCTTTAAATTATCGTAACCAGATTCACACCACGGATTTTGATATGTGCTCCTATATCTCGAAAATAAAATGCAAGGCCAACAGAAAATTTTGTTTTTTATTTCACTCCCGGTAAGCCATGAGTACTTGCTGTACCAATTATCTGAAAATGATCTATTACTTCCCTTGCCCCCGCACTAATATTTATAAGCCGGGACATTTTAGGCAAAGGACCCCTTATTTTTAATAACAATTTGTTCTTCGTATGGAATAGACAAAAACCCATTTTGCAAAATAGAATTTACAATATTAGATTTATCAATACTTACAGTTTCTCTCATAGCTTACATTTTTTAGGTTAATTTACCTGAATTTGTTTACACTTTAATTAAAAAAAAACTTTTAATATATCAAAAAACCCTTTAACCTTTAGGTATTTAATGCAGACGTAACGTATCACAGTATTACTTTAGAAAATAAAAATAAATCACATAAAGAAAAGCTAGTTCGTGCACTCAATATCACTTTACCTCACTACTTAAGTTCTTAAGTACTTATCCATCACGAAATAACATTTCATCCCGAGCTCGCAAGGTACAGTTTGCGACCAATCATCACTCCAAATAAAGCATCGTCAAATTTAAATTTGTGGTAGTTGGTAATTAAATTCATATCGACGGTAAAAAGGTAAAAGTTTGGAACCCACAATTTGCCTAAAACGGGTTAAAACATCAAATAAACTTCTTGTTGATTTTTCTTTAACTGCAAAAATATTGTAACCAAAATATGGCTGCAATAACTTGTAATTTAGGGTTTTTATTTATTGTAAGTCACATGAGTTGTAGACTGTGACAAGTAAACGGTTGTAAGTGCGATACAATATTTTATCAGTCGAGTCTGTATGTCATGCGTCTCGGAAATATGATAGTCCCGTGTAGGTTACAACAATTTTAGTTGTTTACATTCTGTGGGTTGTGTGTGTAGAATATTTTGCTAAAACTGTTTTTAATTCTATATTTAATTTATTAATTATTATTTTAACATTTAAAGTGGTTAATAATGATAATTTGGAACTTAAGAGGAGAGAGAATTATTGCATTATCTAAATCTACCAATTCTCAAAATAATAAAGGAGGTTAACACACATGAAGTTAATACATCAAATAATTTACTCTGTAAGAATATTGCTGAAGTTGTTTTTGTTAATGAAGAGAGTGAAGACCTTATTTTCAATAATGCTATTGACGAAGTTCTACTTATGAATGACTAATAAGAATTATTAAATTTTATCGATTTTGAAGATATTGACTTTGATAGTAACACAATTAAAATTAAAAACGATAGCGTATTAGATCAGTTAATTGACGATACCAATTGTAATGATAACGGACTTTTGTTGAACGCAGAAGCGGATATCAAGATCCAGGTAGAAAATATACAAAATGATGTAGAAATAGAGACTGAAAATGATGCAGAAGAAGATATGGAGATCTAGTTAGAAAATGTACAAAATGATGTGTAGAACTAGAGACTGAAAATGAAAAAAATCTTATAAATATAAATAGGGAAAAATATTAAAAAACATAAAGCTGAATTGCGAAAAGCAATAAAAAAAGGAGAAGCGTATATGAGTAACAGTAAGACTAAAAAACCAATGAGCCAAAATAACCCGTGCACAGAAAATTGCCCAAACTATTGTAAGTTATACTTTGATGAAAAAAGAAGAGCAACACATTTTAAGAATTACTGGTCTCTTAGTAATAAAGGTAAGAGATATTTTATACTATCTTGTTTGACTGAATCGCCAAAAGCTAGAACTTACTTTAAGGGACCAAGTCGAAGGGGCCGTATTTTCAAATATTATCTACCACTTGACAAAGAAAAGGTAAAAGTTTGTCTTTACTTTCTTTTAAAAACTTTGGACGTGTCTCATAGAATTTTGTCGTATACATTTAAAAATAAATCTTATATAAAAACTCCCAAATCAGATATGAGAGGAAAAAGGCTCCCCCCAATAAAACTAAAAATAATAATTAGTTAAAGGTTAAAATTTCCATTGAATCATTACCAAAAAATCTAATATTAGTAGAATCTATAAAAAAGGTTTTTGTCAGCAAGAAGGGATAACACCTGTGACAGATGGAGTGTTTCGAAGAATTTTTAATGACTACAATATTGGAATCATATTCCCAAAAAATATAAGTGTGCAATATGTGATAGAAGCAAGGAGAGTGATATCCAATCAGAAAGTTTTGCATCTCATATACATGAAAAACATTGTCGCTGGCACTGTTCAAAGCACATCAAAAAAGATCTCAAACAGATTCAAACTTTTTATGCGTTTCCTTTGACCTTCAAAAAGTTCTGAATACTCCTCATGGTGACAATATGTGACAAAAGTGGGACACATTATGGATTATGTGATTTATGGGTCGAATCTGATGGCAAGAGGGGATCTAATGATATATGCTCCAAGGTATTTAATTCTCTGAAAGATTTAAAGATCCGAAGTCCTGAGGTGAAGATAATATCGTTCTTTTGTGACAGTTGCCCTAGACAAAATAAAAATCGCCAAATGCTGGTAATGCTATACTATTTTGTCAAGGGATCTAAACCGTAGATGAAGTAAATTTTACCTATTTGCTTTCAGGACACACCTACAGAGCAGCAGATTTTATGCATTCCGTAATAAAATCAAACTACCGAAAGAAGATCATGTGGGCCCCCATGGAATGGCCAAAAATTATTACCAACAGTAGAATAAATCCAAGGCCATATGAAGTGATCACTCGTACTTACAAAGACTTTCAAAATTGTGCACATTTTATTGTACAATACTTATGACACCACTGAAACTCCTAAAACAGTACTTGTTTAACAAATGAGGCGTATTTCTTCTATGGTAAATAATGTTTATACCTCAAGACTGCCCGTAAGTGGTGAAAAAAAGGACTTAGCTGCTTTATGTTCAAAAAACATAATTACTTCAAGATGTCACAAAGAATACCTTGGAATACCCCTCAGAATTCTTATATTTTGCTGAATTATAACAATGAATAAAATGTTTGATTTTTACTATTAAAAATACAAAAGTTTTAAATAACCAAAAGCTGTACTTTATTTTAAAAATGTTGTATCCTACATAGAATCTCGAGACCTGTACAAGTAATATGTTGTAAGCCACAAATTACAGTAAAACTTATTTTTTTTAAACTAATATTTCTGTTAAAACCCTTTGTACAACTAAATCCTAAATTATTTCTAGATTACTGCAAAAAATTATTAGGTTCATTCCTAGTAAAACTACATTAATGTAACGTTTTTTCTACTTCCTGAAAAAAGCTATTTTGTGAGATACATCCGTTTACCTTTCAACTGTCGGTATGGAAAGAAATGTATGTTTGGATGCTCATCAACTAATATTCCGTTGATTTTTACAGGTAAATATTGTGAATCGGTAAGCTTGGGATCAGCTTGCCGAAACACCGAAACGTGTATTTTTTGGAATTTACAGCCGGATGCATCTCTCCGACTTCGGATCATTAATTTAAAAAGTGTCTTACGCAGGAATCACTTAACTCTCAGATTGTATGAATTCTTTTAAAAACCATAAATAAAATTAGTCCTTATTATCTCACAGACATTTTTTTATTTCACAGAAACAAATGGCATTAACTGATTACCTGCCACAATTAATTATTGAAATACTGATTAAATTAAATATTAAACTATAATATCTACAAAGGTCACTGGTAGATCTGATCTGGATCATGGTGAATGCAATAAAAATATATCTAATCATTAAGAATGGTTTTCTGAAAAATTAAATGATCGGTTTGTTCCGTGGTTGTATGGAGACGTGTGTGATAAACTTATTTTCCACGCAAACAAAAGAAGAAGAAAGTGTTAATAATATTTATTTTCGTAAAACGTAATTAATTCTCGAAGGGAAAGTATTTTTGTATGTATCGCGGACTGATGCAAATTGTGACTGATTGACTACTGAACTAGCTTTTGGAACCGGGATTGGGTCCAACGGACGAAATAAGTAAAGATAATTACCAAAGATAAGAGAAAATAGAAACAGGGCGCCACTTAATTTTTTTGGGTTAAGGAGAAAATTAAGAAACCTTAGAAAGGAAAAAGATAAGGAAAGATATCCTTCGGAGATCAGAGATCAAACCCAAGGAAAGATAATAACAGTTAATTATCAAATAAATTTGGTCAACACAATATATAAACAAATAATAAATATATTAGGTATTACACTTACTTACCTACGAAACTTAATCAGCGTGATCTTTCTACTGGTCAAAGGTATAGTAATAAATTAATATACTAAGCAAATATTTAGAGCTACTATTTTATCAGGGAATTTGTTAGGAGCCGACAAATAAAATACATGCATAAAACATTAACAATATATTAAATACAAAATTATGATGCTGCTAAATGCAACACAAGTAATAAAAATACACAACTATGAAATGGTGTTATATATGTATAAAATTAAGCAATAATATAATAAAAAATACCTTTACCAAGATATATAAGGCAATCATATACAAATATAGTTTGCCGTATCTCAAGATATTATAGGAAAGATAATGAGCAAAATTTATAGCAAATACAAAAGATAGGAAAAATTTCTTAACTCTAAATTTACAAAAAAAAACAAACAGGTTACAGAGTTGAAAACATTAACTAGCCAAACCGCACTTGGCTAGGTGGGTTACTATCTCGCATTATTAATTAATGCTAAACTGAGATGTTCAGAGTTATTATTTATGGAAAGTTCTTGAATTGTTCTTTAAATTAAATATAAAAATCGGCAATCTACAGATGAAGATATGGATGAATGATGGGTGATACGTCCAGATAATGGCAGGTGGTATGATACCATACCATATTACTCGCCCAGATAATTTGCAGATAAAGATTATGGTAACTTACATAATTCCTGATGACGGTAGCTGAATTCACTGAATTTAATATACTGTACTGTTATTCAACACTGAATTTAATTAGGTACCATTAAAGGTAGTGTAGAACTGTATATAACTTAATATAGTCTAAGACAAGAAAACTGAAATATAGAGTGTATACACACTTAGAAAATAATTCACAGAGACGATAATTTCAGGCAAGCGACCACACTCAACGAGAGGCCACCGAGAAGTCTCACGAGATAATCGACCTGTGCTCAACGAGAGCCCACCGAAAAGTAAGTTGGTTCCCAACTTACTAAGTTTCACCAACTATCCAAGAAAAAATAAGAAAAAGGTATATCCCACTTAAAATCATCGGACAGTTGTAGGTAATTCTGAGGAAGTAAAAATTCCGAAAGTTTTGAGTTACCGGTACCAACCATTGGACATGAGAAGCAGACAATACTTGGGATTAAGGTATTGTCAAAAGATACGGGCCTTCGGCGAAAATTATCAATTTATGTAAAAGAACCTGCATACCCAAAAGCATTAGATCTTTTCATACTGAGTATTAAGACGGAGACTACCTTTAGTAATTAGGGAAGTCCATTATAATTTAGTAGATCAAATATTATTTTCATATCGTAAACACGGGAATTCCTAATCATCGGCGTATGACACGGGGGTAAAAGAAATTAAAAATAATTAATATTTTAATAATAAAAAAAATGTTACAAACTAAACACACATTCTTTGTTTTAAAAGCCACACGATAAACTATTATCGACCTGGTCTCTTGTGATGTCATTGCTTACAATATAACATTTCGTTTCCCATACATGAAAAATGCAAAGATAAATGAAATATATTTTTGTATAAGTATTACCAACTGAGCAAATGTAAATGTTAATATGAGATCTGTTATTTAATTTTTGAATAGAAAAAATTATAATTATTCCTAATTAGCTTGTCGCTACAGATTTAACCGCAGTATTTCAGTGACCATCAAAAACATAAACAAACAGAAACTAGTCTAATAAAGGAAAACGGAATGAATGTCTTCATGGCAGTTACCGAAAACCCACACACAAGTATAACGACTGATTTCAAATAGAAAGAACTTAGTAATTTTTACTATTACCATATTCAAATGTACCATATTCAAGATTTAAACAATAATTATTAGTAAATAATTATTTTATTACAAATTATTTTAATTTTATTCATTGGTTTAATTTCTATTTTGTTTTACTATTTTTCTTCAAAAAATAGTTGGGGCATAATTCTTCTATCAACTAAATATTGTTATTTAGTTACTAACAATTAATAACTATAACTAAAACCACAAATTGTAAAAACACCCTTTATTTTTAAACACATCTGATGGACGATCAAAACACGGACGCGTTTTCTCGTCCGTCATCAGTGTCTCCGTCATAATCAGCTATAAATTTAGAAGAAGCTATATCTGATATTTACAAAATTACCCAATTTAATTTAATCATTGTATTTTAATAATAATTATATTTATTACATTATCCTTACCAACTGCTATTATCTTTTTAAAAAGTTATTTTTCTTTAATTTCATGCTGTCGCTAACACAAGGTCTCTTGTTTTAGTTTTTTCTTTTGATTTAAATCCATCTTGTCCCTCTTTTTAGTTAAACGCCTAAACCACGTTGTGCACCACATGTAGCAGGCTAAAGTATGCTGGCTACTGCTATAAAGAAGCATACATTAACAAGTTCCTAAAAACTAGCTATATCCAAATAGCCTATGGTTACCTGAAACTACACTCGTCTTCCGCATGTTGAAATTTGTAACTTCACCTTACCTAGGTATGTGACAAACATATTTTGTCACAAGTTTATATGATTTTTTATATTTATTTGTAAAGCTTAAGACAAATGTTGCTTTCTATTAATATGTTGTTTATGTAGAATGAATATATTGTTCTGAAGCTAGAATAGAACTAGACTAAACATATCGGCTATAATGGAGTTATTAACATTATGTACTGATAATACATATTTTCAACTAAATAATAAATTCTATAAACAAAATTTTGGTCTAGCAATGGGCTCTAGTTTATCTCCATTCATAGCCGATATATTTATGGAAGATTTTGAAACAAATATCATTTCTAAACAAAATTTCAAACCCACAGTATGGTGGAGGTATGTAGATGATGTATTCTCAATATGGCCTCATGGATCAGAGTTGGACACATTCCTAAACGATATAAACGATAAAGAAGAGACAATAACATTTACCATGGAAAAGGAATATAATAACACGCTACCTTTCCTGGATGTTTTGATCTCTAAGAACGATACTGGATATGAGACTCAGGTGTATAGAAAACCAACACACACCAATAGATATTTAAATTTCAAATCAAATCACAATATTAATGTAAAAAAGGGAATAATTAAATCCTTATACGATAGAGCCAAAATTACTTGTTCTAACGAAAATTCGTTCTTGGAGGAGAAACATTTGTTAACATCTGTTTTATTAAAAAATGATTATCCTTTATCGTTTATAAATAAGGAATTTTCAACAATCGATCGAATAGAACAGAACAACTTAGAACGAGATCCTACAGCATACACAAGGAATAATATGAGGAAAATAACAATACCGTACATAAAAGGATTATCAGAAAAACTTAAAAGGATAGGAAATAAATTCAACATTTCAACAACATTCAAAACAACAAACACGTTGAGATCTATTTTGTCCAAAACCAAACCTAACAATAAACAAGAAAGGACAAAGAATTGCATTTATAAAATACCTTGTGAATGCGATCAGTTTTATTTAGGTGAATCATCAAGGCCATTAAATGTTAGAATAAGTGAACATCAATCTTATATTAAAAATAGAGAATTTGATAGATCTCAAATATGTAAACACGCATGGGATAATGAACATAGAGTTCAATGGAATAATTCAAATATAGTCCTAAAAGAAACGGATGGTAAAAAAAGAAAAATCAAAGAAGCGGCTCTAATTATGCTAAATGAGGCCAATTGTGTCGCAAATTCCTCGGCAGAATGTAGTAGGATCTGGTTACCAATATTGAAAGAGGAAGTTATTAATAAGAAAATACCAGTATTAGTAAGTCAGTAACATATTATAGAGGATACATCATTTATGTTTTTTAAATAACGTAACATAAAATCAGAATTTTGATGTTTGTTGAAGGTAAACTAAATTCACGAACAAATACTTACAATGTCGGGATAGTATTATGAGGTTTTTTTCCTGGTTTTTCCCTCATAATTTACTATGGAATCACTAACAGGAGAATTTTACTGTCATCATGTCATGTGTTTGTCTTTTTAAAGACGAATTACATGCTATGATTTTTTCTGACGGATATTCTCAAGTTAAAGTTGATTTCATGTAATCGAATGAACTATCTTATAAGTAAAGTCGTCCCAGGAGCGCAACTCAACAATATTGGCAATATCATTTTAAAGTCGTCTACTTTAAAATGCATAATGTATGTCTGAATTGTCAATATAAATGAGTCAGATCAAATTAAATTATCAGAAGAATTTTTTCACTATGTAACAAAAAACAAAATTTGTTTAATTTACTATTTGTATTTTGAGAACGATTTCCGAATTGGAAATTGAAACGTCAATAAATGTATTTTTATCTTTAATGTGGCTTATTCCCAGTTATAAATAATAATTAGAATGAATATGATTAGTAATATAATCATTTATTTATCCCTTAAAAATTTCTCAGTGTTCAGCTTTTCTTTAAGATAAGATAAGGTGTAACTGCACTCCTATATTGGTAGTTCTATTAATACACTCATTTTATGAAACTAATAGTACTTAACGAATGGGCCTTAATCAGTATAGGGAGGCATCGTCGGTAACCATTTAATAGGACCATATTTGTCTAATATAACTTAAATGATGGGATGTACTTAGATTTTATTGTGAATAATGCACCATAATGATTGATTACCATATAACGAATAAGTATGCGGCCAATTAAATTCGTTTCGTCAAAGATGGAATGGAAAAGATCGACCGGTAAGGTAACTACCTAGGTCACCAGATTTAAATAAAATGGACCGATTTCTTTTTAGTTATGTTAAGAATGAAGTTGGTTAAATCTTTCATATCATCCCTACGAGGGATAATACGAAAGATATCATTTGAAATCTTTTTCAAAATATGTCAAATAAGTATTTCTTTACATCAAATGAATTTTCCAGAGCAGACGTCTCTAAAGTTTGAATAGCCACGACGATGTGAGAAAGAAACCCATTCTAAAAATATATGTAAACATAAATAAATTTTAACGGGGAGCCCTTCCGAGCGGTAAATTATGGTGACTTCTAAATGCTGACAACGCAGCAAGACCAAATTTGGGTAGATCTGGGTGCATGTGAGTTTTATCTAACATCCAGAAGGAAAGCTATCCTGTTCTGGCAGAATTAATGCCCTCGCCAGATAAGGTATGCTTGCTGTCTTAATTGGCTTTGGTCCTGTGCCATATAGACGGCTTCATGTAGGGATTTTCCTAGACTCATTTGAACATTCACATGTGTTAAAATCTGCCACAAATATGTTACTGTTACTATGTTACTACCTTTGTTAGTTGTCCAAAACCCATATGCCAGAAATTCTTATTAAAGTTTTCATCCAGTGGATATGATGTTGAAGGTGCTCTATCTCCATGGCGCTGTACCTATGAAAAGAATATTTATGATTATAAAAATAGCTTATAAAGTATACAAATATTTACAAAAAGTCGAATCATACATAGTCAACAACAAGATGGAACTGAAAGAAAATTTGGCCAACTCGATATGACATAATAACAAACCGAATTAAAATATTTGAGTTAAAATCTTAACAGTCACAAAATATACGTCCGATCAAATTGGCAAATACCTATGTACTCAAATTATATGTCAAAATCAATCAAGGCGATAAAAGAGTCTAAAATGCCACAAACAAATGTGTGAGCAAACGCAAAATAAAGACTGAGACTGATAATGGTATGAAAATTATAGAAACAGATAAAATCATCAAATTTGCTATAAAACCGATTTGTATATACATTTTGTAATATAAAATCCAAAATATATTTACATTGTACCAATATATGATATTTGTATTTTATCGTAACCTCAAACACGAGTAAAATATCTAAGGATGTTACCCAGAGCAGGCCTAACCTAACAAACCCTAACCTGATTCTAAATATAAAAGATATTCGACATATGATATATATGTTAAACTACTCAATGTTATACTTAGACTTCGGCAAATATGCAAATAAAAATGTAGAAAATATGCGCATAAATATGCACGTGTTTACCCGAAAATATGCAAATATTTTACAAAATATGCATACAAATAAATAAAAAAATCGTAAAATAGTAACAATTTTATTTAAAAAAAAAAGTGTACATAACTAAATATTTCCTACTATTCATTAAGATTTACATTTATTTTAAGTAACTACATCATTTTTAAATATGAATAAACTTATTTAGAATTATGGTAACAATAAATGACCAAGTGGTGTTCAAAATTTTCTAACAAAAACTTGTAGCTTCTGTCTGAGTACATATATTTATATATGGAAAAACTTCGTTCAACATCAACTGATGTAACGGGAGCATTTTTCAAACTAACCAAAACATTTGGTTCTAAATTAATTGTGTCCGAAATATTTCCAGCTAGAACACTGACTACTTCAGAAAGAATATGGTAACCTTTATTTTTTCCATAGTAGCTTCAAATTTTTTTAAAATATCTTTTCCAATATTACCTCTAACGTTCCGACAACATGACGCAAATTCTTTTATTAATGCTGTACTTTCGAACAATGACAGTTTTGGTGATTCTAACTGAGTAATTGTTTTTTGAACAAAACTAAAATTTGATTTTATAAATGAAAGTTCTTGTTGAAGCAAGTTACTCTGAAAAGTTTGTTTAGAATCCAAAAGAGATTGGAAACTTTCATCTGTTAACATATCAATTATGTTATTTATTCTAACAAAATGGTCTGCATAAAAATTAGCTGCTTCTAACCATGTTCCCCAACGCGTTAAAATAGGTTGTGGTGGAAGAGGAATGTTAGGTAGCATTTCTTTATAAAGTTGAATTCTTATAGGAGATTTAAGAAATACTTTTTTGACACTGGATATCATGGTATTTACAAGAGGAAACTTTTTTCGTATTTCCTCTGCAACTCTGTTTAATCCATGCGCTACACAAGTAACATGTATTAAATCTGGGAAAAATATTTTTAAATTTTGTCCTGCTTTCACCATATAAGGAGCAGCATCCGATAAAATAAGCAGTAATTTATTAGAAAGAATAGTTGTCGAAAGAAAAAAAGTTGCTAATGTTTCTTGTATAAAACGCGAAATTGTTAAAGCATTTGTTTTCTCAAGTTGCTGGCATGAAATAAGATAAGATTTTGGTAAGGTATCTTCTTTAAGAACACCAATCAATAAATGAGCAACATACTTTCCTGAGGAATCAGTGGTTTCGTCTACAGATATGTAAAAATAATTATCTGCAATTTCTTCCTTAATATTAATTAACACCGACGAGTATAGCCCGTTCACATTATTTCTTCTTAGAGACCGATCACTAGGAACATTAAGTTTGCAATATTTTTTTAGAAACGAACTAAAATTTACATTTGCTAATTTTGAAAGCGGTATGTTTGCAGACACTAATGCGCGACACAAGTCTTCATTAAAAGTTTCTTGCTTATCTAATTTTTTTGAAGTAGATTGGAAACATTTAGCCATTGAAGTTTGATGTTTTCCTAGTATTTTTCCTTTTTTTGCAATGTGTGAAGCAGTTCTCACATGTTGGTCTATCTGAAATTTCTTCTCACATGCTATCTGTAAATAAAAATAAAAACCTTTATTTTAACCTTTAAAATATAAAAATATACAAGGTGTTTTTGGTTAATCAAATAACTGGTTTGGAAAAAAAACACTCGCTAAGTGTTTTAAATGCAGTATTAATCCACAAATTAGTTTTTGTTACTAACCATTAGTACATCATATAACTTATTTTAAAATTCAACAAAAGTTTTTTTTTTGTTAATTCAATTACAATAAAAATAATTGTGTTTAAGAATAGCTGACTTCATAAAAAAAAGTAAAGGTGAAAAATTTTTCTAAATACACACCATTGTATTGTACCATGGACAATTTTTTCTCACTAAAGGAAGCTATTTTCAATTAAAAACAACCTACGAGTACTAAATTTCAAGTAAATACGTTTATTGGTTTTAAAGTTATTGTTGTTATTAACTAAAAGAATTTAATTTTTTTTAATTTTAACACCCTGTATCTCGAAAAGTAAATAAGTTTGACCCCTCATTAACTATATCGTTTTGTTCAATTTTTCGAGAAGTATATACAGTCAAACGTTGTAAGTGTCATTTGGAAACACCCTGTATGTATGAAATATTAGATATTTAATAAAAAATATTAGATACTTACAATTTTGCCACAGACTGAACAGTAGATTTTTCCCATATCCATAGACAGCTCTTTATAAGGTTTAATCCAAGTTGAAGCACTGGTTGTTTTAGGCATTATAAAATCACAATCTTCCTTTTTGTTACGCACAACGAGTGTTTACGCTTTGAATATCAAAACAAAAATGATTTACAAATCTGAGCATCAAATTAGAAATGTTTGGTACCTAATTCAATAAACTGGGAGATTTTGGAAAATCTCTAAATTAGGAACAAAACTATTAGCCGTTTACCTGCTGTTAAGATACAATAAATTGTAGATAGATTTGGGGATTAGATCATAAAATGCAAATGAGCGAACCCTTAGCGATTATCCAATAACTGAATGCCTCAGTGACCGAGACTTTCTAAGAATGTTGAGGGCTACTTAAATTGATCTTCTTTAAAATTGTAAATGTTTTGTACCTGTAGAGATTACGTACTTAGATCATTTCTTGATTAAAATGACTACAAAATTTTATACAAGAATTGAAATAAATTGGTATGTTTAAATTTTTAAATACAGTATAAAAATCTGAACTTTTATGCACTTTATGCAAACTTTTATACAAATATGCCAAAATATGAAATATTTGCATAAAATATGCACAATATGCAAAATATGCAATATGCATATTTGCCGAAGTCTAGTTATACTTAACTCATTTACTACTCAATTTAATGATGGTGTTGTAAAAACAACATGGTATATTAATTTTGGTTTGTTTTTCGTTTTCGCAAATATCGGCTTGGATCTTATGCGACAGACTGTACTTCTTTCCTGCAGGTTATTTGTGTCATAAATATCTTATAATGGCCTTTCGTTATAACCGACGCCGGCTTGTCGATACTTTTAGATAAACATTCAAGCCCAAAGAATCGCAGATGTGATTGTGTGTCTCAAGTTGGTAGCCGAACGTGCGGCTTGTACTGTACTGGGTACCTACGCTCCCTTCGTCAAAATAAATGCAATGAAAAGTGCATTACACCATGAATTCTATATGATTGTCAGGGCAGACATTTTGTAGTTCGTAAACAATCTATAGTAATCGGCTATATATTTATTTATTAGCAGACAAATTTACTTCTCAATTATTATTTTTGCCGGTTACATTTGCTATAAAGTCCAAACTAGATAAACTATACTCGCCTTGTTGCAAAATTCATTATTTAGTAACGCGTTCAGCTTATTAGTGTCGTTGAAGTATACCTGAAAGTCAAGAAACAGACAGGCGGACATTGTTGTCCTTTTCGAAAGTAAAAATCTTATTGCAATACGGCAAATGATGGATATAAATATTAAAATCAGGTAGTCAGAAGTATTACATGGGCGCACAGTCGGATAACATGACATCAATGCCAACGTGTAGTACGTATGTTACTAAACCGGATTAACGGAAAGAAAAACAAATGATTAAATCGGTTTATAAGAAATTACGTAAAAGAAGATATGTTTATAGAGGACGTCACGGCATTGTATTGTGATTTCACGAAAATATCGGCTCGTATGGTTTTTCGAATAATTCAAGGTAATAAACCACTTCAAAAACCTATTTATAAAAGACATACAGAGAGTGTATTGGACGATATTACAAAAAGTATAATCCAAAGAACAGTTCATGAATTTTATTTTAGGAACGAAATGTCCACGGCTATTTAACGAGAAATCAATGCAGACGCAGATGCTACTTTAAATAAAATATCTGTGCGGGTATTACAAAGATGATTCCGTGAAACGGATTTTCGGAATGTAAAGAGAAAAGTTTGTTAATCGACTGAGACGAACTAGTGATAAGGCGGAGATAATATTTACAAAATATTTGTGATTTTAGACCTTTTGGAAAAAAAATATATGGACGAAACGTGATTGAATGAGGGTTATACGAAATCCAAAGTATGGCAAAACTTAAATATTAAAAGTTCACGACAGGTTTTTAATGAGGGACTTTCTACAAGCTTAAAAGCACCTTTCAGGCAAAGGAAGACGCGTCGTTATTACGTACATACTAAGTGATTCAGGTTTCTTACAAGTTGGTTTAAATGCCTTTACCTCTATCAAAAGGGGAGATTATCATGAGAATATGAATTCGGATGTGTTTGAAAAATGGTGTTCCTCTATACTGACTCTTTTAGAACCTGATTCGGTAATTATATTGGACAATGCACGCTAGCACAGCCGTCGCGTCGTATGGAAAAAAATACCGACTTTTGCATCTCGAAAAGCAGATATAGTAGATTGGCTAGGAAGCAAAAATATAGAATTTGTTGAATCCATGATAAAAGTTCAATTACTTGATGTAGTACGCAAACATAAGACTTCCTATATCAGATCTGCAGTAGACGAAATGTCATGCGAGCATAACATCATCGTATTAAAAACCCCACCGTATCATTGTGAATTGAATCATATCGAGCTGATATGGGCACATAATAAAAATAAGGTCGCGCAAAAAAACATAACCTTTAAATTAAAAGATGTCAAATTATTATTAGACCCAACCATATAACCACTTCCAACTGACAGTCATGCATTAAACATGTACAGAAAGACTAAGATTAAATGTGGGACGTAGACACGCGTGTTGATGTTCTTATCGAGCCTATTATTATTACTCCAGGAGAAGACAGTAGTGATGGTGAATAAACATCTGGAAGTAAATCAGCATAAAGAGATTTATTTTAAATAATAACTAATACAGTTCTCTAGTGAATTTGTTCTTCGTTGATGTTGTTGTTTTACCATTCGGAAAGTACCTGTCCGATCCTTCGTCCTACGAGGTTATATTGTAAGTACTTACCTAATAACTTTATTATTATGGCAAAGCAGTTGGTATTTATATTTAAATATGAATTTTATTTTAAAAATATCAATATGTACATAAAATCATTATTCCAATATCAGTACGTTTAAAGAAGTCTAATGTAAAGAGTTCTTTTCAAATTAGTCCTCAATGATTTCCCTTATTTTAAAAATGTACACGGCACCATTAAACTACACTCATCTCTCGTTTCGTGCCCCTCCAGTATCTATCATTTTAAAGCGATACTCTGACAATCCTATTGAATTTGAACTTTAGTTTTTGCTATATTCGCGCGCCCCAAAAACACCGGTACAATAATCAACAATGTGGTAAAACAAACTCTTAAATTAATAATAGTGCTTTTGTAAATATTCTCTAGTTGTTAAATGTGGTGTATCGATTAATTACGCTTTATTTTTTTCTAAGTACAACCCAATGAAACCAAGCACATAAGGAATCATCGCCGTGAAGTCTGCTTACATATATCGAAGGAATCTCTTTAACAGACCATGGTCCTAAAATATTTGGTACTTTAACCGCTGGGAAAACGAATTTAATAAGCTATCCCCCAACAATTGGTAGAAATTAGACAAAGTTTCATTAGATAGTGGTAAAAAATGAAATAATATTAGAGATTTATTATGATATAATGATACCTAAGCAAAAATACTAAAATCCCATCACCAACTAGATATTTAATTAAGATTTAAATATATGTAATGGCTTTTATGGCTCTTTATAAAAAGTTTTATTAGATGGTTACTAATTCACAACTTGTAAAACTCACAAGATATTGCATAAATCAGTTTGTGTGCGTTTATACTTAAACGAATAACATATTCAACTATTTTTGTATTATTAAAAAAGGTGACAAACTTCGTTCCTAATTATTGTCGTTCGTTAATAAAAAATTTTTAAACTTATTACAGAAGTAATTTTTTTTAATTGAAATTTCTTGGTTAACCTCCTCCTTATAGTTGTAGGGCTTCATTATAAACGGTGTTTCTTCTTCCACAATTCCCTTTAGACATGCTTTTATGACTGTTTCATTTCTCGAAGGCATACCTTGATTACTCAATTTTTAAAATTTAATTGAAATCCATGCAAGTTCATTACGTTCATTTCTAATAAAACATTCTCTTCGATTCAGTAACTATGACACTATGGACCAACTTTTTTGCCGCAATTTATAATTGGATCCAAATTTCTCCATAGATTAAAGAAAAGGTAAAAGTGTTTTACGGCTTTTTATAATTGCCGAGCGTATAATGGTCCTGGTCTCACTGGTATTCACTAACAATTTTTACATGTTATTATTTACTTCTCCATTTACGTATACACTATTTTGATGACATTTTAAAGAAACAGCTATCAGTATGAAATGATCTTTGGACAAATTCCTGGTCAAAGCTGCTTCCCAACCATTCAAATTTTTTTGCTGGTGAGTTGTTTGATTTGCGTTGTACCTATCATGCTTACATGAACAATAACCATTTAAAATATATTTGAAATGTCACTTGTTGCATCACTTACAATAAAAACAAACTTTGAAGCGGCAATTTCTTTTTTGATATGTGCCTCTTCTATATCTTTCGAAGTTCCTTTAAGCACGATAGATTGCTGCAAATGCTCTTTGAGACCTCTAAATATACCAGGGTTTTACGAATCCATTTTCTCATTATGATCGCGGAGATCAAGTTCAGAAGCACCCTAAATTTTGGCACATCTTATAATTTTTGATAAGACATACCAATTATTCTTTCATAGTTCATTTTTTTATTTACTTGGTATGCACTATTTAGTTGTTACCTAATATCCTGTGACTTCAAACACGTAACTTTAGATCAATAAATAAATAAATAATAGCTTTATTACCCAACAGATTCCCATTTCTAGGGTAAAAATTTAAGATACATTTTAAATTCGTATACAATCATCAGTAGGTGATACAAAAACATCAAGTAAAAAAAAGTAAGTGCAAAAACTAAGTAGGTGAAAAACAAAATAAAGAGTGAGAAAAATATAATTAAACAAAACACCATGTAAATAAGAAATAAAAAATACACAAAAAAAAATCAACAATCTAAGGCACTCCATAAACCAGTGCGCTACCAACCAGATGATTAATTGAGCATAAGAAAATATCACAATGGTTGCATATTTTGTTATAATTATCACACATAATATAAATGGGTGACTTCAGTAACATATTTGTTCTCGTACGTGGACAATTAAACACGATAGTCGACCTGGAAGTAATTCTTGGCACATTAAATCTAATTTGACCTAATATATCACTGCAGTCAATACGGTTGTGTAACAACTTATATGAAAATAAAACCGAAAATATAATTCTTCTTAACTCTAAACTTAAAATATTAAACCTGTTACATAACAAATCGTAATCATAACCATGGACGGGATATACTTCATCAACCTTAAATGCTAAATATTTTAAAAGTTTTCTTGTACCTTTTCAATCTGTTGCATATAACATTTATTAAATGGGATACCAAATTAGACTACAATATTCTAGTTTTGTTCGCACTAGCGATATATACAGCAGTTTAATCGGTCTAATATCGCTAAAATTTCTACAGTTTCTGGTGATAAAACCGTACATTTTCATAGCATCGGATACTTTCTGCACAATGTGGTTGTTAAAGGTTAATTTTAAATAAAATATAACTCTTAAATCTTTAATGCTATTATATTTTTCAAGATCTATCCCCTGAATTACATAATTAAAATCAACCTTTTTTCCTTTCTAGAATAACTTACTACTTTACATTTATTGGCATTAAGAAAAAGTTTATTTTTTACACACCACGTATCTATATAATTTAGATCGTTCTGTAAATCTATACAGTTAGCAATTGTTTTAATTTTACAGTATATTTTAAGGTCATCCGCAAAACATAATTTTCTGTTATTGGTATCTAACAATAAATCATTGCATATAATATTAACAACAATGGACCTAAATTTGATCCCTGTGAAACACCGGATGTAGTAAAGATTAATTCTGATATGAAACCATTATATGATACAAATTGGTTCCTACCTGTTTAATAGCTTTCAAGTAACTTTAAAATGTTTCCAGCAAATCCCAAATTTGATAATTTAAAGAGAAGATATTTGTGATCAACCTTATCAAACGCTTTAGAAAAATTAGTATATATTACATCTACTTGACCTTGTACATCCAAAACATCTGAAATATATTGAGTTATTACAGCTAAGTTTGATACAGTAGAGCGTTTATCTATAAAGCCATGTTGATAAGGTGATATCTATCCCCTAACAGAAGGGTAAATACGATTATATAGAGTTACTTCGAAAACCTTTAAAAAATTGGATAACAAAGATACCGATCTGTAATTGGATACATCAGATTTCGTTCCGTTTTTGAATACAGGGCATATTTTGGCATTTTTCCGCAATTCGGGATATGTTCCCGTTTTTATTGATAAGTTAACGATTTTTTTAAGTGGCTTTACAAATACCCGAAACAATCTTTCACTAAACATTATGGAATATTATCCGGTCCGGACGTCATTTTATTTTTAATTCTATTAAATGTTTCTAAAATTTCGTTTTCTTGAAATTCGTTTAAATTAATAGTGGGTAACTAGATATCCCTACATTCTTGATTATCAAATACATTGTTGTCGACAGGTAAATAAACTGTTTCAAAAAACCTAAAAATATGTATTATATCGCGAGGATTATTAAATGTATCGCCGTTGTAACACCTTTCACCTGGGATTCTAGAAGTTTTATTTTTTGCATGAACATATGCCCAGGAATTATTAGATTCGTTAGAAATACCTACTATCATAAATAGATACCACTAATGATAGAATAGCCAACCACAGGCTGTTGTGTATCCTGTATACCTTATAAATTGAAATATCCTGTTTACCTTATAAACTGAAACCTTATTTAGCAGATATTTGTGACTTTTTTGTTGTTTGATAATAATTATTTCGTTATTATAATTTTTTAATATTGTTGCTTGAATTCTCAACCAAATTCTCAACCACATATATGTAGGGGGCAACATCCCGGAGGAATGGCTTAAATCGATATTTTTACCTCTACCAAAAAACAACAATCCCAAATCATGTAATGAATATAGATTGATAAGCCTGATGTGCCACACCTTAAAGATTCTCTTGAAAATTTTTCAAAACCGAATTTATAATAGGCATTTGACCGAGTGCAGCATATGAAGTTATTAGATGAACTAAAAAACATCAATTTAGACAAAAAAGACATTAAGTTTATTAAGGCTATATACTGAAACGAGAAGGCAGTAGTAAAGGTGAACGATATAGAAACAAATAATACCGATTGCGAGAGGAGTCAGGCAAGGATGCGTCTTGTTTCCGACGCTTTTTAACGTGTACTCACAGGTTATATTCAAAAAAGCCTTATGGGAAAGAAAATAGGGAATACAAATTGGTGGAGAAATCGTAAACACCATGAGATTTGCAGATGATACGGTAAATATGGCTGAGAGTATAGAAGAACTACAAACTTTACCAAATGCAATAAATAGTGAATGTATTCAAATTGGACTTGAAATAAACACAGATAAGACCAAATTTATGATAGTATCAATGAGTTTAATAAATAATGAACTAACCCTCGGTGAACAGCAAATAAAGAGAGTGATAAAATATAAATATATGGGAGCTTACATCAACACCGAATTAGATCCAGCACAAGAGATCGGAGTACGAAGAGAAATGACAAGAGCAGCGTTCTTAAAATTCAAGCAGTTGTTCTGTGACAAAAACCTAAATACTGCGCTGAAACTGAGGTTTGTTGAATGTTACATCTGGTCCCAATTACTGTACGGGGTAGAAACATGAATCTTAAAAGCGCAAATAGTTAAGAAGCCCAAAGCCTTTGAACTTTGTATATACCGGAGAATGTTGAGAATTCCATTGACTGCCAGGGTCATCAATGAGGAAGTACTGAGGATGGGTCGAGACAAAAAATTGTTGAGAGCAATAAAAGTACGCAAGACTGCATACCTTGGACACATACTGAGGAATGATAAAAAATAGTCTTCTGAAGGTCATCATGCAGGGTTTAGAGGAGTAAACCTCAATAAAAGATCCCCACTATCACGGTGGAAGGCATCGTTCTAAAGATATGAGAGATGTGAGGGTTAGATCATCATAAACGATCCCTTCGGGATACCTGACGACTTCCTGAAGTAATTCAGCCCTAACTCGGTAAGGGCGCACTGCCGCGGAGGACCAATAATACGTCCCGACTCGTGGGAGTTCATAAGAATCCAAATAAAACCAAAAATGTAAAGATGAAAGACGAAGTCGACCAAATGCAAACGAATAAGGACAACGCTACAGATAAACACGTAAATGGGGAAGAACAGAAGAACAGACACAAGACGGCAAAATAGAAGAAGAAGAGCAGAGAAAATTTGAATTGGAACCATTGAATTGGCATAGCAAGCAGCCAAAAATGAACAGGTCGGGTGCCCAAAAACACTCGACACTGGTAGGGGAAGAGATTCTAAGAAAAACAAATAGGGAAGGAGACAGCATCATGGCAACTTTTCTGTTCGATGAAGAAAAAAGAATTGAAATGCAACAAGTAAAAAAAGGAAGGGGTAAAATTTGAAGATTAACAAGAAATTTAGGAAAGAGAAATTAGAGGAGAGTTAGAAATACTCAGAAGAAACGGACAAAGAGAGGGTCCAGAGAAAGATAAGGGAGATGCTCGATTTGAATGAAGAAGCTATTGGGGGAAACAAACACGATTCAAAATAAAACCAGCCAAATCCAAGTGTCACAAGACAAGAAAGAAGAGGAAAAATGCGAGCAATGCCAATTAAAGATAGAACAGCAAAAACAGAGGAAGGAGACCGAAAAAATAATTGGGGTCATAAACAAAGGAGGAGACTCAAACGCCTTTAGCCAAATCTGTAAAAAGGAATGGGAAGAAAAGGTCTTTGAAAAAAACTAAGTGGGAACAGGGGAATTTTCAAGAAACAGTAGAAAAGAAGGAATGTCTAATAATAACGAAAAAAGAAGTAAAAGGCAGGGGATAGAAAGTGTAATAAAAACATATAGGGAAGAAGTCTTTGAACTCATAGAGGGATGCAAAGAGGGGAGCATAGAGTACATCAAGAATGATAAGAGAAGCTTTATGGCTAGTCAAAAAAACCAGTGGTACACATATGTCACAAAAATAAACAGACACGGGATGTATGAGATGGCCGAGAAGGTCGTCAAGCAGATAAAAGAAAGGGAGAAGCAACCGGAAACGATCAGAGTAATCGTCAACAACGATATCAACAAAGACGACGTTCGGAAGTCACTAGAATTCGTGCGTCGGAGGGAGAATATTACTTGGGAAATTATAGTAAGAGGAAAGAAAATGGATATAGGGGTGAGAAACGAACAAGAAGAAGCCCTACTAATTAAAACGGGAGGAAAAAAGTATACGGAAGTTTTAGAAGAAATGAATCAAAACATAGATATTGTAATGTGAGTGTAGCAAGTGAGTTTGGAGTTGAAATAAAGGGCTAAGTAGCATAGAAAAGATAATAATTATTCGAGATAATTATTATATATTCCAAATCAAATAAGGCATAATTAATACAGTACAGTTTGCATTTTAAATCACACAAAGAAATTAACCTAGTTATTGCATTGTTTGATAATTGTTTAAACGTAGAAAAAGCACGTCAAACAGAAACTGTTATTGTAATGCAATATAGGACCCACAATTCAGCGAAAAACGGTCCGTAATAGCGGGGCACCGTGACTGCCCGCTCAGGCAGTATTGCCGGAATCGGGTAGGACGCGATAGCGTCCCGTACGCGCAGGCAGTCGGTATTTCTCCGGGTAGTGCTTAACACCCGGCATAGTATCTCGTGTAGTCCGGTTATTGGTGGTAACTCGTAAGTTCGTAACACACGAGGAGACCCCTCAACTGACCGAGCTTCAGAGGACCGAAGACGTGTCGTTGTTAAAAGTCTAAAATACACATACGGTAACAGATTTCTATATACTAACCTGAGTAATTATAATAGTACAACTGTCAACTCTTCACTATCTTGCTTCTCGTCTAACAACGCGACGAATGACTTATTAACAATTGTATCGATTGTATTTGTAACTTCAGGGCAAATTCAATATATTGTAGACTCTAAATGGGTTTTTTTAATGTTCCTTCCGTCCGACTCAGAGACTAGGAGAATACAAGATTCTGCTTATGCATATCTCCGGCTTCAAAGTAAGCCCATAACCTCTGCTCTTTACAGGACCTGAGACCTAGGAGTCCTTACCCCTATCCCGAAAATCCCTTATCTTCTCGTAAATCCACGAAGACGAACCAGTTAGTTCGGACCAGTGGGGCCAGTAAGCCTTGCAGCCGCTCGCAGGGTTAGCATCCTTTGAGGATCCATAAAGTATTTCAGTGGTGACAGCGTGCCCGCCTCTTGTGTATTACATCTGGTAAACATACCAGGAGTCCTTAACCCCTCTCCCGTTTTCCTTACGTTCACATAAATACCTCCATGTATTACATTACACCGAACAATCCCACCGCTGTCACCATGTATTACATTACTCCCTACGCAAAAAAAGAAAAGGGCCGAGGGGCCTTTTCCTTTTCCAACAATAAAACTATTCTACTTACATATTATATTAATTATATTCTACTATGTAGTTTTTCTATAAGTCCCAATTTATATGTTATCATTTACTGTTTCTTATAGACTATTGTACCGTGGTCAGCGAATGTATCGTGCTGCCCCCGTATTGAACCTATGTGTATGACAAGTTGAGTTAATCCTGTATTAATCTTATTGAAACTTAACAAGTGAAAGAACTTTCCTAACTTACAATTGTTTGTGATTACATGTGTCCATTACGACAAGCGTATTCTAATTGTTCTATACGATTGTACTCGCGTTTTGCGTTCACTGTTCACTTTATCGGCGTATCCCTGTGGCAATTATCCGCACTTCACTCGCGTCGTCTTGGCTATTTTAATGTCCGTTTGCCAATTCCACGTGTCGAGTTAACTATATTGATGCGTTACTGCTGCTGTCTGCCTCCATTGGTTTGTCCTTGCTGGATGGTCGTCTCAGGTTGATACTGCTTTGCTTTGTCGCATTATACTTCTGCTACATTGGTCTCTGGTATGTGTTTGCTGCATCTCTTTGTTTGGCATCGTCGTAGTACTGTGTCTAAATATAGCTTTTCTATTTCTCTTTGGTGGGATTGCTCGGTATAAAGGAATTTGCTATTAATGTAGGTCATTAGGTCTACGTATTGGGGTAGGAGTGGCATACTAGGATTTATTTTGTTGTTTACAAGAAATTTATTAGGATTCGGGGGTGTTCTGTTTGCCATACTTCTGTGTTACATATTATAGCCCGTTTGTGTAGCGTTAGAGCAAATATGTTTTTATCTTGTTCTACTATTACCAATTCTTCTAGTGATTGTTTATTAGTGATCTTTTCAACGTGCCCTCTGTAAAGTTGTCACAATTGACTTTCACAACTGTTGTCTTTGTATTGTTTTTCCATGTTATTTCGCATATTGTAGAGTCGAAGCAATAGCCGTTGATGAATGAGCATGTTACTCCTTCTCGTAGGTGGATTTCGTTGTCGTCTTCTTGAAGAGTTGTATCGATCGGTAGCGGTGTATATTTCAGCATTCTTCTGCTCCTATCTTCTTGATGTAATTATCTAGTCCTCCATCGGCTATGGACGTGTGGCTGTACATCCCACAGTGAAACATGAGTCTCCATCGTGATGAGTCTCTCCAGTGTAACAACTCGCACTGTTATTACTTCCCGAACGGTCGCACTCCCGTAAGCAGACTTTAGTTCGCATTAGTACTTTTTACGCGTAATTCAAATGCACCTTAGCCTATAAATACATGTATAGCTGCTTATTGCAGACAATTTTAGCGATAGCTTTACATAAATCTGACTTATAAACTAACCTACAGTGTATTGCATATTAGTATGCCTATTGACCCTAAATTAATAAATAAATTGATATCTAAAGCAGTTAATAATATGTTAATAATTGGAACTTGTACTCTTAAATAATTACAATATAATATATATGATCTTTGTGATATATATACACCCTGTATATTAGAGTCATATATTTTTAATTCTCAACTTGTCATCACTTATTGTTTATAGTTACGTATGTGTAACGAATTTTCCTTATTTGAAGAATATTTTAATTACTATATTTATTCTTAATAAAGAGTCAGAAATTATTGTAATAATTTCCCACTCTTTCCCAAATCTTTTTAAAATAATTCAAAGGTGGAATTTATTTTGATTTCTCGTCAAACACAATGACTTGTTTTTAATGTTATGATATTTATGTTTCAAGGCTATTTAATTACGTTTTGCTGATTCTTATATTTCATATCCTCACATTGTTGATGAAATTTGATATTGACTAATGTAATGAACTCTTGGTGTCTGTTATAACTACAATATTTATTTTTTCATTTAATTGTTAACGTTTTCTACACTTGACCTATATTAGTTGTTTATTTATTAGTGCTCTGACTCACTTTTTGTACTACTTTCTTAGTTGATAGGAATTCAAGTCTGTCAATCAGTTTTGACATAGCAGTAATGGATTAGCGTATGGTATCTTACCGATTCAGTCTCCTGTTTTTACTTATCAACAGCAGCTTAGACCCCTATTATTTTTAAATTAATTTACTTATTTCTTTTTCTTAAAACTTGCTTTTAGTTATGATGTACTATTATGTTTTCAAAAAAAAATTTTTTTCATTGAACTGTGCAAATATTTAACTATGAATGCTTATATTACCTGTGTTTTGTCTTTCTTTCCTTGTTGTTAATGGCGGATTTTCTTACCTATCAACATTGTGTACTCCTATGGGGCGAAAGTTTATTTATAATGAACACGTCAGATGAGCGAGATAATAAGCTGAATATATACGTTAATAATATATATATATTTTTTTGACTTATACTTGTAATGGTATATCTTTAAATCGGATTTCTAACTTTATTGAGTTCCTTTTTAAAATTTTAGTATTATTCGAGCGGCCGTCTCTTGTAATACCAAGCTTTTAACTTTTCTTATAGTTGTTTTGATATTTTTCGCTATTCATCTATTGCGTCGAAAAACATGTCTGTGTCCTCATCGCTCTGTGTTATTATTGCTGTCTCATTCTTGTTTATTATTCTATTGTATGTGTTCCATCCTTTCTTTTTCGTTTTTGGAATATGCCGCAACATTTTCTTTCGGGCATATTGCCTATTCTTTTCTTTATTCGTTCTGATCTTTTTGGTTGGCTGGTGTCTCCCTGACTTCCTTTTCTTCTTCTCTGCGGTTTGTTAATTGGGGTTCCTGGTCCCCATAACAGCAGTGTTGCCACCTTAGAAGGGTCAACTCTTCCTTCTTCCGTTTCTTCTTGTTCTGGTTCTCCTATTTCTTCTTCTTCCTCTGTGGAGTATTCCATTTTTTCATTCGCGTAATATTTCTTTAACCTGTTGACGTGCACTACCTGTCTATTTTTTCCCTTTTTTGTACTTACTGCATACGTCACTGGTCCGACTTTTTCTATGATTTGAAATGGTATGGATATGACCATTTTTTCTGTAACTTCTTTGAAAGACCTGTCATGCTACTTAAGTCTCTCAGATATACCGTGTCTCCTTCTTCAAATTCTCTCAAATTCAAATTTTCCTGCGCTTTTTTTTTGTATACTGTTTCCATTCGTCATCCATGTCCGTGTGCATGGGTTTCCTGCTTCCGATTAAGTGCGCATGCCCCTGGCAGTCGTCGTATCTCTTCACATTTCACATATTTCCCAACATTTCTTCCTAAATCGTTCCAGAAATAATATTCTCCTTATATTTCTGTACTATATATCCTATATATTCTTCCATATCCTTCCTGTAACATGTGGAAGGTATTAATTAGGTATAACTCTTCTTTTACTTCATATTTTCATTTACTTCATTAACTAAATCCTAATTCCAGATTCGTTTCGCATTTTTGTTACATCCTGTAGATACTGTATTGTCGTGCTGGAGCCGCGGGACTCTTAGCGGGTTGGGATTCTAGTACCACCCTAGCTTATCCCCTTAGCAGCCTCCTACTTGACGTAAGTTTCACTCCTTAAGGTCGAACCATATACAGCTTGCCCACATTCCTGTGAAAAAATATACTTCTGGCACTGTATTCACCTTCGCATGCTGTGTGAGATATGCCTCTATTTCTGTGGCATCCCACCTGTGTCCACTGATTATTCCTTCTTGCTTTATGGTTCTGCTTCTTTGTCTCAAGCAAAGAAACTGGCTTAAACTCTTCTACATTCAGAGTACCTTCTTCGTCCAAAGTCTCTATAATGTTACTTTAAACGATAGTAACTACTATAACTTTTCCGTCTCCAGCGAGTCCTTGCCTTTGCAACGATTCGGCCGCTTCAGTGAAGGCCCTTAGGTCTTCCTGTCCAATTTGCACTTTTCCCTGGCACATAAACTGTAGCCAGTCTTCTAGTGTCTCGCAAGTTACGTTTGTCAAAATCACTATAGGACGTTGACAAAGATTCGACTCAAATTTTCTTTAAATATGGGCCACAGCCCAAAGAACCACTTTATGTGCTTCTATGCATTTTCCTTGCGACGCAAGCTCCACGTCTACTAAATCTTGACTGTTCCATAATGGATCCATTCCCGAACTCATATGTTCGTGGAAATCATTCCAAAATAGTGAAAAAGATTTTCTGACGCCACGGTCAATTATCTTCCAAAGCTCCATTAAATTCTTTTCCCTTTTTGTTTATATGTTTATTTCCGTATGATATGCTAATTAAAGTTAACAAACAATTGTATAACGATTAAATTGTTGTCAAATAAAAGAACTTAGAAATGTGCGCTGCCGAACTTAAAAAACAAATCTGTAGGAAATATCAAATAATCAAATCAAATAATAATCGATCAATCAATCAATACTCAGATATCAACTAAGGTGTTATTATTATTTTTTTTTTTTTTGAAAAATTAAGCTCTATTAAATTATTTTCCTTTTTACAAATGAAACGTTATTTATAAATCCAAATATCCCAATTTACTTTAATTAATTAGTTAAACAGAGTCATATCTAATTTCTCAGTGTATGTTACTTGACCAAGCACGTTTATGCCGTTGTCTGTGGCTCTTCTGTCGGAAGACGACATTGTATTTGTAATGCCTGAACCTACCCAATTAGGGCAAACCAAAAGTAAATACTTACAGTGTGGTATAATTTTGATAAATATCATACCTACCTACTTACGTATTTAGTTATATGTTTAAGTTTAATTTATTGTGTTTCACCGTATCCCATTTCACAGTGCCCTATACGGGGTACAGTGAAACGATTTTTCCAAAAATAATAATATAAGAATACTCTTTTACCTCTTAAAATTTGTATCTTTCTAGTAATTTTTTTAATAGATCAATGCCAAGGCTACCTTTACGCAAAACGATTTTAAATTTGCACATTAAAATTTCAATTTTATGGCAAATATAATTTTTTTAAAGATACGTTGATAGTAATTAAAGTAAACTGTATACCCAAGCTTAATCAAGCCAATCAGAAAGGTGCTGGGAATAAATTATATTCCACTATGCACCAACAATTTACCCATATAAATTCCATCATATGTATCGTATCATATATTTATCGTCCTTACTCGACGCAATAAGTACAATATTGATAGTAATTTATATGGGTAAATTGTTGGTGCATAGTGGAATATAATTTATATCCAGCACCGCTCTGAATGGCTTGATTAAGCTTGGGTATACAGTTTACTTTAATTGCTATCGACGTATGTTCATTTTCTGTTGCATACTCTGGCAGTTATTTTCATGTAATTGCCAGAGTAATCGGTGCGTTTTGATTTGGTTTGAATCTTCGATTGCGTGTTGCGTTTCGATTTAATTTGAGTCTCTTACCACTCCCTAATACGTGTTTGTGGGTCTACCCATCATCCTTCTGATGATGGGTAGACCCACAAACACGTATTAGGGAGTGGTAAGAGACTCAAATTAAATCGAAACGCAACTTTCTTCGTATAATTTTTTAATTATGTTATTATTAAATTTTTTTTGTTTCAATGAACCCCACTCTCCCCTACATGTACCGCTTATGACAAAGATAAGAAAATATCGTAAGAAATACAAGGAATAATAGATACTTAAACAACTATTTTCATCAATTTTATGTAGCACATCATGTTCTCTTGCGTTTGTAATGTTGTAAGGCAATGCTTTACTACAAGAAGGAAGAACTTAACTTTCAGGTGAACAGTTATTTATTTCCAATGAGTAACTCAAGGATGTATTTTTCACTGGTGTGCTACTTTCTTTACTACTGAATTGAAATGGTACTATACTGTCCGATATTGCTACTTCAGAGTTCTAAAAGGAATATAATTTTTTTATAATGATACAATGTTTCTTTTGTTTTTAACATGTGACATGTGAATAATTGTGAATTGTCAAAACTACTGACAAAGGAAGAAATAAATAAACAAATAAAACTAAAATTAATTTTACATACTCTGGTTATAAGAAATAATAAACATTAAACATTCTGAGTTAATACCAGTTCAACAATTTTTGAGGTTATATTTTAACTTACCTTTTTCTTTACGATTTCAAGAATTCTTTTTCCTCTATAAATTATGCCTACACGGTAAAAATATTCAAGTGACTACTCTAACCTTTTAAGTTTTTTTTTTTTTTATTTACAACGTTTAATTCACCTAATTTTGTATTTTAATGTTCACCACGAGTTTCACTCATTGCGACAAAATCATAGATAAATAATATAATAGTAGAAATAGATAGACCCCCTCTGTGGCTCAGTGGTAAGAGCGCCTGCCTTTAAACCTAAAGGTCGTGAGTTCGAATCCCACCTGGGTGGAAATTTTCGTTTCGTTTCGAAACAGTTATAATATAATTACATAATATTTATTTGACATAGTTGCAGAAGTTAAATACTATTATTTTTTGCTTCCTGACAACTTACTATCATCCTTTTTGTAATTTTTCCATGATTTGTACACAACGAACAATACAATAATTCACCATGTTTAGTTTTGTTACTAGCACAACACAAAAATTCGTTGCTACAAAAGGTAACTCAAAATAAACTTTAAAAATTAAGTAACCAAATTTAAATTGAAATTACTAAGAATAAACGCAAACGAAAGTTAAAGATAATAAAATAAAATTGAAAATTTGTAAACAAACTGAAGATCTGTCATTACTTTGGATTGACAGAATTAACATTGCTTCGTTTGATTATTTTATTTGCTTTATGATTGGTTAAAGTCTTCGTGAGAGAGATAGGCTGTCATTTCTCTTTATTAACTCGCTGGTGTTAAAGTGATGGGGGAATGAACCAAGTCATTCATATAAGATTCCAGGTCATGGACAAAATCACTAAAGCGGCAGTTTCACATAGCAGTTGACTGTTATCGCAGCGACTTTTAGGTAGGCGTGGTTTGACTGTCACCCGTTCTTTGTTGTGAATCACACCACTTCGAGCGCAGTGGATTGTTATGAGAATTACTGCGATAAGTAGAAATAATTCTAGTTTTGCTATCGCAGTAACTTATTTATAAAATAAAAATGGCGAAATCTGTAAAACGCATTGCGTTTTCGGACAAGAAAACGTTTTTATTAATCGAATTATACCGCCAATGAGTGCTTATGGAATATAAAATCACCATTTTACAAGAATAATGTGAAGAGAAAGGATGCAATTGCAAAAATTGCGGAAAAGATTAATATAGATAAAGAAACCGTAAAAAGAAGATAGCTTCCATAAGAGCAACGTATCGATTAGAAAAAAAGAAAATCCATGATAGCCAACGAACATGAACGAGCACAGATGATATTTACTGTCCAACAGTGTCATGGTTTGAACATATGCAATTTTTAAACGGTGTTATAATTACTCGAAAAACTATTTCTAATTTGGAAACGAAACTAACACAGGAATGTTTTTTTTTTATTTGATATTTTTCAATTACATGTTTTTGATGCACTGACATATAAAAATTATATATTCGTCCATTGAAAGTCTATATCTTCTTCAAAATAAAAATAATCTGCAAACTCGTCTCGGATCTGCCTAGCAAAATTTTTTGAAAAATTTCCTCCCACATGACCAATATTTGGTAACACGTTCATTGTTGTTCTATTTTCAAAATTTACAGGAGTCTCTGGGTGTAGTAATACACATCAACACACTATTATAGATTCTACGGTGCATAAATTAGTACATCATTACAAAGTGCAAAAGCATCATTACTAATAATGCAATCAGGTATAGGTTTCGTCTTTTCCGATAAAGGTTCAGGTGGAGAAATTTGTAAGAAAATATTACCATTAACAACGGCATATAATGAGCTGTTTCTAAATACTCCTCTATCAGAAATTCTTCCATTTCCACCACAGTCAACATAAATGAAGTTGTAATTTGCATCCACCTGTGCCAAAAGAACCAGAATGTGGAATCCTTTGTGGTTGCAGTAGTAGGATCCCTCATTCGCAGGTTCGCGCATAGCTACATGCTTGCCGTCTAAAGAGTACTTTTTTTCAATAATAATTTTTTCTTCAATAATAATAAATAAGTAGTTACACGAGCTACAACCATTTTTTTATTCGGCGCCGTTTTCAAAAACTGACTGTTTCATTTGAACATAGGAGTAGTGAATCAGTAGATAACAGTAAAACCCATCGCAGTAGATATATCTCCACCGTTAAAAGTCATTGCGACAACAGTGAACTGCTATGTGAAACTGCCGCTTAACTGCGCTTAATAATAACAATAACAAAGTGACTAAACCCATTAAAAGTAAAAGCTAAAACTGATTTTAGTGAGCTTTTGGATTTACGATTTCACCGACAACTGTCAAACTGGATTTCAGTGAAGTTCACTAACTCACTTGATTAGTTTTGCATTTAAAATATATTGCACAAATTGTACTTAGTGATTATTCAGTGTAAGAAAAATCTCTATAACGTTACAAATTGTAGTTAATGAATTTTTCCATAGATTATTTACTTTAAAATACAGTTAGTGATTAAGTTATTCCGATTTTCTCAAAAATGTTGGTTAGTGAGTTGTGGCAGTAATAGGACGATATATATCTTAAATAAGCATTGGTACCAAAATACATAACAATATGTATAAATTTTAGGAAGAGAGGAGACTTGAATTTTTAATCTAGAATTAGGAGATATTGGAAAAGGCTGGTTTTTATCAAAAAGACGATAATTTCGTCTTTACTTAAATTCAAAAATTACCAAATTTTACTATACTTAGAGGCAATTTATTTATCCAAAGTTTAGTTTTTTTCAAAAATATTTACCTATTGATGAAGTTTTGTATACTTGTGTCTCATTTTAGCAAACAAGAATTAAATTTAAAAATCTAATCTTTTAGCATCGAATTGAATATAAACAGGTAATAAAACCAAAAATATAGGAAAAAGTTAAAAAAATGGCAACTATCTTCAAAAGAATATTTTTTTAAATTACAATTCATAATTTTCATGACTTTATTATTATTGAAGGATAACTTATAATTACTCATCGGTTATGATTTACAGTAAAAGAGATCGAAAATTTTAATCAATACATACCACAGCAACTGCTACTAAATTCGTATTATCCACTTGCAGATCGGTCGATTTAAAGGAAAGAAAAACAGTGAAATAAAGTACCAACGAAGCTAAAAACAGAAATGTTTTAATACTCTCACACATTTTCGAATAATTCTTGTATTATAATAGTTAAATCTCATGCAATTTTGTACCAGCGTCTCTTTTGTATATTTTTTGGTAAACAATGTTGCACAATCATATTTTATCTCTTATCAGACTAGAAAAGACTTAGGTACTGTCAATATATCTACTACTAATAATGTTTTACTATAATTATGTACTTTATTATTAGTTTAAAATTTGATAATTTTAATAAGATAAGATTCTAATTATAATATTTAGAACATAAACCCTCCCAACAAAAAGTTGTGTATATAAGTGCCGTTTAATTTAAATCGTTTATTTCGAAATGTTTGGTCTCGGAAAAAGGGACGTTACTTCTATTTTGTTCTATTTTGTACTAATACCCAAAATTTTCCAATGAAGTGTTGTCAGTGCTAAGTGTTAGTAGCTCCATGATATTGTTCTGAAGCTATTTTCTTGTGACGTTTAAAGTAATTACTATTTAAATGGGAATAAGCCACAATTAAAGGTTCAATTTTAGTTTCCACTTCAGAAATCGTTATATATATATATATATATATATATATATATATATATATATATATATATATATATATATACGTTATTGTGATATTCAAAGTACTGAGGTGCGCCAAGCAATTAATTAGCTTATTAATTAATCAATTAAACTTATTTAAATGATTCAGCTAAGATTCTATCACACTATTTAATTCTCTTATCTCTGGGTTTTATGATAGGTAAGGTCCAAAGAATACCGGAATAATAAAAAACATATATGATACAACATTATATATTGAAATAAAATTCACACTCAAATATATTCAATAAAAAAATATCTCATATAATGATTATCAAACTTTTGTTCTACGTACGTGAACTTTCAAAAATTGTTGGTATATACAAAATAAATTAAAATTTCAAATCAAAATTGTTGTTCTAAATCTTCTGATCAAAATATTCCTATCTTTTCTAAAGCAATTGTTAAAAAAATGTGTTGTTATTAAAGAAAAACTGACGAATAGTAAAATTATCTTTCTGATGATGAGTTGTCCAAATCCTTGTTCCTTGTAGCCTACACTATCTATTCTTAGCAGTCCCCTAGGTAATCAGCAATCTTACAATAAATTGTGCGAGCCTATCGTCTTTAATAATCTCCTTCAAATGCACGTATCGTTCAAATTATGCTAGTCTCTTCTCCTCTCAATAAACTGAATCTCTCGTTCTGGCCTGAACAGTGACTTTTGGAATATAAGTAGAAAAATATAACTTACAATATTTTACTGGATTAGCTTCTGTCAGATACACTTACTCCACGAAAACTCACAAACATTCACTTCTACTGCCTACTACTTCTGGGAAACCAACAGAAAACAACGACTGTTTGCCTTGCACCCTTGGAAAACACCTGATTTTTTTTCTCTCAAAAATCTAGCTAAACTCTCATTCTTACATACCTATCCCACATTTTTCAATCTCCTCCAATCAAAGCTCGTCACACATATCCCCATATCTTCATTTAGATAAGAAACAACACTTTTACCTACAATTATAAATTTCCTAAAACTATTAACATGCTAATCGGTTTCTACAAATTCTTAAGAACTAACGGAGAAATATATTTTCTAAATATTCTATTCTATTGTATTATTCACTGTACAAGTCCATTTGGAAAACCCGCTCGCATTGTTCATGATTTCACTTAAGCTCACTCACGTCACTTGAATATATTTTACAAAGAAAATAATTTATGCATATCTTTAAATTTTGTTTACTACAGGTAATCCAGGATAATGGACTTTCATTTCTTCGAAATATCTTTTATAGTTTATTAGTCGAATTATTTGAATTATTATATTTTGTACTTTGAATATATATATATATATATATATATATATATATATATATATATATATATATATATATATATATATATATATTAGCATTTGCAATTTATTGATTTTTTGGTGTATATTGGAATCCCCTAGTATATGTAATATATTGAAATCCCCTCATATATGTTTAAAAAATCAAATAGTATTTTAATGCATTTCAGTTACCTATTCGTACGTATTAAAACCCAAATATGTTTTCAATTCCTTCTTAAGTTTGCTCGAGAATATAAACCATTTAATAGTTTGTTTATATTTTACAGATATTATTTCTTCGGTATTTCTCTTAATGTTTTATTCGAACTGCTTGAATTGCGTTTTCTCATAAAGGATTTGCGTTTTAACCATCGTTTAAGTGTTTTGTTATTTTAAGTTATGCGATCAATGTTTGAGGATAATTTCATGACTGTTGGTGAAACCGCTGTCATAAGCGTTTATAGTTTTATTGGAGTCCGAATTTTTCTTTAAATTCGTAATGTTTTTTGGTTTTTTTGTCTTTTGCCATGTGAAAATGTGTAGTGTGGTGGCATCTAAGAGCTCGGCGTGTAATCTTTAGAAAGCCGACAGATCTTGTTTGTGGAAAGTTATATGTGTTGTATTATGTTCTAAATTGAAGATTTGTAAAGTGTTACAACGATATAAGAGGCCATCGTATTTTTAATGAAGTTTTGAAAAGCCAAGCTTAGAAGATTGCAATTTTTTTAACCCGAAGCCCGATGATCCAGCCCAAGTTCAACACCCTTCGTATATTTGTTTGTACCTGGTCATTTAAACTTTAAAAGTCTGCTGCAAGGAAGAACCTTGCTGCTGCAAATTTGTTTGGGAGATACCTTCTCCTTGTGTATGTTTAAAACTCATTATAGGTGGGGTGTCCTGCTGTAGTATGACGTTAGTGTTCTTTTTTGGTAGCCTGTCAGGTATTCCTTAAATTTGTAAAGTGTTTTATATATTTTGTTTTCCAGTGATTTGAATTGGTTCATTTTTGGTTTGGTGTATTTGTTAGTATTATTACAGTTGAGTTACTATTATTGGCTGGTATAAACCCTACAATACACAAGAAAAATCAAAGAACTATATCTATAAAATAGCCTGTGAATGCAACCATTTTTATTTGTGAGGAAAACCGCAAGACTACGACGTATCAGGATAAACGAGCTTAAAACATATATCAAAAACAGTAACTTTGACAAATAACAGATATGCCAACATGCCTGTCTCAACAAGCTCTGATTATGATGTAAAGAGGCATCAATAATCATGAGAGAAACATACATAAAAAAGGAAAAATAGTCAATATTTTTGAGTTGCGTCCTTGAAACGAGTTTATTAGAAGATAGTTTATTCGATTTCATGCAATCAACTTTACCTTTAAGAATACACATGTAATGATGACAGTAATATTCTTCTGATAGTAATCATATAGTAAATCATAAGGAAAAAACCGGAAAAAAATATCTTATGGTACTCTTATCTCCACATGGTAGGTATTTGACTTTACGTTTAGTTTGCTCTCAATATTAACACTCAACTGGTATGATGGGCCAATATTGATCCGACAAAGTTTACGCCAACGGCTCACGTCATTGGCCAATTATGAATTCTCCTATTTTGTACGGTACTCTCAGTTGACCTCTGAATATTGTGCGTGCGGGCGACTGTTTTCCGAAAACACAAGATTCGACCTATGTAGTATACCTTTAGTGACACTATTTTTGTTTGACTGATTCAATGTTAGAGGAATCAGAAAAGGAGCACGCTGAAAATAAGATCGTTTAAGAACACTGAAAATGAAATTGAGAAAGTAATTGAGAGAAACAAGGGCCTAAAATGTTTACGACCAAATTTAGGGAAGCCTCTACTCATTTCAATAAAGGATGAAACAGGAAGGGAAGAAAGGAGAAAAGATAAGATATCGGAAGAAGTAGAAAGATTTTATAAAGAGCTATACACCTCAAAGAAAGACGCAAACGTAAACACACAAGAATATATTAAAAAAACAATCACTAATGTAAACTCAGAAACACTGCCAAAAATAGAAAATTATGAAATAGAGGTAGCATTATTACAATTAAAGAACAATAAAGCACCGGGACCGGATGGAATCCTTGCTGAAATGCTGAAAGAAGGGAAAGAAGAAATCTTGCAAACACTGCGAAATCTATTTAACCAGTGTCTACATAGAGGAGAAATACCCGACGAATGGAACGAAAGTCTTACAATCCTGCTATTTAAAAAAGGAGACAAAAAGGACATAAAAAATTACAGACCCATCTCACTGCTGTCACAAACGTACAAATTATTCATGAGGATTATCAACAACAGGCTAGCACACAAACTTGACTCATATCAACCAGTAGAGCAGGCAGGATTCAGAAAAGGATATAGCACCACTGACCATCTTTTAACAATTAGGACACTGATAGAGAAAGCTAACGAATATCATTTAGATCTGCATTTAGCATTCGTTGACTATGAGAAAGCTTTTGATAGTGTGGAAATGTGGGCAATAGAAAGAGCTATAAACAACTGTAGAATAGATTCCAGATACAGAATGCTAATACACAATATATATAAGAAAGCAACAATGACAGTACAATTGGAAGAAAACACAAAACCTATACCAATTAACAGAGGAGTGCGACAGGGCGATGTTATTTCTCCTAAATTATTTACATTAGCACTGGAAGATGTTTTCAAAACAATGGAATGGACAAACATGGGAATAAACATAAATGGAAAGAAACTAAACCATCTAAGATATGCAGACGATGTAGTAATAATAACATCAAGTTTTGAAGAACTACAAACTATGCTAACCGAACTAGCCAAGGAATCTGAACAAATAGGCCTAAAAATGAATCTTACCAAAACGAAAACAATGACAAACACACAAGATAATAGAAACGTAATACTAAATGGAATCACAATAGAAGCGGTTAATGATTATATATATTTGGGACAGATAATAAAAATAAATAAGGAAAACCAAACAGCGGAGGTAAAAAGAAGAGTCAGATTAGCCTGGGCAGGATTTGGGAAATTAAAATGGGTCCTAAAGAATAAGAAAATACAACAGTACTTAAAAACAAGAGTGTTTGACCAGTGCATACTCCCAATTCTCACATACGCATGCCAAACATGGACTCTGACCAAAGCAAACATGGATAAGATAGTGAAGACACAAAGAGCCATGGAGAGAGCAATGTTGGGAGTAAAATTAAAAGACAAGAAGCAAAACATCTGGATAAGAAACAAAACAAAAGTCAAAGACGCAGGTCAACATATAGCCAGGCTAAAATGGAGTTTCGCAGGTCATAACGCCAGACAAACAGACAATAGGTGGAACAACACGATACAACATTGGAGACCATGGACAGGAAAGAGAGCAAGAGGACGACCCCAGATGAGATGGGGAGATGACATTAGAAAGATAGGAGGAATACACTGGAAACAGAAAGCACAAAACAGAAGCGAATGGAGGAAACTGGGGGAAGCCTATGTTCAAAATTGGACGAATTAAAGGGCAAAAGAAGAAGAAGAAGAAGAACAATTCGATATGGTTGAAAAAGATGAAATGGAAGAATTGGAGGTAGCAGGGCAGTATTTTTTGAAAAAGAATAAATGCAAGTACCTCCAGTCTGTGGAAAAACTCGAACAAAAAAACACAATCAGAACACGCATACCTGTGGTGATAAGTGGTGCATACGGAAATAAACCAGCCGAACCAGTATAATCATGGAATTTGATATTTGACGATCATACGCCAGATATTATAATATGATTTGACAATGTCTTACGCTGATAGGGCCCTTAACTGTCAATTTACAAACCATGTACAAAAAGCTAAAATAAAAGCCTTCATTAATCTTCTTTTACTGTCTGGTGCTTTTAACTTAAATAATGAATATGCAAGTTCGTTATGGGCGACAGATCTAACAGGTCGTGACATTTTTCGCACCACTATGACACTAAAATCCAGAACAAAATGAACGAATCCAGAATGGCGATAAACTTGCCGTTATTTCAGAAATATTTAATCTTATGATTGCTAACTGTCAATCAACAATTATTCTTGTTGTACATGTCAGTTGTCAGTTGATGACTATTGATGAAGTGCTGGTAACGTTTAGGGGAAGATTTCGATATAAAATAATGTGTTTGTGTAATGCTAAGACACATTATTTATTTATTGGGGAAGGGAAAGAAATTACAACAAAAAAACTGTTTCTAGAAATGTGTTTAATTAAAAATACACAAAACACCTTAAACAAAAGAGAGAACATTGAAAATCTTAGTGCTATATACAGTAATCTTCTTTTAAATAAAACAATATAAAAGTTATTAAAAGTTACGCATAATAAAGGGATTATTCCAAGTTCAAATGAGATAAAATTTATTTTTATTTGTGTTTTTTCTTTCTTAATTACTTAGTAACATAAACTCTGTTGCTTGCTTAATAACTGTAATATTATATCAAAATTTTTAATGAAGGTTTGCATAAACATAGACACTTCCTCTGTCAAACTCACCTAAAATAAATATAAAAAATAGAACAGACATGGAAACCTTAGTAATAAGTTTTGACAGAACGAAAAAGTAAATCAAATTTAATAATGTCATTATGTTAAGTAATTTTGCTAATTTTAAAACACAATCCTCACAAGGGTAAGCCTATTGAAGATATAACAACTTCATTTTTCTAATGTAATTTTTTATGGTAATTTTTAGTACGTTTAGTACGTAACAAACCTAAAAGAGTTTTACTTAAAGGCCAATATTGACTAATAAACCCAAGATATCCGTATATATGTATATATATATATATATATATATACATATATATATATATATATATATATATATATATATATATATATATATATATATATATATATATATAGTATCAGCAGGTTTTAAAGTATAAAAAGCTAAAGGAGAAGCGTATGATATTGTAATTTTGAAGTAGGATAAAACAATAATTAAATTAATTATGTTCCAATTAGTTAATTAAAACAAAAAAATATTTAATGAATTTTATTACGACTATGTAAATAAATTTTATTCACGACGCCAATTTTTTATTCATATGTTTTCTTATCTCAGGGTTCCTATTAGAGTTCAAAAAATACATTTATCTTCAATAGTGTTCAATAAGAAGAGGAGTAAAAGGAATACATAAAAAACTTAAATTTGTGCAATACAATTCAAATATAATAGTAAAATAAAACTTTTAAAACTGTTTATACAAATAATGAAATCCCTTAGAAATAAATGTTTCCCAAAACATATAGCTTTAACAAAAATATTACAATAGCAATTAGGTAGTCCAATATATTATATCGTCTTAGTAAATTTTTCTCTGTACTTTATTAAAATGATTGATTCTCTATCGAAAAACTTCTATCCTGGTTCTGTTTATAAAAACAGTCTTGTCGATCAAAAACAAACGCCCGGACTCACGTTTCTATCTCCTTTTGCGATTGCCTTATCTGCTTAATTACGAATCTCTCCGGGAATAATATTGCATTGGTACTTAAAAATGTTGCACCCTTTTCATCCGGCAAATCAGCTTTCAGAACTTACTGACACCAATACGTTCACAAATTCCATACTTTACTAAATTTTTTATAACGTTTAAAACACAAACACACACTTGTCGATTTAATATTTTCTCCTTCCCGTCCAAACAGCAGATGATCACCTTTTTTTCTTTCAAAATCCTTCTCGGCTCCCAATCCCTTCCATAATTTTCTGTTGACCAATCAAACATCCTCGACTCAATTCTCAAAAAACGCCAATACTTTCCAATTCCCAAAATTTTGTACAAAAATATCAGACAAAGACTTTCTACCTTCTAATTATACCGTCAATGACTTGTTTCGTGGTACCCGAAGTTAATCCTTAAAAAATGCAGGTATACTCCATTCGCTTAACTCGGTCATATTTTGACAGATTTATTCTCGAAAATCTACAACACAACAATCCCTACTTCTCAGTATTAATAGCTCAAGTATACTACTATTGCAGACTTTGTACTTTGAAAAAAGAAGAATTATTCTAAATCGTGGAAGTGTATACTAAACCCATGAAATTTTGGGTAGTATATATTTAAAAAATATATTTTAGTTGTTATAATTTAACATAACTATTTATTATATGGTGCAGATAAATAAATATTGATTGTTTGTAATTCTCAAAGTTCTATTTTATTTACTATTTAGTTTATTTACTATTAATATTGGCTATAAATAAGTGTGCTCGGTTGTATAGTAATTTCCAGCCACTTTTATAGTCTGTCAAAAGTAACTAACTTCGCAAAAAAAAATACTAAATTCACTAGACAGTTCGGACTGGGAATAGCGAACCGAGTATAGATTTGATATTTCAATATAACATTATATTTACTTAAATAATCTTAAATAAAAACCTAATTTGAAAAGTCCCAAATTTACTATAAATCTAAAATTGAAAAAGTCTTTGTTCTTCACAAACAATATACTTAACAACACAACAAAATTAAACCGTAATCTAAATATGATATAACTTTAACATGATCTTACAAAAAATTGTGTTTCTTCTTCTTTTTCTTTATTAATTTTTCATAATATCTTTTCGGATCATATCAATATATATATATATATATATATATATATATATATATATATATATATATATATATATATATATAAATTAAGGATCACTCGAAGAGGGGCGGGTTTTTCGGTCAGAAGTTGGAGAAAAAAAGACAAAGATGATGGCTACTTTATCTATTTATTGAAAACGTTTCGCTGTCCAATTTGATGGCATCATCAGTTCATCTAAAAAGAACAATATGAAAAACCTAACATCCAATGGAAAGGTATTAGGTGTGTTACCTCAAAAAGATATGTAGCAGTCAATGATATAAAAATTGTAAAGAAGCTTACGACAATGGGCATTGTAAAATTATGTTGTATAAACAATAAATTGAACTAAACATAGTTAACAATTTTCATAAACTTAACACAGAAAAAGACATGTGGTACTTATACAAGTATATAAAAAATTATGTAATTTTTTTATGTTAAAAAACAATTAACGTGTAGAAAAACTATGAGATCAAAGATGCACTTCCAACAGTAAATCAATAATTAAGATTTTATTTTGACTTTAGGTAGCATTATTGTAATGATTAATTAAAAATTTTAGTAATTTAAGAGTATAATGAGTATGGTCACGTGATGAGAATGGAGGAGGAGCGGTGGCCAAAGAAAGCCTTAATGTATGTTCCGCCAGAAAGAAGGAAAAGGGGAAGACCACCAAATTCCTGGAGAAGAGAAATTACAAAAGCAATGCAATCTAGAGACTTAGAAGAGGGAGATTGGAGAGATAGGAAAAGATGGAGGCTGAAATGCGGGAAGCGGCAATCGCCGTAGGACCCCCGTTTTATGATGAAGAGTATAATGAGGTTACCACTCTGAGTTTCTCGACTGCTGCCGTTGAAGTGATGGTAAAACAGGTGTTATAGAGTCACAAGGTGAAAAGACAGATGCCTTGAGGTCAACGCGTGACAGAACAGCAAGGTGTATTAATAACTACTCTAATACAATAGAGCGGTTTATTTGATAAATATGATAAATTTGGTCGACTACCTGCTTGTATAAACCAAAAAATGAAAGGAAAAGGTGGTTGAGAACCCCATTTTCCCCCCAGTGATCGGTTGTGATGAACACAGAACAAACAAGAGAGGTCAATCAAAAAATCATATATAAATAGTATACGTTGTGACTGGTTAGCCAGCCACAGGCGAAGGATGATTAAACTTCCAACAGTCCAAGGTTCATAACATTTGGAACTGGAAATTAATGGGGATTCTATGAATCCTTTATAGTAATTAATTAAACTATTTGAATAAAAACAATTAATACAATTATCCACAAGCAACATTGACATTAGTCATGCAATGTAAGTTGCATAAATCTGAGATAATGTAGATTAAGAAATTATTATTTTAGTTTATTTTATTTATTTGAAAATTATTTGAAAAGAAATTATGAAAAGAAAACACCTTAGGTGACAATTTTTATTTATAGTAAATAACATGGTAAGCCTAATTCTGCAATATTAGAGCATGATAAATTTGGCTCAAGTTACTAATGTCAGTTCTCTTATTCAGAGTGTTAGAGTGTTTAAGTATATAACATATTTCTAAACACTGTCTTTTAACTAGATTGCGTTTAGAACCAAGAATCTTAACTTCACTAAAATCTACCCTGTGTTTAGTGTTAATTGCATGCTGTGCAAGGGCACAAGTATGCTTGGATAAGTTGATATTACTGCGGTGCGTTATAAGACGCCCTCTCAGTGATCTCCCAGTCTGACCGATGTAACACGAGTCACACTCAGCACAAGGTATATGATAAATGACATTCATTTGTTCCAGAAGGGACAAGGGTGTTTTAGTTTTTGAAAATAAATTTCTAACATTCTTGGCATTCTTAACTGCAATTTTAACAGGTATGTTCTTCTGTTTATACAGTTTAATAAGTTTGTCAGTAAGTTGAGAAAAATAAGGTAAAGATGAGTAATGGGTGGTAGTAGTCCCAAGTGCAGTACTAGGCAGAACAGTGTCATTCATGGAATTATTTGATATTATTCTAAGTTGGTCACCATTGGGTATATCATTCAGAGAGGAACCATAGCTTTGTACAAAAAGGTATTTATTAATGAGAGAAGAAGGACAAGAATTCTTAATGAGCCAAACATAAAGCAAAGAAAGCAGAAGATTTTAATTAAATAAATGTATTCGAGATGAAGACAATAAAAGATGAGTTCACGGAAATGTTATCAGAAAAAGATAGAAAAAGTGCTTTTACTATTTCTTAAATGAAAAATTTTGTAGAAAAAGTAGAGTTAACGGAGACAGTAACAGCAATGGCAATAAAAAAAGGATTTGGTGCGGATGAGAGTCCTAAAGAAATATGTACAGCATTAGGAGAGTCAGGAGCAAGTAAACTAACAGGTTTATTTAATAGAATTATGGAAGTGGGAAACATTTTAAGCGAATGGTGAAGCAGTACCTGTTTAAAAAACAAGGGAGATATACAACAAGACACAGCACCATAAAACTATTTAGTCACACCATAAAAATATAGCAGATAGTAATTTATAGACGGTTGCGTAAATAAACCAAAATTTTCTATGTTCAATTTGGCTTTTACGCAAGGCAGATTACTAACAGATGCGATTTTCATGATCTTGATTAAACTTGAGAAAGCATATAATTGATTTCCTCAAAAGATTCTCTGGTATGTACTGAAGACGAAAGGAGTCGCCAGTGAATATGTGAAGCTTATGAGAGACATGTATAAGGGAATAACAGTGTAAGAACACGTGTAGGAACAGACGTAAAAGCTCGCCAGTGATATTTATGCCTATCCAGTTCTTTATATATCGTAACCACGACATTTGTTTGCGATCTACTCCTTTCTTGTCCTTAATTATTTCTTGGATAATTATTTAAGGGATTGCGTATTTTTGCCCCTCAAAATATGACCCAGATATTTAATTTTTCGTACCTGGACTAAGTTAGGTAATTCGTTCTCAGTATTTGCCCTTCTTAAGACTTTCTCACTTCTCATCCTATATCTGTTCATAGTATGCGAAGCATTCTTCGCAAGGTTTACATTTTGAAGGCCTCCAATTTGTTAATGGAGGATATTTTTAGTGTCTATGTCTCCATGACCTACATCAATATCGACCATACATAGAATTTCACCATCCTGTAGCGAATATTGAAAAAAATATTGCGGTTACATAGTAGCGGTTCAAATTTAATAAAAGCTTGTCTTGCTTGTTCGGTACGCCATTCTATTTCCTGTTGAGGATCCCATTGGTCAATCACTATCATTCCCAAGTATATAACGCTTTATTTACTTGCAGCTGTATTCTTAAAGGGGTATTTTTTCATATTGTCATGCATTTAGTTTTTGCAGTATTTATCTTGAAGCCATATATTTTTCCCTCGGTATTTATTTTATTTAGCATCCACTGCACAGCATGTTCATTGTCTGTGATTATAGAGGTGTCGTCAGCGTAACGAATGTCATTTATCGGGTACCCGTTGACCTTTATACCACACTCAGAGCCTTCGAGTGTCTCTGCAAAAACATTCTGCACATAGAGGTTGAACAGCACAGGAGACAAAATACACTCCTGTCACACCCCTCTTAAAATTTCAAATTCCTATGTGTTCATTGAGTTGTTCAGCCTTACTCGTACTTTTTGATTTCAATAGAGGTTCAGAATTACTCTTACATTTTTCTTATGAATTTTAACGTTATCACCTCCCAATAGTTTAATGGCTTTCATAGTTATACTATTCTGTCCAGCGCCTTGCTCAGTTTTGCAACCTTTAATAGTATATTTCAAATTTCAGTAGTAGATTCAGTAGTTCGAGTAGATTCAACAATTGTAGTTGCCGAGTCAACTGAAGTCGAACTCATATCAAAAATGAACTTAGTAGCACAGGAATTTACAACCTGCTGTAAAAGGAACTCTTTAATGGTAAATTCAAAGAAAACTATTTATATGCAATTCTACTCGCGCTGTAAGCCATCCCATGGTTATAAAATCACAGTTAGTTCTGAGGAAATACCTTTTAGTGATACAACATTATTTCTTGGTAGCATTCTAGAAAGTAATATGACATGGGATGAAAATGTCACTAAAGTCTGCAAAACAATGAATAAGGATTACTATGCGATCCCTCAGTTGAAAACTCTATTTAACACCAATCAATTGATAAGTGTATATTATGCATTGGTTTGTTCATATATGGCCTAAAATGTTGTCTTGTGGGAAACTGTACAAACTCTTCTAGAGTTTTTATAACTCAAAAGAGAATTCTTAGATTGATATTCAATATTGATAATAGACAATCATGTCGTAAATATTTTATTAAACACAGACTGTTGTCTTTTCATGCTTTATATATTTATAAGTGTATTATTCACGTCAAAACCAAATTTCAAAATTTTACCCTCAACTCTGACTTTTATAATTACCCGACAAGACACGGGAGGTTGATAAGCGTGGGTAAACCTTCCACAACTCTCTTTGAAACTAGTCCTGATTTTGCAGGATCTAAATTTTACAATTATTTGCCAATTACTATAAAAAATGAAAATAATATTCAAAAATTCAAAAATAAATTAAAAGCATGCTTGATCCAATTACGCGTTTACAACCTAAATGATTATTTTGACTTAATAAAAGACTACAGGGAATGAGGACCGACGGGTTCAGAGACGCTCCATATTGCATATTATCTTTTTTTATATCAATCTATATTTTATTGATTTTGTTTTATGTAATTGACCTATATAACTTGTTGAGCATGCTTTATGTACTATATGACTTATAATTTAGTAGTTGACAGATTCGGTCTATTACCTATAAATAGGGACGAAGCATAATGTGTCCAGATTTTAGCTAGTTCTTCCTGGGTATGTTATGTACGTAGTGTCCTTGACTGTCTCATTTTGTCTCATGGTGTTTCTTGTATACACTCGAAATTTTTTTAGCCTTTTTACGTAGTCCAAAGTTGTGTACCCCTTTACTTGTACTGATACCAATTCTTTACACAGCTCTTTCATTCCTATGGGATTTTAAATCCGTATCGTACGTTGGATTTCCTTGTATTTATATATATTGATTCTAACCTATTTCGTGGTGATTGCGTTGCTCCATTATATCAAGTATCTCTTTCGTCATCCACTCGTTTTTGTGATGAAATTAACTTGTATATTTCTCAGATTATCGTTGATGTGCTTACTGTATGTAGTGATTCTTCATCTTTTAATTATTGTCTTGTGTTTATGTATTTTTTATTAGATGGTTTTTTAAGCTTTGCTAGTGGATGCCTCACATTTGTGGTTAAACGAAATGTCCGTACCGATTGAATATGACGAAATCATGTTCTTTGCAAAATTGAATTAGTAACTCTTCTCGCTTATTTTAGTTATTACTGTGTTTGTAAAAGTTATGTATTCTATAACCGATATCTCAATTCTATTATTAAACATTATTAGTGCAATTCCATGCCTGTGGTAATTATTTGTTGCGTCGCTACCGGAATACTACACTGTAAAGTTATCTTTGTGAGAACTACCTAAGCCAGACCATCTTAATTTACTTACAGCCAATGCTTTCACTTATGTAACTTATGTAACTTTTACAAGATGCAAATACTATTGACGTTCCATGTCACTACTTTATGAATAAAATCTTAAAGTCGAACCCGGGGGATTTAATTTTTGTCCGACATATAACATAATTATTCCAGGGATATCCATTGAAATCTTTAGTTTGGTGGTTTCCACTTACCTTCTAAGTTTTTATGCCCTTGGCCAAATTTTGGCTCATTTTGGCTGTTGATCAGTAAGTGGGGGATTGCTTATACCGGTAAACACTCGGACGTCAGAGCATCGTTTGTTATCTAGCAGGATACCAAATAATTACGATCGAGATCATCACACGAGCAGGTGAGGTTAAAATTTGGATAGTAGAGATTATACGTTGCTCATCACTATCCCTTACATCCCAGATGTAGGCTAGACTGGTAAATTTCATGTTAAAGTAGGATTGACCCAAGACTTAGAGCTAAGTCCTTAATTAAATTTATTCTTATTAGTGTGGTATCAGATAACAGCGGAACTACAAGGTAATTAGTAAAAAATAGTGAAAGTAGGTAAAAAAAATCTGGAACACTGGGTACAAACTATCGAGGAAAAAGTTTTAAAACTTAGTGGAACAAAAAAAGAGTGTTTAAATTGTTCCCTTAAATACGCAGTTACTATAAATAAAATGATATCTTTAGATGGTAAAATAATTGTAAGAAATAACTTTAAGCACCTAGTATCGGTATTACAAAGTAATGTAAGAATATATAAAGATGTAAGCAATATAATCAGAGTTGGATAGATAAACTAGAAGAAAATGAGTGGTGTGTTGTGCGACATTAAAATTCCGATAAAGATAAAGAAACAAAATTCTATTAACATCAATAAGACCTGATAAGATGAATGAAACAGTATGTTTGACAGTATAAAAGAAAAAGGCATAACGTCTGCACGTGATGGAAATAAGAAAACTTGATGACGGATAAATGGACTGACAAAAAAAAATTAAAAATAAGAATAGTAGGGTAAGTCTAGATGCCAAAATGATAGATAATAGGTTAAGATCCTTTGATCATATTCAATGTCGATGTTCAATGTTAATCACCAAATACGAAGAATTGCAGTTAAGTGGGTTTTTGAGACAAATAAGAAAGGAAGACTAAAGAAGATCTGGCGAAGATACTGGTCGGTAACGAGGATTGATATTGGTATGATTTAAAATAAAAACTTATGGAGAAATGGTAAGCCGACCCATCGTGGGGATAAAGGAAAAGGGAATTATAATTCTGGATTTAATATTTGCTTCGATTTAGTAATAAACTATGTCTTTATTTCGTCGTCTCAGGCTTCTTGGTCTAGGATATACTCGTAATTTCGATTTCCATGTTGTTTTCATAAATCAACATGTTTTTTACATAATTTATTTATTGTAATCTGTTTTTATAAATAAAAAAACAATAATCAATAAGATTATCACGTAATTAACACAGGGGAGATCCGTCCAGTGACAAAAATCCTTTAAGATAAATATCTAATATATATGAATATTTGAAATATAAATAACACTTTAAAAAGTCATTTACTAACATATTAAAAAATAGCAATAGTTAAAATTCACACACAATTATAAATTATAAGGTATATATAGTATAAGTTGTAGCTGTAAAATGTTGGAGTATACGTTGATGTATGTAAAGGTATAGAAAGGTCTAAGGCATCACGGCGGTTTAGTCTTCCTTTCCTCGGTCGCTTAAGTAGGTCTTGGGCAAGCGTATTTGGATGGTTTAGTAGTCTATTTTTGTAAGTGCCACTGAGTAAGATAACGGTGTCTTTAATATTTTGGATCTGAAGATCTCGATGTATAAAATAATTGGTCACATACCACGGTGCATTGGTAATATATCTCAAAACTTTAGATTGGAAACGGTGAAGTTTCAGTAAGTGAGAATTAGATGCTGTTCCCCATATCTGTATACCGCAGGTCCATACTGGCTTTAGAATACATTTATACTGTAACAATTTATTATGTAGACGTAATTTTAATTTTTGGTTCATGAACAAATACATTTTTCTGTATATTAATCCTAGTTGCAATCTTTTTGTCCAGATGTCCTTTCCCCAATTTAGTCGGCTGTCAAAATGTAGTCCCAAGTATTTAATATCACTTTTTTTGGGTATTATGGTATTGTTTAGACGCGCAGATAGTACACTCTCTTTGTCTAAAGTAAATGTTATATTTGCTGATATGCTGCCATTTGCTTTAACTCGCCAAAGTTTTAACCATTTCTCTAGTTTATTTAAATGAATTTGTAAATTTTAACAGGCTGTAACAGGAACCAAGCTATAAGCCATAATACAGTATTATCTGCATAAGTAGCAATAATTGTGCTGTTTACTCTTATGGGAATATCTGCCAGTAGAGTAAGTATAAAGTTGGTCCCAATATACTACCCTGAGGTATTCCCCATAGAATTGGAGATATGTTTGATACTCCTTCATTGTATCTGCCTGAAAATATCGATTGGTAAGATAAGATCTCAGAAGTGCATACAGAGAATGAGGAAAGTGAGTTTTTATTTTAGATAGCAGCCCCTCATGCCATACTCTATCAAATGCTTGTGAGACATTAAAAAGGCTGCAGTGCAGTATTCTTTCTTTTCAACTGCATCTCTTGCTACTTTGCCTGCTTAATTGTTCCATGTTATTGCCTGAATCCATACTGATAATCTTGTATTAACGTTTGTCTGTCGATTATAGACAGACCATAAATCAACATAATAATTTTTATCATCTTAAACTAAATAACAAGGTTTAAACACATGCTATATTTTATACGGTGGTTATAAAAAGTTTCATTTATTCAATACATATTAACAAACTTTAAAAACTTTGTATCTCCTTGTTAACTTTACCAATTACATAACGATAGAGTAGAAGAAGAAGTAGTGGAATTGAAGGACTGCTACATTATACCATTAGTATCTATGATATCGTAGTTACTCTATGAATAATTAATTATAGACATTGTTATTAATATTATACTTGTTAAAAAATATTTTATTTTAGTTGTTACATTCAATGGCCCAATCTTCATAACTTACTGTAATACTTGACAACTTTTTTTTAAATATAGAGTAATCGCAATCAAAGCTACAGTCCATTAAATTGATACCACTTATTTTGTCTTCAGTTTTATAATAGGTGTTAATAAAAAAGGTTCCATTATTGTCTTGCTTAAGTTCCCAAATTAAAGTCTCTCCGAATTTCACTGGTTTCCTAAATGCTTTCATTGCTCCAAGTGCAGCAGATAATGTTGTATCATGTGCCGATACCATAAGAAATTTTGGCATGCTAAATGAAGATGATGTGACGAAAGTATCAAAGAGGTCAAACATATATTGGTAGAAAGGACCAATGCGAAGTCTGGCTATTTCGGTTGTGGAGCTAGGCAATCCGTAAACAACAGCTACAACAAAATAAAACATATATTTTAGAACTATTTTACTCCTATTGTTCTAAAAAATATACACAATACATTTTATTTAAAACGAATTTTTTAAATGGAAATTTATTACCGAATTTTTACAAAAAAATCCAACTGAATAATGAAGAGAATAATAGAGAGACACCTAAAAGTAAAGATTATTATAGCGAGACTGTAAGTAAAACACATAAGATATTTCTGTCAAATATTAAAGTAAGATGATAATCAAAGCCAAAATATACATATCTAAATAAAAAAATATAATCGATGTCAAAAGTAGATAAAAAACTAGTAAGACAGAAAATGAACTCTAATATACTTTTAAAAAATATCGCTCGTAATCTAATGTTAGAGATATCGTATTTACACCACTTGGAAAACTAGATAACAAATTCGAGAATGATGTTACCTTGTGGTGTCAAAGAAAATCTCAAAACATTTTTTAAAATATAATAGGAATATTAAAATTATATAGTCTAACATTTAATGGATTTGATTGGGGAATTTTACTTTTTTTTTGCATAATGAAACGTAATATAACTGATTATCACGAAGAGCGATTTGTAAAAAAACTATACTTGCTTAAACAATGACTTCAAGAGTAATTTAGCAGATTGCATTCGATTGTCTGAATCTTAGATTATAATGAATATTAAAAAAAATTGAGGGATAAAGGGGTAGAATGCGAAAGCATGAAGTTAATTCCACTTTACTCCAATTAGCTTCTTCTACTTAAATCTGAATCTCACCTTCACGCTGGAGTCCCCTGTAAACCGAGTAACCCAACTGCAGATCCAGTATCCAACCCGGCTGGAAAGTTTGGTCGGGAACTGACGAGAGCGGGTAAAATGGCCCTCCGAAAAGGGGGTTTGGCGTTGGGTTTACTACCCAACCCTGTAAAAAACAGTTATGAGAGCTACAAAGAAAGAGACCGGACTGTCTAACCTACGACAAAATCGCAAATAAAACAAGGATAATGATTTATAAAAAAATTGCACGTGGAACGTAAGAAACCTTTATTAGCCTGAAGCCATGGCTTTGCTTATACAAAAAATGAATAAAGCCAAAGCAGATATCCTTTTTTTACAGGAAATCAGATGGACGAGCTCAGACATCCTGAAAAAAATTAACTGCAATATTTACTACCGTGGATATCCTACCCGACACGAATTTGGTACCGGATTTATTGTAAGCAACAAGGTTAAACATAGTGTAATTGATTTTAAACCGATTGATCCTAGGATATGTCAAATTAGACTTAAAGAAAAGTTCGCTAATATAAGAATTATTGGAATCCACCCTCCAACGAAGGAAAAAGAGGATGATGAAAAAGACATGTTCTATGAGGCACTAGACCGAGAGTACGATAAGTGTCCAAAGAATATATTTTTGCGCACCATCGGAAAAGAGAGCCTATACGTAGACTCTAATGATTACGGTTTCAGAATCATAAACTCTCTGATGTCGAAGAACATGGTAATAGCTGAGACATGATTTCCTCATAAAGATATACCTAAGGGAACTTGGAAATCTGATAATGAAACGATTAACCAGATAGATCATATACTCATCGATGTAAGACACTGTTCTACGTTATTAGGTGTTGTGTCTTTTAGAGGAGCAAAACACTAACATTAACACTTTTTAATTCAAGCACTATTTAAAGAGAGAATATCCAATTTAAAAAAGGAGATCGGTCAAAGGAGAGAGAAAATCAACATTATTAACTATTATTAAATCAATTATTATTAAGAAAATCCTTAAATAATAGCCGCCGAGAATTTAAACAGCGATTAAAAATTTGTATAATAAAGGCACTAAAGGTAAAATTCTACATGATAAAAACTCAGTTCTTAACAGATGGGTACTACATTTAAGCGAACGGAACCGTTTATAGAATCACTGTTTGATCAAGTACAAACAGTTGTTTAAAAAAATCGTTTTTCGAGATAAACAAATTGAATAACTTTTTGAAAACTATTTGGTCGATCTAGCTGAGATTTAGATAAATAAATCATTAATTGCTATAATTTCAAGCAGTTATATTACTTGTCATTATGTAAGAAACAAAGTTTTTAACATTTATGGATTACAGCAAAAAAGGTTTTTTTTTGCAGTTATCGCGTTCACTTGCTTATGTATTTTAATTTATAAACTCGAAAACTACCTAAAGAACTTTTTAAAATTTAAAACTTTTATTTAAAACCTTTATTCTAAAATGCATAAGAAACGTGGTATAGGCAAAAAATTACGTTTTTACTATTAACCATTGTGTGCAAAAAACAACGCAAAATCAGCTTTAGGTCTTTAAGGATTTGTCATCACGTCATCAGCTATCTCTTATACACCTTTTAGAACATTCAAAAACATGTATAAGATTTTTTTTTTAGATTTTCTTTCTTCCCTGGCCTATATGGAATAATAGAGAAATTGATTTTTAAATGAAATTAAACATTTTAAAGTTAATAACGGAAAAATGTTTACGATATGACGCTTGCTTCATTATTTTAATACGAGAACTTTTAACTATTTTATTTAGGCATGTGGGATATTAATAGAAATTGGTCAAAGAAAAGTCATTGCATGTAAAGGCCGTATGACACTATCCATTTTCTTGTATCATTTCTTATATCGTTTCTGATATAGAAAGTTATTTATGTTTTCTTGTATCGTTTCTTGTAAGTACATTTTTGCCCTGTATGACACTATGCAAGTTCTTTTACCAGAAACTGTATGTGATTTGGCACATGATTGGTCGAAATTTTGACACCTATAGAAATAGAACTGCAGTACCTGAGGCACCGAACAAGGGCCTGAGGAGTGAGCACCCGAAGCTACTGGGGACTGAGAACATATGCTACTGATTATTTTTAAAAATACTGTGGTGCAAAAATGAAAGAAATAAAATGTCCCAATATGAAAACTAAATTGGAAACCACAATTTTTGAAGATATTCAACAGGTTGTAATGGAAGACAGAAATAATAAATAATTTGGTTGTAATAATTTATTTGTTTTTTTTTAATTATGTGTTTAAATGGTATCCTCTTGAAACTCTACTCTCTTATTTGGAGATATAAAATAATCTTTAAAATCATCACGAATTTTTAGTGCGGTTATGTATTGTTTTTAGTAAAACATCTCCTCCTACTTTCAGTAGTTCCGATGCTATTTGATACAATCACTGTGATTTATTGTTTTTTAATATGGCTACTGATGTTCTAATCTTGGTTATTGTTGGTGGGCACTTTTCTCTGATGTCTGTTTGGCCTAATTGTATGTAAGTATACATCAGAGATACTTACATATCTCTGGTATATATCAAAGTTCTCCTCCAGCCATAGGGAAATAAAAATAATAATTATTTTTATTTCTCTATGCCTCCATCCGCCAATATGACATGAAAGAAGTTTTACGTTTTAGCGGCTTTGCGCACAAATTGGCGCATTTCTTGTACAAGAAAATGCAGCGGACACAAATTCTTGTATCGTTTCTGATATAAGAAACTATACGCCTGTATGACACTATTCATTTTTTTGTTATATCAGAAACGATATAAGAAATGATACAAGAAAATGCATAGTGTCATACGGCCTTAAGATAAACGGGACGTTATATTTCTTGATGTTCGATGAGTTATAGTTTTAAAATTTGATGTCGTGTTCTCCTTCATTTTACAAAGTTGGCTTTTTCAGGAATTATTTGACCGATGGTGAATATCTATTTACAATATCACGATTGCTTAATTTTTTACACAAACTTTTAACTATTTTAACCAGGTAATTAGGAATATTAATAGAGCCTGGTAAAAAAAACAAAGTCATTGTATGTAAGATACATCGGGACGATATATTTTCTAGATTTTAGATAAATTGTATTTTAAAAATTTGATGCACTATCCATTATTTTAGGAAGTTGGCTTTTTCAGGAATTAATTGACCAATGGTGAATACTTGATCCAACTTATTGTGTATTATTTATAAAACAAATTTAAGTGATTTGTTTGAAATGCAATTAGTTTAAATTTTTGAGCAAACAGACTATTTTAGGGTTATCCATATGATTTGATATAAGAAGTGTATGAATCTTAAACTACTATCTCCCATATTTTAAACACATTTTGATGAAAATGCATATATACAGTACAACCACTGCAAGCGACCACTCATGAATCGATTTTAAATTCCCGATCATTAGAAATGGAAATTCCCGTTTTTCTTACCGACTATCCCCTTTAACGATCGCGAGCATCCATCATCGGAATCTCCTAGTACTAATCAATGATAAAATCGCCCTTAATAAAGGTCAATAAAATTTGACTGTTCTAGAGAAATATTAACATCGGAAGTTACAAAATCAATCAATACGACAAAGCCACGAAAAGCCTCAGGTCCAGATGAAATATACGTATAGATGATAAAACTGATCAATGAAGAAAATCTTCAGACGTTAACAATATTATTTAACAAAATATATACCACCAAGAAAAATAAAGCAAATAGATGTCAACAGTTCAGATTAATTGGCATGATGAGCCATTTTCTGAAAATTTGGTTAAAAATTGTACATCAACGAATATAGAGAGAATGCGAAAGAAACCTAAGCGACAATCAATTTGGATTTCGGATGGGGCTTGGTACAAGGGAGGCATGATTTGGTCTCCAGATATTATTACAAAAATGCTGAGATCAGCGAAAAGACGTGTTTCTCTGTTTTATCGACTTCGAAAAAGCGTTTGATAGAGTAAAACACACAAAACTCATAGAAACCCTAACACAACATGGTATAGACCATAACACTTTAAAAAACTAAATTAAAAAACTATATTGGGATCAAATGGCGTCGATCAAAATTGACAATCATCTGACATCAGAATTGCCAATAAAAAGAGGAGTTCGTCATGAGGGTCGCCTTGAACAACAAGGTGCTAAGAAGAATGGGTACTGAAAGAGAACTCCTAAATATTGTAAAAAACAGGAAAACGAGTTATCTAGGACATATTTACAGAGAAGAAAAATACAACTTCCTACGATTTATAATGGAAGGGCACGTGGAAGGAAGAAGAGGTCCAGGAAGAAGAAAATGCTCCTGGTTGAAGAATGTAAGAGACTGGACAGGTATGGACACACATTCGTTATTGAGAACAGCTTAAGATAGAGAGCAATTTGCTGTAGTTATGGCCAAACTTCAATAATGGAGAAGGCACCTTAAGAAGAAGAGAAATATAAATGGAGTACAAATTCCTTAATAGTAGGCGGATCCATAAAATTCATTTCTCAACCTTTTGAGATCTGGTTTTAACATTCTGTTCAATTTTAAACTTTTATGTGTTAAATAGTTTTGCCTACTGCTTATTGGTTTTTTCTGCTTGGCGCATAATAGTGTACAGTTTTTTACTGTGATATTATAGGGTTATTTTTGGAAAAAAGATTATGGCGGAAAAAGGAAAGACGACTTTATCAAATGCAAAATGGATACAATTACAACCGTTAATAAAACGTGGCGTAAGTAGTGGGAACTTGGCAGAAAAATTTAAAGTAGGCAAGACTCGAGTGACCATATTACTACAAAACAAAGAAGAGGTAAAAATTTGTTTTTAGACGGTGGTAACGCTAATCAAACACAACAAATTTTTAAAACCGGGGAACTTGCCAATGGCACTTGTATGTGCCTATAATTTAAGCCAAACCCTCGAAGTTGCGCAATCCCTAGAACTAAGTGACTTCAAGGTATCAAATGGTTGCTTAAAAAGATTTCGTCGTCGACATGATAGTACTTTCGAGATAACATATGGCAAAACAACTGATAATGTCAAAAACGTGAAATCTTGAAAAGAAAAGCTGTTTGCCATTTCAAACGATTATGCCCCAAAAGATGTGCATAATGCGAGCGCGACGGGTATCTATTATCGCGGGCTATTAACAAGAATAATGCATTGAGAAATAACAAGTATCCTGAAAGAAAAATTGCAAAATAACTAATTACAATTTTGTTTCATACAATCAATCAATCAATCAATCAATCAATATTCTTTATTTCATCTGACTTTTACAAGTATTGAAATGTGTCAAAATACAATCTAAAAAACTATAGGTACATAGGTAGTAAAAAAAAGTAAAAACTATAAGCACAATCATAAAACATAAAATATACATAAAAAACATACAAATTGTTAAAAAGATGCCTGCAAGTATTCCTCTAACGAATAGAAAGTGTTTGCCAGAAGTAATTTCTTAACTGTTCTCTTAAATACATAAATATTTAACTCGTTAACATAATTAGGTAATTTATTATACAAACTAACGCATGTTGGGTAAGGACCCTTGCCCACAACAGTCAAGTGACGAGCAGGGGTCACCAAATCATTTCTGTAACGAAAATTGTAGCCACTCATTAAGGAAACATCATTTCTGCAAATGAAATTACATCTGTGTGACTTTACATATACAACACAACTGAAAATATACAGCGAAATTACAGTTAAAATATTTAATTGTTTAAAAATTGGTCTACAGGAATCCAAGCGCCTTCTAAACGTCATGGTACGAATAATTTTTTTTTGAAGAACAAGCACCTCATTAATACGCGAGCAATTTCCCCAACAAACTAAGCAATATTGCAAAATTGACTGTACATGAGCAAAATAGTAAAGTTTCAAGATTTCTAGAGAGACAAAATTCCTAAGTTGCCATAGAACATAACAGTGTACAGACAATCTTCCCACTACATAATCAACGTGAGAACTCCAAGACAAATTAGAATCCAGATAAACACCTAACAACTTGGTGGAGTGGCTATTTACCACAGACCCATTGTCAAGCCTTACTAATGGACTCATCTTCATAGTAGAAGGTGAAAAGGTTACCATATTGGTCTTTGATCCATTTAAGATTAGGGCATTATTTAAACAGTAAAGACTCATACTTTTTACAAGACAGTTTGCTTTTTGAACTACATGAGAAAAATTATTGGAATTTAGTGCAACTGTGGTATCGTCAGCAAATTGAGTGACGTAACAGCCTGATTGCTGTTCCAAGTTTTCTCCTCGAACGCTTATTGCATCAGAAAAATTATCTAATGGATTCCGAACCAAACATGTTGAGCTATCGTTTATCAGTTGATTTAAATCGTTGACGAAAATCAAAAATAAAAGAGGGCCAATGATACTTCCCTGTGGAACTCCGGAGAGGACACTTTCTTCTGAAGAAAATATTATATTTCCATTCACATTAACCTTAATTTTTTGAAACCTTTTCGATAAAAAGGTTTGGATCCACTTTAACGCAGTTCCTCTAACACCACTATGATAAAGTGTTTCCAGCAGTATTGGATGATTTACAGTTTTAAAAGCTCGTGCTAAGTCAAAAAACAAACAGATAACTTTATTACCCTTATCAAAGTTCGATAAAATATGATTGCACAGCGCTAGTAGTGCATCTTGCACACTTATACCTTCACGGAAACCAAATTGAGATTTTTCTATAATGTTGTGCCTTTTAATATATGAGAGGAGACGTGTATGAAATGCCTTCTCATATATTTTTGAAAACACAGATAAAAGTGATAGGCCTCGATAGTTATCAAATTTTGATTTGTCACCTTTTTTATGTATAGGCACAACTAGAGCAGTATTTAGAATTTGAGGAAAAATCCCTTCCTGAAATGAAAGGTTTACTAGAAATGTTAATTGTTTATATATGTTATGAGATACATGTAATAACATAGAATACGGGATCTCATCCAGTCCAGCAGAGGATTTTTTTGAGATATCTTTAATTATACTCTTTATTTCTTCATCACTAACAGGATAAAGGAAAAGGGAGTGTATAGGCGAAGAAAGATTCTTAGGATTATAGTCAGGTGAAGTTTGACTAATTAAATTTTTTACGGAATTCGAAAAATGTTGACTAAAAGATTCAGCTATGTCATGAGGGTCATCCACAGAAATTCCCAAATTATTTTTAAAATTACTTGGGTATTTTGAAGAGTTTCGATTTTTACCTCCGACAGTGTTTCGATTTATGATGCGCCAAGCCTCAGCCGTACTATTCTGTGCATTTATCATTTTATTATTAAAATAAGTTTGCTTGGCTAACTTAACTTTGTATTCATGATTTTTTTTTAGAATGTTATACCGTATTCTGAGCTCATGACTTTCTGAATATTTTATAGATCTGAAAATGTCTCTAATACAAATATGGGGTGAAGAGGAGAAACCAGTTATCATAGGAAAAAGCAAAAATCCTCCATATTTTTTTGTTAGCCTCTTAGCAAGATATTATTCAGAATTAGATATGATATATAGAAACTATTTTATTAAGAGGCTTTTAACTTGTATTATAAAGTGATTTTTTTCTTTAAGAAATAGAGAAAAAATCAACACTTTCCTAAAGACAGATTTATGTGTAGTATAGATTTTTTTTATTAACACCTGTGCGGTATTTGTATACTGCTATCTGGTCACAAATGACCAATTATCAGTTATTTTCTGACCTAACATATTAACAGCAAATACTTAAATCTAAGGGTTTACCCTCTGGCTTACCCTTATTTTATCTATTAACTAATGCACTACAACTAACATGCAATAACTTCACAGCACTATAATCTGCTTTTTACACTAAACTGTTACACATTTACACTAGCTTAAATGGTTTTGTCATTATGAGTCTTCTCTTTAGTTCAGTGTTGTCAAGCAGCTGGATTGCCTCGACATTCACATGACTATGCAGCCTCTGCTCGTGGCGCTGCTGCTCTCTTGATTATTTCGATCACAGTTTCCATACCCAGGTCCTGATGGAGGTTGCAGTTATGAATATACCAAGGAGTATGAACAATGTTTCTCAGTACTTTGTTTTAAAATCTCTGGATAATATGTAGATTACTAGCTTTGGTACAGCCCCAGAGTTGGCACCCATACTGGCCTCAGTACTTGCTTGTAGATGGATAATTTATTATGAATTTATAATGTTTTATAATTTTTTTTCAATCAGTCAATACAATTTCTCATATCTAATATCAAGCTCCTCTCTTTTTTTTTTGACATGGAATTACTAGCGCAGCTTCGCATCTAGGGTGATGCCCAAGTATTTTGCTGATGTTGCATAAGGAATTCGGGTATCATTTATTCTAACTGGGAAGTTTTCTATTTTTTATTTGTAATGTTAGTGTGTGCAGATTTAGTCTCATTTAATTTTATTCGCCATTTTCTGGTCCAGTTATGTATTTTATTTACTGATAGTTGCAATTTATCAGTCGCTTCTTCACTAGTGTCTCCTATCGCTAGTAGGGCTGTATCATCTGCGAAGGTGGCAATAGTATTTTGTTTTAGCTCTGGAATTTCACACGTATACAATAGATACAGGACTGGACCTAAGACACTTCCTTGTGTCACGCCAGCTTTGATCTCCCTTAAGTCGGTGTACACTTCTTCCTGTTTTACTCTGAAATATCTATTCGCAATGTATGATTTCAAGATTTCTGAATACTGTTTAGGCATGAACGTTCTTAGTTTATAGTTTAAACCGTCATGCCAGACTTTATCGAACGCCTGTGCTACATCCAAGAAGATTGTAGGGCAGACTTTATCTTCTTCTAATGTTTTTTTCTATTATATTCGTTATTCTGTGAATTTGATCTATAGCGGAATGTTGATTTCTGAAACCTAATGGATGATTTGGTATAAGATTTTTTGTTTCTATTATTGGTTTTAATCTTTTCAGAAGAAGTTTTTCAAATAGTTTTGACATCACCGAAAGAAGTGATATTGGTCGATAGGATGTCACTTCATTAGGACATTTACCTGATTTGACGATCATAATTACTTCGGCTACTTTCCAGAGTCTGGGAACATACCTCAATCTAAAGGCAGCATTTATTAGGTGTGTCAGCTTAACTATGGCTTTTTTTGGTAGATTTTTTAATAATTCTTCTGTTATGAGATCATATCTTGGAGCTTTCTTAGGATTTATATTCTCTTTTATCTCTGTTGATACTTCTCTAAGTAATGTCAACGTTATTCTTTCTTCAGTTTGGAATGGTTCTTCCCATCTCAGTTCTTCACCATCATTGTCGTTGGGTTTAAACGTGCTTTCTAAATGAACTGCAAATCGTCCTGCTTTCTGTTCGTTACTTATAGCCCAGTTGCCGTTTTCCAACTTGATAGGAGGAGAATGAATAATTGGCCTCTTCATTCTTTTTGTTGCCTTTTATAAAGAATAATCTGTGTTCTGGTCAGCTGTTAAATTACTATAATATACTAATAATTAATTATTAAATTTTTAATATTCTGTATCTCCCTTTTTAGTTTTTGTGTAGCATTATTTAGACTAGTTTTGTCTCGTGGAGCTCTGTATTGCTGCCATTTTTTTCTTAACTACCTTTTTTCTACTATGAGTTCTCTGATTTCTTTTGGATAGTTGTTCCCTTTTGTTCTAGAAGTTATTGTGGAAGTATTTTCCCAAGCTGACTGTTAGATATTTTTTTATAAAAACTTCTAATTCGTCATCAAGTTGCCCCGTGTTTCTCAATGGCACAACAAGACTAATTTTGTGTTCAAGGTTTATTCTGAAGCTCTCCCAGTCAGTTTTTTTATTAGTCAATATTGGATTGAACTCTTTTTTAATCACTGTATTACTCATAGTTAAAATTATCGGTGAGTGATCAGAGTCCATGTCCCAGCCGCTATTGATATCCAGATAGTTAACTGAGATATTTTTGTAAACAAATAAATCTATCAGGTCTGGAATTTTGTTCCTATCGGTAGGCCAGTATGTTGGTCTACCAGTAGAGATTACTTCACCCTTTTGTTCCTTAACAGCTGACAATAGTTCTTTTTCTTTAGTTGTAGTTAGCCTAGAGCGCCAGTGGGTATTTTTTGCATTTAAGTCGCCACCGATGATGTATCTTTTTCCTAAAGTGTTCATAAACTCTTTATATTGCTCTCTTTTAATGAAGTGTCTAGGAGGACAATATATTGAAGTTATATTTAAGTTATGTGTTTTCGTCTTCACACAGACTGTTGTAGCTTGTATGTGCTCAGTTGCATATTTAAATTCCTCATGATGCAAGATGCTATCTTTAATTATAACAACGCTTCCTTCTTTAGCTGAATTATCTGGGTGTACAGTAGAATATACTCTATACCCCCTAAATTTTACATATGACTGTTTAGTGAAGTGTGTTTCAGAAACGAGACACAGATCAATTTTCTCAATATCTAGTACTGCTTGCAACTCGATCTGATGTTGTAACGGTCCATTTGCGTTCCACGCCATTATTCGAAGGTCTTTCGCCATTTCTGATTTTCGGAATAGCTCCTTTAGCGCTATGCTCTGGTCGGATAGCTCTGATATCGATTTGAGTTATTTTGTCATCAATCTTGGTAAGCTTTTCGAATATCCTTTTTAATTTAATTACTATTTAATTGAGAATAAGCCACAATCAACGATAAAAATACGTTTATTGACGTTTTAATTTCCACTTAGGAAATCGTTCTCAAAATAAAGTGGAAATTGAAACGTCAATAAACATATTTGTATCTTTAATTGTAGCTTATTCCCAGTTAAATAGTAATTAATTTAACATTAAGTACTAACACCTTAAATCAATGGCGTAAACACTAACTAACCGCCTGACAGACGGGTTTAACATTTTAGTGAATATTTTTTGATTTTTATATATCTTGATGCAAAAAAATATTGCAATGACTTACTGAAAGTATTAGTTATCCAAAAAATACAGTAATTAATATAGTTTATCTGTATTTATTAAAATAAAAAATATTATAACAAGAATGGATCGGTTTTTTGTGGACATTTTTACGCCTGAAAAAAATGTGATGAAAATTAAACAAATTAAACTATATTGATAAAAATTTATAATCGGGTTATGTAAAGAGTAAGAAACATTAAAACAATAATATTTTTAAAAAATGTTTACACAAAAAAAAACTGACAGTCACTAAAGTTGGTAGAGTTTAGCGCACTCCAAACAAATTTTTTTCGCACATAGGTTCGAACTGTTGAGGTTCATCTATATTCAGTATCTCGCATATGCTCAACTTTATTTTTCTAGGTATAGATGAACTTTCTAGTCTTCTGTGTAGCTGATTTTGGATAAGTTGAAATGCCAGTTTTTCAATAAAATTGGGCCTTTCTAAATGAGTATTATTTTTAAAAGATTCATAAAGAATATAAGCATTTACTGTACTTATATCAAACATTCTGAAAAATATAGCCATAGGCCAACGGCGAGTTCGACGACTACTTGTAAATTTGGCACATTTTTCATCCATTGAACCGACACCGCCCTTTGTTGAAATATAATCCACTATTATGTGTGGTTTTTTAGTATCTGTATCCTCAGTGGCTGCGTGATGAGATGATGATACCAAAATTACGGCTTTATTTTTATGTGTTGTGTGTGAAAGTAAAGTAATGTGCTTTGTAAATCCGTAAATTGCCGTTCCCACTTCTCGTCGTCTGGTGTGTAAGAAGATAGGAGGAATTTCTTTACGATTCTTACGGAGAGTTCCAATGCAAGTTAGACCTTTACTCCTCAATACCTCTACCAGTTCTATAGATGTAAACCAGTTGTCAAAGGTTATAGATCTGTTGGTCCCATAGAGAGGAGTAGTTAAGCGCATAACAGCCTGTGTCGGCTTACTGTATCTTTTCTGTTCCTTTATAAGTCCAATACCGTCAGAATTTTTTCCCATATATATATATATATATATATATATATATATATATATATATATATATATATATAAGCATTGAATAAATAGCTAGTTCGAGCATCAGTACAACACATAATTTTTATACCATACTTTACGGGCTTAGTCGGTATGTACATTTTGAAGCGACATCGACCTCTGAATCTCACTAGCATCTCATCAATACAGGCTGAAGTTCCCACAGTGTAGCATGCCTGACTGTTGTTATAAATTCACTAAAAATTTCGGAAATCGGTGCATTTCTACTAAACACTATTCTCTCATTTCTGTCTTCGGGATTGTCAAATCGCAAACATGACAAAAGGAACGCACATCTCTCTTTTGACATAATGCATCTCATTATTTCTCTACCAGTTCTATTAGTAGCAAAAATAGTATCTAGGTTTTCATTGTTTGATTTAAATAAGCATGTAAATGCTAAAAATCCCAAAAATGCGTGAAGTTCTGTCATGTCAAGGTCTTTGAGAGAAGGTGAATTTTGATTTTTGTACTTGGCTCTTTCTTTGCCGATTTTCACATTCGTCCATCTAAGAATTATATTGCAAATATTATCACTGAATAATAACTTCCAAACCTGCAAAGGGTCTGCACTATCTCCAATTTTAGCTGCAGGGCGTTATCCGGGTAACTGTAAAACTATATTCTGCTGTGGACGCCGGCCTTTATTTGAAGTGGGAGGATTTTTTGACCATTTGTATCTATTTCTACCATAGAAATAATTCCCTGTCTCCTCTGGATCGTCTTCTTCATTGCTTTGGTCAAAATTATCTTCTTTACAAGCCTGTTCTACCTCATTTTCATTTTCTGAAACTAAAAAGAGAACTTTAGGTAATTGTATACTATGCCTGTCTGCCGTTGCGTTTCTACTGTAGCTTACGGTCTACCCAGGGATGCGGTGTATACGCTGTATTGGACAAAAAAATCTTTACAAAATGAACAAAACGCATAGATCATAAGAATTTCTATTTTAATTTTACATATCAATACTTTCAATAAATATTTCTTCAACATTATCCGTTTTATTCACTTTGTAAAGATTGTTTTTTTTTGGTATTGTATACATGTGTTGCTAATCACCATATTCTTTTCTCAGAAGGGTTTGCAAAAAATAATGAAAGGCACCAGTGTAGACGAACTGTTTATTGCTAAGTACAATAAACATTTATACTACTATTATTTAGGAATATAACATAAACTACGCAAATTTATTTTCTTTACTAATATGCAAATAACACCCTAATATTTTCCCAGGGTATGCACAAATATGAACCCCTCTTTTCAAATAACATGGCAAGGTAGATTTACTTTCATTTCATTTTACATTGATTTTGCTCCAAAATAAATGTAAAATAGTTGTTACTTGTGAATAATTAATTTTTCCACAAGATTTTTCTTGCATATCATTATTTTGTGCATCAGGTAGATCGCACCCTTGAGGTAGACCACATACTAGAGTAACACCGAACTTTAGTACAATACATACATAATAATTCCAAGAGATTTGACTTACCCTCTATTTCCGATTCCGTTTCGTGATCGCTGTCAATAGCAACATTTCCATCACAAATTGATTCAACTTCGCTTATGTCGTCATCTACGTCATCAAGCCATTTCAAAAGCGTTTCCTCATAGTTTTTATCCCCATATTTGACCTTTTTTGACGTACTGGGTCCCTCATCCATTTTTAAATAAATAGTAAATAAATACGAACACTAACAACCCGTCTATCAGATGGAAATCACACTTTGAATCTAAATATCTTTAGAATAACAACCTGCAGCAAACTGCCCATCTCAATACTAATAAATAACAACCCAACTTGAAAAGTCAGGAACAGGCGACCTTCAAAATTCTTTAGGTAGGGAGATATCCCACTTTCGACCAGCGATGCCGTTTGAGAGACGGGGCGTTAGTACTTAAGGGTTAAAATGCCACAAGAAAATAGCTTCAAAACATTATCATTTTTAATGTAATATCAGTTTCTTTTTCTTGTTGCGATGATGCATGTCTCCTTGCATTCTTTGTTATATCGCTGTAATTTCTATTTTCACTGACCTCTGCTGTTTTTAGTTTTTTGATTTCAATAACCCTATGGGGCGCTTTTATAACATTGTCTTTGTTTGTTCCCTCGTTTGTTATTGTTTGTAATTTTTTACCTACATAACATCAGCGGTAGTTTGCAGGATGGTTTTCTCCACAATGAACACATTTTGGTTTGTTTATCTTCTGGTGGTTTTTCGCAATCTTTAGTAAGGTATTTACCAATACACATTCACAATACACAATTTTACACATCTTGGCTCCTTTTTACAGTATTTTCACGTGTCCGCAAGCCTGACATCTTTTACATTGTGGGACTAATCTGGAACTCCTTAATGGCTCGATTTCAACTCTCGTACTAAGTATGTCTGTTATGCCGTAGATTTTATTTATATCTTCATCCTGTCTAAATGATAGGATAAATGTATCCAGTGGTTTTTTAGTTTTCCATTTGAATTTCTTGTCAGTTTTAATGGCTTTATATTGTCGTTTTTGTAGGTCTTTTAATATTTCCTCTGGTGGCCATGTATGGTGTAATTTTTTAACAACAACTCTAATTGGTCTCTCGTGCTTATTTTCATAAGTGTGGTACGAAAGGTTACTCGTATTTAATTTGTCTATTAAAGCTCTGTAATGATCACTATTGGCTGTATTAATTTTTATAACTTCACTGTTTCTGATTTTCATAGTGAAGGTAATACCAGCCTCAGTAAGAAGCTTGCTCAGGCCAACAGCACTTCTATCTATCTATCTGCTTCTACTACAACCGGAGGTGGTGGTTTTGGTTTTTTGATTGGTTTTTCAATTTGTGATTCTGCACTTGATTTTTGTGGAGAGAGAGGAGATAATGAGATATCCATATTACGTTTTTTTTTAGTTTTCCTGTTTTCGGTTCTTGTCCAGCCCGTTTCATAAGCTAAATGTTCTTCATCGGTGCCATATTCAAGTTAATCTGTTTTTAATTTATTTTGTGATTCATCAGCACTTGCGGTTAACCCTGTATGTTGTTCGGCTTTTTCCAGCTGTGCTAATCTCTTTTCCATATCGGCGATTATTTGACTCAACCGTGAATTATCCATATGAAGTGTAATATAGATGCAGATGGTTTTCATCATCATCATCATCATCATCTTGGTGCTACAGCCCTTAGAGGGCCTCGTCCTTCTCAAGCTTTCTACCTTATTCTATTTTGTCCCTTGCTTGTATTTTCCAGTTGCCAACAACGATCTTCTCGGTATTTTGTGTTACCCTGTCCGTCCACCTCAGCTTTGGTCTACCCCGTCTTCTCGTTCCCACGGGTTGCGCTGCTAGAATATTTTTTATCATGTTCGATTCAGGTGCCTGCGCTTCATGCCCTGCCCACTGCAGGCAGTTTTGCTCAATTATAGTGGTAATATCTTTACCACCAAACGTATTCTTGTGGATATTCTGCAGTTCAAAGTTATATCTACGCGTCCATATTCCGTTCTCACAGACCGCACCAAATATCTTGCGTAGCACCTTTCTTTCAAAAATCGATAGAGCGGATTCATCTGTTTTAGTTAGGGTCTATGCCTCTGATCCGTATGTGAGAATGGGGACTATCAGTGTTCTATACAGCCTTATACGAGTTTTTTGAGACAGAAGTTTGTTAGCTAAGTACTTTGATAGACCATGATAACACCTGTTTGAAATTATTCTTCGCCTTTTTATTTCCTAAGATATGTTATTATTGGGGTTAACTGATGTCCCTAGATGTATGAACTCTTTGACTGCTTCGAAGTTTTGGTCATTGACAATTTAATCTGTGTCAACATTTCCAGCTCTTGTGTTTGTGTTAGTAGCCATGAATTTGATTTTATTTTGATTTATATGTAACCCCAATCGTTCTGCTGCTGCTACTAGCTTGGTTAGGATTTTTGAAGTTCTCGCCTTGGTCCTTGTTATAATCTCCACGTCGTCTGTATATGCTATAATTTGGACTGATCTATTAAATATTGTTCAACTGCTATCTAAATTAGCGTCTTTACGTACAACTTTTTCTAAGGCGACATTAAAAAGCTGACACGCCAACGCATCTCCCTGCCCTGCCATTTCGAGATGTACATGGTTTTAAAGGATGCATACTATCCCCTATGCTGTTCAATCTTTACTCGGAACTATTATTCAAGCAAGCCTTGGAAAACCTTTCCACAGGAATAAAAATTAATGGAGAACCAATATCTAGCATAAGATATGCAGATGACACTGTCCTACTGGCTGATACAGACACAAACTTACAGAGGGTTATAGACCACCTTAAGGATGCTTGTCGAGAGTTTGGAATGAAGATCAACGAAAAAAAAAACAAAAGTAATGGTGATCCAAAGAAAACAGAATATCCCCTTACCTATAAAAATAAATGGGAACATTTTAGAACAGGTAAACCAATACAAATACCTTGGCTGTTGGATTAATTGCAATCTGGACCCAGAACAAGAAATTAAAGCGAGAATTGCTCAAGCTAGGGATAGTTTCTTTAAGATGCGCGTTCTATTCTGCGATACACATATAAATATTAAATTGAGATTTAAACTTGTAAAATGTTTTATCTGGTCTGTTCTTCTCTACGGATTCGAAACATGGACTTTAAAAATAAAGAGCCTGAATAGAATCGAGGCATTTAAAATGTGGGTGTACCGTAGAATTTTAAAAATTCCTTGGACAGCACGAAAAACAAATGAAGAAGTACTAGCTAGACTCAATTTAGAAAAAGAACTATTGAGAACAGTCAAAAGAAGAAAAACCAGTTATTTAGGGCATTTGTTGCGCAACGAGAAATACTACATCCCTCAGTTGATAATAAAAGGCAAAATAGAAGGAAAGCGAGGAATTGGAAGAAAAAAATTGTCCTGGTTACGTAATATCAGAAACTGGACAGGACTTGGATTTGAGGAACTCTTAAGAACAGCTGAAGATAGACAAACGTTTGCCACCATAACCGCTAACCTCCATTGATGGAGACGGCACTTGAAGAAGAAGAATGGTTTTAAAGAGGATAATATTCCACTTGCACAGCTATTTTCCACTACCAAAGATGCATTAAATAATTTAGAATATTTCGCCTTGAGTAATAGCGATATCTCAACAGAAAGTGGAAAATTGACTATCAACGACTGTATTGAAGAAATACAAGAACTAAACAAAACTATTTCTAACTCTGTACCTGAAAAAGAAGAATCAGTAGTTTTTTAGTGTTAAATATATCAACACTGTTTGAAGCCTACGCAAATGTCAGAGATTTAGAAAACGTTTTTATTCATGAGAACAATTTTTACATATCCACAAATATTTAAAGTTTTTAAAAATAAATTAAAAATCATGAAGCAATCGTTAATTTTTTATTAAAAAAATAAAAAATTTACTATACAGTGTGTCCAAAAAAAGTATTTAACCTGTTCTTAAAATGATGTAATTGTATTCGTTAATGTGTCTAATAAATTGAAATTACGAATAATTAAAATTGTGTGTAATATGTAAAAAATAACGTTAAATGCAGATCAGTTGCTTTAATTTTCTTAAGCTCTCTCTTAAACGACCACTCACCATTGGAAGGTTTTACTGAAACAGACAATGTAAATAGACATAAGAAAAATAGATATTTTGTATACTAATGATAATTCTGTATATACCACAGGTAAAACAACAATATGCAGGGTACTATTCTTCAAAGTCTAGATAAATTATCAAAAACGACCTACTTAGTTCAGAAAATATGTGAAGCACCCACAAAACACACGCATAAATATATGTAGATCGAGGAATCAAATAGGGAAAATATTAACAAAATATATCCGTTATTCATTATCGATTATACTTTAAATATTATATATACAGTGTAAAAATTCAATAAATGTACATAATATTTCTTACCAGCTAATGTTTCCACAATATCTAAGTTTATGTTTTCAATCCATTCGGGTACAAACGAGCTATTGTAGGAATTGTAAGAATTCAAAACGCTATAAAGTGTCTTTATTTCAGGAAGTGATACTGTCCACCCTGTTTTATCGGAAACAAATTGGAATAGTTCTGTATAATTACGTTTGAAAGACGGATATGTTGCGTTCTGAAGAGTTAGAAGAATATCTTCGTACTTTCTAAAAATTATAACAGAAGTGAATTGATGTCATAATTATCATTCAGATAGCACTTTACAAAATATATTACAAGAATATAATTCATATAAACAAACATCATATAAACAAACTTTTTTAATATATTAGATAATATAATGATAATATTACAAGTTAGTATTATAACAATAATCTACTAAGACCAACAAAATATATCTGCCAGGAACACAACTACAACCAGTATACTGTCCTGTTAAGAATAGAATTCGTATCTGCAATTTTGAGTTTTTTTAGATTATAATGCCAACACATTGACAGCCAAATAATCTACCTATATGTTAAGAATGAAAGACCTATCTGCTGTTTAAAAATAAATTATTCCACTTTAAAATTTTGTCGGATCTGAATTTTTACAGTTTTTAAGGCAATTTGTCGAATCTTCATTTTTAAACATTTTTGGTCGTATCTTCACAAGACAATTTGTAGGTACGACAAATTTGCTTAACAATTGTGTAGTTTCTAACAATAGTCTAAAAATAGGAAGATCTAACCTAATAATTCAAAGTATTTCCGCCTTTCTAGTTTCTTAACCTAAAATTAAACGGTTGCAAGCGTTATTGAGCGTATCTGATTTTCAGTTATTTACTAGTATTAATCTTATTGTTATAGTGTTTTTAAGTGTATTTACATTAAAGTTTATTAACTGAACAAGTAACAATGGACAGAAATAGCAGAGCATTTAAAATGCTGCTTATTTTAAATAACCAAGAAAGAAAGAAAATACATAGTTTACGACGACGTGTTAAGAAACCTAAATTTTAGCATGATAATGACCCCAATTTTATTTTGTCAGATTCAGAGACAAAAGAAATTAGGGAACCGAAATTAAACAGAAAAGGTTTAAATAAAGTGAAGATTATTAGTGATATAACTTTAAGAGCTGCAAATGTTGTTCCTGAAGAATCGGATTACAAAGGGAAGGAAGAAGTATGGAAGACTGTCTTCCTTTTATTCAATAAATTTTGGTAGATATATATATATATATATATATATATATATATATATATATATGTATGTATATATATATATATATGTATATATATATATTATTATATGTATATATATATGTTAGGATTTTTATGTTTTAATGTTTTTGTACTTAGCAGTTGGTACAACTGATTTTATAAAAAAGAAGAAGAAGTTTGACTTGATATATAACCTATATATGACAGATGTATCCATGTGTGAAAAATAAAAAACAAAAAGTAAAAATCTTTATTCATCATACAATCCAATACCCTATGGAGTACAAAAAACACAACATTTGTTGATCCTTCGAGCGTGATACATCCAGAAACAGCTATTTTCAAAAAATATCCACAAGAACTTATAAAAATTCAGATTGAAGTCTTCTACATATACACACACACAGGAGGTAATCGTAAGTCATTCATTCTATTTCCTATTTTACCTTACTGATTATCCAACCTATTATTCACAATTTAGAGGCTTTAATCAATAATCATGTCTGATTTAGCAAAATGTGTTAGAACTAGGGGTTCAGTTAAAAAGCGGTTAACTTTGGTAGAAAAGTTTATAGATGTTATAAAAACATCAGAACCAGATAGGAAACCTTCATTAACTGATGCTACAATTAGAATTAACGAATTAGAGTTAATAGATAAAGACTTTGAAAGCATTCAATTAGAAATAGAGGTAAATTGTCCTGAACAACAACTTGAGGAGAACTATAAGGAGAGAGAACAATTTAAAAAGCGGTATTATGATACTCTAAGTTTTCTTAAGACATACATAGAAAGTATGTCTGCAAATCAAACTAGTAACAATTCATTAAGTTGTAATAGTTCTAATAAAGATCCATTACAAAATATTATTTTACCTAAAATTAAACTTCAAATGTTTAAAGGTGATTATGACAGTTGGCTGGAGTTTAAAAGTAATTACCTTTCAACAATACATGAAAATGCATCATTGACACATTCTCAAAAATTTTCTTTATTGAGAGCATCACTAGAAGGTTATGCAAAAAGTTTAATCGATCAAATTCCATTCACTGATAATTTATATCAAGAAGCTTGGAACACATTATTAGACAGGTTTGACAAAAAGTATTTTTTAGTAGATAGTCATTTAAATTCAATTCTTAACATAGAGCATTGTTCTAAAGAATCCTCAACCAGTTTTCGTAGACTATTAGACAATGTATCAAAAAATCTTATATCTTTACAAAACATAGGTATTAGTAAAGACCAGTTGTGGGATTTTCTAATTATACATTTAGTTTCATCAAAATTAGATAAAAATACTTTTAGAGAGTGGAAAGAGAAAAAATTTAGTGGTGAACTTCCTAACATGGAGGAATTCTTAGAATTTCTTAAATCAAAAGCAGACATATTGGAAATCATACACAACACTACAAATGTAAACATTAATCCTAGTTCTAATATAAAACCAAACAAAACAAAAAATCATTCACATTTTAATTTAGCAATTTCCAGCCATAACTCAAATAATAATTACAAAAAATGTAATTTTTGTAAAAAGAATAACCATACAATATACAGTTGCTCTGATTTCTTAAAGCTAAATATCAATCAAAGAAAAGAATCAATTTCACAACTACAGTTGTGTGTAAACTGTCTGAGGACAGGACATAAGGTTGAATCATGCTATTTAGGGCCTTGCAAAATTTGCAATGTAAAACATAATTCATTAATTCATGAACAATCCAATAATCCAACATCTACCAATTTATTCATACAACCTCAACATTCAAATACACAAATTCTATTATCCACTGTAGGCTTTTATGTTAAAGATACGGTAGGCAACCAACATTACTGTCGAGCTCTATTAGACAGTGGTTCACAAAACAATTTAATTACACAAGGGTTTTGCAATAAAATTGACATACCTTTAATAGATTCAAAACTATCCATAGTTGGAATTAATCAAGTAACATCACATTTATCAAAAAAATGCAATTTGACTATTTTTTCTAAAATTGACAATTATCAAACAACAATTTCATGTTATGTGATTTCCAACATATGCAGTGAAATACCTGCAGAAAAACTAATCCACCCATCTTTAATTATCCCTAAAAATATTCAATTATCAGATGAACAATTTTTTGAACCTGGAGAGATTGATATGCTTATAGGTGCAGATCTTTTTTGGGACCTTCTAACAGAAGGAAAAATATATCTTGGTAACGGGTTACCTATTTTACAAAATACTAAACTAGGCTGGGTTGTTTCAGGAAAAAGTCCTGTATCAACTTCATTATCCAGATGCAATTTTGCAAACACAATTTATTCAGAAGATGCTCAATTAAAAAGATTTTGGGAACTAGAAGAAGTACCTGTAAATTCAGTCTTGCCAAAAGATGAATCAGATTGTGAAAATCATTTTCACAAAAATACTACTAGAAATGAAGAGGGTCGTTTTGTAGTAAAGTTATCATTAAAACTATCTCCTGATGTATTAGGGGATTCATTCAATGCAGCTTGTACCAGGTTTGTAAATCTAGAAAAAAGATTTAATCAAAACAACAATTTTCAAATTCAATATTCACAATTTATTAAAGAATATATTTCCTTAAATCATATGACTAAGATAGATATGTCACAAGATAATCCTAATAAAACATACTATTATTTACCACATCATGGTGTTCTCAAAGAAGAAAGTCTCACAACAAAACTACGTGTAGTTTTTGATGGTAGCTGTGCTTCTTCTACAGGCTACTCATTAAACGATTTACAATACATTGGTCCAAAAGTCCAAAATGATATTATCAGTATTTTACTAAGATTTAGAATGTTTAGATATGTAGTTTCTGCAGACATTACAAAAATGTATAGACAAATTTTAATTCACAATGATCATAAGTCATTACAAAGAATTGTTTGGAGAGATAATCCAGAACAAGACCTTTCAGTTTATGAGCTAAATACAGTGACTTATGGAACAACTTCAGCTCCATATTTAGCAATAAAATGTTTACAAACATTAGCTCAAGAACATATAAATTCATTTCCATTAGCATCACAAACAATTCTAAAAGACTTTTATGTAGATGATCTACTCACTGGTTCTAATAGTATCTCTGAATTAATTCAAACATGTCAAGAAGTCTCATTCATTCTAAATTCTGCTGGATTTCCTCTAAGAAAATGGACTTCTAACAATCCAAATGTTCTTCAAACCATTTCCAGTAATGATGATTCATTAGCCATATTAAAATTAGGACAAAATGATGCTTCAAAAACATTAGGTATTTACTGGTACAGTCAATTAGATGTTTTAAAATATTCAATTAATAAAAATATTTATCCATTAACGAGTTCACTTACAAAAAGACAGGTACTCTCAGATATAGCACAAATTTATGATCCATTAGGTTTAATCAGCCCTTGTATAATTATAGGAAAAATAATGATACAAAAATTATGGTCATTAAACATGGCATGGGATGAACCCATTCCAGATGATCTATCTTTACAATGGCAACAGTTTAAAACTGAATTGTCAGAATTAAATCAATTATCCATTCCTAGATATGTTATAAAAAATGAGTATAAATTGATAGAGATCCATGGTTTTTGTGATGCTTCTCGTGATGCATATGCTGCATGCATTTTTGCACGCAGTTCAAATTCGCAAGGAGAATTTCATGTACAACTATTATGCTCGAAAACTAAGGTGGCACCACTTAAGTCATTAACAATTCCAAGATTGGAATTATGTGCAGCCTTATTACTTGCACAATTATCTATTCAAGTAAAAACATCACTATTCAATCTTCCTAATGATATACCATTTTATTATTGGTCTGATTCACAAGTGGTGCTCTGTTGGTTAAAAACAGATCCAAACTCTCTAGAAATTTTTGTGGGCAATAGAGTGGCAAAAATTCAAAATTTAACTTCTATCTCAAATTGGAGTTATACTAATACAAAAACAAATCCTGCTGATGTTGCCTCCAGAGGCATACTACCAAACAAATTAAAATACCACCATATATGGTGGACAGGGCCAGAGTTTTTATGTGAACCAAACAGTCAATGGCCTCAATATTCATTTAATATATCCAAATCAAAATTACCAGAATTAAAAAGGATTCCAACAACAATTCTTTCAAATATTTCTGTCAATTCGTTAGAAATATTTACAAAGTTTTCTAGTTATTTAAAGTTAGTCAGAACAATTGCATATTGTAAAAGATTTATTCATAATTCAAAAATAAAACCAATCAATACTTGGGTCCGTTACAAGCAATTGAAGTTGATCAAGCACTGCTAACATTAATCAAACTAGCTCAAAAGGATTCATTTAATGACACATTAATTCTTTTGTCTCATAAACCATTACCCGTAACCATAAATTATCTTCTTTATGTCCTTTTTTGGATGAGCAAGGTATTCTTCGTGTAGGGGGACGATTAAAATATACTAATTTACAAACAAATATTAAACATCCTATCCTTATAACTTCAAATCATCCATTTACTAAACTAATTTTTATTCATAAACATAACTATTTATTACATCCAGGGCCGCAATTACTATTGGCAACAGTCAGACAAAAATATTGGCCTATTGGGGGGAAAATTCTTGCAAAAAAAATTGTCAAGAATTGTATTCAGTGTTTTAGACACAAACCAGTTGCATCCATTGCCCCTATGGGTAGCTTACCTAATAATAGAATTTCACCATCTTTTCCATTTCAAGTCACTGGAATAGATTATGCCGGTCCATATAACATAAAAGACAGAAAGGGAAGAGGTGCAAAAACAACAAAAGGTTACATTTGTGTGTTTGTATGCTTTGTAACTAAAGCTATTCACCTTGAGCTCATTTCAGATATGACAACAGAATGTTTTATAGCATGTCTGCGAAGATTTGTTTCACGTCGGGGAATACCCAACCACATTTATTCTGATAATGGTAAAACATTTCAAGGTGCATATAACGAACTCAATGAATTGTACAAGTTTATTCAAAATAATCATAATACATTAATAGATTATGCAACTAGCAATAATATAAGTTGGCATTTTTCTCCTCCTTACAGTCCTAACTTTGGTGGCTTATGGGAAGCCGCAGTTAAATCAATGAAACATCATCTTAAAAGAACTCTGTTAAATTCTATTTTAACCTATGAAGAGTTTTTAACACTCATAATTCAAATTGAAGGCATTTTAAATTCAAGACCGCTCTATGCAATTTCAGATGACCCAAATGATTACGAGCCTCTGACTCCTTCCCACTTCCTTTTGGGCCATCCTATTACTTCTCTTCCTTCCTTAGACTTACTGGAAGTAGCAGAAAATAGAACCACAAGACTTCAAGCTGTTCAACGTTTGCAACAACAGTTTTGGAATCGATTTTCAAAAGAATACATCAGCCAGCTCCATCAACTATATAAATGGAAGTCTCCACAGTCAAAACTCTCAGTTGGGAGTCTGGTATTAATCCGTAATGACCACTTACCACCACAAAAATGGCAACTAGGTCGAATTTTGCAGCTGATTCCTGGTCCAGATGGTATTCATCGAGTATCCCTTGTGTCCACTACAAAAGGTGTCCTAAAACGATCTGTGAGACATCTACATCCACTACCTCTCCAAGATGAAGCTTCAAGTGAAAATTAATAAAGACAATTATCGTGAAATACACATTATTTATATTTTGAAGGTTCCCTTCAAAGGGGGGCTATGTTAGGATTTTTATGTTTTAATGTTTTTGTACTTAGCAGTTGGTACAACTGATTTTATAAAAAAGAAGAAGAAGTTTGACTTGATATATAACCTATATATGACAGATGTATCCATGTGTGAAAAATAAAAAACAAAAAGTAAAAATCTTTATTCATCATACAATCCAATACCCTATGGAGTACAAAAAACACAAAACAATATATATATATATATATATATATATATAGAAATGTCATAGAAGCCCCCCGACTATCAAGAGTCAGCAAGTTCCTAAGACCAGAGGCTATAAAGAAGGCAGGAAGAAGCCCACGAAGATTATTATTAGTTCTTATTTAGTTGTAGTAATTATCTCTGTAAGTTGTAACCTAATTTTGAAAATAAAATATTTTTTTTGAGAAGTTCAAGTGCTTGTGACATATTTGGCGCTGCGTGAACAGGATCAACATCGTACAGAAACATATATCAGTTTCCTGGTCAACTTTAGTTGTTTAACGAGACCGATCGAACCTTGGAGAAGAAAGAAATGCATTGGAAATCAACAGTGATCATCCTTATGTAAGTTTTTCCTTTCTTTCCTTAATTTTTATGAGCACTTTTAACAATATTTCTCAAAACAGTGTTGAAAATTTAAATTTATTATTTGACAATTTGAATTTAAATATTATTAATAACTCGTCAACTCCTAATTTAAGAACTTCCATTTCTTGTAATAAAAAATCCGTATCTTCTAAGAAAAATTTCAAAATGCCTGTTACTAATAGCGATATTGCTAGTCTGTGTTCCACGTTACCAGAATTTTCGTCTAAAGAAGATCTTTCTACTTTTATTAAATCTGTAGATAACTTGTTAACATTCTTAGGTACCCAAGAACTTACAGAACCTCAGTTATTTATTCTTAATACTCACATTGTATCTCGTATAAAAGGAGATCCGAGAAATTTTTTGAATTATTCTAATAAATTAAGCTGGACAGATATTCGTCCTGTTTGTTAACTAAATATGGAGATAGAAGGTCAGAAGACATTTTGGTAACTCAGTTATCGACCACAGTTCAAAAACATAACGAATCCTATGATCAGTATCATCAAAGAATTTCCACCAATTTAAATGATCTGCTCCAACATATTACTTTAAATGATAATCCTGCTACTGTAAATTTTAAAACGCCATATTTTAAGAACATTGCTTTAAAAACTTTTTGTTCGGGTATAAATGAACCATACTGCGAATATTTGTCTCATTTTGAAATAGAATCACTTGAAGCAGCACTTCAAAAGTGTATTGCTTATGATAATCATAAAAACCAGCAACAATATATGAACTTTTTAAAAAGCCAACAAACTAGAAAACCTTTGCTCAAACAGAGGCCACATAATCCAAACCAGTTTCCACGTAATAATCATAATAATAATAGCCCACAAACTTCTCGCCCATGCAGTCAAATTACTTCAGGCCACCATTTCAGAATAATCAAACAAATTTTAATACTTCACAACCAAATTTTAATTTTGCTTCTCAATCGTATAATAATAGTTCATCTAGAAATAATCAACCCCCAAATTTTCGACAAAATGTACAACATAGAATAAATAAATATAGGAACCCCCAATTTCAACAAAACACACATTCTCCTATGAGTGGCGTTCTAACATCCTCCACGAGAAATCACCAACCCATGACCGTTACAACTAATGGCCATCATTTCAATATTGCTGCAAATCAAATTCATAATTCCGAAGTTAACATTGAAAATTGTGATTCCGAACAAGTACCGGAAGAATATTTCGACCAAAACTATCAGGATTTTCCACTAGTACCTCCCGAAGAACAACCACCTCCTGTATAAATCTGAATAATTTACAAAAATCTCCCCGGCTACCTTATTTTGTTACGCCTATGACTCGTCTTAAAGTTCTTATAGATTCTGGAGGATCAGATACTGTAATCTCACCGAAAGCTGTAAAATATTTTAATCAATCCCACATATACAAAAAACCTTTCACATTAACCTCTATGAATCGTACAACAAATTTTTTCCAAAATATTAAAACCCCTTTATTATCTGAATATGGTATTAATGATCTCATTGATGCACGAATCGCAAATTGGAGCAAAGATTTTGATATTCTACTTGGAAATTATGATTTAGAACGTTTTAACTCCATACTAAATTATCAAACTAAAACATTAACCTTAACAAATTACAGAATTACAATTCATTTCGAGACATTATATTACAAAATTCCAGTTAACGTTCTAGACGGTGAAATTCTAGTACCCCGTGTAGACTTACAAAATTTTACATTACCAGAATCCATACACACAGCAAAAAACGGTTTCATTAATAACTTGACACTCCCTTATCCGATAAAATTATTAGAACCTGTCCAAGTTGTATAGAGAATATTGTAGAATATTTATATATATTGTAGATGTATTGTAGAATACAGAGATGTATTTTACGATGAGAAAAAGAGTTTATCTTTCACGTCAGCAGTGAAACATGAAATAAAAACAAAGGATGAAAATCCTATTTATGTTAAGGGATATAGGCATCCTAAGGCGATGCAGGAAGAAATTAGTCGACAAGTACAAAAATTATTAGATGATAAAATTATTAGACCATCAATTTCTCCCTATTCGGCCCCAGTGTGGGTTGTACCGAAAAAGTCTGATGCATCAGGCAAGAAAAAATTTAGAATGATTATAGATTATAGAAAGTTAAACGAAAATACTATAGATGACAGATATCCTTTACCGAAAATAGACGAAATTTTAGATAATTTAGGTAAGGCTACATATTTTACAACACTAGACTTGGCTCAAGGCTATCACCAAATCGAAATTCATCCTAATTCTGTCCAAAAAACGGCATTTTCAGTGCCACATGGTCATTTTGAATTCTTACGTATGCGGTTCGGTTTAAAGAACAGCCCAGCAACCTTTGAAAGGCTAATGGACAATATTCTCCGTCCTTTCGTTCACAAATTTGTATTCGTCTATATGGACGATGTTATCATTTTCTTTAAATCTCTACACGAACATCTCGTTCACATTACCACTATATTCGATACCTTTAGAAAACATAATTTAAAAGTTCAATTAGATAAGTCTGAGTTCCTTACAAAAGAAGTGGCTTTCCTAGGACATGTAGTAACCACTGAAGGTATAAAACCCAATCCCTGCAAAATTGAAGCAATTCAAAAATACCCATTACCAAAAACTGTCAAGGAAATAAAGTCCTTTCTAGGATTAATCGGATTCTATAGGCGATTTATTCCAAATTTCGCGAAGATTACGTCTCCATTTTCTAGATGCACTCGTAAAGGTGCTGTAATAGATCCTAAAAATCCAAATTATTTGGAGTGTTTCGAAAAATGTAAACAACTCTTAACTAATGCTCCTGTTTTTCAATATCCTGATTTCGAAAAACCATTCGTACTTACTACCGATGCTTCTAATATAGCAATAGGATCAGTCCTATCTCAGAATAACCATCCCATTGCCTTTTATTCGAGGACCCTAAATTCTGCCGAACAAAATTACTCTACAATAGAAAAAGAATTATTGGCAATCTTAGATTCATGTAAACATTTTCGGATGTACTTATACAGTCAGAAATTTATAGTAGAAACTGATCACAACCCTCTTGTTTGGATCTACAAAGTTAAAGACCCTACTTCGAGATTAACTCGCTGGCGACTTAAGTTAGAGGATTACAATTTTGAAGTTAGATATAAAAAAGGAAAAGAAAACCAAGTAGCCGATGCCCTCAGCAGAATTCAAATAAATGCTCTAAGCTCCAGTTCAGAATGCGCTGAACCTCCAGATGCAATTGATGCTTTTAACGCAGAAAATTTTCTTGAGGAATTTGAAAATTTGCAAAATAATACCAACACACAACACACCGCTGTCGAACACCCTATCACAGGAATTGAAATATCACCCGAACCAATTAATCTATCGTCAAACCAAATTATATTTCAAACTAAATGTGCTAAAATTTGAGTTACAATACAAAAAGATTTTTAATAAACATCGATACACTGTAACGCTCACCGACAACTGGCAAGCAGAAATAGCAGATGCATTGCAAAGTATCTTAAGACCGAATAAAAAATTTGCCATTGCAATACCTCATGAATTTAGACCCTTCATTTGCAATTATTTTAAGGAGAAAATAAAATCAACGGTAAAGACAATATTCTGCAATAAATTGCTAAAAGATATAGAAGAAGAAGAACGACAAGTTGAATGTGTAGAAAAATATCACAGAGAAAATCATAATGGAATAGTGGAAACATATAAACATCTAAAACAAACTTTCTATTGGCCTTCTATGCAAACCACGATCTCGAATTTTATAAATAAATGTGAAATATGCTTAAAAAACAAATATGAAAGGCACCCTTACAAACTCCCACAGTTAGGGCCATTACTTGGACAAAAACCATTTGACATCTTACACATTGACATTTTTCATTGTAACAAAACATTATATTTAACAATAATAGATTCATTTTCTAAATATGGACAGTGTTATAAATTAAACGAAAAAACATCTATTTCAATACTGAATAAACTTAGGCATTACTTTACACACCATAACTATCCAAAAAAGGTTGTATGCGATAGTGGCACAGAATTTTACTCAGCAGTCATAAAAGAATTTTTAAAACTCCACAAAATCGAAATTCATTTTACAACAGTTAATAACTCGTCTTCAAACTCCCTCGTAGAGCGATTCCATTCTACACTTACCGAAAAACTCAGGACTTTACGTGCCCAAAATCCTAATGATTCATTAGACGACATTTTGACACATGCCATTCTTATCTATAATCAATCGATTCACAGCTCTACAAATTTCTCACCCTTTTTAATCCTATATGGACCTTATGCCGAAGAAATCCATTTTGACTTTGACCTTCCCGTATACGAAACGTACAATCAAAGACATAAAGAGGAACTACAACCTTTTATCTATTATTTATACAATAAACAAAAAGAAAAAAGGCAGCAAATATTAGATAGACAGAACGAAAAGGCTGAAGAAATTCCCGAGATAGATCTCACAAAAACTTTGTATGTTTCAAAAAAGTAACATAAACCAAAACTACAAGCACCCTATTCTATAATACATCCAGATAAACAAGAAAAAACAAAGATTTTAGGTAAAATAGATAAACAAAACCCAACAAGTACACATCTTAAGTTTGTTAAAAGAACAAGAAAATGTACAGACAAAAATACTCAAGCTCAAACTTATTCACAGGAAAATCCTCGCCCTGGGCCGTCAACTCAGGATTCAGGAGATTCAGAATAATGGCTACTATGCTGAGGAGATAGGAAAATCAAAAGAAATCTCCCATTACCATAGACACTTCTTTCATATTTCCCTAGACAATTTATCGAATATAATAGAAACTAGCCCAATAAACCAATTCCAATCTCATTTTAAGAAAACACCTCTCTCACTTCTTTATTCTCAATAGAATCATATACGCGAACAAGTAAAAGATGATTTGCATAAGATCACTTGCAAACACAAAAGAGGACTCTTTAACTTTCTCGGAAATGCCATCAAATATATAACAGGTAACCCAGATGACTCTGACCTTGATCTATTAAAAACACATATTATTGCAATAGAAAATAAACAAAATGAAATAATCAAAAAATTTAACAATCAAATATCATATGGACAATCAATTAATACAAGATTCGATAAACTCTTGGAAAAGATAAATAATGATAATGCTGCTCTTGTAGCTGCAGTTAGTAAGTTTTCTGCAGATTTTGATAGTTATTTGATTTTGCATAATGAAATAGTAAACATTCAAAATATTAACGAATTTTTAATGAAACTAATTAGGACCATAACTTTATCTCAATTAAATATTCCAAATATCGAATTATTCACGTTAAAAGAATTAAACAATTTAAAAGAAAATCTTCTTAAAATGCATCCTAGAAATTCGCTTCTTGTCAGTGATGAACATCCGTATGGACTAATCCAAGCATCCAAAATGCTAGTCTGTGCAAAATGCTCATATTAATTAAAATACCTATTCTCCACGAAACTTCCTATACCACCTTTAAGATTTATCCGATCCCAAATAAAGATCACATCATGATTTTACCACCTACACCCTACTATGTTAACAACAAATGGTTCGAAAACTGCATTGGAGAAAGTGACCACATAATTTGTACAAAAAATGTACAATCCCATTGTACAATACCAAATGTCCATAATTGCACCAAGACCATAGCGACAGAGAACTTTTTCCAAGAAACCAGCAAAGTGATATTACTTGGAATAATCCATACAATAATAATTCAACAACACGAAGTAAAATCAACCAGTATACTAACAACAGAAGAACTAATCGTCATTGAGGGAGTCTACTTTAACAAGAAAACATCCGAAGATATTTCAGTACCAAAAATAGTTCCCATAAAATTACTTCCGGAACACCAGATAAAAATTGAGAAGTTAACGATTCCAAATACTCATGGCCAAATTCAACCCCTCAAAACGACGGACGTTTTACCATTACTTTCCATGAGACTGAGCACCACTTCAATTGTTATACTTTTCTCTGTTTTAGCATTTTTAGCAATATTTATAATTAAAAAACTAGAAAAAAATTAAAGAATTTCCCAAATTCTATTTGGCACGAAACTTCATCCTGCCCAAATTCAAATTCTGGATGAATTAATTGCAGAAGTTACTAGGACTTCGAGGACGAAGTCCGAACCAAAGGAGGGAGGAGAAATGTCATAGAAGCCCCCCGACTATCAAGAGTCAGCAAGTTCCTAAGACCAGAGGCTATAAAGAAGGAAGGAAGAAGCCCACGAAGATTATTGTTAGTTCTTATTTAGTTGTATTAATTATCTCTGTAAATTGTAACCTAATTTTGAAAATAAAATATTTTTTTTTGAGAAGTTCGTGCTTGTGACATATTTATATATATATATATATATATATATATATATATATATATATTATATATATATATATGTTTTATTAAGCGTTTTATCAATTACATTAGATACTAACTTGCATCTTCGTTTTTCAGTAATTATTTCATCATGATTTTTGTTGTCAGTGTGGACAGGAATCGGTTGCCAAGATAACTGAGGATTCCAAAATTGAAAACCTGTTGGTGGGTAAAGACCTGCCAGAGCTGCACTTGCCGACATCAAACACCGGTCTATATTGGAAGAATGAATATAAATCTCATCTGGAGAGTATGTTTCACTGAGAAAATTCTTGTACCGTTCACGAAACCATTTGCCAAGATTGTAAAGTCTTGTAACACCGTACTATATAAAAATACAAAATAATTATGTTATTTTGGGCTTATAAAATATTTTATTACTATACAGTTAAAAGCTAAATTATACTGATTATACTCTGCTTTCAATCTTAGTTGAAAATTTATTAAACTATATTTAGAAATGCAGAATGCCTGCAGTGTTTGTAGCAGAAGAGTACAACGATCTTTATACAGGACTTTTCAAAGCTAAAAAATATCGATACGTTTTTGTCTTAGTTTTGTATCAAAATTTATAAGAATAACATGACTACCTCGAAAAACTTATGAGTTTTTCGAGGTAGTCATGTTATTCTTATACGAAAATACAATACGAGTATATTAAAAATCAGAAAAACAACAACTTAAAATGAGTGATATATGATGTCAACGGATTACCAAAACAAACGTAGAAATTCATAAGGCAAAAAGAATAGAACAAGAAACTTCTAAAAAATGAATACACAGCATATCTTAACAGGTAACACAAAAACTATACAGGTAACAAAAATAAGAAAAAATAACAGAACACCTACTGAAACATAAAAATTATCATCAAACAAATCAGAAAATCAATTAACAAAAGCTCCGATAAAACTAAAAAAAAATTAAGACTGCGGAGAAAGACGTAATAAATCAAGCTTATAAAATACAGCAGCCCACAATGTTTATTTAGATTTTAAACCTTATTAAGAATACCACGGGAATGGGGAATAAGGATTTCGAAATTCATTTAAAACAAATTATGTAACAATAAATAAGTTGATAAAAATAATTAACATAATAAATGAACAACACGATAGATTGTGTAAGATTTAAAGAAAATAGCTGAGAATTTACAAAATATAACAAACCAGCCAATCTATGTTTCGTAGACTTAGAAAAAGTATTTAACCGTATATCAGATATAATTAATTTGTTGTGAAACATACATATACAATAAGATATAAAATGATGGATAACATTTATTTAAGAAGCCAAACTGAAGTAAAAGGAATGACAGAAACAACAGAATCCTTTGAAATAACAACTAATGGGAGTAGACAGAATGATGCCGAATGCGAAATAAAATAAAGGTATTGGGATATAGTTCTAATGGTGGATAATGATCATCATCATCATCATTCAGCCCATACTCGTCCACTGCTGAACATAGGCCTCCCGTAGTTCACCCCACAAATTTCTGTCCTGAGCCGCCTGCATCCAATTTTGATGTGTCCGTTTCAGGTCATCCGTCCATCTTGTTGGTGGTCGTCCTCTATTTCTAAAGGCATCTTGTCTGGGTCTCCACTCAAGAATGCGTTTTGTCCATCTGCCGTCCTTCGTTCTCGCGACGTGCCCTGCCCAGTTCCATTTTAAGGTTGATATTCTTTTGATTGCGTCGGTTACTCCCGATCTACGGCGCAATTCTGTGTTGGGTATTCGGTCTCTCAGGGTTAATCCCAACATGGACCGTTCCATTGCCCTCTGTGTTGTTCGAATTTTATTTGCGGACGTCTTAGTAAGTGTTAGCGTCTCCGCACCATAGGTTAGAACTGGCAGCACACATTGATCGAAGACTTTTCTCTTCAAGCAGATGGGAAGGGCTGATTGGAAAACATCTCTTAGCTTTCCATAAGCTGCCCATGTCAACCCTATTCTACGTATTAGTTCATTGGTCTGGTTATCTCTACTTAAGCGAATTTCGTGTCCCAGATATTTGTATGCTGATGTTTGTTCTATACTTGTTCCAGCTATGTTGATGTTCTCACTCAGAACAAGGTTTGTCATCACTTGTGTTTTTGAGTTATTGATCTTTAAACCCACTTGTGTAGAGGCATGGTAGAGTCTTTCGCACATTTCGATGGCATGATCTATGCGGTCTGTTATCAGGACTATATCGTCCGCGAACCTGAGGTGACTAAGCTGCTCTCCATTTATGTTTATGCCCTTTTCGTCTAGGTTTGCACGCTTACACATGTATTCCAATAATGTTGTAAACAGTTTTGGCGAAATGGTGTCGCCCTGGCGAACTCCGCGATGAATTTTGAACTTGTGTGTATCTTCATGGAGTCTGACGCATGCCGTGGCATTATCATAGATATTTTTGATGACAGTGGTGTAGCGGTGATCTATTCGGCACTCTTTTAAAGCTTCTAGCATTTTCTGGTGGTTTACTGTGTCGAATGCTTTCTCATAATCCACAAATATTAGGACGAGGGGTTTATTGTACTCTATACATTTTTCGATGAGGCTTTTAATAACTTGTAGATGGTCGTTTGTGCCGAAGCCTGACCTGAATCCTGCCTGTTCGCATGATTGGTAAAAGTCCATTTTGTTCGAAAGTCTGTTTGTTATGACTTTTGTAAAAAGCTTGTATATGTGTGAGATGAGGCTGATTGGTCTATAGTTTACGAGATTTGTTAAATCTCCTTTCTTAAACATTAGAATGATCACTGCATTTTGCCATTGTGATGGTGTTGTTCCTCTTTTAAGGCATTCTGTGAAAAGTATGGAAAGCATTTGTATCAGTTTCTCGCCTCCTAATTTTATGGCTTCGGCAACGACCCCGTCGTCGCCAGGTGACTTGTTATTTTTCATTTGTAGGAGAGCTTTTTTGATTTCATCAACAGTAACATCTGGTATGTCTTCCGAGCCCTGGTTTAGAACCTTTGGTATGTTGTCAGTTGGAACATTTTCTTCTGTTTTGCTGTAGAGTTCGCTGTAAAATTGTCCGACAGTTTGTAGAATTTCCTGTTTATCTGTTATTATTTCGCCCTTTGTGTTTTTCAGTTTGTAAATATTTTTCTTTCCTATTTGCTGTTTCCTTCTGAAGACTTTTAAACTTTTGTTCTCTTCTATGACTTTTGATATCTCTCTGGTGTTGTAGTCTCTTATATCTTTTCTGATGTTCTTAGTGATTTGTTTGTTTAGTTGTCTCATTTTTGTTAGATTGGTTCTGTATTTATCTGTTAGTTGTCTTCTTTCCTCTAATAGAGTTTTCGTGCTTAGACTTAGTTTTTCTTCGTCTTTTTGGTTTTTTGGGCAACATTTTTCTTGTGCTTGTTTCAGAGCTTTGATTATTTTCTGGTTTAGTTGTTCGATGTTTATGTTTTCTGTTTCTTCGTTTTGTAATTTTTCTTCGACCGTACGTTCAAACAGTTTTGCATTTTCAGGTGGTACCCATCTTCTAACATTTGGTTTCGGAACAAGCTTCATTCTTTCTTTTTTAACGTTAAGCATTACTTTTGTTCTTATCATCCTATGGTCGCTGCCAGCAGAGAACTTGTTGAGTACTTCCACGTCTTGTATTATATATTTTTTATCTGTAATTATAAAGTCGATTTCGTTTTTGACGGCGCCATCAGGGCTTATCCAAGTCCATTTATTTTGGGGTTTCTTTTTAAAGAAAGAGTTCATTTGAAACATGCATTGATGATGTAGAAAGTTTAAAAGCATGTCCCCTCTTGCGTTTCTTGCCCCGTATCCGTACTTTCCTAACGCGATCTCCGCTTGGTCTTGTTTGAATCCGAGTTTTGCGTTGAAGTCGCCCATGAGAACAGTATAGTGTGTTCGTGTTCTTTGTTGTGCCTCTGCTACATCCTCATAGAATTTTTCAACTTCTTCATCTGTGTGTCCAGTTGTCGGGGCGTAGACCTGTATAACTTTTAAACTATAACGAGAGTTTAGTTTTAATATCAATAGGATGACTCTCGTGCTTATGGTCTCAATTTTTGTTATGTTGGGTATGTGTTTTTTATGTACAATGATCCCGATTCCACCGCTGGATGAATGTTCCTCTCCTCTGTAGTGGAACAGGTGTCCTGATTTCAATGTTTGTTGTTCTTCTCCTCTCCTTCTAATTTCACTAAGTCCCATTACATCCCATTTTATTGTTTTTAATTCGTTTTCCAGTTCTATTAGTTTATGATCGGTTGAGAGGGTTCTTATATTATAGGATGCAAGATGCAGTATTCTTGTGCAGTTTAGCCGTCTTGAGTGGTAGCCTGGTCCATCCCGGGTATTCTTAGCACCCTCTGCTCTTAATCTTTTCTGTCCGCTACCTTGGTCAGAGATTTTTGAGCTGCCGGGAACTGAGGGCCGTGTTTGGTTTGTGTTTTGCATGTTTACGGGGGGTTTGGCCTTAAAACGCCACGCTGGCCAGACGTGTTGGCGAGTTGGGGGAGGATATAGGGAAGGAATTTGGGGTTTGGGTAGGATAATATTGGGGTTTGGGCCTGGTTTCCCCTAAGTAGGGAGTAGAGGAAAACCAGGAGCTCGCGTGGGCAGGGGCGCTACCTCCCTGAAGTAAGTCTACCCTCTATCGGGATCATAGAGGGGTACCTACCCGCTACCAACATAATGATAATGATAATGATTAAAAAATAAGAAGGTGCAGACTTAAAATTGTAAACCAAATGGTAGAAAAATAGTGAAATTTTTCTCTATTAATGACAATACTGAGAAAGAAATTAGAAACGCACATATATAAACTAGTAATAGTTCAGCCTATGGCGTATAGACAAGAAACTAGAACAACAGAAAAAACTTAAAACTAAAGAAATAAAAATCATAGGGTTAAACACAATCAAAATATTAATAGAGAGAATTAAAATATCAAATTATGATTGGATCAAAAATATGTCCAAGATCGAAAATAAAAATGATTAGATACAAGATAAAACAAAGTAACGAAAAAATTTATTAATAGAATGACAGAATACAAAATTTACAATATGCTGATCCCGAAACACTTATTACCAATCAAAACATTTAGCATATATCGGCATGGATAGACTTGAAATGATATATTGCAACAAAATAATAGTAAACGTAATTGTTGATTTTAAAACTGCTTTATAAAAATAAAAATACTTATGCTAAGATAGCAGCTGGTATAGCACAAAAATTCTTTTTAAAATTAGGAAAATAGTAATTACCTTTGTCAGATGTCCAAATCCCATGGGCCAATATGTCATATTGTAATATTCGTCACGCGGAAATGAAATAAGAGGCGCTCTGTCCCCATGCCTATAGATCTACAAGAAAAATAAATAACTTAATAATATAATATAGAAACATCTGGAATTTAATACGACTCTACAGAAACAGTCACGAGCAGTCTATAGAATGTTTAAAGCCTACTATTGCAACTTAAATGTAAAAAAAATGTAAAGAACTTAATTTGTAATATTTTAAATCCTTCTTAAATCGTTAGTCTATCGTATAGATGGTCGACCGACGTTTTTTTGTACTCCCTTGGTCTAAATTAGAACAGTCTTTTTGTTCATTACTCATCAGTTATTTATGCTATGTATCCAGCCCATCTTGAATATAGACCAGAATTGCTGTTTTAGCGCAATTTTTCGATTCTTCAGTACTTTGTATGTAAATAATATATTCATTATTCGAAACGATAAAGTCATTATTCTTCTAGATATTTGAAGTTAAATAAAGTGATGCGGCATGTTATTTTGATTATTGTATTAATTATGTCAGTATTTTTGGGTCATCGGATTGCATTTATGTTATTTATTAAAATTCCTTGAAATGAATAGATGCCTTTAACCTTTAAAATAAAATTTAATTTAAATTTAAATTTAAATTTAATTTAAAATTTATATTAAGTAATCTAAATAAAAGGACAATTTTAATAACACGAAAATATCAGAAAACACAATTTAACTAAGTATTTTATAACAAATGTTTAAAGTGAACCCCATTTACCTCAAAAAGATCATGAGTTCTTTCGGTAAACGATTTTTTTAACTTAAAAAAATATGTTTGGTTGATTGGTAATAAAATTAGCGAAATTTACTATTTGCTGCTATAGCCATTGACAATTATTTAATTTTTGTGACTATACCAAAAATTTTCTATACAACCAGAAATAAATCTAAGGGATTACATCGGGGGTTCTAGGCGGCCACGGAACTTTCCTACTTCTACCAATCCAAAGATATACAAATTGATCTAAATAGTTTCGTACCATTAAAGGATAATAATGTGGAGCTCCATATTCTTGTTGAAAACCATGAGCTGGCGTTGACAGATTTGCGATTCCTAAAGTAGATCTGTCCTCTGCCAGGAGTGCAAAGGAGTATCACGCCGCCATAGATTTTTTTAGAGGTATAAAAATGTAATTTGGTAACACTTTCAGAAGTGTTGGTCAATTTGACAGCTGTTAAGTAATTTATGTTAAGTTTGGTTTGGCATTTCAGCACGAATAGACTTAACACCTGAACAACGCTTCTAAATTGTACAAATTTATTTTGAAAATAGTGGTTCTGTTTGAAATACGTATCGCGCGCTACGTTCATTTTATGATCAACATAATAGTCCATCAGAGCAAGTCATTCGATTAACCATTGAACGTTTTTGCACCACGTTTACTCTAAATGATTGTGTCGTACAGTGCGTCGTACAGTGCGACAGAAGAAGCTAAAAGCTTTAGAGCCTAAAAGCTTTTAGTTTTTTAGCAATATTTTTTTTCTTTAGTATTTATGATTACATACATAATATAGAGTACATAGTACATAACATACATTAGATACATACCATACCATAAAACAATGTACAGAACTGATAAAATATGACCAAAGAATACCTGAATGAATGATTGTATTTTCTGACGCTTTCAATTGGATAGTTATGTATGTATATATTTTAAATGTGAGCTAATTTTGTTACAAAACATACATTTGGTTTGGAATATATCTAGTGATACTCCTTTTTTCTTAGTAACTTATACAGGTTAATAAGCCCCTGTAGCTCCTCCGGCTATCAGCACCGTATAGTTTTCAGTTTTGATTTTTTTATCAATACCGATCGTCTTTGACCATATATATTTCCCGCTTAATTATTGACAATTTTAACAAAATCCATTTAAGTGACCTTTACACAACGTAAAATAAATTGCTAAGATCACAGTAATACTGCTACAACATAATAATACAAAATACCTACAAATATATTTCGACAGACGTCTCACATGAGGAAAATACATATTAGGTTATCAAAATAAACTAGGCCATATATTCAGACAGCTTTACTGACATATCGAAACGAGTAAATCTAAAATCAACTTAAAAAATAAACTGTTAGTGTACAAGGTAATATTAAAATTCGTATTTACTTATGAGATCCGGTTGTAAACAACGACATCCGTATAGAATATAGAGAACTTAAATTTAAAGTCTCCAATATAGAGACTCCATTCCAAGGTATTGCGACCAATGGTAAAGTTCCATGGTTTGTTCCAAACTTCTTCACTGCATGGTATCTCCGTATATACACCATTAAATCAGAAAGACTAGAAAATATACTAAACGTTTAAAGTTATGTATTTCTTCACCACGTAATCCCTAGGTTTGTAAATCGATCACCGAAAAGGGTATGTAATACTAGATTATTTTGGTTTGATGATATTGCTGCTGCGTAAATTATGCTTAGATATTGTTTTCTGAAAGAAAGAGGAAGTTCTCCAGTTTCCCAAGAGAGGCTTTAAGTGGGACTTAAGTAGTGAGCACCTAAAGAAATGCTTGGACATATATGTTAAAAAATATCCAGTTATTTTTTGTACTTAAGTTTTGATCGAATTATAGATTTGTAAATAAATATTAAACATGAATACTCTGCATCCCAGTTTTTTAAGGCAAGTAATCGTAGTCAATTATTTATATCAGTTAAAGAGGATTTTTTCAGATGTTGAATGTATGTGTCCTCCTGTAAGTAAATTTTTTATTTAAATTCATACCAAACAATCGGATTTCTTCTACACAATCAAGTTTTTGTTGATTTAGATATAATTATTTTGTTTGGATTTTATTGTGTCTATTGTACACAACAATTAATGTCCTATCTATTTAATAGTCTAATGAACTTTTATTTTTTGACGATTGGGGATATCTCTGATTTTCTTAGGTTGCTTAGACTCATGACTATAGCATGAAGTGATACTTTGGAGTTTCTCTTCATGCTATAGTCGGTACGGTAGAGGATTTAAGAAGACTCAATAAAAACTTAATAAGAGCGGCGCAAGATAGACGCGGTTGGAAACATGAGGAAGAGGCCTATGTATAGCAGTGGACTCTTGAGGCTGGATGATGAATGATAGTCGGTAATTTTATTTGAGTAAGTATGACAGTAGGAAAGTAAAAAGTATAATCAATGTGATGTGTTTGTTGAAATTTGTTTATAAATCGATCAGCGAAAACGTTATATAATACTGGATTATTTTGGTTTAATGACACTACTGCTGCGTAAGTTAGGCTTAGATATTGTCTTCTGAAAGACAGAAAATTCTCCAGTTTATCAGAAAATGGTTAACCGGCTAAATATTACAGTAAATAAACAACAACAGTTTAAATATTTTGCGTTTTTGTACATAAGTTCCGTGGAAAACTGTTTTAATTCTAATGTAAAAGAGTTACAACAGTTTTGCACGGAACATTGCAATGGTTTCGATAACAAGCAATGAAAGGCACGAAAAAAGTAAGACATTTGATATTTTAGTATCTATATATGTGGTATTTAATTTTAATATATAGTGTGTCTACGTAATCCATTAACGACCGAGACAATAAACAAAGATTTACGAGAACAATCTATTCATGTAAATTTTATGTCCTCTGTGAGACATTATATTTTCCATAAAATGTGTGCAATGTCGTTTGACCATTTATTTATTAGATTGGATTAAAAACACATAAATTAAGATTAATTATTTACAGCCAAAAAGTATTTTTTCTTATCAAAGGAAAAACAGTTATCTTAAATCTTGTCTATTAACAATACTGACAGGTTAAAAATATCTGTTCTCAGAAAATTTGTTCTATAAAAACTAAATCCCAAATTGTATTAAATCTTCATGTGACCTTCCGGGGCGATTGTCTTTGCCCCCCGTAATTCCCAACTTTTACTAAGGTAGTAAATTTCAATTATTTTGTTAATCACTGTACTCAAGGTAGCCTGATTTGCATATTTTTATTATAGTCCTTTTATTTTGAATTTAAATAAAAGTATTGAAAGTTTTACAATCAATATTTCTACCTTGTTGTGACATTGTCATTATAAAGCGAAGGAATTGTGGCTATCAGAAATATTTGCAGAGATAGAAAGATTAAATTGCCGCTAGCGAAAAGCCGTTTGATTAGGTACCTATATATTCTGGGTAGCTCTCTGATTTATTGGAATCTATTAAATGTAAAATTTAATACCATACTAAACCTCAAGCTACAAATATAACAGTTTTTAATAAAAGGCCACACACAAAACGCTGGTGACAACATGCACTCATTAATAGAGCGGCAAAAGAAAAAAATGCTGAAGAGCGGTCCAATTTATGTTCCTACTGAATGGGCAACTGCAGTGAAATTTAGCAAAAAAGTGGTTCATCCTACATAAATGGAAACAAGAGACTTATTGATTTCCTCTTTCAGGAACCTTTCTGTTGGGAAACAACTATAAAATTGGTCAAAATAAAGAAAATTTTTAGTGAACAACTAGACAGATATAAAAATTCTGCAACTAATACAACTATGATGACGAACTATAAAATTCTTTTAATCAAATCATCACGGACTACATATCATATACAAGAAGTGCTATTTAAACATGCCTACAAAGAACAGATAAAAACTCAAATGGACAAAAAGAAAGATTTGGTATACTTAAGCCATTCGGGTATGATACCAGAAGCCCACCATAGTTTTTATAAAAATATTTTGGCCCAAGACGGTATATGAGAAGAGAACAACAACTAACAGAAAATGTGAAAAATTTACAATTTTTGTAAAAGTGTAACTTTAAAATTCTAATACTAAATGTGTAGTGATTAACAATTTTTTCCTTTGTTGCAAAGTTGCAACTTTAAAATTCCGAATTGTTTTAGCATTAATATTATTTAATTTAAATTTCTATTTTTGGTTCAACCACCAGGGGTTATTGGCATGGTACAATAAATTACATAAATGTTAATATGTTACCCTATATTTTGAGAAGTTGTCCTGTATTTTGTAAAAAGTTTATAGTGTTAACGTCGTATTCCCTATACGTAATCTAGAGATGCATACTTGATCTCGTAGCTTGAATGGTAGTTTGTATACAGCTACCTCTTGCTTAATGTTTTTCATGGATGTCTCCGAATTGTTTCAGTGTAGTTGCCATTCCTTGCTTATTTTGTTTCTAAAATATTGCTTCAAGTCGCTATGAACGCATTTAGTGAATAATATTGATTGTGGATTTTCTGCTGCTTCCCTGTCTAACTGATCAGCTTTTTCGTTTCCAGTTATACCACAGTGTGACGGAACCCAAAGGAATTTAACAAATCGGTCGTTTTCTTGACATTAGTTCTGACTTTATAAGCAATAGAATGGGATAGTTTATATATAACTGTTTTATAGAGCTGAGAGCACTTAAAGAGTCAGTTATTATCAAAGAGTTTTTTATGTTTTTATTATTTACAAATGTTATTGCTTGCAAAATAACAAGAAGTTCTGCTGAAAATATGGTTGATCGTAGGGAAAGTAAGAAGGAGTAGTCTTGGTGTAAAGTTATAAAAGAAGCTCCTACCCCTTTGTCAGATTTAGACGCGTCTGTAAAAATGAGGAAGTTATGAGAGCAGTTTAATTTCTCTACTGCTTTCTATCTAAATATACTACGTGGTGTGTCATATTGGTTATTGATAGTAAGACTTGTATCGCAGATAGGCAGTTGTGTTCTCCAAGGAGGTTGATCATTAAGGTTAGTTACATTGTATGTCTCAGGAAAATGTATGTTTAAACTATTTTGTAATTTTTTGATCCGGATATAAAACGGGGGACTTAATCTTTGTGAGGTGTTAAATGTTGATGTGAATCTGTCAGCAAACGTGTTTTTAAAATACGGTATATGTGAATTGGCTGACAATTTAGCCGCATACACAAGGCTGAGGTAGTTTCTTCTTAGTTGAAAGGAAGGTTCTCCTGATTCACAATATAAACTTTCAATTGAGCTAGTATGATGAGATCCTAGTGCTATTCTTATTGCTGTATTGTGTATTGGGTAGTATTTTAAGTATTGATGCTTTGGCTAGTTTGGAAATTAGCTCCCCATTGCTTGTGAGATATGCTTTTCAATAAATTTAGACCATTTTGAGTTGTTTGTCGAAGATGAAAAATATGATCTTTCCAGATTAATCTATGATCTAGTTTCATTTCTAGGAAGATAGTTGATTCAACATAAGTAATAGGTAACGAGTATAAGGTGAGATTAGGTGGCAGTATAATGTTTTTTGGGCTCTTGCTAAAAAAAATTGCTTTTGTTTTGTTTGGAGATATCTGTAACCCACATCTCTCTGACCACTTTTCTAGTTGATTGATAGCGGCTTGTATATATCTGGTAAGTATTATAACATTTTTCCCTCGAAAAATATGACGAGATCATCAGCATATAAGCGTGCTTTTACTAACGAATTAAAGGATTTAGAGATATCATTAATCGCAATAAGGAACAATCAAGTAGACCTTGATTCCCTGAAACCATTTTGAATAGGAGTAAGAAGTTGTTTGTCTTCTATATACCACAGTAGTTTATTGCTTACTATTTTTTCCAGTATTTTACATATAGAACATGTTAGCGAGATCGGACGATAAGACTCCGGGTCTGATTTTCTTCTTCCCTGCTTAAGAACTGGAATAATAATTGACTGGTGCCAATTATCAGGAAACACGTTTTTTGTCCAGATAAAATTGTAAATTTTTAGAAGGTATTGTTTTCTTTCTTAGGGTAATGATTTTAAAAGGCAACTGGAATGTTATCAGGTCCAGGACTGGTATCTTTTGTACTGTTTAATGAATATAGTAACTCGTCCATTGAGAGTTCGACATCAAGAGGAGAATTAGTATGATCTTTAAAATCTATATAAGCGTTCTCTAGATTTTGTTTGTGTATTATGGAATTTGTAGAGATAATATCATTGCTGAAGTGTCTTTGATACGTATCAGCAAGTATAGCAGTTATTTGTTCTTTCGTCGAGCAAGTAAGATTGTTATGTTCTAGATAATGGATTGTATTGAAGGATGTTTTCCATTCATTTTATTAATCATTTGCCAAACTTCAGAAATAGGAGAAGATGAATTAAAGGACGAGACATACGCTTCTTAAGCTTCTTTTCTGCTGTTCTTCAATATATATATATATATATATATATATATATATATATATATATATATATATATATATATATATATATATATATAATGAACCAGAAGTATTTGCTGACCACGTAAGGAAGTAAACTTTAAATATTGGGTATGCAGCAATAAAAATGAAAGGTGTACTCTTTTAAATTTTTATTCCAAGCTTTCGGACATTAGTTATGTCCTTCATCAGGGAGCTACAAATGTGATGAATAATTTTTACAAATTTGTATAATTAATTAAAAATTCGATACTTACAAACTTAATGAGGTTGTATCATAAATGATTTTATAAAAATTGTTGATAAAATTTATCACAGTCTGTTGAGCTAAAACCTATTCCTATATTTAAAATTTTAAAAAATTACTTAACATTTACACAAACTTAATTATTTATACACAAATCTATGACATTGATATTGACATTGGCAAGTGAAAATCTCACATCCCTAATAGCAAGCAACTGCTAGTACAACAAATTATAGGCTTATTATTAGGTATATCGTGGAAATATAAATTATTTTATATTTGGTAATATCATTAGGAAGTGAAACTTTAACCTGTCAATGTTTTAAAACAAAGCCTATTAATTTAACATAAATAAATAAGGTTGTAATTCTAAAAACGATACAATTTATTGTGATTTTGTTTTGTATGACCCCAGTATCTGTGTGTAAACAAAAATTATTAAATTTAAACAAACTAACTTTGTAAAAAAATAAATTCCTCAAAAATTAACTTTTTAATTACTTAAATGTCAATTGATAAATTATTGTTTGTCTTATTGTTGCATTTATCTAGTAGTAACAAATAGGAGAACATTTCATTTAGATGGCCAATATCTGTTTGTTATTTGTTACTACTAGATAAATGCAACAATAAGACAAACAATAATTTATCAATTGACATTTAAGTAATTAAAAAGTTCATTTTTGAGGAATTTATTTTTTTACAAAGTTAGTTTGTTTAAATTTAATAATTTTTGTTTACACACAGATACTGGAGTCATACAAAACAAAATCACAATAAATTGTAACGTTTTTAGAATTACGACTTTATTTATTTATGTTAACTTATTAGGCTTACAATTTTGCATCTGTTGTTATAAGCTGAACAAAACTGGAAACAATAGAATTAATATTTGCACGGTCATCACTAGGAGGAGTTAGCTCTGATATGGATCGAGATATTAAAGAAGAATATAAAGACTAGTCGGCATTCTTTAGATGCCATTTATTAGACGGAGTGGAAGAGGGAGCTGTATTGATATTCGTTATTAATATTGGGAAGTGGTCACTTTCATGTAGATGATATGTGACTTGCCAAGACAGTCCAGGTTGTAAAACTGGGTCACATAAAGTTAAATCAATTGCTGAACCGCCACCTGTAGAGACATAAATCTTGTAAAACTACCATCATTAAGTAAGCTAAGATTAAGGTTAGTTATAATTTGTTCGATTTTACGCCCTAAACTATCGGATTTATTTGATCCCCATAGAACATGATGTGCATTTAAGTCACCTAAAATAATTCTTGGTTGAGGAATTTGATTAAAAAGGTCTAATAATTCGCGAGCTGAAGGATCAGTACCAGGAGGAATACATATATTGCAGATGTTTATTTTTTGAGGTCCTTTCAAAGTTATTCCCGTGGCCTCTAATTGTGTATTTAAATCAATTATTTCTGAATCATATTGGTTATGTACATAAATAGTTGTCCCTCCACTTCTTGTTGTGAAAAAACAATGTATGATGAAGCTTGTTTCATGTTGACCTGAGTACGGTCCTCGCACCAACTAAATCATTGATAATAACTCGATGTAATTAAATAAATTAAATTACTTACAGTTAATGTCCAAAATTATCAACTGTTGTAGTTTCGCAACTGTATATAAACATTTGTAAATATATTAATAGACTTTTTTATAGTTTCGACTCTCCTCGTATATTTAAACTGAGATTTACATATACAATTGCACAGCGGTGTTTAAGGGCCAAAAAGAGATAAGGGCTAAACATTCCAAGACGGCCATCTGTGAGATAATAAAGGACGATTTCCACATGCCACATGTGTTTAAGTTAAAATAAGGGTTTGCGTTTGTTACAAAACCAGAGTCGAAAAGTATCTCTCAAACGAGGAACATGTGTATGTGAAGACAAAAAGTACCTGAGTCCTTATCGGTCTTTTGACCAAAAAAGACGAAAATGTGCATCAAAAACTTGTGGAGTTGAAGTCGGCCGCTGAAGGCGTAATTTGCGATAGCCCCAGTGCTATATTTTCATGGGGTAAGGAACAATACACCATTTATATAATGATTTGCTGCATATATCAAGTACGTGCACTTGGTATATTTATTTGATACTTTTTTGGAACATTATCCCATTTGTGCCGCGATCGCGATTAAACATTGTCAATTGAGATATTTTGCATTTGTTTCGCGGTTTATTTACTGTATTGTAAATTTTTTGTACTTTAACACCAATTTTATTTCTTGTGTGCTTTATATTATTAATTCTATTAATTATTTGTATGCTACCGCATAATTACTTTTTTTATACCAATGACATATAAATCCATATTTTTATGTATTTTTTTTTGTAGTATAATTAATTTGTTTTTGTATCTTTTATGTATAGTATGTTTGCGGCTATGGTAGGTCTTGTCTTTTGTTTTGGCAGTGGCTTTTTATAGAATCGACGTCATTTTTGTTTTGGTTGGTTTATGGTTGTCTTTCGGTGTGTCTGTTGGTGTGTTTCATAGTAGCTAATAGTTAAGTTTGTATATTCTTCTTTAATTGTAATGGTATATTTGGTTATGTATATTTATGTTTAATTTTACACCTTTTTAAAATAGAGTTTTATACAGTCCACTGGCTTTGATTTCTTTTCTTTAGTTGAATATATATATATATATATATATTATATATATATATATATATATATATATATATATATATATATACCCAATCCGAAAGGGGGAAACCAGCGAGTTTTAGATTGAACAGAATATCTTCCCTCCCCTTCAGGATGACCTCAATCGTTATATTGAGGTCATCGTATGTGCAAAACGCAACATAATAGTCCTTCGAGCCGGATCTTCTTCTTCTTTTTCTGTATTTTTTTGTGTTTAGGTTTCTCTAATAGTAGATACCATTTCTCCATGTTCTTTTTCATATCTAGTTGCGGTTTCCTTATGGTAGGAGCCTTGTCAGAACCAGCTAATGTGTCGTTGTTTACGGTTTCCTTATGGTAGGGACCTTATCAATTATGATAACCATTTTATTTGTCTTGCTCGCAGGCTCCTTATGGTAGGAGCCTAGTTGGTTGTGATAACTATTTGTTGGGGTATTTCTTTTATCTGAAAAGATACCCAGTCGTCTGCCGAAAGACGATACCTAGTCTGCTGAAAGACTATTTCTTTATCGAGGTTCTCTTATGCTAGAGACCTTATTGCGGTTATCACCACCATAGTATACTCGGGTATTTCTTTTACCTGAAAAGTTACCCAGTCTGCCGAAAGACATTTTACTTTTTACGGTTTACAAGGTTTATTTACTGTATACCTTTTTGCGGTTATCATAAAAATATAGTCGGGTATTTCTTTTATGTGAAAAGATACCTATTCGTCTGCCAAAAGACGATACGTAGTCTGGGAAAAGACTATTTTACTTTACATTATTTGTTCAAGGTGCTCTTCTGACAGAGACCTTCTTTTTGCGGTTTTTATAACCATTTTACAATGAGACGTCTTTTCTATTAAAAGATACCTAGTCTGCTGAAAGACTATTTCTTTTTTACATTGCTTTCTCGAGGTTCTGTTCTGACAGAGGCCTGTTTTGCGGTTGTTATACCCATTTTACATTACGGTATATCTTTTATACTAAAAGATATCCAGTCGTTTGCAGAAAGACGATTTTCTTTTTTGCATTAATTTTCAAGGTGCTCTTTTTACGGTTTATAACCATTTTATATTGAGACTTCTTTTACACTGAAAGATAACTAATCTGCCGAAAGACTATTTCTTTTCTATATACTTCATTCTAGGTGCTCTTATGACAGAGACCTTTTTTAGATTCTTATACCAATTTTTTGCTGATTTTTTCATACTGCTTGAAATACATTATTACTTTTACTTATTCAGGGTTTTCTTGTGCTAGAGACCTTTTTGCGGTCGGTAGTAAGATAGTATATATATATATATATATATATATATATACGTATATATATTAAATCTTACTTCGACATATATATATATATATATATATATATATATATATATATATATATATATATATATATATATATATATATATATATATATATACTCGAGGTTTTTACACGTTCCCACTTACTCAGCAATCACCAATCTTATATTCTTACAATCTTACGTTACTTTCTTCTTCTTCTTCATGTACCATGTCCTTTCAGAACGTTAGTTACCATCATAGCTATTTTAATTTTATTCACTGCCACCCTAAATAGCATGCTTGTATCTACACCATACCAATCTCGCAAGTTCTTCAACCATGAGGTTCTTCTTCGTCCTGGACTGCGTTTGCCTGCTATTTTTCCTTGCATGATATTTTGTAGCAATCTATATTTGGGACCTCTCATTACATGTCCAAAATATTCCAGCTTTCCCTGCTTGATGCTTTTTATGATCTCATACGGTACTGTGCTCATTGTATTACGAAATTAAATTGTTTTTTAAAAAGTCAAAAAAATTTTTCGTGTTTCTATATGAGATGAAGGTTTGTTATTGGGCGTATATTTTATATATACATTGTTATTTGTAAGTATAAAAGTATAAAAGTGTAATTATTGTTCATTTGGTCATTAGAAAGAAATACCAATGGTTGGGTTGGTATTCTTCTAGTTCAGGTGAGATTCATTAAAACTACAGCACTTGAAATTCATTCACACAATTCATGTTTAATTTTACTTTGAATGATAATTCATTCACAATAAGCAAAGTGTAATGAACTAAATCTGATGTTAGTTTGTTCAATTTATGAATGTACATTAATTTTGTTTTCAGATGTTGCTTGGAAATACTCTAAAACCAGCGTTGCCATGGGGAAGGAAGTTGAAACTTGATAATGAAGTATCTGAGGAGATATTTAAAGAGAGGGCAGACAAAATAAAACTTGCATGTTGCATTAGCAAATATGATTAATTTTGTAATGGTTAAATTGTGTGGTTCGTGGACAGAAAGGAACAGTCAATTTTTGAAACTGTTTTATATATTAAAAATAGATACCTAAAATTAATCTACTGTTGAAAGAAAACAAAGTTCCATATTAAGTATTGATCTTTTTTATACTTATGATTTTAACTTTAAAACTCAACAATTGACTTGTCTGCTTTTAATTGCTGACCACACAATTTTAAGGGACATCAGAACGGGAAGGGATAAGGGAAGTTGAATGGTTCTGTTTTTAGTGAGATACAGTTTCAACAATTTTGCCAATTTCTTTAGCAGTATTCACAATCCCTCTTTCTCTTGTGTAGACCCCAGTAGAAGTGTAGTAAAAGATCCCATATCAGTCATAGCCATATTCACTCTTTAACTATTAAAATTTGTGACATTCTTGCATGCTTACAGTGTCTTAATACCAATAAAGGTCTTGGTCTAGACAAAATATCGAAACTTATTTTTAAGCAATTGTGCATTCTTTTTATGTAGGCCTCTATGGCTTATTTTTTATAGATCTGTGACTGAGGGTCACTTTTCATCACAATTTATTTATTGATTTTATCCTTAACTCATTGATTCCTAAGTATCGTTCCATTATAATTTATTCTGCTATTCCTAAAATTTTCGTGGATTTACTGACTGATTTTTTGACAGTAAATCTGAAGAACCAGCTTCATACTGGTCAGCATGGTTTACTTACTGTCTACTCGTTCAACTTCTACTAATTTACACTGGTTATGTTATAATTGCATTAAAAAACATTTTCTATGTCGATTAGATTTATACTGGCTTGTCTACAAGCATCTACTGTTCTTGTAAATTGTATAGACCATATTCTTATTCTGATATGATCAATTTTTTAAATCTGGATTCTCTTATCAATAGTGTTACCTTTTAATTTTTTATTTTTAAACTTGTTCATAAAATAACCAATCTCCTGAATTGCTTCAGCTAGTTTGTTTTATATTCCTCCCCATTCACTGTGTCAGAATTTACATTTCCATATTCCTTACCGCAGAACTAATTATGTTTCACACATAGATATGGTCTGAAACTCTTATATCAATAGCTTTAGGTACTATTTGAAGTACTAAAATGCAAAATGAAACTTTTTATAAATGTGTACTTATTTATTTTATTCGTTTATATTTTATTTTATCTCTAATTTGGTGTAAATGTTGCATTTTTGTATAATTTTGACAGTGAATTTGTTCCATTTGTTTTTAATAAATAAATATTATGTAATAATAAATGTTAGTTACTTTAAACATTTATGTTTTATTACACAATATTATTTTATATTTCTATAATGTTTCATTTTTGTATAATTTTGACAGTGGATTTGTCCCGTTTGTTAATAATAGATAAATATAAATAAATTAATAATATATTATAATGAATTATAATAAATGTAAGCTCCTTTAAACATTTACGTTTTATTTTCCAAAATGTATCCTTAATATGCACAGGATGGCACCACTTTTAGTATTTTATACAATGGCGTTGACGTCTAATTTACATCCTCAGCGTTAAAATAGACATCCGAAAACATCACAAAAGTCCGTCAAGTTAGCCCTCTGGACGTACTATGGACGTTTAATTGAGGTCCAATTAACGTCCCGGTACGTCCATAGGACGTTTGGCACAGCGACATTAGGACCAATATAGGACGTAAAACGGTCGTAAATAGGATCAAAGCCGACGTTCGAGGGACGTCTCTAAAGTCCGTGAGGGACGTATTATGGACGTCCACTGAACGTACGTGTGCTATTAGGGATATATACTGTCCAAAAAGTATACATACATATCATCATCAATAGCGCTACAAATCTTCGTGAGTCTTTGCCGCGTTTACTATTGCCTTTCATGTTTGTCGGTCCTGTGCCAGTAATTCCCATTGTCGCACTCCCATCTTCTCTAGATCTTCTCTGACTGCATCTTTTCACCTTTTTCTAGGCCGCCCTACAGACCTTCTTCCATCTGGCCTTTCCCAGAACACATTGTTTATAAGGCGATTGTCGTTACTGCGTATCACATGTCCTGCCCATCTGAGTCTATTGGCCTTTATATATCTGACTATATTTTCTTTTCCGAATAGAGACTCTAGCTCGTTATTGTATCCGCCCCTCCATTCGTTTGTCACGCTGTTTCTACAAGGGCCATATATCATACGAAGAATTTTACGTTCCCATACCAGCAATTTATTTACTTCTCTTTTTGTTATCGTCCATGTTTCGCTTTCATACGCGACTGTTGGTCGTATTATGGTCTTATATATCCGGATCTTTGCACCTCGTGAAAGAAGTTTCGACTTCATCAGATGTTGCATTGCAAAGAAAGATCTATTTCCTGCCATTATTCTCGTTTCAACTTCTCGCTCTAATTTGTTGTCATTTGTGATTGTTACATCTAGATATTTAAATTCTTTAACCACTTCGAAGTTGTGATCATTTATGGTAATGTTTTGCCTTATTCGCCGTCGTTCTTGTTTTGAGACGACCATGTATTTTGTTTTGTCTTCATTTATTTTTAGACCGATGTTTAATGCAGCTTCTTCAAAGCTCGAGAAGATATCCTTAATTTCTAATGCTGATTGTGCTACTGCGTCTACGTCATCAGCAGAGGCGAGTATGATTTTTGCTCCTCAAGCAGTTATGTGTGGTTTGATTTTTGGATATATTTTTTGCATGACATATTCTAAGGCCAGGTTCAACAACAATGGGGACAACGGATCTCCCTGTCTCAGTCCAGAATTTACGCAGAAAGCATTTGATATTTTCCCCCTATTTTAACTTGTGCAAAAGAGTTACTTACACGCATTTGTGTTACCGCAGCTAGTTTCTTGGGTATGCCGAGCTCGATCATTGCCTTCCATATTGTTGCAGGATTAATTAAATCATAAGCCTGTTTGAAATCTATAAAAATCTTATGCACGTCGTGATTATATTCCCAATAGTTTTCAAGCATTTGTCTTATTGTAAACATTTGATCAATAGTCGATCTGCGAGGCCTGAAACCACACTGGTAGTCACCAACTATTTCTTCGGCGTATGGTACTAATCTTGTTAATAATATCGAAGCCAATATTTTATATGTAGTGTTAATTAGTGAGATTCCTCTGTAATTCATGCATGACTCCTTGTTTCCTTTCTTGTGTATTGGTACAATAATACTACCACACCATTCTTTCGGCATTATTTCTTGTTGCCAGGCCATTTCTATTAATTGATGGATTTTACTTATGAGTTCATGACCGCCTGTTTTAATTATCTCGGCATCAATATTGTCCAGACCAGGGGATTTATCGTTTTTAAGCGTTTTTATGGCATGCGTAATTTCTTCATGTTGTTTTCATCAGTGAAATTTTGGATATTCAGGAGCTCTTCAAAATATTCTGCCCATCTCTCTATTATTTTATTATTGTTTTCGACAGCCAGAATTTCTCCATTTTTATCTCTTAAAAAGTTGGGTGTGCTTATATACGAGCCTCTCTTATGTTGTCTTACCTCTCTGTAGAAATTTTTACTTTGATTTCGTCTGTGTTCTCCTTCTACTTTTTCGATTTTTTGCTGCAGATATTGTTTTTTTCTGTCTAAGTGTTCTTCTAGCTGCGGCTCTCTTCCCGTGGAATCGTATACGTTTTTCTTCTGATGGATTCGACAGATAATCAATTCTTTTTCTGTTTGTTTCTTTTAGAGTTCTTTCACATTAGTCGTCGAACCATTTTTTCTTTTTTGTTTTTTTCGTTCTTCCGATAGATTTCTCTGCTGCTTCTGTATTAGTTGATTTTATTGAGTTCCATCGCTGATCTATATCTTCACTTTCATTTTCATTTATTTCCAAAACCTGAAACCTATTTCTTAATTCTATTGGTACTGTCTTTGATTATTTTCTTCTTTCAGCTTCGCCACATTCCATCGTTCGATCTTTGTGTGTTTATCTATTGTTTGTGTTGAAATTCTTGTTCTGAGCTTCCTTTACGAGATAATGGTCTGTGTCGCTGTCCGGCCCTCTCATAGTTCTTACACTTATTATGCTGCTAGAATGTCTCCCATCAATTAATACCTGATCTATTTGATTATTTGTTCTTCCATCGTTTGATCTTCATGTTGCCTTGCGGATCTTTTTTCTAGCGAACTGGGTGCTTTTGATGGCTAAATTGCAGCCTGTCGCTAAATCGACCAAACGTGATCCATCATCGTTTGTAACTTCTTGTAGACTATATCTTCCTGCCACCGGTATTACGTAGTCTTCTGTGCCTACCTTTGCGTTTAGGTCATCTAGTATTATTTCAATATCGTGTTTAGGAGCTTCAGTGTAGAGATTTTTTAGAGAGTCGTAGAATTCATTTTTATCATCCTCTAGTGCGTCTTCGGTTGGTGCATACACTAAAAATATCGTTAAATTGGACCATTTACCTCTTAATCTTATGATGCAGATTTGTTCGTTTATTGGTTTAAAGTCTAATAACTCTGATTGAAGTCTTTTATGTATTACAAAGCCACATCCTCTTTCATGTCGAGTTTCATGTCCAGACCGCAGTACTAATGACTTCTCCACGTGTATTGTTCCAGATCCTGTCCATCTCACCTCCTGAATGGCTACTACATCATAATTCAAGTTTTCTAGTTGTTTTATCGCTGTCGTTGGTTACCCAATCTTCAACAAGGTTGCTCAGGTCTCCGGGGTCCACCCGTTTGGTCAAGCCCACACTTCGTGGAGGTGAGGATAGGAATTGAGTAGGAGAGGCTAAAGATGCTAACTGGAAACAGCATCTTATAATGCGCATCACTACTCCTTTGAACCCCTTTGATATGTATATACATACATATATATATATATATATATATATATTATATATATATATATATATATATATATATATATATATATATATATATATATATAATATATATATATATATATATATATATTATATATATATATATTATATATATATATATATATATATATATATATATATTATATATATATTATATATATATATATATATATATATGTATATATATGTATATAATATATATATATATATATATATATATATATATATATATATATATATATATATATATATATATATATATAAATAGTAAACTCTTAAATATTGGGGAAATCTGCAAAAAAAACTCTAATGTGTATCAATTATTTCACCTAACGTTTTCGCCAAAGAGAATTTGGCTTCTTCAGGGCTGAAAGAGAATAAATTATAATTAGCTACCATATATTATCTAATAAAAAACATTTACCTTACCGTGAAATTTTAGAAATGTCGAGTTATGATGTTAAAAAACTTTAGCTAGTAACAACATAGTGGTGTTTTTGTTACTATGTGCAAAAAAGTTTATTTGTGAACGTTGGAAATGTATGGTAGTTTTGAACTTAAAACGCAAAGGTTTACCCAAGGACAATCGAAAAACCCAATGTAACTACATTTAAAGGAAGTTACCACAATGTAAATCAAAGCTACCATACATTTCCAACGTTCAGAAATAAACTTTTTTGCACGTAGTAACAAAAAACACCACTATGTTGTTACTAGCTAAAGTTTTTTAACATCATAACTCGACGTTTCTAAAACTTCACGGTAAGGTAAATGTTTTTTATTAGATATTATATGGTAGCTAATTATAATTTATTCTCTTTCAGCCCTGAAGAAGCCAAATTCTCTTTGGCGAAAACGTTAGGTGAAATAATTGATACACATTAGAGTTTTTTTTGCAGATTTCCCCAATATTTAAGAGTTTACTATATATATATATATATATATATATATATATATATATATATATATATATATATATATATATATATGTATGTATTGCGACGGAACCTGACGTACTCAAAAGTGAAGTTGAAGCAGCAATTATGAGGCAAAAAAGTCAAAAAGCTGCCATTCCAGATAACATACCTATTGAAATGATTTGGGCCCTAGATGACGTTGGAGTGGATATAATACATCAAATTTGTCAAAGAGTGTGGGAGACAGGTAAATGGCCTGAGGACTGGACACAATCACTATATATTCCCATACATAAAAAGGGAGCGAAAGATTTATGTAGCAACTATCGCACAATTGCTCTAATTGCACATTGCAGTAAGATACTCTTACACATAATTCTCGAGAGGATAAAGCCCTTTTTACTGCCTAACATTGCGGAGGAACAAGCAGGTTTCGTCCCAGGACGTGGTACTAGAGAACAAATTTTAAACGTACGGCAGATTGTAGACAAATCCAGAGAATTCAACATCACAACATATTTGTGCTTCATAGATTATAGTAAAGCTTTCGATTTGGTCAACTGGAGTAAAATGTGACAGGTTTTGTCTAAAATGGGAGTCTCTAATCATCTGATACTGCTAATTAAAAGCCTGTACAATTACAATTATGCCAGAGTTAGAATAAATGGGGAACTAACTGACAGTTTCAGGGTCACAAAGGGCGTGAGACAAGGCTGCATACTAAGCCCAATTTTATTTAACATCTATGGTGAATGGATAATGCGGAAAGCTACTGAGGACTGGAACGGTGGCATCACCATTGGCGGGAAGAAGATTTGCAACTTGAGATATGCAGATGATACTACTATCCTCGCTAGTTCTGAAACTGAATTGATTCACCTGCTACAACGGATAGAAGACGTAAACTTAACGATGGGCCTTAAAATAAACAGGGATAAAACGAGAATCATGATAATTGACAGAGCTAACAACAATCAAAATCATCTGGTTAGGATAAACAATATCGCTGTTGTAGATAAATTTGTGTATCTGGGCTCATTAATAACCAACAAAGGAGGCTGTACTGAAGAAATAAAGCGGCGGTCAGCAATCGCAAAAAGCGCTATGGCAAAATTAACAAAAATTTGGAAAAGCCATGAAATTACTACCGATACAAAAATGAGAGTAGTAAGAAGTCTAGTTTTTCCAGTTTTTACTTATGCATCGGAATGCTGGACCCTTACTGAGAAAGACAAAAAGAACATAGATGTATTTGAGATGTACTGCTGGAGACGAATGCTGAGAATACCATGGGTGGCCCGAAGAACAAATAAATCCATACTGGTCCAGCTAAACATAAAGAAAATACTAAGAACACAAATAACAGAACAGATAATAAGCTATTTTGGACATGTGCTTCATAGAAATGGTCTTGAAAAACTTACCATCCAGAGAGAGAAAAGTAGAAGGCAGAAGAAGTAGAGGTAGATCTCCTACACGATACACGGACCATATTGTTGCTACCATTGGCGCTCCATTGTCAGAATGTGCTAGAAGATAGAAAAACGTGGAGGAACATTGGAAAAATTACCTAACAGCTTCATGATATCACGATACCTGCATCAGGTTAACGACTAAGAAGAAGAAGAAGTATGTATGTATAATATTACAAATATTCAATCAATGTATTGTGATGATTGACTTTTTTATATTAGAAATATAGCATAAACTTTTTTCAAAATAGAAGAGGTATAGGATATTAATTCAGATCACTTTCCTATTATTATAAAAATCAGTGAAGAAGCGATACAGAAGGAGTTATCTTTTAGTCTAGTAAACAGAAGATTAATTGAGAAAGCTTCAAACAATAACTGGGAGCAATTCTGTAAAGTTAATAATAATCGAACAACTTGACTTCGAAGAAGAGCTATTTACAAACAGATCCAAGAAGCAGCATGAAACAATACAACAACCAACCTAACTCGAATAAAAAGAAAAAAGTACCTAAAAGAAAGAATGAATATGTTCTCGGAAAATAGGAAGCAAGATAAAAATGGCAACCGTGCAGATATCCACCTCATAAAACAGAAAAAAATGAATCAATTGGACAATAAGCATCGACGTATAAAAAAATCACTGACTATTCGTTCTAGAAGGCTACTAAGAAACTGAAAAGACCTATCATACTCAACCCTCCAATAAAAAATATAGATAGTAGCTGAGCCAAAAACAATAAAGAAAGCTAAACGTTTTGTAGAATATTTAAAAAATACATTCAAACCAAGCGAGGGAGATGACCTTAAGAAACTGACTGATATTTACCAAGACGAAATTAAATTTGCTACTTGCAAACAAGTTCAAAGGGAAACAAATCAAATGATTAGTCCTAGAAAAGCGCCTGGGTCCGATTTGGTAACAGGAGAAATATTAAACAGCTTCCAAAAATGGAGAAAGTTACTTACATACTAAATGCATCCCGATATACTGGAAAGTTGCGAAGGTCATAATGAAAACAATGCTAGATAAATGGTCAAGTGAAGTTTCAGCAGAATACAGACCTATATCTCTGCTTCTTATATTATCGAAACTTTTTAAAACACCGTTTTTAAAAAGATTGAATCCAATAGAAGACGAAAGGGAACCTCATACCACCTTATCAGTTTGTTGGATGATCAAATACTAGGATAACTAATTTAATAGAAATCGCATTGAAAGGAAAGAAAGTTTGTTTAGCCGTTTATTTGAATGCTGCTCAAGCTTTCAAAAAAAGGAAAATTACAATTAATGGTATAAAATCAGTGCATGTCAATACTGAAGTGATAGAAAGGTTTGATAATAGAATACTAAGGACCAGTGTTGATGCCCTTTGACCAGTAGAACAAATAATTGCCAAATGTGCCAGCAAACATTAACAACGTCTACTTTAATATGTAACTATCAAGACCACCCAACTTCTGGACAACATAGATATAGAAAGAAGGTTGAAAAAGAAAAAACCCTTCGAGTTATTAAAGTGCAAATAGTTAGCTTATAAAAGCAGCGTATTATGCGAGCTTAATATACATGTGTAATGCGTAAATATTACTGTAATTAAGTTAGTACGAATAAAAACATAACTGAATGAAGCTATAGTCCTTAAAATGTCAGCTGCAATAATTTAAGTTATAATAAAACTATTCACTAATCTTTTTGATCAGATTGTAGTACAAGGTAACCCAGCTTATTGGTATACTAAAAAAAATGTCTCATGAAAAAAGATCAATATTATTTTTATAATATCTAAAAAAGTAATAAATGTAAAAATATATTTTATTTTTATTTCAGCGCACCTCAAAAATTTTTCGCCCGGGCGGTCAACCGACTTGCCTGTCCCTTTATCCGGTCCTGTTGAGATTGTTACATATCTCAACATTACACATTACCAAATAAAAAACATATTATACACTTATCTCTTCAAAGGTCTTCAAAAATCTTTGAACCTTTTGTTCAAAGGTTTGTAAAATGCTATTTTTCCTAATAAAAGGTTTTTTTCCACATTTTTACTTACAAAATTACGAAAAATTTCAAACCTACTTACCACAACAACTGCTACCAATGTTCCACTATCCTCAGTTGAAGCATTTTTTGGTATTAGAGAAAAATAAACAGGAGTAAACAATAACAATATATTCCACACTGCTATCGCTAACCTGGCCGCGCCACATCTATTCATGTTTAAAATAATACTACTAAAAAATTCGCATGTGTTCGCAGCATTCAGGCTGAGAAAATATTATAGAATGTGCCAGCGTAGGAGTTTTTTACGTAGAACATTTAGTTTCCGCATATTTAGGAATAATTCACAATTTGTGTCATTTAAATAATTTGCTTAAATTTTTTTTAGACTTTTGACAGCGTCATTATTATCAATATAATTATTCAGTATGGTAAAATAGCAGTTAACAAAATTATTAAATTATATTTTTGCACCTAAAATCGTATTTATTATTATTAATTTCTTAATAATAATCATATTTATTTTAATAATATTTATATATTACCTACTATAATTCGCCTGGGAATTGAAATGAAAATTTCATGGGAATGACAACTACGCATGTACTCATGGGTTGAAAACACCATACTTATTGGAACCCTGTAACTTACATCTTTATTGTTATTGCAATGCAGTACGCATTTTTAATCTGAAATAGATATACAAATAGAATACAAATTATTGTATGAGGAATTTAGGTTAATACGAGATGCTATTTGAGTTTCTAGAATAATGGAAAATCGTTGACTTGAGAAACATGAGTTGTAATTAGGCAATGCACACTCGTGCGGAGCATACTTCCTAATAAAAGGTTTTTTTCCACATTTTTACTTACAAAATTACGAAAAATTTCAAACCTACTTACCACAACAACTGCTACCAATGTTCCACTACCCTCAGTTGAAGCATTTTTTGGTATTAGAGAAAAATAAACTGGAGTAAACAATAACAATATTGTTGGGAATTTATCTGTATTGAACAGCCAGCAATTGACGGATTTGTAGTTAACTGTTTTATTTGGGTAAAAACAACTCAAATTCCTACAATATATAAAATTAACAATATAAAAAAACTAATTAATTCCCATTATTTACTGTTCTCTTGCTGTCAGTTTGATTTGGAGTTTTGATATTATATTTGACATAGTTCATGAAACAGTAGCAACGGGAAATTTTGGGTAACATGATAAAACTAAAAATTAACTAAGTACATTTTATACAAATAATAAATATTCGTAACACTCCCACCCGGTACAATTCGATGAGAAAAAGAGACTGTACCACTTATTTTTCATCATCTTTTTGGTCTCAATTTATTGGTATTACCGCTAATTTTATAACAGGACGTTCATATTTTCCACTTTTTGTTTGAACTATTGCTCGTCGCACTTGCCCATCAGGTGATTTTTTAACTTCAATTACCTTACCCTTTGGCCAATTGCATCTTGGTAAATCTTTATCACATATAATTACAATAACTTGTTTATGCCAATTTGCCCTAAGTAGTAGTTCAGGTATGTATTCAGAAATAAAGCGTCGCCAACATTTATTTGCAAATTGCTCTCTGTATAAATAATTAAATTTAAATACTTTAATATCTTCGTTTAAAAATCCAATTGGTTTATCTCCGTTTGAAGATCCAATTAAAAAATGATTTGGAGTTAAAGATTCAAATTCGTCAGATTCTATTGGAAGATAAGTAATTCTTAAAAATCGAAACACATACGCAGTTGCTCTTAAAATTCTATTAAATTGACTAAATCTTTTAAAATCAATTAAAGGTGGACTACTACATTTTACTTCATGAGTGGTTAATATTTCATCAGCCTTTTCCTTTTTTAAGGGTGATGTCTGGAGGCCAACCGTTTTCTAATTGATACAGAAAATCAGGACCTTTAAACCAACATCTCGTGTTTTTTAAATTGGGACTTTTTGTCCATTTGGTAGCTTCGTCGGCTATGTTATTCTTAGTAGGTACATCTCCAATGTGATACCATTGAGTTTTGTTGAATTTCGGCCACTCTGTAAGCTACATATTTTGGTAATTTTCTTGGGTCTACATTTCTTAACCAGCTTAAAACTGTTGAAGAACCTGTACAATAAACAATGTTGTGCACAGGTATGAAAAGATGTTGACAAAGGTTTTTAGCAAACCTTGAACCCATTACTGCACCATTAAGTTCCAGTCGAGGAATAGTTTGTGGTTTTAATGGTGATACATGTATTTTCGCTCCAATCAACGTACACTCTATGACATCTTTTTTCATTATTCTTAGATATGCCACACAAGCACTTGCGTGTTCGCTGGCATCTACAAATATGTGCATTTGCGTATTGGTATCCTTCCAGCTTTCGAGTTTATTAAAAAAGTACCTTGGAATTGAAACCTTCTCTATTTCTGGAAGCTGTTTCAACCAAACAAGCCATTTTTGAAACTGTTCATTAGTTATTGGTTGATACCAAGAAATGTTGCTCCTCCATATTTCCTGTAAAAGGATCTTCACATAAATAAATAAGTTTGCTAACAAACCTAAAGGGTCATATATAGACATTAGGATTAGTAAAATTTCTCGCTTTGTTTGCTTTCTTAATCCACTTAAAACATCTTTGTTTCCTTTATTACATTTTAAATTGAAAATAAAATTATCTCCCTTTAAATCCCACCACATTCCTAAAACCTTCTCCATGCTCTTACTGTTCCCTAGATCTAGGTTGACTTCTTCGTTATTTCCATAAGTGGTGTTTATGATTTTCATTAATTTTTCAGAGTTTGATCTTCAGTTTCTTATTTCAAAATTTCCGCTGGAGTGAATTAAGGCAATTTTTTTTGCTAATTGGATAGCTTCATCGTCAGTGTCTGTTGATTCTAAGAGATCATCGACATAATGATTATTTACTATGGAATCAACAGCTCTAGAATATTCCACACTAAATTTCTTCGCATTAGCGTTTTTAACAAATTGTGCACAACTGGGTGAGCAGGTAGCTCCGAAGCTCATCACAGTCATGACGTAAACTTCCAAAGGATTATCAGAGCTACCATTGCGCCACAAGAAGCGTTGTGCATGTTGATCTTCTTCTATTATACCTACACGAAGAAACATTTCCTTGATGTCTCCAGAAAAGCCAATCTTTCTTCCACGAAATCGTAGGAGGACGCCTAATAGAGAAGCAAGTTGGTCATCTCCTTTTAATAACATGGAATTTAAGGATATTCCCTGCACGGTTGCTGCTGCATCCCAAACTAATCTGAATTTGTCAGGTTTGTTAGGATTAAAGGCCGGAAATATGGGAAGATACCATGTTTTTTCTTGATGCTGTAAGAGTTCTTGTTCTGACAGTTTTCTAATATATTCCTTTTCTAGAAAATTTTGAATTTGTTGATTAATTTTGATACCTAGTTTTGGATTTTTCTTAATTTTTCTCTCTATACACTCCAGTCTTTGAATAGCCATGGGTTTACTATTAGGGAGTTTCAAGTTGTCATATTTCCAGAGTAATTTAATTTTATATTGGTTATCAATTTGAACTAGGGTGCTTTCTTGTATACGAATAGCCCTATCTAATTCTTTGGAAACAGACGGTTTAGTATTTTGAACTGCGAGGCTTTCAACTGAAAAGAAGTCTTTTACAGTATTTTTGGTAGAGTTCTTGGTCTGACGCATCTTCTAAGCGTTGTTGGTTTCCAGTCTATTTTAAGCAAAGTTGTTCTGGCTCTCCCATTATATTTAGCTTTTTACCAATACTTTCTTCTAACAAAGTAACGGAAGACCCTTCATCTAGAAAGGCAAATGTAGTGACATCCCTACGTCCATTTCTTAAAACAACGGGAAGTATTCGAAAGCGTGTTCCTTGATGTGCCTTATTTTCTTCATCTGCAGATAAGAGGTGTGATTCTACTGTTTGCATACCGTTTTCCTTTTTGATAAGCTTTGTACTTTTATTAGACATTTGTTCTGAAAATTCATGAAGAAGAGGATGATGCTTCCTTTGGCATTCTTCTTTTTTGCATTTTACAGGATACTTACAGGAAAATCTGTGTTTCTTTGAGCAAAGCCTACATAAATTTAAGGCTTTAAGAGACTACCATCTTTGAGATAATGAATATCTCTGAAATTCTGAACAATCTGCAATCTTTTTACAATCTCCCTGATTACACAGTTTACAATTATGTGTTTCACTGGAGGCATTTGGTTCATGTATACTAGCATGCACAATATTATTAAATTGCCTTTTGTTATTACTTTGGTCATTAAGTGCTAGTGTAGGAAGAACAGAACAAACATTTGTTGCTAGATTATACAACCAATCAGCAAGTTCACTTAATCCCTGAAATTTATGAAAAGCACTGCGATATATCGCCCAATTAACTTTAATTTGTGAAGGTAGTTTCTCTAATAACTCATGCATAAGGGTAGGGTTATTAATGTAGTCTTTTAAATTAGATGCTTCTAATAAAACACATAAATTTTTGACTGCTAAAGCAAATTCTACCAGAGTTTCAAGTTTTTCCGGTTTAGGAGATGGTAATCTACGAATAGAATTTATAATATGAACTTCAATAATTTGCTCAGGTCTTCCAAAAAGGATTTTTAACGTAGCTATAATTTGGGGCACACATTGAGGTAAAATTAAAAAAACTTGAAACACTGACTGGACCTTTTAACATTTTTGTAATCTTAATAAACTCTCATGATTATCTACTTGACATAGCTCAGTAGATCTTTCAAAACTACTAATAAAAACAGGCCAATCATGTGGATTGCCATTAAAAATAGGGAGATCTCCAGTATCTCTTCTTTTATATAATATACCTGAACTTCCATCGTTATAAGTTGGCAGAGGCTTACCAAGTGTTGGAGTTAAAGGGGGTTAAAGGGGCAACATTGTCGATAAATGGCTTATCTATATTTAAAGAAAGGAATTTATTGACCAAAGAGTTAGTTTCAATTATTTCCTCTTCGTCGATGTCCTGACCATCATTAGAGCACTCATCTTCTTTTATAATTCTCCTAGACTCCTTGGTTAACTCTCTTTCTTGGCGTAATAGATCTCGTTCTTCCTGCAGAAGTTAAAGCTTCATTTTTGTTTTTCTGCTTGTTGATGAGGAACTTTTTAAGGAGGTTGCAGAACAAGATTTCTTGATTTTGGCACCTTGTCGGTGAGACTTCTTAGTGGCTGCGTCTACACAAAGAGGGCACTTCTAGCTGTCATCACCAATTACTTCGGAATCATCCTGTACATTTACGCATTCAAAACAGCACCATTTTTTACATTCTGTACATTCTACCATCCGTTCTTCACGATATGGTTTGTAGCACACAGGACATAGATCAATTTTGGTTCGTCCAGCAACTGATGGACCCATATTATTAGATCTTGTAAGATTGTGTGATTTAACAATCGCGTGTGATGAATAGAATTTGAGCTTGACAGAATTTGAGCTTGTTGGGAATTTATCTGTATTGAACAGCCAGCAATTGACGAATTTGTAGTTAACTGTTTTATTTGCGTAAAAACAACGCAAATTCCTACAATATATAAAATTAACAATATAAAAAAACTAATTAATTCTCATTACTTACTGTTCTCTTGCTGTCTGCTAAATTATTAAATTATTTAAATTTTTCCCGAATCGGTGACAGTTTGATTTAGAGTTTTGATGTTATATTTGACATAGTTTATGGAACAGTAGCAACGGGAAATTTTGGGTAGCATGATAAAACTAAAAATTAACTAAATACATTTTATACAAATAATAAATATTCGTAACAAATATATTCCACACTGCTATCGCTAATCTGGCCGCGTCACATCTATTCATGTTTAAAATAATACTACTAAAAAATTTGCATGTGTTATATTCAGGCTGAGAAAATATTATATAATGTGCCAGCGTAGGAGTTTTTTACGTAGAACATTTAGTTTTCGCATATTTAGGAATAATTCACAATTTGTGTCATTTAAATAATTTGCTTAAATTTTTTTTAGACTTTTGACAGCGTCATTATTATCAATATAATTATTCAGTATGGTAAAATAGCAGTTTACAAAATTATTAAATTATATTTTTGCACCTAAAATCGTATTTATTATTATTAATTTTTTAATAATAATGATATTTATTTTAATAATAATTATATATTACCTATTATAATTCGCCTGGGAATTGAAATGAAAATTTCATGGGAATGACAACTACGCATGTACTCATGGGTTGAAAACACCATACTTCTTGGAACCCTGTAACTTACATCTTTATTGCTATTTGCGCTTACAGTACGCATTTTTAATCTGAAATAGATATACAAATAGAATACAAATTATTGTATGAGCAATTTAGGTTAATACGAGATGCTATTTGAGTTTCTAGAATAATGGAAAATCGTTGAATTGAGAAACATGAGTTGTAATTAGGCAATGCACACTCGTACGGAGCCGCGGCATGCAATCAAGAAACCAAGCGACTTGCAAGCGGCGTGGAGCCAGGAACGGGAATTAAGTTTATTTTTGTAGACACTTTGTTTTTAAAAACTTTTATTCTCAAAATATAATACAAAATACTTATTTGCCGAAATATAAATATACGCTCTTAATACAATTAACTGAACTACTAATTAATGAATCTTAATAATGAATGTAGAATAATGTAGAATAATGTAGAATAATGTAGAATGAATTGTTGTAAACAAGTGCAGGCCTATTTATACCCTCTCATCGGATGGACTGTGGTCGGCGGATTCCAATGGAATTATCTTGTTTATGTTTATATAATTCCTCCCTCCTTAAGCTCTGAAAACAAGGGACTTGCTTTTTCTGAGCCATTTTTGTCTTCTGGGTTTTCCTTTTGGTATAATATTCTTTGATTTTATTATTGAACACCTTAAAGATTGCTAAAATAAGAATTATTAGTACAATTATAATAATTAAACTTGAGTTGGTCCAGTTGTGATATGTTGGGACTTCTTTTAGTTTAGGCATTTCTATATTTTCTGCTATTTTCTGTATTTTCTTAATTTCGCTGCTATCCAATGTTTTCAATTTTACTATGGGTAGATTTGTTATATTTTCTTTATATTCAAATCTTGGTAGGTCGAATATATATTCTTCATGGATTGTCTCTTCCTTTTCATATATTTGATTGTCTATTGTTATTTGGCATTTTCCGATAGTGATGACTGATGGTTTGCTTATTTTATATATTCCATTTTTATCACAATTGGTTTCTATAGTTGCTGAATTAACAGGAATGACTACTAGTTGATTGGAATTAATAGTTGATATTGTGGTTTTCTTTAAATGTACATTCGTGCTTTTACATTCATTTTTACCAGTTTGTATAAGTTTACTTAAACATGGTTGAGAATTTTCTTGCAAAGTCTTCTTTAAACAATAATAATAATTTTCGATTTCGGGACATCTTTTGGCTGTCATCAAATTTTCTTTGCTACTGAGAAGTAGGAAAGGTTGGTCAGGAATAATTGTAAGGTTATTTAGAGGTATAGGATAAATTTGGAAATATCTATAGGAATTACTGGCAATTGGAGTATGAATCTTAAAAATAATTAAATTCTTGTGAATTTGAACTTGAGTAGAAAAGAGATTATAATAATTCATAAAATTTTTAAGTTTTGGAATGTTTTGTTTTCCATATAATGTATTTAGACTTGTAATTATTGATTCTAGTTGAGAAGGTTTAATAATAGAATTATGAAGAATATTCAATTTTGCCAATGATATTGCGGTCTCTATATTATTAATAACAATTTGCAAATCATGTAATTGATTTATTAGATTATCGATTACTATATTTAGTGAGAACGCTTTTTCAACATTTATTATTTCTTTTAATTCTTGTGACATTATTGTCATTTGTTTACTAATCAAAACCTGATTTTCTTTAAGAATATTAAAGTTTTTTGCGTATGATTTTGACATTTCGACTAAAAGAGTGTGGTGTTTGTATAAACTTGAATTTATTTGTTTTTGATTATCATTAAGAATAGATAGATAGTTATTAAAGTAATTTTCGTCGTCGGAATCTAAGGTTCCGAAAAGCCATTTTGAAGCTTTTTCTACTGCATTAATTAAAGCTCTTTTTGTTCTTGCATTTTTTGAATAAGCCGTTAGCTGAGAATTTATAGTTTGACTTAATTTTATACTATGATCTAACTTATGTACTATTAGTAAAGAAAAATGATTATTTACCGTAATATTATGTTTTAAATTTAATAATTCGAATAATATTTGATTACTTATCTCTAATGGTTGAGTTAAATTAATATGATAGATAAAAGTATGTTTGGATAAAATAATTTTTGCTTTGCCAATTTGAACAGGTAAAACGGGGTTATCGATTTCTTTGATTTCTAGCATTTGATATCCTTGTAGCAAGAGGAATATCATCGTCGCTATCAGCTTCATGTTCTTTACTGGTATCTGTAACAAAGCGTTGTGGTTTTATATTTCTTAAATGATATATTTTATTTTCTGATAATATTTTATTATCTCCAACTATTTTAGCATCGATTAATTTTTTATATGGTTGACTTGATTTTGCTAATCTTTGTTCTGAGCCTTTTAATTGATATACAGGGCGATTTGTATCTAATTTTATCTCTCTTTGTTTTGTTCTATTGGCTCTTTCTAAATTATTTTTTTGAGTTTTTGTTAATTTATTTCGAATAAAATCATTAAGTATATTTAAGTTATTTGAATGTTCATATATGTATTGTGTTATGCGTTCGTTTTCATCTAGTTCAAAAGGATTTTTGTATTCTAGTTTTCCTCGCATAATTTGGAAAGGAGTGTAGCCTGTGCTATTATGTATACTATTATTATATGCTAGTATCGCGTAACTCATTAGAATATTAATAGGAATGTTTTCTTTTTCTTCTTTTAGTATTCTTAAACTTTCAATTATAGAAGAATGGAATCTTTCAATGGGACTATTACTATTAGGATTATACACAGTTGTATAGTGAATATCTATACGATGAAGAAGACAGAGATCTTGGAAGGTTTTGTTTTTGAATTCTATGCCATTATCACATGTTATTCTGTTAGGAATTCCGTAATGACTAATAAAGAATATTAATTTATTTACTATCTCAACAGCATTTATGGAATTAATAGGATATGCTTGACCAAATTTTGAAAAACTGTCAATGATTGTTAGGAAATTTTGACTACTAAATTTGAATGTGTCAATATATAGATGTTCTAGGGGAGAGTTTCCGATTGGTGTTGGTTTAAAAACAAGAGAAGTGGGATGCCTTTCATATTTTGATTTTTGGCATAAATCACAAGTGTTAATATAATTTGAAATGTCTTTGTCCATATCTGGCCAATAAAAATGCTTTTTTAACGCAGCGAGGTTTTCATTAATTCCTCTGTGAATTGTTTTAGTTTCATGATAGAATTTAAGTTTTTCTGCTTTTTCTCCTTCGTCTGTTATGTCTGTTAGAAATTTATTTGAAATAATAAGGAAAAATGCATTATTTTTAAAGTTATTTTCCATGAAACGAATAAATGGTATCTCTAGATTTTTATCTTTAAACAATAAACAATATGTTTTGTTTGGTCTTATAATTTCTTTTACTAAGCATAAAAATTGTTTTTCTTCAAAATTTTCTTTAGGTATTTGCCAATAGTATCTATTTTTATCAAATATTTTTACATATGTGTTTTTTGGTTGTGTAGTATTACTAGAGGATATTATAATTTGATTTTTATATACATTTATAGCTTTTTCTGTATAAGGTATTTTTAATATAGGGTCTTCTAGACTTGTATGAACAGTTTCTAAGTCATCTGAATCTTTTTTATTTTCTTCTTTGTTAGGAATAACAATATCTTGTAGGATTTTGATTTTTGGACTGCGATTTACTTCAGGTGTTTGTTCAGGTGCTAATGTTTTATTTTCAATATTTTCTGAAACATTATTTGATGTTGGTAATTCTGTATCAATGATTTCATCTATGAATTCTTGTGTTATATCTTGATAAGGATTAATATCTATATTTTCTGTTAAAATGTTATCAAAATTAAAAGGAGATTTAGATATAATTTCTTGGGAGTCTAAATTTCTTAGTTGCGTTTCAGTTTCATAACCGATAAACTCGCTAGGGTCTAAGTTCATTAAGATTGAGAGATTGTCATCTTCAGTTTCGAGAGGATGAATTTCTACTCGTGAAAGAGCATCTGCATTCGTATTTAGTTTACCTTTTTTGTAGATAATATTATAATCATATTCTTCTAATTTTAACTTCCATCTTATTAATTTGGAATTTGGTTCCTTTAGTGAGAAAAGCCATTGCAAAGGTTTATGATCACTGACAATATTAAATTTTGTACCATATAAATAGGGTCGAAAATATTTGACAGCATAAACTATGGCTAAAAGTTCTTTTTCGATTGTGCTATAGTGACATTCTGCGGGATTTAGTGTTCTTGATGCGAAAGCAACAGGTAAATCGTTACCTATGGGACCTTGGGATAGAACAGCACCAATTGCAAAATTAGAGGCGTCGGTTGTTACGTTAAAAGGTTTTTCGAAATCAGGATATTGCAAAATGGGATCATTCATTAGAATATTTTTACAAAGTTCAAAACTTTCAATAAATTCGGGAGTATTTTTAATTTGGACACCCTTTTTAAGGCAAGAAGTTAAAGGCTTAGTTAATTTTGCGAAGTTTTTTATAAATCGTCGATAATAACCGATAAGTCCTAAGAATGATTTAATTTGTTTTGCTGTTTTTGGAATTGGGAAGTTTTTTATTGCATATATTTTCTTTGGATTTGGTTTAATACCTTGGGGAGTTATAACATGTCCTAAGAATTCTACATCTTTACAAAAGAATTCAGATTTATCGAGCTGTACTTTTAATCCAGCTTTTCTTAATCTTTTAAATACTTGTTTTATGTTGCTAACATGTTCTTGAAGAGAAGTTGAAAATATGATTATATCGTCCATATATACGAAGCATATTTTATTTAATACGTCTTTAAGTACATTATCCATTACCCTTTGGAACGTAGCCGGTGCGTTTTTAAGACCAAATGGCATCCGAAGATATTCATAATGACCATTTTCTACATTAAACGCTGTTTTCAGAATTGAATTTTCATCCATTTCGATTTGTGTAAAACCGGAGGCTAAATCCAATGTAGTGAAATATTGGCATCGTCCTAATTTATCTAAAATGTCTTGTATTGAAGGTAAAGGGTAGCGGTCATCAATTGTTTTTTCATTGAGTTTTCTGTAGTCTACTACAATTCTCCATTTTTGTTTTCCAGAAGCATCTAGCTTCTTTGGAACAATCCAAATTGGGGAACTCCATGGACTTTGAGATGGTCGTATTATTCCATCTTCTAACATTTTACTAATTTGTCTTCTTATTTCTTCCTTGTGTACGAACGGATATCTATAAGTCTTAGAGTATACAGGAATTTCATCACTAGTTTTAATTTTATGTTTTACTTCATTTGTAAATGTTAATTTATTATTAGGATGATGAAATATGTCTCGATATTCTCTAACTAATATCCGAAGTGCTTTCTTTTCTTCTTCGTTTAAGTGTTTTGTTCTAAAATTTTCTTCAATATTATCATTTATTTCTTCTACATTAAAATCATTACTACTTGTGGAAATATTCATAACTTCCTCTATGGAAAAGTAATTATATTTGTTTGTTTCAATATTCTCCACAAAGTTATTTAAAAAATTATCATTTATACTGATTAATTCTGTGTGGAAAGATTTATTGACAAACTCAATTTTGGTCTTTCCGTTGTTTACGTTTATTAAGCTAGATGGAATTTTTATTGTTTTATTTTGGTTTTCTACTTCCTGTAAATAAAAGTCACCACTAGGCAATGAGGTGTAAACTTCTTTTATTATTGTAGATAAGGCGGGAATTTCTATTTTTTGAATATTAAAATTTTTCCTATAGTTAAGCGGTATCATTGCGGTTTTGTTGAAAAGAATTCCACTGTTTATATCTAGGTTTAAATGTAATTTCCGTAAATCTCTAATTCCGATAATACCATCAAAATAATTGTGAAAATCAAATAGTACAAAATCTAGGCTATCTAATAATTTATATTCTTTTAACAAGGGAATTTTAGCTTTAAATTGTGCTTCTCTTGATCCGGCACAAGTAATTATAGGAGTTGTATGACGAGTAATTTTTTCAGGAAAATATTTTTCTGCAATGTAGGGTCTAAGAAGAGATGGGTGACATCCTGTGTCAATTAGTAATTTTATACGAGTTGGGAAATTAATTTGAATATATGGTAGTGAGTTGGGGACTATATTATTTAGATCAATTTGTTTTCTTAATCGTTTGGACTTTGCTGAATATGCTCGCGAAAATTTGACTGTTCTGGGTCTTGGGATTCGTATTCGAAATTTTGAGAATGACAATAATTTTGAGAATGGGAACATGAACAAGGATTATTTTCTATTTCGTCTTCTGACAGATTATAAAGTTCTTCCACTTGGAAATTTTGAGGAGCCCTTTGTTGGAATTGGAATTTTTGTTTAACAGAAGGCATTCTCGACGTAGTGGACATTGGTTCTGGCTGATGCGTATTTTTTGGAGCATTTTTGGGATCAAAAACATGTTTGGGTTTACCGAATACTTGTTCGTTAGTAAAATATTTTTTATGAACTGGTCTTGATTGAATATTTATGGGTTGGCTAGGAAATGTTTGCCTCGAATAACTAGGTTGATTAAAATTGGGATTATGCGAATAAGAATTTGTATATTGTTGATTAAAATTCGAAAAATTAGGTCGATTTTGATGAAAATTTTTATTTGTACTATTTTGGAAATTTTTAAAGTTAGAATTGTGATTAGAATTAAAATTTTGGTTATGGTTTGGATTATATTTATGATTTTGAAAGTTGGGTTTACTTTTATTAAATTTATTGAAAGGATTTAAAGATTGAATTCTTTGATCATTATAAAATTGTCTAGAAATAATATCTGACGCTTGAATAAACGTTCTAGGTTCTCTAATTTCTAATATAGTTCTAGTTTTTTCATCTACATTTGCTAATAATATGTCGATAGAATTGCTTTCATTTTGATCCATTAATATTAATTTTCTCTCTGCATTTAATTCTGTTTCTGAATTAATTTTAACTTCTATTCTTGATTTAAGTTGAGAAATTTTCGCAATAAAATCAAGAATGTTTTCATTTCTACCTTTAGTTAATTGTAAAAATTCTTTAGTGAGCGTTTGTCTATCAATTCTATCGCCAAAATTATTTTTTAACGTTTCTCTGACTAGAGGCCAAGTATTCAAATCTGGTCGGCACATAATAAAATTTAAAACATTGTCTTGCAATTTTGAACAAATTACATTGAAAGTAAAGTCATTTAATGTATTATCTGTGGTTTGTCCGTACGTAAGATAGTATTTATCGCATCTTTGTACGAAACTTTCCAGTTTCAGAGAATCGCCATTAAATGTAGGTAAAAAATCTGCAAGTGCTTTAGCTGCTTGAATAGTAGGTGTTTGATTTAGTGCCATTTTCTTTAGATTTATAACTAGATCCTCAATATCAGTTTGCATTAAAAAATATTCTCTATAATATATATAAAATTTTTTCTTTTTATTAAAATTTCAAATATAAATATTTTAAAATAATCTACTCTGTAGAAAAAGAATTTCAAAATTAGAAATCTCTAACAAGAGTATATATAAGAAAGAAAAATATTCTTGTTCGGCAAAAACTTAGTTAAATTCAAAATTCTATACTCAATAAAAAGAATAACCAGTAAAAGGAAAGTAAGACAGGAATATAAAATTTCTCAGTAACTTACTTTGTTATGCTGGTACGTAGATTCTTCCAGATAAATGGTAGAAACCAACGGTTGATTCTTGCTTTTTCTTGGGAATTTTCTAATAATTCGCCTTCAGGAAACTGCTTCAACCTTCAGGAATCCGAATGACTGCGCCAATTAAGTTTATTTTTGTAGACACTTTGTTTTTAAAAACTTTTATTCTCAAAATATAATACAAAATACTTATTTGCCGAAATATAAATATACGCTCTTAATACAATTAACTGAACTACTAATTAATGAATCTTAATAATGAATGTAGAATAATGTAGAATAATGTAGAATAATGTAGAATGAATTGTTGTAAACAAGTGCAGGCCTATTTATACCCTCTCATCGGATGGACTGTGGTCGGCGGATTCCAATGGAATTATCTTGTTTATGTTTATATAATTCGGGAAGACGCCAGTTTCTACTACGCCGCCGCGTACACGCGGCTTCCACTTCCATAACAATTCAGACAGTGTGGCAGTCTATGCCATAGTTACCAGACCTAGGAAATTTTCCCTATGCCTAGGGAATTTTGAGTCAGCTAAGGAAAAAAGGGATTTTTATTCAATTTTATGAAAAATCTAGGGAATTCTTAATATTTGTAAGACTATTTCTAAAAATATGTTGAATTTAAGAAAAAACCTTACAAAATTACACATATCTACTTGGAAATCGAATTATTTGGAAATTCGAGGAATCACTGAATTCTATTCATATAATTCCCCGTCGGTGACTAGAGTGGTGGTATTTCACCAACTGCGAATTACGTCGAGGATCCACCTGGGCTAAAGTAAATATTGACTATTGGCCTCGCTTAATTTTTGGTTTCTAGTTTCTCTTTCTTTAACTTTCTCTGCTAATTTTATGTAACTGTGTCGATTGTGCCTCTATGTTTCAACTGTGCCTTTGTGTTTAAGTTATTATTCAACATATATGATTTAGTTACAATAGGTAAGTACTTATTTATTTTTATTACTATAAGATATGTTTTTATGTTTACCTACTTTAAGATGTTGATGTATTTTATCTCATAAAATTAATATTCATGAGGGTTCTTCAGACTTGCGTCTAGAGGTATGTACCGTGAATATTTTTGCTGTCAAGCTTCTTGACAGTATTGAAAGAATATTGACACATGACATTGTTGATATGTTCGAAATGCATTCGAACACCAAAACCTTTATTCAAATTTTCAAATCTGCTTTATTATTGTTTGAGTTGTGAAGTTTGAAGTAAGTATAATTTATTTGGTTTTGTTTTTCTGCCTTATTTCATTATATTCTAAGACGAAAAAAAATTAGTAATATTGAGCGAAGTTTTATATGTTGTATTTGTAAAGGACCATCTTTTTCAAAACAATTCAATCTTAGGGCCCATGTCAAAAAGTTTCATCCAGGTAAGTTCATGTTTATAACTATTACAGATATTATTATTATTGTGTGCAATGATATAAATGTATGAAAAAAAAGCTAGATATATCGTTTATAAAAGTGTTTATATTATATTACTCTCCTACATAATAATTTATTTTTTTATTTATTTACTTGACCCAAGTGCATTAAATCTGACTGTCTTAAAAAGCAGGATTCTGTTTGCTTATAGTCATTACATGACACGCTATTTTTATTTTTTAGGCAAACTGGAGGAATTGACACCGAATAAATATTACAACGTAGAAGCTATATGCAATGAATGCAATCAGTCTTTCTCAAAATACTCCAATTTGAAACATCATGTCAGGACATTTCATCCAGGTAGTTTATAATAATTACATTTATGTAGATATTCCATACGTTACAAATTTCATATATTACTCTTATTGCATTAATTTATTTTGTTTTAGAAAAAATGCAAGCCTTGCTCAAAAAAAAGGTTCATCCTTACAAATGTAGTGAATGTTCAAAGCAATTTGTAGGATTAATAAATTTTAATGCTCGTAAAAAATACATAGAACTAACATTGTTTCCAACTGTAAACCCAGACAATGAAAGTGTCCTTTATGTAAATATGAAGATAACTTAAAATCCAAGTTAAAAGGCAATTTAATACATTAGAAGAATTTCATCTTTGGATATTGAAAGAAGTAAATACAAGATCATTTTTTATAAACAAACATGGTTCCAAGAATGTTTCAAATGGTACTAAAATAATGTACTTGTGTCATAGATTTGAAAATTACATTCCTAAAGGTAATAATGAAAGGCATTTAAAATGCCAAGACTCTAACAAAATAAATGCACTCGAGAAGCAAATATCTGCCAGCTAGATTATGTTAAAGTACATATTGGACATGAGAATGACTTAGCTCATTTATTTTTAAGTCAAGAACAAAAACATGAATTAGCTAATAAAATAGCTGCAAAGATTTCATTGGCTGCGATTTAAGATGAGATTCGGTATTCTATGTCAAGTGCAAATTTTTCAAGAATTCATCTTCTCACTAAAGAAAATTTGCATAATATTGAACATACATATAATCTAAATGCAACAGCTGTTAGACATAGTAATGATGCCATAAGTGTACAAGATGAATTATCAGAAGAGTACTTAAGTTACCAGAAGAGTACAAGCTCAACAAAACGTGCCAAAATAGATACGAACAAACAAAAACAATTACTACTATAGTCTTTTTCCATCATATTGATAGCACATTATGTATGCAAATCCTCAACAGGTCAAAAAACCATAGGCGTCACCCTATATACCCTGTATACTTGTTTTGAAATAAATAAAAAAATTAATTTTTTAAGATCCCGTCAACAATTCATTATCTTTTTAAAAATATGCTGTAAAATAAGAGTCCACTAATCTCACTATACCTTTTTTGTGCGTAGAAAACGTCGGTATATATGCCACACGATTATTGTTAATTGTACACGGCTGATTAACGAGAGAATTCAATGTTTTACGCAATAAATTAATGTAAACAGTAATGTAAACATTAATGTAAACAAAAAGAATACCTTCTTTGAACGATTACCTGGAATTACTGATAAGGCTTCACTAATGATAGTTTAAGTAGTTTTTATGCCACATTACAGCTTATACCAATAATATAAATTAGAAATTGTTTGCATCTTCCATTTATTTTTGTAGATGTACATTGTTCATGTCTTACCTACCTACGTTTTTGGTGTCGATATTTTGTTATTTACATTTAAAAATGACGTCGACAACAGGTTTTATTCCGGTTAAGTGTAGTTTTAAAGGTGCCTTCAGTCTAAGAGAGAAAAATATAATATTAAATGTACACGATGCACTTGTACATCAACGCCCTTTAAGTAATGTTTGCGAAATCGTTAACATGTGTTCAAATATGACAGGGGTTACAGTTGACAGGGGAGAAGCAACAATTTATAGATTCTTAAAAGAAAGAAAAGGAGGAACTGTTTCATCTCCTAAGGAGAGTGGAGGGAGTAAACCCTTGGAAATTGAAGAAATACATAAAAACATGATAAGACGCAGCGTCCACTCATTTTTTTTAACAAATAATTTCCAACATTGGACAAAATCCAAATATTAATTAGAGAAAACGAAGAGTTACCAATCATAAGCAACAAGAAATTATGGGGACTATTGAGAGAGATGGGATTTCGTTGGCAAAAGAATAGAAGAAAATCCGTTTTAATTGAAAAAGATTACATTGTATATTGGAGACGAGATTATCTAAGAACTATTACAAAGTACCGAGAAGGAAAAAAAAACAATTTATTTATTTGGACGAGACTTGGCAAAATGAAGTTCATACTGTACCATATCTATGGGTTGATACAAATGTGAAAAGTTCCCCTCAGGCATTCATCGAAGGTGTATCTACTGGAATAAATAATATTCCCGTTGGAAAAGGACGCAGACTCATAATAACTCATATTGGAAACGAATACGGTTTTGTCAATGGTGGATTATTAAGTTTTGCCTTAAAATCAACCAAAGATTACCACGAGGAAATAACTGCTGACATTTTTGAAGAATATTTTGAGCAAATGTTGGATTTAATTCCAAAAAATTCTGTCATAGTCATGGATAATACTAGTTACCATTTAAGACTAGCAGAAAAATTGCCAAAAAAGGCATGGAAAAAAGGAGAGATAATCCAATGGTTGGATAAACACGCAATTGAGTACAAGGAGAATTCGACAAAAAAGGAATTATTACCTATAAGTAAGGCAACATAAAGCAGCTAAAAAATATATATAATTGATGAAATTGCATTAAACCGTGATGTAATTATTTTACGGTTACCCCCATACCACTGTGATCTGAATCCGATAGAAAATATATGGTCTTAAGTAAAGGGTGAAGTCGGACGCAACAACAAAACTTTTAAATAAGAAGACTTCCAACAATTATTAGAATATTCCTTATCAAAGGTAACTCCAAAAAATTGAAAAAATGCTGTTAGTCATGCTCACAAGGAAAAAAATAAAATGTGGAATTTGGATAATATGACTGATGCAATGCTGGAACCGGTAATAATTAACATTGAAGTTGAAGATTCCTTAGATTCTGAAGAAACCAGTGAATCTGAAATGGAATTTGATTAAAATATTTTTTTTACAAATCGGCCCCTGTTACGGCCACAAATTATTTTGGATATAACCAATAAAATAAACATCTTACATTTCTTGCAAATTCATTAGTACCTGTTAATCTCTATCACTCCGACACTGGCAACTTTATTTAGGGATTAGTAATCCTCAAAACTATTGTATTCTATTCTGCTTCAACCTTTATACCTGGTGGTCATACTCAATTTAAAATTGTTTTCCTATATACTTCTGTAAACTTGTTGACAAATATCTATTTTTCATTGAGTCACCCGTATCAACAGTTTAGGGATTTGCATACATAATGTGCTATCAATATGATGAAAATAGACTATAGCCACATACAACATCCAATCTATGGCTAAAGATGAAAAGGTTTGCGAATTAAAAGAAGAACTATCCAAGATAAAGTGGTGTATTGCAGGACTGCCAGAAGTGAAAAGAAGAGGCGAATAATGCATCCATTTAAACTCTGGAAATCGCTTATACTATACAGGGAAAATAGACGAAACATGGTGGAGTAGGATTTATTGTCAAAAAGTATCTCACACCATATATTTCTACATATAAAAGCGTTTCTAATAGAGTAGCTTATATTATAATAGACCTAGATAATAAAACTAAGATCCAAGAGAACAAGTGTATGCTCCCACAACAACACATCAGAAAGAGGCAGTTGAAATGTTCTACGAATATTTGATAACTGCATCAGAAGAAAATGATACAAAATATACCATCATAATGGGAGATTTCAATGCAAAATTAGGTAAAAAAAAAGAAAATACTGAAACCAAAATAGGGATGCATGGTTATGGCACGCGAAATGAAAGAGGAGAAAATTATATAACTTCTTAGAACAACAAAACTTATATACCATGAACACACACTTCAAGAAACCAGCAAACCGAAAATAGACTTGGATATCTCCCGATAAAAAGACAAAAAACGAGATCGATTACTTTTTGTGTAGGAATAAAGACATTTATCAAAAGGCATTTGACTTCATAGAACTTTGGGTAATAGAGAGAGCTATGAACAAATACAGGATAGACTCCCGATACAGAATGCTCATACACAATATTTACAAGAAAGCTACAATGAAAATACAAATTAATGCGAAAACCAAAGCTATACCAATCAACAGAGAAGTTCGCCATCGAGATGTTATATCACCAAAACTATTCACACTTGGATCTGAAGACATGTTCAAAGACATTAACTGGGCAGATAAGGGAGTAAATGTTAATGGAAGAAAACTGAGTCATTTAAGATACACTGATGACATTATAATATTCGCTACAAGTTTCGGAGAACTACAGACCATGATGACGCAACTATTTTAAGCTTCGGACCAAGCCACGACCTAGCTCTCCAACAACCCTCTGAGTGCCCTACGCATCAGTTTCGATTATTTTGTTTGCCCTATCTCTACCCGAGTAGTTTCTGTCCCCAATTTTCTACTCCCATGTACTTACCCTGAGGTAAGCAAAATAGTTCGTTACACAGTGGGATGTGCGTAAAATAACTTAGAGTTGCATTAGTATTTTGTGACCAAAATGAGTCAACGACAAAATACAACAGTAGGATATGTATGTTGTCTTAGTGTTGTAATATACCATAATATAAGTTAAAAAAACTAGCTACACAAGGATATGTAATATTGTGAAAAAAGTAATTCACTTTTCATTTATCTTACACTCAACAGAAAGGTTTATTTCCAATCATTTGAAACGGTTATCACAAAAGTCATTTTTTTACATATCCTACTGTTGCTTTAAAGCGACGATATAACAAATTATGATCTATACGAAAGTATAGCAAAATCGTTCAGATAACATTTAATTTAATAAGAAGTATGAAATTTGTAATAATATAAGCAAAATAATTTATTTCAAGTCAAAATTTATACAAATTTCAAAAATAAACAATAATAACTTATACTGGTGAATAAACCAAACATTTATTACATTCCAAAAATTTTAAAATTATTTTTCTTTCATAGCCCTCTTCATAAAACCAATTTTTAACTTTTAATTAAGCTTTAATGAAACCTTTTTTAACTTTACCAATTGCTGTTGTTAAGCAACACACTTTTTAATTAAATCAAAGGAATCTTAAATACGTATTTCTTCTTTTTCAATTTCTTCTTTAGATTTTATAATTCATTCCGACCAAATTCGTCTCCTTGGAGTACCATCATACTTACTAAAATCTGTAAGTTTTCTAAGCTGGTGACAAAAACAGCATAACTCTTTTATTTTATCTTACTAATTGTAACTTCAATAACAACCACTCCTTGTTTGTTCTCTACTATTTTACCAAAGAGCATAAATTGTAAAGTAAGAGGAGAAAATCGACAACCTTGTTACACGTAAGATAAGTATGTCTTTTGATGTCCCAATTTGATTGAAAGCAACCTAGTTCCAATGCAAGTTATGTACAGTTCTTCTTCTTCTTATGGTGCCTATCCGTTACGGATGTTGGACACTAACATGGCTATTCTTACTTTGTTGACTGCTGTCCTGAAAAGTCCGGTAGTGGTTAAGTTAAACCACTTTCGCATGTTATGCAGCCAGGATATTCTTCTCCGTCCTGGACCTCTTTTCCCATGCACTTTACCTTGAAGTATGTACCGATGTAGGTCATATCGTTGTTTATTGCGCATTATATGGCCCAGGTATTCCAGTTTGCGACTTTTTATGCTTACGACTAGTTCGCGCTCTTTACTTATTCTATGTAGTACTTCGTTGGTAATTCTGTCTATCCAGGAAATCCTCAACATGCGTCTATAGCACCACATCTTAAATGGTTCGAATCTCTTCTGTGATGCTTCAGTTAAGGTCCATGACTCTTCGCCCTATAAAAGAACGGAAATTACGTAGCATTTTAGTAAACGAACTTTTATTTCTAATTTTATGTCGTAGCTGTTAAAGATTTTTTTCATTTTGACGAAAGCTGATCTTGCCTTCTCGATCCTTATCTTAATTTCCGTCGATTGGTTCCACTGTTCATTTAAGTTTGCACCCAGATAACAAAATTTGGTGATTTGTGTTATAGGTTGTTGGTTAACTAGTAATTGACCAGGTGGTATCCTATTTTTGCTTATAACCATGTATTTGGTTTTTTTATGTTAAAATCAAGCCCAAACCTGCTACTTACTTCTGCCACCCCGGAGACTAGTGTCTGCAGACCTTCAAGGCTGTCTGCAAAAATGACAGTCTCATCAGCGTATCTTATGTTGTTCAATCGTTCTCCATTTATAATTAATCCCTCGTCTATGTCCATTAGCGCTAGGTCCATAATGTGCTCTGAATATGTATTGAACAATAATGAGGACAATATACATCCCTGTCGTACACCTCTTTTTATCTTTATATGGTCTGTTCGCTGATCCCCAACTCTAACAGCTACAGTTTGTTGGTAATAGATATTGTTTGTTATACGGCGATCTCTGCTGTCTAGACCAATTGAATTTAATATTTTCATCAGTTTGTCATGTTTTATTCTATCAAACGCTTTCTGGTAATCCATAAAACACACAAAACACACACACACACACACACACACACACACACACACACACACACACACATATATATATATATATATATATATATATATATATATATATATATATATATATATATCACAATTCATGTCTCTACATTTTTAACCCTGCTGTCCTGTTCGGGTCTATTTGACCCAAAAAAAAATTATTTCTTATTTTACAAATTATTACGCGGCGTAACGTTTTGGTGTTTCGTGACTTTATTACTTAATATGAGGTCTTTCGATTGCATAAAAGATAAAAAATCAACTTGCTCATTTTTTTGATAAAAATTAAATTGTTACCTATGGTACGCTCGGGTCAATATGACCCACTTATTTAAACCGTTAAAAATTACCTGTATAGGTATGTTTATTTGGTAGTATTTTATATTTTCTAATAGTGTTTGTCAGTCAGGTACGTCTATAAATAAAAACAAGTTTCTACAAGCTAGAACTTGTAAAATATGTGTAGTGTAGCTGGACGATGTCAGGTAGAATGGCATGTCACGTAAAAGGAAGTGGGGGTGATAGACAAGTGGTAAAACACTAATATTCCAAGGCCAAGCGCATTCATTTATTCGTTTATATTTCAAATTTCAGTCTATGTTTGCATGTTGATAATGTCGCACCGTAGAGCGCTAACCGAAGATGAGCTTCGCGAGCTCGCGAACGTGTCAGAGAGTGATGAGTGCATATCAGAAACAGAAAACAATACAAGTAGTGAGAGTGAGGAAGAAAGTAGTGATGAATCCTTTGGTGTTCCATTCTACGTACAACATCCTGTAGAACCTTCTGTAACGGTTCCTTCAAAAGACGATACTATCCAATGGTCGCTCGATCCTCCTTATCAACGCGGTCGTTTTTCTACGGCCAATGTTATAAATAATGCTCCAGGAGTTACAAGGTACGCATGTGCACGAATTTTCGATATTAAAAATTCATTTGACGCACTCTTTTCTGGTATAGTTGCAAACCAAATTATAAATATGACCAACATGGAAGGACAGCGTGTTTTTGGAAACAACTGGAAAGACTTAGATAAAATTGGTTTTCAAGCATACATTGGTCTGTTATTGTTAGCTGGAGTTTTTAAGTCCCATGGTGAATCAACTAAAAGTTTGTGGAATGAAGAAACGGGTCGTAGTATATTTCGAGCAACAATGTCCCTTGAAGTATTTACAAAAATTTCGCAAGTAATACGTTTTGATAACAAGACTACTAGACAGGATAGGAGACGTACTGATAAACTTGCTGCAAAACGTGAAATTTGGGAAAAATGGGTTGAAAATCTACCAAAATTTTTTAACCCTGATGAAAATATTACCGTCGACGAGCAATTAGTTGCCTTTAGAGGCCGCTGTCCATTCAAACAGTACATTCCAAGCAAGCCAGCGAAATATGGCATAAAAATTTGGGCCTTATGTGACAGTAAAAGTTCTTGTGCTCTAAAATTGCAGATCTATACAGGAAAGGAAGCAGGTGCCGCGCCAGAACGAAATCAGGAATGCGTGTGGTGTGCGACTTGAGTAGTGATTTGAAAGGCCACAATATTACATGTGATAACTTTTTTACATCGTACAATTTAGGACAACTTCTTCTAAAAAGAAAAAATACAATGCTGGGGACTAAACGAGAGCTTCCAGCACAAATTGCGAATAAAGAAGTTCATAGTTCGTCTTTTTACTTCACACAAGATACCACTGTTGTTAACTATATTCCTAAAAAGAATAAAAATGTTATTCTTATGAGTACTTTGCATCATGAAAAGGCTATTAGTGACAGAAATGACAAGAAGCCCCAAATTATTTTAGATTACAATTCCAGTAAGGGGGCAGTGGATACTCTAGATCAGCTTGTTGGTACATATACATGTAAGAGGAAGACAAATCGCTGGCCCATGATTGTTTTTTACAATATGCTGGACATTTCTGCCTACAACGCGTTCGTTTTATGGACATCGATAAATCCCCAATGGAATACCAATAAACTTACAAAACGACGAATTTTCCTTGAGGAGTTGGGAAAAACACTGGTGAAACCACTTATCCTTTCCAGGAAAAATTTACCGAGAACTAAAGACTCACAAGAACTGGTAAAAAGAACACGAGCAGAAGCGAGTAGAGAAGATGGAAATTCTAGTGAACCGTCTATGGACCATCCAACTCCGCCTGTTAAACGAGCACGCTGTAAATTTTGCTCTAAAAGGATAACAAGACTAATATTTTATGTTGTATATGTCATAAACATATTTGTAAAACCCATTCTTTCTATTACTGTCCCAGTTGTAAACTGAATTAAATTTTGTAGATATTTGTTCTTAGGGTTTTCTGGGAAAGAAAAAATGCTTTTTATTTTTGTTAATAAGATTTAATTTACAGCAACAATATAATTATTGTTTAATTAACTATAATTTTTTATTAATACAGTTTTGTTTAGCACCATTAGCTTATTTTATTTCTATTAGGGAGCGTAAATCATAGTTGGGTCATATTGACCCGAACAGTACATTTGTGTAGTTTACTCGAACGGTACAGCAGGGTTAAAAGAGAACTTATATTGCAAAAAGTGCCTCTCGAGTACCCCAATGCGTCCTTGAAGCCGAATTGTGTGTTTGTCATAATGTGTTCTTCACACTTTTTATATATTCTTGTTAATAAATAGTGTAAGTTTTGAGAATTTTACGTCTTTATTATAAAGTTTAAAACAATAGCGATACACAAATATATTTTTAAATTGTCTTTACTCTTCGAAAGCTTGTAGTGGACTGTGTTTTTTAGTTAGTCTCATTAATTTGCATTTAGTTTTTTCGATAAAGTTGTGAATGCGAACTTCAGTCAATTACTTGGTATGTCCCCTATAAATCTTGGTATGGTCTTTAGATAATTTGAAATATTTTTACTAATACATAAAGAATTCATGTAAAATAAGTACCTTTAATACTTTTACGTGAAAATTATTTACGCCTAGGAACCACCGTTTTTTCAGTTGTTATCAGTAATTTTTTACTATTTTGTATTAAAATTCTACTGCATATATCTCTAATTCAATCAATCACATGTCTTACTTTTTTATACAATAAATGAATTAGGATTTGTCTCTTTGTTGTTTGTTTGAATTATGTTTTCATTGTAGTGCGTTCTGCCAATAATCATTATTTTTAAGGTTGTGATATTTTTAGCATAATAATTTAGCATATTGAGCACAATGAATCTGACTCCTTATATTTCTTTTAATAATTAGAAACTCATTTATACATAAAGACGAGACTATTGGCTACACAGGCAGTGTCTTGTATTTGGGAACTTCATTGCGTAAAAATACTTCTCACGTTCAAATTGGCACTTTCCTTTCTCACAATTGGGCCGTATATTCAGAGCATCTTTTGCTTGTTTAAGATGATTCGGTTGCTGAGGGTAGTATTTTTTTTGTTTTTAGTTATAATAAAGATTTACTTGAGGAGAAATTGTTGAAAAGAAATTTACTTCTCGTTGCCTTATTAAACATTACTATTACTGTGGTAGTTGGCTGGTTAAATCGTTATGTGACTATGAACTATGATTATGTGAATGTAACCTTCAGATCATTATTTTTGATCACAACTGTGATTTTGTATTGACATACCTGCTGCCCTATAGTAATAGGGCCACTTTGTATTAATATTTTTAATGTCTACTTAGTTCAAGGCTCGTTCTATTGGGTATGGCTAGTTGATTTGGTTTTGGCGACGATAAGGCCCAACAAACAAAAAATTATCAATAATTACCTTAGACATTTCGTTACCTCTGGACATAAGCCTCAATTAAGTGCATCTTCTTCTTCTTCTTCTTCAGCCTGTGTTCGTCCACTGCTGGACATAGGCCTCTTTCATTTGCTTCCATCGATTTCTACTTTTGGCAATTCTCATCCACTGCTTGCCCGCGACTTGTTTGATATCGTCTGTCCACCTCTTCTGCGGTCTGCCTACTCCTCGCCTGTTCTCTCTTGGTCTCCAGTTTGTTAATCTTTGTGTCCATTTTTCGGGATTATCTCGGGCAACGTGTCCGACCCATTGCAACTTCAGCCTTGCAATACGTTCTGAGACATCAGTAATTTTTGTTCTTTCACGAATGACGTTATTTCGAATCCTGTCTCTCAAACTAATCCCTAGCATGGCCCTCTCCATTGCTCTTTGGGTTGTACTGAGCTGTTCTAAGGTTTTCTTTGTGAAGGCCATGGTCTCCAGTCCATATGTAGTTACAGGCAAGATACATTTGTCATAAACTCTACGTTTTAGACACATTGGTATATCTTTATTCTACAAAATAAAGCTTAATTTGCCGAAAGCTCCTCAAGACAGTTGTATGCGTCTTTTTATTTCGGCTATTTGATTTTCTTTGCCGATTTTAATGGTATGTCAGACACTAATAACAAGATTAGTTTGTAAATTACTCATTATTTTTGTTTTCTGACGGTTCATTTTGAGACCTATTTTATTTGACTGCTGGTTTAATTCCTTCAACATTTGCTCCAGTTCCTTGATATCTGTACTAAATAATACTATGTCATCCGCAAAACTCAAATGACTCAAACGTACACCATCAATGTTTAGACCTTTTTCCTCCCAGTCAAGCTGTTTGAATACATTTTCCAATGCTAAGGTAAAAAGCTTTGGTGAAATAGTATCACCTTGTCTAATACCTTTATCAAGGCGCATTTTTTCAGTTTTTTCGTCTTCATTGATTTTGATGTGGAATGTGGCCTGTTCATAAATGTTTTTAATGAGTGTAGTGTACCGTGAGTCTATTCGAGCATCCTTCAGGGCTGACAAAAGGACCAAGTCTCAATACTATCGAAAGCCTTGTGAAAGTCGATAAATGCCATATGTAAAGGTACATTATATTCTGTGGTTTTTTCTACTAGTGTTCTGATGGTTTGTAAGTGATCATTAGCGCCAAACCCTTTTCTAAATCCCGCCTGTTCAACCGGTTGATATAAATCAAGTTTTTGTGTTATGCGCATAACAGAAAATTAAGTGCATAAACAGCTGTATTTATCAATCAGTCATTAACACTAGTACATGTGAGATTTGCACTTTATTTAGAGTTATTTTTGACATCGAATGGAAGGACAACCATGTCATGTTAACTGAAAAAAATTCTTTCGTCCAAAATCCAATTTTTATTTTAAATTTCTATCGAATCTACCACTTAAAAATTAAATGTAAATTAATTAAAATTTATAAAAAGTCCGGATTCCAATGTGTCTCACAGATTATCTAAGTCAGCACAAGCCAGTCCTATTCCCAATCGAGCTCGCTTGTTTCATTATAAATGAAACAGTTTATTCTATTTAATTCTATCAATGTCGATACTTGTGCTGGAATCAGAAAATTTATAGTTTTTACAACAGAACAAATTGTGCTTATAAGACATTTATATTAGGCTGTCCTGTATGCAGTATTGTCAACATTTTTAGCATTTTAAATATAGTCTACGATTAGAACTATGCCATTTGAGAATTTTAGATTTGTTATCACTTTGTCATTGATATTGTAACGTAACTTGTCTGGATAGAAAGAGAGTGATGGAAAGAGAAGAAGAAAATCCAGGCGCAAGTTAGTTCACATTGCAAAGTGGCGCCCATTTTCAAGGACACAACGATTATCTTTGGAACGTGAGTCAAAAGAATTGGAAAGGGGGTATATTTATGTAATTTGGGGGAATTAAAATATACCAATGAAAATAAGGGAATCTGGTACTAATAGAAAAGGAAAAAATAAGGGGCGGCACGTAGTCCTTTGTTAAGGGGCGAGGTAAACTCGCCACTTGACCTATAAGACGATCAGCTCAAGGAGGATCAAAAAATAGGCTGAATCTCTACGAACCAACATGCATACATAGTCAAAAAAGAAAAAGGAAAGCAAAAACACTATGAAACGCTCAATTCTCCGGGAGTATTGGATTTTAGGAAGTGTAGAACTTCCAAATTTCAGAAGAACTGAAAGAGAAGTGATGAAAAAAAAAATACTAAAAATAGGGCTAAACTCAGAGGAACAAATTTAAATGACCAAAGAGACACTAAATCTCAAGTGAGTGTTCGGGCTAGCTTCAGTGCACTGGATTATGGCTTTAAAGATATAAACAACAATAACAAGAGATAATGAGCTAATGAGACAAGAAAGAAATGAGACCTGGTAATATCAAACGTGATACAACTGAAGAAGGTCACTGGGAATAAATTTATAGAAAGAGAACAATAAGAAGAGAAAAGAAGGGCGCCAACTCAACGATAGTTGAGATTTTGAAGTAACAAATGAATCTGGAGATAATACTCTGAAATACAAAAATACTAAATAATAATCTTGTTTTGCTATGTTATATACTGGTTAGTAGAACTGAAATAAAACTCAAAATAGCAACAATAAATATATTTATAAAAAATGTATATAGGTATATGTGTATAAACAATTTACATATAATGCAAAGCCAAATAACAGTGGTAGTGGATGGTGTACACATACAATGGGACCTAATAGCCCCTCAACAAACGAATAGTCACTACCACTGGCCAAATAAAATATGAAATATTAGTATAAACCACGAATAGTCCGTAGGGTAGCCTAAGTCTTAACACTAAGGTTAGTAATTTAGATTTAAATAGTTCTACTAAAATGAGAAATAATTACCGTATTGTACAGATATCAACAATGATAACTCTGTTACAATTATATTATCTCCAAAGTGAGTTCTCAATACTCATTATATATATATATATATATATATATATATATATATATATATATATATATATATATATATATTTAAAAAAAAAACACATAAAATTTAATTCCCTCCCCAATCTCAAATTGTATTATATTAACAAAAATATTATATCAAAAAAAGTGAGTTTGGTCAGACTCTGTATATCCTATTTAAAAACCCAATAAAAACATGTAATGTATTTTCTTCTCCCCAATATTTTAGAATTAGATTATATCAAAAATTAAATTATCACAAAGGTATTTACCTTATCATATGCATATGATGAGTTAACAGTAAATAGATAGTAACAAAAAAAAATTACACAGTCAAACAACTTATCTTTACAGCCCCATAAGTCCATAGGAAAATTCCTCTTGGCACGGCTAAATCAGTTTATGGCTGTAAAGACGAATCCTGGGCACAAAGCCACAACCAGTCACTGGTCTCTGGGTGACAGCAAAATCCACGGGTTACATACACAAGTTGCTAACTATGTATCTAAGGATTCAAAGTTACTAATATCCTTGAGGGAATATTCTCAAGTGAAGTGACGGAATCTCAAAAGGTTATGTAATTTAACAAATGTAATTTAATAGGTGTAGCAGCATGGATTGACTGCACCAAAACAAAACATCAAAACATTAGGTTATGTCAACATGTCAGAATTTCCGAAGTTACTTCGTAGATATGACAGGCTTGCGCCATGAAAAGAACATGCGCAGAATACAGAAGGCTGTACCACATTTGTAGAACCTTTTATATTCCACCAAAAAAGGTTAGATAAAAAAGGGAACCAAAAAAAAACTTAATGATAACGACATGGACTAAAACAGAAGTTAAGTTTAACTATATAAAAAATGACCTTCTGTTCTTTGCAAGTAAATCAAGGAAATTTTATATTTAGATTATTTTGGAACTAAAAAATAAATCTCTAAAGAAATATATATCAATGATAAATTTGATTATATGATAAAGAGATAATACGTATGAAATGATTTACTTACATGGAGTCGCAGCATGCCAAAAAAATCTTCCTTTTATGTGGAACTCTTTAGATTATTGATTTTAAAAATTTTACTTATTATTATTACTAAGATATGTATTTTATTTATGAATTAATTTATTCTTCCCCAAATTATCTTCCTTGCTCCAATTCCGTCACTTTGAAGGTGAAAAATTTCACCGGTTGACGTGGCTGCGTTGAGTTCTGACCAAAACTGACCGCTTCGCTTCCGCACAAAATCGATCAATCTTCCTTTTTAAGCGACTACTGCGCGTGTGGGGAAAAATGTCCATTTAAAAATCGATCGCTGGCGGAACACAAAAATTTTCGTAAGGAGGTAAATCAGTAGCGTAAACGCTACAACTAACCATATATTGTCGTTCTACATTCCTGTCAGATTTACCTTCCAATTAGTTACTAAAGGAGGATTATGAGAGAGTAATGAAAAATAATTGCTACAAATTAAAAACTTTTATTTCTCAAGCTTAGTCAGGTAAAAGTTACTGGTGAAGAGGAATCGTGAAAAGGGCGGAGATTCTAGTGCGCAGAGAGAGAAATTATTCGACCAGAAAAGGATGGAATTTACCCGAATATTACAATCATTATTCTTCCTCTTAGACAGCCGTCTCTCTACGGAGGTTGGCAATCATAATGGCTATTTTGATTTTAGAACTTGCTTCGCCAAACAAATTAATATATCTGCATTGATAAAAATTGCGTAGTTTCTTTAACCATAAGTTCTGCCTTTGGCCAACAGATCTTCTTTCTTGAATCTTTTCCAGTATTATGAGTCCTAAAATTTCATATTTTGGTCTCCTCATCACGTGGCCTAGGTATTCCAGTTTTCTGGTTTGTATAGTGGTAATTAGTTCTGTTTCTTTACGAACCCTCTACAGTACTTCTTTATTTGTAATTCTATCCATTGTATTTTTAATACTCTGCGGTATAAAGAAAGTTCCAAAGCCTCGATTCTTTTTAAATTTTTTTTAAAGCATTTTTTTATGTCCAAGTCTCAGCTCCATATAATAATATTGAAAATATATAACAGCAAATGGTACATAGTCTGATCTCCAAATTTGGATTTCTGCACGTTAGGAGTTTCTGAAACTTGCTAGTATCCAGCACGCTAGTAGAGTCTTCATTTTTAGAAATGTTGATCTGGAAATTTCGATTCGCCTGTTTATTTCTACAGTATGATCATTGGTTTCATTGGTCAAAGTTCCCAAGAACTGATATTTTTCTACTTGTTCTACCACTTTACCAATGATTATCAATAGCTGATATGTATTTTGTGGTCTTTTTGTAAATAGCATGTACTTCGTTTTTTAGCGTTTATAGTAATTCCCATCTGAGCACTATTTATACTCAAGCTTTCGATAAGATGTTGTAGATCCTCTATACTCGGTGCTATGATCACAGTGTCGTCTGCATATCGTAAGCTGTTAATTAATTTTCCGTTAACGGTGACTCCCGCTTCGATATTATTGAGCGTGTTTTGGCAAATTTCTTCAGAATATTAGTTAAACAAAAGAGATAATAAAACACATCCCTGTCTAACTTCTCTGCAGATCTTCACCACTTCTTCTGAGTGTTGTCCATCAATTTGAACTATGGCACTTTGGTTCCAATATAATGTTTGCACTATATTTTTGATTTTACTGTCAATGCGCTTGTTCATATGTATTGATATTATTTTATCATGTCTTACTTTATCGAAAGCTCTTTCGTAGTCAACGAGGCACAAGTGTAGATCAACGTTTATATCTCGACATCGCTGAATCAATATTTTAATGGCAAATAGTCCTTCTCGAGTACCCATTTTATTTAGAAACCCGAACTGGAAATATCCTCCTCTAGCCTTTCGTATATTCGCTGATGTATTACTTTCAGCAGTACTTTTAAAGTATGACTCATAAGGGTCAGTGTTCGATAATCAGAGCACACTTTAGCTGCTTGTTTTTTAGGGATGGTTATAAATGTTGACTTCAACCACTCTACAGTGACTGACTTATACAGTTCTACTGGTATTTCATCTAATCCAGCTGCCTTATTGTCTTTAGAATTTTTGATAGCATCTTCTTCTTCTTTCAGTGCCCTGTCCGATTATCGAACGTTGGCGATCATATTGGCAATAATAACCTTATTCACGGCGGCTCTAAATAAATTAAAGGTGGTTTCTTGATACCATTCTCGGAGATTTCATAGCCAGGATGTTCTTCGTCGGCCTGGGCCTCTCCTTCCGTCGATCTTACCCTGTATTATGAGGTGTAGAAGGTTATACCTCTCTGGATGTCTCATTACATGACCGAAATATTGTAACTTCCGAATTTTTATCGTTTCTGTGCTCTTTTTCATTCGATGTAAAACTATTTCATTTCTTATTCGATCAACCCAACTTATCCGCAATACTCGTCGATGAATCCACATCTCAAAGGCCACTATTTTTTTCATTAATGTCTCTGTAAGGGTCCAGCTCTCCATACCATACAGCAATATGGAGAATATGTAGCAGCGTATTAAACTGATTTTAAGATTTAACGAAATATCTCTATTAATTAGAATTTTCTTTAATTTATAGAAGGCGGCTCTGGCTTTTTCAATGCGTATTCTTATTTCCTTATTTATATCCCAGTTATTGTTAACGTTTGTACCCAAGTAGGTAATATTGCGGACTCTTTCTAACTCTATTCCATACGCTCTGATGTTCGTTGGTTGTAACTCCGTTTTGCTGACAACCATAAATTTTGTCTTAGAAGTATTAAGTTTTAGCCCATATTCATCACATGCTTCGGTTACCCTATTTATAAGTCGTTGCAGGTTTTCTTCATTGGAGGCAATAAGTACCGTGTCGTCTGCATATCTGAGATTGTTGACATTAATTCCGTTGATTTTAATGCCTGCATCTTCAACTGAAGCTTCCTTAAAAATAAATTCTAAGTAGATATTAAAAAGTAGTGGCGATATAATACATTCTTACCTCACTTCACGTCGTATTTCCACTGCTTTGATAGCATATTTGATTTCATCTATCGTGATCTTCTGTCTCTCTAAAGGGTTTAATTCTTGTTTTTTTCTGCATTTTACCTCTTTTATCTTGGAAAAATTCTATAAGGTACTCTTCCCATCTTCTCAATTTCTCTGGTAAATCTATAAGTGGTGTTGTGTTTTTATTAGGTCTAATTTATTGTTCTTATTTTAATTTACTAAAACACGATGATTTATATCAATTTATTAACCACTGTGCAACAATTTATTTGACTAATAATTACATAATTTATGAGAAAAGGCAGCAAATATTTGATTTCACGCAAACAAATCCTATGTAAATTGCGTTAGGCTTTCACGGCCATCGTCTAACTTATTAAACTGTTTATTCGGGCTGTTGGGCCGTTGTCTTCTGTTGAGATTAGTTCTCGACGTTTCGCCAACACTAGGGGTTGGCATCTTCTGGAGATGTTGATGCTTCGCTTGTAAGCAGAAACTGACGACGCGTTGTACTACGGAGGCAATATTTATAATTCCCACTCGCCTCCCCTCCACTGGTTTCGGCTTGAGGGGGCGTGTCGTTGTTTATAGTAGCTTTTCTATCTCCGTGTTTGGCGGTTGTTTCCTATTGAAATTGTTTGGGTGCTTGTATATTTCCACCGCTTCCCGATATAACCGTGGGTAGTACTGTGAAGTTTTGTCCAGCATCTGTGTTTCTTCAAATAGTATTCGATGTTCTCCGCTTCCCAAAGCGTGTTCGGCAACGGCAGATTTGTCGATATGTCCTAAACGACAATGGCTTTTATGTTCATTTATCCTGGTGTTGGTGTGTCTTTTTGTGGTTCCCACATATACCATTCCACATGTGCATGGTATTCGGTATACTCCGGCCGTTGCTAATGGGTCGCGTTTGTCTTTTACCGATCTTAAACAATCCTTGATCTTCTTTGTAGGTCTGAAGATGGTCTTTATGTTGGCTTTCTTGAGTATTCGCCCAATTCTGTCCGTTACCCCCGATATATAGGGCAAGAACGCTTTCCCTTTACATTCTGTTTCTTCGTCCCTTCTTCTAGATACGTTGTTCATTGCCTTGTGTATTTCTCTTCTGGTGTACCCATTAGAGGTGAGCGCTTTTTCAATATAAAGAAGTTCACTTTGGAGATGTTGTGGTTCACAAATTCTCTTCGCCCTCTCTGCCAAAGTTTTGATGATACCTTGTTTTTGGCTAGGATGATGATTTGAGTTCCTGTTTACTTATCTGTCTGTGTGTGTAGGTTTTCGATACACTTTATGTCCTAAGTGACCTTCCTTTCGATTTACTAATACATCCAGGAACGCTAGTTGTTGAGCTTTTTCTGTTTCCATCGTAAATTGAATATTTGGATGTAGTGTATTTATATAAGCCAGGAAATCGTTTAGTTTTTCTGCTCCGTGACCCCAAATCACAAAGGTGTCATCAACGTATCTGAACCATACCCTAGGCTTGTATGCTGAGTCCATTATCTTCTTCTCTAAATGCTCCATGAAAAGGTTGGCTACGACCGGGCTTAGTGGGCTTCCCATTGCTACTCCATCCATCTGTTCATAAATTTGGTCTTCCCATGAAAAGTATGTGGTAGTTAGGCAAATACGGTATAATTCCACCATATCCTTGGAAACTAGTCCCTCAATTAAATTCAGAACGTCTTCTAGGGGGACTCTTGTAAATAGGGAAACCACATCAAAACTAACAAGAATGTCAGATTCCTGCAAAGTTATTCCTTTGATCTTCTCAATAAAATGGGCGGAGTCTTTTACAAAGGCATCGTTTTTTCCTATATGTGGTTGTAAAATATCGGCCAGATGTTTTGCAAGGCTGTAAGACGGAGATCCTATGGAGCTCACAATAGGGCGGAGAGGTACATCGTCTTTGTGTATTTTCGGCAAGCCATACAAGCGTGCCAAAGTTTTGATGATACCTTGTTTTTGGCTAGGATGATGGCGAAGAGAATTTGTAAACCACAACATCTCCAAAGTGAACTTCTTTATATTGAAAAAGCACTCACCTCTAATGGGTACACCAGAAGAGAAATACACAAGGCGATGAACAACGTATCTAGAAGAAGGGACGAAGAAACAGAATGTAAAGGGAAAGCGTTCTTGCCCTATATATCGGGGGTAACGGACAGAATTGGGCGAATACTCAAGAAAGCCAACATAAAGACCATCTTCAGACCTACAAAGAAGATCAAGGATTGTTTAAGATCGGTAAAAGACAAACGCGACCCATTAGCAACGGCCGGAGTATACCGAATACCATGCACATGTGGAATGGTATATGTGGGAACCACAAAAAGACACACCAACACCAGGATAAATGAACATAAAAGCCATTGTCGTTTAGGACATATCGACAAATCTGCCGTTGCCGAACACGCTTTGGGAAGCGGAGAACATCGAATACTATTTGAAGAAACACAGATGCTGGACAAAACTTCACAGTACTACCCACGGTTATATCGGGAAGCGGTGGAAATATACAAGCACCCAAACAATTTCAATAGGATAGAAGAAGGACTAAAAATCAACAAAACATGGATACCAGTATTAAAATCCACAAACGCCCTTCCCGCCAAACACGGAGATAGAAAAGCTACTATAAACAACGACACGCCCCCTCAAGCCGAAACCAGTGGAGGGGAGGCGAGTGGGAATTATAAATATTGCCTCCGTAATACAACGCGTCGTCAGTTTCTGCTTACAAGCGAAGCATCAACATCTCCAGAAGATGCCAACCCCTAGTGTTGGCGAAACGTCGAGAACTAATCTCAACAGAAGACAACGGCCCAACAGCCCGAATAAACAGTTTAATAAGTTTGACGATGGCCGTGAAAGCCTAACGCAATTTATCAGTCGCCTCTACGGGGAGGAGGTAACTACATACTACAGAAGACTAGATTGTCTACGGAAGAAGAAAGCTCAACTTCTAGCGTCGTTAGCTTTTCTATCACGATGTCGAGACAACGGGGTACTACCGAACTTCTTACGAACAAATCGATCCATCAGAACAAGTCAAGCCAATAGAATATATACACGCATGGAAAAAGCACTATTACGAGAACGAATACATGACACCAGACGAAATTTGGCGAAGGTTGACAAGGAGCTTCTAGATTTGTTTTACGTTTTGAGCAGCAGGTTGAAATATGAAGATTGGAATAAAATTGAATCGATTTGTTACAGGAAAATGGAAAATGAACTAGAAAGGAACACTGAACGCCAGAAAAACAAATACGAACGCTTAACCAAACATAAGGAGGTAGAATCAAAACAAAACACAGAAAGAACAGTGGTCAATCTTTCAGATAAAGTTTTAACTTCAGCTGAAACATCATTGCTAGCCAAAGGGGGAAATTTTGCGATTGTGCCTAAAGTTATACCCAAAGAAGACATCATCGCTAATATAGAGTCTGCGATCCGCAACTTACCAATCGAAGCAGCTGAAGAAATAAGGACAGAATCAGCAAGAATTTTGCATAAAGCTAAGACACCGAAAAATAATTTGAGCCACCAAGAAATACGTGCCATAAAATCGTTAAACGCAGACAAAGATGTTGTAATTTTACCAGCAGACAAGGGAAACGCCACGATCGTAATGAAGACAGCCGACTACAAAACGAAAATACAAAATCTTCTAGATCCTGCGGTTTATAAAAAACTTAAAAAAGATCCCACAGCAGTCACCCTACGGAAAATCAACAGACTTATTAAATCTTCGTCCATACCAGAGGAGATAAAGCCAAGAATATGCAACAGCGAAGCAGTCCCACCACGCTTGTATGGCTTGCCGAAAATACACAAAGACGATGTACCTCTCCGCCCTATTGTGAGCTCCATAGGATCTCCGTCTTACAGCCTTGCAAAACATCTGGCCGATATTTTACAACCACATATAGGAAAAAACGATGCCTTTGTAAAAGACTCCGCCCATTTTATTGAGAAGATCAAAGGAATAACTTTGCAGGAATCTGACATTCTTGTTAGTTTTGATGTGGTTTCCCTATTTACAAGAGTCCCCCTAGAAGACGTTCTGAATTTAATTGAGGGACTAGTTTCCAAGGATATGGTGGAATTATACCGTATTTGCCTAACTACCACATACTTTTCATGGGAAGACCAAATTTTTGCTGCCTTCTCTCATTTTATTCGGATTTACTCTGTGGGAGCACAAGAAGCACAATTCGCTAAGGATTTCTGCTCAGTTGTAAAAGACATGTCGTGGAATGCAAATTTTAGATTCCCCATGTCTCTTTTAACATCTTTTATCAACGTCTGTTTGCCTTGCAATTCTTAGAAGGCTCAGATTATAAAGCAGAAATCTGAATTGTGTTTCGAAACTCTTTTACGATTGTTACATAATTTATCTATACGTGCGTTACATTTTAAAACACGATCGCAATCTTCTTTTCTGACTGCCTTCTTTTAATGAAAATTAGGTTATATACTCATTCAGCTGTTAGACTATATACTTCTAGATTATAGAAGAATGTTGACCCTTGTCGAAAACAGTAGAAGGCTACGGCTGGTTTTTTCATTCAACGTATTTCTGGACCGTTCAAATGAACCGGTTCTTTTATTACTTAGAATTTCCGCTAGCTACTCGAAGGGATGTAGAATTCAGAACATATTAGTGAATAAACAACAGGTTTACAGGTTTTTTTAATATGATTAATTTTTACGTAACAGTAGTACTCCTTTTTTGTCTTTTATGTGTCCTTGCTGTCTATTGCGACCCATTAAAGTCACTTTTCTTATTTTTTGTGAATATTTCTCATATCATATTTTTTTAGTTTTTCTATCTCTTTACATTGTTTCATCAAATAGATTTCCTTAGCTGTTTTGATTGTTTCCTTAATTATTCGTTGTATTTCTGTATACTTCTGTAGATATTTTCGTTTATATTTTCTTCCTTCTTCTATCTGTAGTAGTATTTCTTCTGGCATACACTGTTTTTTAGCCTTTGACCTATGTTGTAACAAACTTTCTTGACATGGTTTCAATAATGTGTTTTTTTTATATTATACCAATTTTTATTTACATCCATAATTTGTTTGTTGTCAGTTAGTGTTATTTGCATAATAACATTCACATTATTTTTTTTTATTTGCAATCATTCATTTTTTACAATCGTTAGACGACTTGATAATCACTCAAAAATTTTACAATGTTGTCAATATATGGATGATCACAGTGATGTTGCGTATTTTTATTTTGATATCTGAAAAAATGAGTTTTAAATAATTTACCCAGCAATTGACTTAAAGGACAAGGGAATGATTTTTAGTAAGATGCAACATACAGCGTGTCCCAAAAAAATATACAAATGAAGAAAAATTTTGCTTACATTTTACAAAAAAAAAAACTATTCTTAATAAGAAGCTCAGATTAGAAGGAAAACAAAAATATTGATTTAATTAAAATATAATGTTTACCAAACAATAGATAATTATGACATGTTTTTATTATAACTTTTTTATTAGTTCAATGACATTTTAAATATACTTAGTCCTAATTATTTAGTTTAGTATGATATACTACACTAAATAATAATTGCTAAGTAAGATAACTAAATAAACTAAAATTTAAATAAATTAATTAGTAAATAAACTTAAACATACTTTAATCAGTTTGGTTAATTAATATTTCTAGTGACGTGTGCGTTTGCACCTTGGTGTAAATTGAATAATAATTTTAATATAATAATAATACTTAATAGTTTTAAATAACATTTTTGTATGTTAGTCATACTAACATAATAAATAATACCAAATCCTCTAATTGTTAACCATCAACAACTTTGTCGATAACAGTTTTTAGATAACATCTTTCCTCATCATTTTAGAATCATTTTTGAATGACATGTGTGGATGGAACCCTATTTTTCTAATAATATGTTCTTGTGAAGACATAGCATTGAATATTTGGTAAACTAAATTATACGTTACAAGAAATAAAACTAAAATCATTAAAATATATTTATTAATAAATTTACTGTATAAATACGATATATTATGTTCCATACCATTTCGAAAACTTGCTGAGCAGCGCTGCTTGACAAAACAGAGCAGTGTTATGCATAAAGATGTAAGAGTTATCTTCGCTTACTTGGTCCACTAGTAATAAAATTATCAGAATTAAATGACAAAGCGGTCTTCATTCATAATTTTGACTATAACAATATGTTCTTGCAAAGGCATAACTTTAGTTAAGTAGTTGTGTAACGAGTCCGTTACTTCCTTAAACATTTATAAATAAAATTTTTAAAATCAAATCCTCTTAATGATTTCTTATTTCTTAAATTTTAAGTTGGTATTAAACAGCGACACCAAGCGTTCAGGTTTGCAACCATAGTTTATCTAGCTCAAAACAAGTGACTACCACTCACTTCTGCTTCGACGCTCTTGAAAGACACTTGAGTTCAGAGGTAGGGGACAAAGGTGGCTTAGAAAAAGGTTTTTTTTGGAAGTTTAAAGTTTTTTTATGAAGAGGAAGTAGCAGAAAAGTTTTAGTTTGGGGTTTTTTTAAGTGTCCTGTTCGGTTTATAGCTACTCTCGAGTCGGTAAGTTTATAAAATTATCCATAAAACGAAAATAAAAAAACCATCATTCATTTTGAGATCCTGTATCGTCACGTTTAATTTGATTAGATATATTTATCTGAACTGTTTTCCATCATTTTATTAACAAATATTCAACATCTAAATCGAAAATGTTATTGATATAAAATCATATGTATTTTAATTGTACTTCCCGGTCTTAAAAACATAATTATCTATCGTTTAAATTGCTATTAAGAGTATCGTTAAAAATATTATGTCTTTTTTCCTTCTTTATATTATAAAATACATTATTATCCATATCACGCTTTTCGTTAAAATTGTCGATATAATTAATCCATTATACTTAAAATATTGTTAAACCATACGACGGTCACATTATCTACAAAACCATTAAGTTTTTTTGCTTTCACACTTCATAACTAATCTTTATAAAACCTTTCAAGGTTCATAAACCTTGTGTTTTTCCCTACTCTGTATCAAGACTAAGAAAGAACTCCAAATCAAATGTTTTTTTAGCCCACCTTTGGGAGTCAAGCAGAAGTCAGGGGAAGAATTCTGTATTTTGTTTTTTTTTTATTTTGGTTTTTAAGAAAAAAAATAATTAAGTTTGGATTTACACATTTGTCCGTCATCCATAGGTGTTCGTTTAGAGGTCCAGACTTCTCTTAAACTATTCCCGGATCACTTCAGGGAACCAGCCGGAACGATTTCCCCCATTTAGAGTGTGGGGCACTATTCATTTGTATTAAGTCTTATTCGCCAATTTAATAATATTTTTGTATAATATTTTTTTTGTATATTTAACTTCTACTATTTCATTTAATAATAAGAGCCGTCATTTTTTTAAAATAATTTACTGAATAACATTTAAGGACTAATTGTCAAATACAGTTAGAGGTTTTTAAGTCCTGCCTTTCAACTCTATTGTACGGTTTTATGTGTACACATTTAATCCGAGAGTTATTCATTGATATTTTATTATTATTATTATTATATATTTAAACATTTGGACATCTATCCCATCAGGATAATGTCCTTATCACTTATTAAGACATTCAATTGAAAGCCTGAGTACAGAGTACATTTCTGAGGCAAGTAAATTACCTTTTTAAGTCAAATTTTTTAAATTTTTCCTATATCTTATTATTTTTAAATTTAGATCATAAAGGATCAGTTGTGTATAATCAGGAAATTTATTTTTTGTATATAATTCACTAGACTAACTATACATAATTGGTGGTGGGTATTTTAGGGTAAATTTAGACTGTATATATTTGGATAGGAATTAAATTTTTGGTGAAAACTAAATATTTTAATTAATAGATGTATCCTTTTTTATTTCAGCAAATAGCTTTACAAGGTACCTTGGAAAATTTATGTTAATACTTTCCTGGCGCCCACTCATATTTTGGAACAACTTCCATAATCACTTTTATTTACCTTAGTTATATACCTATAGATTGTTTATTACCTTGTCATTTATTTTCTTATTTTACGGTCTCTGTAGGGCATGCAAATTGGCCGAATCCTCTTTTGAGTGTCAAGAAGTCACTCTCCGGCACCTTCTGCTAGCCAGCTTTAAATTGTACGTTACCTTATACATTAACGTTACCTTATACACTACCTCAAATACTTGTGATACATTACACACTTTTATTACATTGGCGTCCTAAACCTCGCAGTCCACACATTTTTTGTTAGAGTTGGTAAACCTATATTATATGTAAAAAATGTTTACATAAAAATCATTAAAACTTGTTTGTTAATAAATTCACTGTATAAATATGATATACTATATTCCGTATAGTTTGTAAAATTTTAAGTAAGGTTGTGGAGTAAGGTTAATTTCTCGTGAGATGCTTTGCTCACGTTATTTGTTATCTTACCGTCTGTGAATTATTTTCTAAGTGTGTATACACTTGTTTATTTAAGTATTTTTGATCTTATACTATATTAGATTATATATAGTTCTAAAGTACCTGTAATGGTAATTAAATTCAGCGTTTGATATAAGTAAAGTATTAAGTACAGTATTTAACTTCAGTGAATTAGGCAGCAGTTGTCAGGAATTACTGTAAGTAATCATTATCTTCAAATTATCTGGGCGAGTAATATGGTATGGTATCATAACATCTGCCATTATCTGGACGTATCTATAGTTCCTCCATGTCTTCACCTGTAGATTGCTGCTTTTTGCATTCAATTTAAAGAACATTTCTATAGATTCAAGAAATTCCAATAAGTAATAATTATGAACATTTAAGTCTTAGTTTCTCATTAAATAATAGTGCGAGATAGTTAATCCACTTAACCAAGTGTGGTTTGGTTAAATTCTTATGTTTTTGTTTCTGTCACCTTTTTGTATTTTTGTAAATTTAGAATTGATTCATTTTTGTTATTTTTGTGTTCGTTATAACTTTTATTAATTTTTTTTGCTCTAATAGCTCGAGATACGCCAAAACTTTATTTGTACATGATTGTATTATATATCTTTGTAAAGGTGTTTTCTAATTATATTACTGCTTATTTTTATATGTATACCACCATTTTATAAGTGTTGGTGTACTTTTATTACTTGTGTTGCATTCAGCAGCGTCATATTTTTGTTGTTGAATATATTGTTATTGTTTTATGTATGTATTTTATTTGTCGGATTCTAACAAATTTCTGATAAAATAGTAACTCTGAGTATTTGCTTTTTACCTTTAAATATTACTATACCTTTGACCAGTAGAAAGATCAGGCTGATTAAGTTTCGTAGGTAAGTAATATATTTATTATTTATATATTATTGCTTATATATATATATATATATATATATATATATATATATATATTGTTATGCTATTTAAATTGTATTCTATTGCTTATTTAGAAAAAATCCTGTCTATATTTATTAAATGATCTAATCTCCAATTAATCACAATAAATCAGCATTAATTAATTACAATCTCAGGCTATTTAACTTGTACTATTTACCTTTGATCGTGGATTCAAAATATTTTCCAATTGGCTTCCTAATTGGGATAGGTAATATGACCTGAATAAAATACACAGAATTTCAACTGAAGTATATGTGAGATGTCCTTTATTTTATTGAAATTTTATATAACAATCAATCCTGTAATATTTGCAATATAATACTTTAAATATATGAGAAGTTGTTTTCTATCATGGACCCAAATGTTATTTTACATTGATTTTTAATATGTGTTATAACTAAGCTCTCTTTATAATTTTTTTCTTTAAATGATCGCAAAATTAACTGTCTCTATTATTTATTCAATTTATTTAATTAATAAATGAAAACCACACTCCTGCTCTAATGAAAATTGACTGACCTTTCGTTATCTGCCGTTGCAATTCTATGGCCACGCCATAAAAAAAAACCTTTCTCTGCTTCTGCTCCTATTTTGGTCCAGAAGACGTACACCTTTCTCCTATCTGTCCTTGTATCTGCAACCCAACAACTCGTGTAATTCTATGCAGCCTCCTTTTGAACCAATCTCCGCGCCTGTTTATAACTTCAAATGTTTCCGGCTTCGTCTGATATTAATATTCTTATAACTTTGGTTTTTCTATCTCTCTGTACCCCGTTCCTCACACTGATCAGCTTTTACACAGCAAATAAACACACCCGGTAAATTACGTCTTCGGGACTTCAAACAAACACAAACCACAAAGCTCCTTCCTTCTTGGGCGACGAAAACTGACTGGCTCCTTTCCTCTCTCCTATCTCATAGCCAAAACCACCCCTCCTTGCATTCAAAAATTGACCAATAAAAATCTTCTACCTCTGTGACGTATATCGTTATCAACCAACTCTCTCTATTAAAACGTCATTCGGGTAATTCCAGAAAACAACATTCTTTAATTATTCTAACTAAATCTATCTGCTTTACAAATATTTCTTACTAATAGCTACAAACGATACCTGTTTCTCAATTCAATGTCTTTTGTTAATAAACTTTTACCGATATAATCTTTCGGGGGGAAAAACCACCGCACATCCCGGTCTATTGTTTAAACACTTTCTATATACACTTTTATTACGGGTAAATCCATTTCACAATAACCGACTTATTTAAATTTCTTATCGATAATATTTGAAAGTCTTGTCTCTGAGGCCTAATGAACAATTCTTTGAACAACTTAAAATACATATTTTGTCTTATACAGGATGTTTGAAAATTTATATGCCCGTGTCATTATGAAATATCAATAATTTTAATTTTTATTTAAGTAATAAAATTTGTATATCGGTTTTTTATTGCTAACAGACATTCAAAAGTACAACAAATCCCCGCCTTTGTAATCGATAAAATTTATCAATCTATGCAACTAAATTTTCTCGAGGCAAACTAAAACGCACTTCCTGTATGCTAGCTGTACTTATGCTACGTATTATCCTATCCTACTATCTACTTTATACAAATTTAAATCTTCATTCGTGATATTTATATACATCATGGATATTATAAATACCTCTGATCTTTTCAGAATCCATATGTTTCAACTCATAGCTGTTTACTCCATCTTCGTTGTTTACTATGTATGGCCCTTCGAAAACAGGCATCAATTTTGCGCAAATACCGCTCTGAAGATTTGACACTCTTAATGCTCTTACCATTACTTTGTCACCCTTTTGGAAAGTTACTGGTCTTCGTTTCCTATTATGACCCTGTCTCTGGATGTATTTCTCATTGCTTCTTCTTAATCTCCTCTGAACCGTTTCTATAACCTGTCGATACTCTCTTTGTTCTGGATCTTCCCACGGTCTTATCGGCATGACGCCTTTCATGATGTATTCTGGTGTTTCTTTCGTTACTGTACTTGGCATGGAATTTAGGTACATCTCTATTTCTCCCAATTTTCTGTCCCATCGCCGATGTTGACCATCCGTTGCAATGCGAAGAAATTTCGTTACCTCTTGTATAAATCGCTCAGAAGGATTACTTTGGGGATGCCTGATGCTTACAAAGTTCGTCTCGATTCCCCGTTCTCTAAGCTGTCCCTTGAAACGATCATTTCGGAAGTACGTTGCATTGTCTAGTAAAATTTTTCTTGGGGTTCCTACCGTAGCGATGAAATTGTCTATTTTTCTCAATATTTCTTCCCCTTTTGTGGTGCGGCAACTATATAATTTCACGTATTTTGAGAACACATCCACCATCACCAGAATATGCTTGTTCCTTTGGGTGGTCACAATTAGATCGCTTAACATGTCGATGGCTATAATGTCCAGGTTGTTCCGGGATACAATGCTCTTTGCAATATTTTCGTTTTTAAAATTCCTGCTCTTGTATTTCTGGCATACTTCGCATTTCTGTGTGATCTCTTTTGCAATGCGGTAATCTTGTCGACTGATGTAGTTTTCCCTAAACACAAGCCATACCTTTCTACTGCCAATATGTCCATTTTCCTCGTGTAGCTTCTTTATGATTTTTTCTGCCAATGTCGGTGTCACTAAATATAATTCCTTTCCGTCTATTCTCTTAAAAAATATCCCGTTTTCTAGCTCCGCTCTTCTCTTTTCTCTTTCTTCTAGGCCTTCCTGGTCGGTCCTTATCTCATTTAATGAAAATATTCCTTCGGCTTGTGTCAATATATTCAATCCCACATGTAATGTAATTGTCTCTTTTTTTCCTGTATCTTCGTCCGTGTTAAAGCGTCAGCTATTATGTTGTCTTTCCCTTTGATGTATCGGAATTCGAAATCATACTCTTGTAAGAGCAGAATGCCTCTGTGTATTCTGTTATTTACCAATCGATTCTTCATGATGTGTATCAATGCTGCATGATCCGTTTCGATGGTGAATTTAGCTCCCAATAAGTAAAACCTTAATTTGTTTACGCAAAATAGTACACTGGCGAATTCCAACTCGGTGACACTGTATTTTTTTTCATGTGTTTTAGTCACTCGAGATATAAAACATATCGGAACCTCTTGGCCGTTTTGTATTTGCGACAACACTCCTGCAAATTTCTGTATCGACGCATCCGTACGGAGTATAAACGGCAAATTGTAAATAGGGTGATATATTTTCGTTCCTTTAGCAAATTCTTGTTTCAATATTTTGAAAGCTTCCTCCTGTTCTTCTTTCCAATTCCATTTTGTCCCTTTCTTTAACAATTTTATTAAAGGAATTTCTTTTTGGCTTAAATCGGGAATTAATTTCTTGAAATAATTTATCGTACCGAGAAACCCTCGCAATGTTTTTAGATTTGTTGGTCTTGGGTATTCGTCGATGAGCTTTACTCTGTCCTCGGCTAGACTTACAGTTTTGGTGTCAAGTTTGAAACCCAAATAAATCACTTCCTTTTGAAAAAATTGACATTTTTCAATGTTTAGTTTTAATCCCGCTGTGTCTAATTCTTTCAAAATTATTTTGATATGTTCCACATGACTCTGCATATCTTGTGAAAAAATTAATAAATCGTCGATGTAATGGACGATGAACTCTTCATGGTGATTCAAAATGGTATGCAAAGCTCGTACAAGTGCTGCACAAGCGCTTTGTAATCCAAACGGAACTACCTTAAATCGGTATACTATACCATCAATTGAAAAGGCAGTGTAGTTTCTACACTTTTCAGCCAAAGGTATTAACCAAAAACTATGCTTTAGATCAATTTTTGAAAAAATATGTGATCCCGTGATTCTTCCAAAAATGGCCTCGATATTTAACGGTGATTCATATTGTGATACTGTGTGTTGGTTGATATTTCGGGCATCTAAACAGAGTCTTAACTCTCCACTGCTCTTCTTCACTATCACAATTGGGTTAATATAGGGTGAGTCACATCTCTCAATGATTTGATCTTCCAACATTTTTTTGATTTCTTGCTTTACTTCTTGCCGATACTTATAAGGAATTGGATAAGTCTTCGATCGAAAATTTCCCAAGTTTTTCACCTCAAATGAGTGCTCGTATTTTGTGGCCACTCGGTTTTCCTCATTTATCAGCGTTTCGTAGTCTCTTAAAATTAGACGCAAGTCATTTTCTTTGCCTTCTCCACATATCAATTTTTTGTCTCTCCCATCAAATTCTTCGCACATATTCACCGTGTATTCCGTGTCTTCTTCAAATACCACTGTCTCCATTGTGTCCTCTTCATTTTCCTTTGTTTTTTTTTCTGTTGGGCTCGTCTCTTCTTTTGAGGAATCCCATATGTTCTTTTCAACTGAATCCTTTTCCTTTTCTTTCATTTCCTTTGTTTCTTCTTCTGTTGGGCTCGTCTCTTCTTTTGAGGAATCCCAAGTTTTGCTTTCATTTCTTGTCAAAATATTCCCATCTTCTTCTCCTGAGCTCGTCTCATCTTTTGAGGAATCCCAGGTTTTTTTTTCTTTGATCTTTTTCTGACCTTTTCCCCTCTTTCTTCCTTTTCCTTTGTTCGTCACCAGGTTCATTTCCACCGTTTGTTCTTTCTCTGATTCGTCCGTAATTTGTTTCTCTTGTTCCTTATCCTGTTCTTCTTCTTTTTCCTTTGTTATTTTCATCGTATTGGTTTTGAAGTCGATCACTACATGTTTTTCCGTTAATTCGTCAACGCCTACAATCATGTCATGTGACATATTCGGCATTATTACACATTGAAGTGCATACATATTTTTTTTCAATCGTACCATTACTCGTATACCTTCATTTATTGTTGCCAATGTCCGTTTATTTGCGCCCACTAAATTCACCCTAGGTATTTTATAAATTAGACTTGTTAAATTTACTTCTTCGATTAATTTTCTGTTGACCAGTGTTATTTCAGAGCCTGTGTCTATCATAATTTTAATTGGTTTCTCATTTATAAATCCATCCACAAATTTTAAATTAACTCCATTTCTTTTTTCATTGTTTCCTGCCAGTTTAATAAATTCCTTGGGGTGACAAAAAATTCCTGTTTGTTTCTTCGTTTTTAGTGAGCGCCTTCTTGAAAACACGCCTGTTGTTCTTCTGTGTTTTCTCGCCCGTCATCTTCTCTCTCATATTCATTTTCTTCTCTTTGCGTATTATTTATTTCTCTTCTGTTCTCTTTTGGTCTATCATTCCCGTATCGGTTACCGCGAGATTCCTGTTCATTCCGTGGGTTATTGTATCTGTTTCCTTGGTATGGGCGGTTATTTCTACTCTGATTTTCCCGATCCCTGTTTTCATTCCATCTCTGGGTTCTGGGTTCATAATTCTCTCTTCCTTTCGGTCTATTTTCGTATCCCCGTCTAGGTATGAATTCTCGTCTTGGATAATCTCTTCTAAAATTTTGACCTCTATCTCTATATTCTTGGTTTTCTCTTTGTCTATAATTTTCTTGCGGTCTTCTTTCTCTTCTTTCATGCCTACGTGATTCTCTCATTTGCAAAAATTGACATAAGCTGTCAATGTCCTTGTAATTTTGGAGATTTATGTGGTCTTCCAAGGTATCTTCAAAGTGTCGCGATATCAACTCTACCAATTGTTCTGATGAATAATTATATTGCAAATGTTTTGCATTATTATAGAGTTGTAATGCGTACATCGTTTCTGATACGCCCATCCTCTCATGGTATTTTCCATTTTGTAACTCTTTATTTACTTGTAGTTGCTGGATTTTTCCCCAGAAATAATTTAAGAATCTTCTCTCAAAATCTTGCCAATTGTCAAATTCTTCTTCCTTGCTGACAAACCAAAGATTTGCCTCTTCTTTGAGATGGTTTCGGATGGTTTCCTTTGCTGTTGCAAACGGTCCTATGTATGTGACTTTTTTCTTTAGGTTATTTATAAAAGGCACTGGGTGTAGTTTCCTTATATCCCCGCCAAATCGTACTTTAACGTCTTCTGTGCTATGTACGATAACTTCCTTTCTTTCTACTCCTCTTATCTCCATCTCTGCAATTTGTTTTTCATTTTGCTTAAGTTTCCTTTCCATTTCTTTCCTGACTTCTAGTAACGCCATTTCAAATTTTTCTTCTAACTGTTCCAGTTCCTTTTTCTGGACAGCCTTAATATCCTTCATTTTAGTTTCCATTTCTTCTCTCTGCATCTCTAGTTTCCTCTCTGTTTCTTCCCTACTTCTTTCTAAACAGACTTTTATTTCGTTTTCATATTTGCCCATACGCGTTTCCATTTTTTGTTCCATTTTTCTTTGGTTTTCTTCCAATTTGTCCAATTTTTGTTCCGTTCTTTGTTGTGATTCATCCAATTTTTGTTCCGTTCTTTGTTGTGATTCATCCATCTTCTGTGATTGGAGTTGCATCATTTGTATTAATTTTTCTATTCCCGATTCTTGTTTTTCTGTCTCCATTACTGTTGTGTCTAATACGTCTTCCTGGTCTGAATATTCTTCCTGTTCTGATTTATCTTCTTGTTTTTTGTTCTCTTTGCTCTTGTTTCTTGTGTTTGGCATTTATTCTGTTTTTATCCCCGCCAAATATAAAATTCTACTGGTCTGTTGCAACAAACGGGACTTTTCTTGTTCAAATGTAATAACTCTTGAGTACGAGTATCAAATTTCAATATCCCACAAATAAATCAAATGGTAAAATATCAAATGTCAAATTCAATCAAATAAATCACGTATGGTAAAATTATCAAATGTAAATATCACACAAATAAATCAATTATGGTAACCTATAAATTGTCAATATCACGAATAAATCAATTATGGTAAATTGTATCTTAAAAAAAATATATAAATCTTTATGTCCTCAAATTTTACATAATATTTCACTTTATCCACGGCATATAAACTTTCAAATATCTGCTCGTCTACTCCTATCCTTTCAAATTTGCCAACTAGAATTTTTTTTCAAAGCTTTACACGTTGGGGGCCATTTTGTTATGCTATTTAAATTGTATTCTATTGCTTATTTAGAAAAGATCCTGTCTATATTTATTAAATGATCTAATCTCCAATTAATCACAATAAATCAGCATTAATTAATTACAATCTCAGGCTATTTAACTTGTACTATTTACCTTTGATCGTGGATTCAAAATATTTTCCAATTGGCTTCCTAATTGGGATAGGTAATATGACCTGAATAAAATACACAGAATTTCAACTGAAGTATATGTGAGATGTCCTTTATTTTATTGAAATTTTATATAACAATCAATCCTGTAATATTTGCAATATAATACTTTAAATATATGAGAAGTTGTTTTCTATCATGGACCCAAATGTTATTTTACATTGATTTTTAATATGTGTTATAACTAAGCTCTCTTTATAATTTTTTTCTTTAAATGATCGCAAAATTAACTGTCTCTATTATTTATTCAATTTATTTAATTAATAAATGAAAACCACACTCCTGCTCTAATGAAAATTGACTGACCTTTCGTTATCTGCCGTTGCAATTCTATGGCCACGCCATAAAAAAAACCTTTCTCTGCTTCTGCTCCTATTTTGGTCCAGAAGACGTACACCTTTCTCCTATCTGTCCTTGTATCTGCAACCCAACAACTCGTGTAATTCTATGCAGCCTCCTTTTGAACCAATCTCCGCGCCTGTTTATAACTTCAAATGTTTCCGGCTTCGTCTGATATTAATATTCTTATAACTTTGGTTTTTCTATCTCTCTGTACCCCGTTCCTCACACTGATCAGCTTTTACACAGCAAATAAACACACCCGGTAAATTACGTCTTCGGGACTTCAAACAAACACAAACCACAAAGCTCCTTCCTTCTTGGGCGACGAAAACTGACTGACTCCTTTCCTCTCTCCTATCTCATAGCCAAAACCACCCCTCCTTGCATTCAAAAATTGACCAATAAAAATCTTCTACCTCTGTGACGTATATCGTTATCAACCAACTCTCTCTATTAAAACGTCATTCGGGTAATTCCAGAAAACAACATTCTTTAATTATTCTAACTAAATCTATCTGCTTTACAAATATTTCTTACTAATAGCTACAAACGATACCTGTTTCTCAATTCAATGTCTTTTGTTAATAAACTTTTACCGATATAATCTTTCGGGGGGAAAAACCACCGCACATCCCGGTCTATTGTTTAAACACTTTCTATATACACTTTTATTACGGGTAAATCCATTTCACAATAACCGACTTATTTAAATTTCTTATCGATAATATTTGAAAGTCTTGTCTCTGAGGCCTAATGAACAATTCTTTGAACAACTTAAAATACATATTTTGTCTTATACAGGATGTTTGAAAATTTATATGCCCGTGTCATTATGAAATATCAATAATTTTAATTTTTATTTAAGTAATAAAATTTGTATATCGGTTTTTTATTGCTAACAGACATTCAAAAGTACAACAATATATATATATATATATATATATATATATATATATATATATATATATATATATATATATATATATATATATATATATATATAAATCGATTATATGTGCATATTATATGGATCGGCCTCTGAATGTCATCTTAAAAAGATTGATCAAAACCAAAATAAATGTCTACGAATCTGGAATGGGTATCTGAAATCTACACCGATAGTTGTTATGGAGGCGGAAAGTTGCATACCTCCACTTCTGTTAAGGAGACAATTCTTAAGTAATAAAAACTTATTTAAGATATACGCAAAAAATGACAATCTTACACACAATCCATCAGTTAACTATCGAGGTTTTAACAAATCAATATTGGAAATATAAAAAAAACTCCTCTATTGATCGAAAGTTATTATGACTACCCAGAAATTAAGGACATTATATTGACTATATTAACAACTTCACGTCATTTAAACACTGCAATATTCGCTCTGTATTCCATTTAATCGATAACTACCCTAGAGTCCTGGAAAATTACTAAATAAATATTTTCTTAATAAAATTCATTATTTATGGGAAAATCATGATTACATCTTTACTGACAGTTCTGTAATTCATAGAAATACCGGTTTGGCTCTTTATCACGTTAATAAAAAGATAAAGCGGCTGTATAAACTGTCTAAGGGATCGTCAATATTCACTGCAGGGATAGTCGGAATTAAAAATGCACTAAACTATGCTCAATCTCTATCCCGCACTAATATAGTAATATTCTCGGACTGCAGAAGTGCATTAAAAAAGATCAAAAATATTAACATAACCGACCAGTACAACGACTTAACTAAATATGTATATGAAGTACTTACAAAGTTGAATAAAAATGGAAAGATAATTACATTATCCTGGGTGAAAAGTCATTGTGGGATAGATTATAATGAGATAGCAGACAAATTAGTAAAAAGAGCTACTACAGAAGGGAGACGATTAACATGAAGCTACCTTTGAACGATCGCGTAAGCCAAATGAAAATAACTATGAAAACTAAATGACAAGAAAAATACGAAAAAGCCAACTCTGGGAAAAAATGTAAATTGTTGCTTCCAAAACTAAACACAAAACCATGGTTTTTTAATGTACAAAATAGAAATTTTATAAAAAAATTCACGAATTAGAAGTAACCATGCCATGTTTCCTGAATATAAACACCATTTAGGTATCCATAATGAACATTATTGCGAAAGCGAAAAACATGGTAGTTTAGAACATATTATATTAGAATGTCTGTCTATTCAATAAGAGATCTCTACACTACTTAATAATCTATATAAATTAAAAATAGACACACCTTTTAATTTGTCGAGCTTACTTGCAACTGAAGATATACGAGTATATGAGGTTATTTATGAACATACGGTTAAATGTTAATTTAAATTATAAGCACACTAACATAAATCCTACTCTTTTGTATCCATTCCAGGGGCCCCCTCCTCCGTGTTACAAAACCCCACTGAGACGACCCTACGGCAAATAAGCACTCCTTCTAAATCTCATTTGTAATAACTAACAAATTTATAAGCGTTTGAGCAAGTTTTTTTTGTTTATCTTCATTTTTGTAATATATATTCTTCTAAATGGTCCAAGTATTTTTTACATAATCTTTTTAGCTTCTTTTCTTGTAGTTGTATTTTATTAATATTTTATTTCATTGATCTTGGATACGTCCATATTCGATTTGGAAATGCATGATGTTAAAATTTTTATGGCACAAGATTAGAGTTTACCTTAACAACTCGAATTAAGAGGTCGAAGACTTGAATAGTTTTTGTTCATTATTTCTGTTCTCTTGCTAGCTGTTCACAATCTTAGACTCTCAACAATTTTAGATATAATTTTACCAACTTTATTTATTTTCTTCAAGGACTTTTTCTTTTTTCTCTAATGTTGTAAGGATTCTCTTCACTTTTAATCTAGCTACATTAAAAACCATCTTAATCTTTTTATTTTAGCAAATATCATTTTTCAATAGAAATTTTCGGTTGTCCATATATTTGCATTTGATAAACATATTGTTTAATGTGTTTTTTATTAAAACAGATTACAATAAAAAAAAAGATGTAAAAAAATATATTTGCATTATTCTAATTGTTCTCTTCCAAACCTTCGAATATGCTTTGAAATATCTTCTGCGTCCGTCTATCTAATTTTACATTACGACTACAAATATCACATAACAGAATAAAAATCCACTAGGGAACTAAGTTCCTGTAGCTGGCTGTATACCATATATCACAAAAGATTTATTTCAAATCCTTTCTAAAAGAATACAATATAACATAAAATGCATAATATGAGCTGGTTCATAAAAACTGTGTTATCAAGAATTTCTAAACGAAGAATAATCGTTATCTCTTCATATGGATACTTATACCGTTCTGCTGTAGTTTTGCTACAGTTACTTTTGCTTTCTTTTTGGTGAACTCATAATTTATTAAAAATTATCTTTAAACGATCTTGAGAGTTATTAAAAATGCTAAAAGACAATATTTTTCATACAAATTATATTTATTTCAATTGTTACATTCGTACTCCCACTGAGTGATATTTACGATAATATTTGACATTATTTTCTTAAAATCATTATAATTACAATCATAATCACATTTAAGCAACTTTATTATCACAAAATCAGTTTCATTTTTATATAAAACATTTAAATAATAACTTCCATCATTCCTTTGTCTTAGTTCCCAAAGTAGGCTCTCTCCAAATTTTATTATTTTGTTTCTGTTTGCTTCCATGGCTCCAAGAACTGAAGATATCATCGTACCATGTGCAGAAATGGCTAGAAATTTAGGTGTCGGCGCGGCTTGCAAGTCTAGGAAACTATCGAAATTTTGAATAATATAATTGAAGAACGGACCAACGCGCAATCTTGCTATCTCTGGAGTGGAACTTTGTAGCCCATAAACGATTTCTTAAAAATATGTAGATTTATGTAATATTACATAATATAGCTTTAAGGATATAATAATAAACAAGACACTTGTAAAGCTATTATAATGAAATCTGCTTTAAAATGTATTTTATCTATTTAGATAAATCAATGTAAGAAAAATGCGTTAAATGTTATGTTTACATGGGATCAAGCAACACTTGATTGTAATAAAAATTACATTTTTAACTAATGTTTGACGTTATAATTTCTATTCCGGAAATCGTTTTGAGAAACTATTATTTTAAAAAGTCTGCGAAAATTGTATAACTAACAAGTTGTTGGCCCCGATCTTGTAGGCAATAGCTTTCTTTTAGCTGAAAAAAATCTAAGAGTGCTGGTTGTACCGTCGGGATATTAAAGTCTGACTGTTTTGTTTGTTTGTTTCTGAAGTTATACTTCTATACGCACGGTCGGCGTTGGAAATTTGCATGGGAGTGAATCTGTGAAACCATTACATATGTAAGATAATGAGTAAAAAAGAGACAGAAGATATTATTTTCTCTCTCTTCCTCTCTCGAAAATAAAATTGTTCCTTTTGTATATGTATATTTATGTATATATATATATATATATATATATATATATATATATATATATATATATATATATAGTAAACTCTTAAATATTGGGGAAATCTGCAAAAAAACATTTGTAAACGTTGGAAATAGCTTTGAACTTAAAACGTAAAGGTTTACCCAAGGACAATCGAAAAACCCAATGTAACTACATTTAAAGGAAGTAATTCTTTGAATTGTCGGCAATAACTAAATTTTTAATTGTTGTAAAGTTTGAATGTGAGCTTCTGTTTTCATAGAACGCAAGCGCCGAAACAATTACAAGTAGTTCTTTTGATATGAATGTCGTTAAGGTTCATTGGTAAAACCGATGAAGTTAGATCCTAGTCTGGGGAGATATTAGTTTAGAATTTCGAATTAAAATTCTTTTTTTTTAGTTAGTATATTGTTCATGTATTATTGTAATAATATCTTATTGAGATGGATCTAAGAAAAGCAAGGGAATGTTATCTTTTTTTGTTAATGAAAATTATTATTAAAGTAGGTTAGTTGTTAATAGATATATCAGTCAAGTTGGTTATCTGTGATGTTGTATTGTTCTTGGTATCTGATGTAAGTAATAAGTGGTATATATCGCTTAGATTCTTAATGTCACTCTTAACATTGATGGAAAAATCGTTAAGGAAAATATAAGACATTTCAATGAACTCTCTTTTAGATTTATTGCTCTCACGGTGGAGAATTGTAGTGTTCGTATAGTCCAGGTGATGACTAGTAGAATGGACATGTTTGGCTAATGCACAGCGGTCAGGGTGAAGTCGAGAATCACTTTTGTGTAGTGTAATACGTGATTTCAATAATTGAGATGTTTGGCCGATGTAGGAATTGTTGCAAGAGAGGCATGGAATGTTGTAGACAATATTACTAAGCCTATCTATGGGAGTCTTATCTTTTATCTTCGAATAAAGATTATTAATTGTTAGGGCTGATCTACAAGCCACAATTAATATATAATACATAATTAATAATCTTTATTCGAAGATAAAAGATAAGACTCCCATAGATAGGCTTAGTAATATTGTCTACAACTTCCATGCCTCTCTTGCAACAATTCCTACATCGGCCAAACATCTCAATTATTGAAATCACGTATTACACTACACAAAAGTGATTCTCGACTTCACCCTGACCGCTGTGCATTAGCCAAACATGTCTATTCCACTGGTCATCACATGGACTATATGAACACTACAATTCTCCACCGTGAGAGCAATAAATCTAAAAGAGAGTTCATTGAAATGTCTTATATTTTCCTTAACGATTTTTCCATCAATGTTAAGAGTGACATTAAGAATCTAAGCGATATATACCACTTCTTACTTAAATCAGATACCAAGAACAATACAACATCACAGATAACCAACTTGACTGATATATCTATTAACAACGAACCTACTTTAATAATAATTTTCATTAACAAAAAAAGATAACATTCCCTTGCTTTTCTTAGATACATCTCAATAAGATATTATTACAATAATACATGAACAATATACTAGTTAAAAAAAGAATTTTAATTAGAAATTCTAAACTAATATCTCCCCAGACTGGGATCTAACTTCATCGGTTTTACCAATGAACCTTAACGACATTCATATCAAAAGAACTACTTGTAATTGTTTCGGCGCTTGCGTTCTATGAAAACAGAAGTTCACATTCAAACTTTACAACAATTAAAAATTTAGTTATTGCCGACAATTCAAAGAATTACTTCCTTTAAATGTAGTTACATTGGGTTTTTCGATTGTCCTTGGGTAAACCTTTGCGTTTTAAGTTCAAAGCTACCATACATTTCCAACGTTTACAAATAAACTTTTTTGCACATAGTAACAAAAAAAACACCACTATGTTGTTACTAACTAAAGTTTTTTAATATCATAACTCGACATTTCTAAAATTTCACGGTAAGGTAAATGTTTTTTTATTAGATAATATATGGTAGCTAATTATAATTTATTCTCTTTCAGCCCTGAAGAAGCCAAATTCTCTTTGGCGAAAACGTTAGGTGAAATAATTGATACACATTAGAGTTTTTTTGCAGATTTCCCTAATATTTAAAAGTTTACTATTTAACTTATCTGCAAAGATTAAATTTCTTTTCTATATATATATATATATATATATACAATATATAGCTCTAACAAATAGCATTCACTTCCTAGACATACACCTTAACCACAAGTTGGTATATAAATTTAAATACTGGTCCAAAATTGTTACGATCAGAGGAAGGATGTGTTCCTATGCTTTTTAGATTACAAAAAAGCGTTTGATCGTGTCCAACACCACAAGTTAATGCAGATTCTCAAGAAAGTTGATATAGACCAAAAAGACATAAGATGCATTGAAAACTTGTACTGGCATCAAACGGCACAGCTAAAAATAGACAATTCGATATCTAAGCCCATACATATAATAAGAGGCGTTCGACAGGGATGTGTGCTTTCCCCTCTTTTATTTAACATTTATTCAGAAGCCATATTTCAAGAGTCTTTGGAGGATACAGAGATGGGAATCAAGGTGAATGGAGTATTGATCAACAACATACGATATGCTGATGATGGTGTCTTAATTTGTGACAACATAGTCGATCTTCAACAACTTGTCACTATAATCGGAGAATACAGTGAGCGAATGGGACTAGCGATTAATACCAAAAAGACCAAATTCATGATCATCTCCAGAAACTTGGATGCATTTGAAAACTCCACCATAACACTGAATAGTAAATCCATAGAAAGAGTGAGTAAATTTAAATACCTGGGATCGTGGCTTTTTGAAGACTGGGCATCGGACAGGGAAGTAAAATGTCGCATTGAGCAAGCTCGACAAGCTTTCGTAAAATTCAAGAAGGTACTGACTTGTTCTGAGTTCGATCTTCAACTGAGATTAAGGTTTACTAAGTGCTACGTATGGTCAGTGCTGCTATATGGCGTAGAGGGCTGGACACTCAAAACGAGAGATATAAACAGATTGGAAGCTTTCGAAATGTGGCTTTATCGCCGTATCCTAAAAATACCATGGACAGCGAAAATCACAAATATAGATGTCCTTAAAAGAATAAACCAAGAACGCCAACTTTTCGAAACTATCAAGAAAAGGAAAACGGCGTATCTAGGTCACATCATGCGAAATGAAAAATACCAGTTCCTCCAACTTATAATCGAGGGTAAAATTGAAGGCAAGAGAGGAATGGGACGCAAGAAAATGTCCTGGCTCCGAAACATAAGGCAATGGACAGGGATTAACGACATACAATCTCTGATACATATTGCAATAAATAGAGAGATAATGGAAAATGTGATCGCTAACATCCATTAGTGGATTTGCATCTGAAGAAGAAGGGAACAAGTTGGTATAGAAAACCGATGGCCTCTAATATGTTCCTTAACTACCATTCCTGTCATCCTTTCAAATATAAATTAAATATAATTAAAACTTTAAGCTGCAGGCTGAATAGATTGACACATCCAGTTAATCGAAGGGAATCCCTTCAATTACTTAGAAATATTCTCATTGAGAATTCTTATCCTTCTACTCTGATTAATAAATACCTTTTTGTACAAAGCTATGGTTCCTCATAGAATGATATACCCAATGGTGACCAACTTAGAATAATATCAAATAATTCCATGAATGACACTGTTCTGCCTAGTACTGCACTTGAAACTCCTACCACGCATTACTCATATTTACCTAATTTTCCTCAAGTTACTGACAAACTTATTAAACTGTATAAACAGAAGAACATACCTGTTAAAATTGCAGTTAGGAATGCCAAGACTGTTAGAAATTTATTTTCAAAAACTAACACACCCTTGTCCCTGCTGGAACAAGTGAATGTCATTTATCATATATCTTGTGCTGAGTGTGACTCGTGTTACATCGGTCAGACTGGGAGATCACTGAAGGGCGTCTTACAACGCACCGCAGTGATATCAACTTATCCAAGCATACTTGTGCCCTTGCACAGCATGCAATTAACACTAAACTCAGGGTAGATTTTTATTAAGTTAAGATTCTTGGTTCTGAATGCAATCTCGTTAAAATACAATTTTTAGAAATGTGTTATATACTTAAACATCCTAACACTCTTAATAAGAGAACTGACATTAGTAACTTGAGCCAAATTTATCATGCTCTTATATTGCAGAATTAGGCTTACCATGTTATTTACTTTAAAAATTGTCACCTCAGGTGTTTTCTTTGCATAATTTCTTTTCAAATAATTAAAATAAGCTAAAATAATAATTTCTTACTCTACATTATCTCAGATTTATGCAACTTATATTGCATCACTAATATCAATGTTGCTTTTGGATAATTGTATTAATTGTTTTTATTCAAATAGTTTAATACAAATTTATTACTATAAATGATTCATAGAATCCCCATTAATTTTCAGTTCTAAATGTTATAAACCTTGGACTGTTGGAAGTTTAATTATCCTTCGCCTGTGGCTGGCTAACCAGTCACAACGTAGACTATTTATATATGATTTTTTGATTGACCTCTTTGTTTGTTCTTTGTTCATCTCAACCGATCACTAGGGGGAAAATGGGGTCTCTCAACCACCTTTTCCTTTCATTATTTGTTTTATACAAACAGGTTGTTGACCAAATTTATCATATTTTTCAAATAAATCGCTCTATTGTATTAGAGTAGGTATTAATACGCCTTGTTGATCTGTCACGCGTTGACCTCAAGGCATCTGTCTTTTCACGTTGGTGGCGTTATAACACCTGTTTGTCTTCATTTCAACGGCAGAAGTTGAGAAGCTTAGAGTGGTAACTTCATTATACTTTTAAATTACTAAAATTTTTAATTAATCATTACAATAGTGCTACCTAAAGTCAAACTTAAATCTTAATTATTGATCTACTGTTGGAAGTGCATCTTTGATCTCCTACTTCTTCTGCACATTAATTGTGTGCTTTTTATATAAAATTTTTACATGAATTTTTTTACATACTTGTACAATTACCACATGTCTTTTGCTGTGCTAAGTTTATGAAAAGTGTTAACTATATTTATTTCAATTTATTGTTTAAACAACATAATTTTACAATGTCCATTGTCGTAAGCTTTTTTACAATTTTTATATCATTGACTGCTACATATCTTTTTGAGGTAACACACTTAATAACTTTTCATTGGATATTAGATTTTTTATATTGTTTTTTTTAGATGAACTGATGATGCTATCAAATTGGATATCGAAACGTTTTCAATATATTCTTGTCTAATATCTTGTTCTGAGTAAAATTCAGTTAAAAGGATGTCAAGGACTTTTAATTCTTTAGTGGCTTGGTTTTATTGCTTACGTATAACGAAAATCAACTATTGCAGTACGCCTACCTATTTTATTATCTGTCGTAAGTGATGCCATTGGTTTTTGTCAAATGTCTTGTAAATTGGGTCCAGTCATTGGGCGTTTATCTGAAATGACATATTCTATTGCAAAACTCAAGTAATTTTATTTCAGTTTCGTGTTAATCTGTTAAATTAAATTAATCTTATTAAATATATGTAATATACGCAAAAATGCTAAATTTTAAAATAAAATATAAATTCAGAATTGTTGGTGTTTTATTTTTATCTTCATAAAGTAAGTTATGTATATTGGCAGTTTTAAATACTTATAAATATTGCATTTTAATTTATATTGTATTATTATATTGAATTATGTTGCAGTGTATTCATTGTATTGTAATATATATATATATATATATATATATATATATATATATATATATATATATATATAACAAGCGAGTCTTCTCCAGCTGGCGCCGCTTCTCGCATCCTAATTTCCAGCGTTTTCTGTCGAAGCAATCTTCAGTTGTTAGGTCTCTGGCGGTCATTGCATCGTCGACATCGTCTCTCCAGGATCGTCTTGGTCTACCTCGTTTTCTTCTAGTTGGCGGAGTCCATTCTTCTATTTTTTTTTTGGCCATCTATTTTCCGGCATTCTCTGAAGGTGTCCATACCAGTTAAGTCTTTTGGCTTCGATTGTGTCTATTATGTCAAGATCGATTTCCATTTCTCTCCGAATATCTTCGTTTCTCACCCTATCTAGTCTAGTGAGCTGGCAACATCGTCTCCAGTAGTTCATTTCCATGGCCTTAATTTTTGATTTGTTTCTTTGGTTTATTTCCCAGAGTTCGGCGCCATACAGTCCAATACTTTCTATTATTGTTTTATAAATTCTTCTTTTATTTTCTTTTGTTATTTTTTAATTCCATAATAGTCCGTGTAGCTGTCTGGTGGCTGATCTTGTATTGTAATTTTATATTAATAACATAATAAACAATGAATTTTACTGCAGAGTACGTGTAAAATTTTTTTTGCATTCAACTCCTTTTATACATATATGAAAATAAAAATATTTACATGTATGTATAAAACTAAAATATTTATTTTCATTAAAATATTAATACAATCCTTCATTTACTATACTCCTATTACGGGTCAAATGTTTATGTATAGTAAACGATATACCATATAGCTATATAACTAATTGTTTTTCTCTTTCTGTTCTCTCTTACCTATAGCATTAAATATGTAGTGATTGTGCAGTATAGAAGTATAACTTCTACCGACAGTCCCACTGGACTCCGGTTTTTTTTCTATTATTTGTTTGTGAATTATGCGTTTGTGTAATGCCTATTTATCTAGTTACATATTTGTGTATTGTATGTTGCATATATGTATTCTGGTACATTGGTAGTCAAAGCCTGCTACATTCTGCTGATGGGTCTGCTACACATTTTTCTTCATTCGTTAAGCAGGATAAGAGCTCAGGATTTTTGATGCATCTTTATATTGTACTCTAACGTAGTTCTTGTTCTTTAACATAAAAATTTTTGCATTTACGGGGTATTTTATAAATGCAGTCCTTTGATCTTTCTTACTTGTTGTTGGGTTTGGTTTTGGTCAAAATAGATCTCAGTTTATTGGTCATTTTGAATGTTTTTGTGATATTCTACTTATTTCCTATCATTTTTAATTTGTTAGATAAGTTCTTTATAAATGGTATCAGGATATCAGGTATCAGGTTCTTTATAAATGGTATCTGTGTTGCTTGTGATGTTTTGTTGTTTCCTTTCTTAAATTTTGTGAATACCATAAGCAACCCAAAAACACTAACAAGAAGAAAAAGGGTAAAAAATAAGTACGTCACAACAAAATTGACAACAACCAATTTGCTGAGACCTTTGCTGTCCAAAAACAAACTCAACAACAAACATGAAAGATAAAAAAAACTGCATGTATAAAATATCTTGGTTATGCAACAATGTATATGTCGGATAATCCGCAAGACCACTGATAGGATATATGAGCACAGAACATACATAAAAAATAGAGACTTCGACAAATCAATCGATATTCAAACATGCCTTAAGACAACGAGCATACAGCACAGTAGAAAAATACATTATTAATCATGAAAGAAATAGATATGAAAACGAGGAAAATAAACGAAGCAGTTCTGATTTTACTCTCATTTATAAAGAAAAATTTAAACCCATTAGTGGAATGTAGAAGACTAATAATACTAAAAGAATCAAGCAACATTAAGACATACTAACAATAGCGTATTAATAGTAAGTTGGAGATATATCATCTTCAATTATACACAATTCATATCTAACATACAAAACACAAACAATTTATCTACGTAAACACACATTACAAAAATATATATACAAGAAAATACACAAAATAATCATAATTAAATTTCTTAATATTGTTCTGAAGCTATTTTCTTGTGGCATTGTAAATTAATTACTATTTAACTGCGAATAAGCCACAATTAAAGATAAAAATACGTTTATTGACGTTTCAATTTCCACTTCGGAAATCGTTCTCAAAATACAAACAGTAAATTTACTGATATCCATCAAATTGTAGCTTCTCTGGTGGTTAATATTTTGGTAAGTAACCTTTAATTGATGAGAAATAAAATCAGAAAGTATATTTCATGTACAGTTGCGGTCACGGAATAGTTTACAGGTTCACGTATCTAGGAGCCCATTTTTTAAATTTTTACTTCGTTTAAACGCACCTTTTACGTCAAAATGACGTTGCCAGTGGTGTACTAGCTAGAATAGGTAGATTAAAATTAAAATATCAAAATATTTTACAAAATGAAAAATATAGAAAACAGTTTTTTGAATAAAATGGATTATGATCTTAATAACGAAAATAAAGAAGTCTTTTTTTTAATATGCATTTTATTTTAAATCTATTTTATATTAAATAACGATAAACAATGATAAATAATAATTAATATTTGGTGGAAGCCCCATTCTTGTCAATACAATTTTGCAGTCTTCTGTTCATAGATAGCACCAATCCCCTCATGTTATAGTTAACAAGCTCTTCCCATGCCTGCTCAATTGCTTCCCATAATTCAATTCTATTCCGTGGTCTAAGGTTTCTTTCATTTAGTTTCTTTGTTAACTCTGCCCACACATTTTCGACGGGGTTAAAGTCTGCACTACGGGAAGGCCACAGAAGAACATTAACATCAGTTTCTTCTAGCCATTCTCGAACAATTCTACTCGTATGCACCGGGCAATTGTCATTTTGGAAGATAAAGTCGTTGTTGGGGAATCTCTGGATCACCGATGGCAACATTGTGTGCTCAATAATATATTTGTAATATAATCCTGTTAACTTCTCCTCTACATGATAACAAACGCCCGGGCCTTCGGCACTTATCCATCCCCATACGTTGACAGAGAATCCTCCACTATTGCTTAAATGATGCGTATACTGTTCATCATACCTATGATTTCTCGGCCTATAAACTCTTATTCGACCATTATTATACGACTGAAATACTTTTTCATCGGAAAATACAACCCTAGACCAAAACTTCTCGCGGTTTATAAATTCATTACAAAATTCAACTCGTCTCCTCTTGTGATCCTCAGTCAAAAAAGGTTTCCGTGCAGCTACACAATTTAGCAGTCCACTTGCTTTAATTCTTCGACGTGCAGTGCGAATACTGCCTGGAAACGCTGCCTCTTCTCTTGCCTTTTGAGCTGTGGCAAAAGGAGATTCTCTCAAATAATCTACTAACATCTCATCCTGTTGATCTGTGGAAATCTTCTGCCCTCCTGAACCGCCCAACCGTGCTATAGAGTGAAAATTATCCCATCTTTGTTTAATCTTCCATATGCACATATAACTCACGTTCAAATCAGCAGCAACTTGCCTTAGTGACCAACCTTCTTCGAGTTTGGCAATTGCTCTTGCTTTTTGCGCATAATTCAAATGTATTCTAACCATTTTGGAAGAGTTTAATATACTTTTATTTTATTGTTGAACACTCGCGAAAGCATTGACGTTTTAAAATTTTTTGACTTTGACATTTATCAAATCCGTACGACACTGCAATTTTACAGTATTACAATATAAAAAGTAAGGTGTAAACTATTCCGTGACCGCAACTGTACATCCCAAAAAATAAAAAGAGCTGTTAAATATAGTGTAACAACGCTCATGGATCAGCTAACGACAAATAATTTTTTGAGTGGAAATTTATGGATAACAGAGGAAACTTTCTAATTCGTTAGGAAACTCCTTAGAAAACTCCAACAAAAAATAAAGTGAAGATACAAATCTGAAACACAACAATATATTTAGGATATATGCAAAATAATTCAGAATGACGATCAACATAACCACCCGAAAATCTGTTTAGAAAAATAAAATGCACAAATAGAACCTTCATTATTGGGTTTTAAAGGCCATATGGGAGCCCTGATAATAAATTAAAAACAGGTAGATGTAGAGAACTACATGTAAAGATTATCAACATCAGGAAGACCCTGTAGATGTAGAGAACTACATGTAAAGATTATCAACATCAGGAAGACCCTGCCATACCCAATATACCCTACAGAGGATATGTAAAAATCCTAAACCACGGCATGTTCTAACACCTCAGATAATAGAGATCTTACTTTTATATCATTTATTGAACAACGCTTGCTTTAGTGGATTAAATATACTGTAACTATATATATTTAAAACCGAAATAAGATTAGCGATTGTGAAGTTCAAACGTAAAATGCATAAATTCTAAATATGTTAACTGCATAAATGCTGAAGATTAACAAGAAACTGAAATAAAATTACTTGACTTTTGCAACAGAATATGGCATTTCAGATAAACGCCCACTGACTGGACACAATTTACAAGACATTTGACAAAAACTAATGACATCACTTACGACAGATAGTAAAATAAGTAGAGGTACTGCAATAGTTGATTTTCGTTATAAGTGAGCAATAAAACCAAGCCACTAAAGAATTAAAAGTCCTTGACATCCTTTTAAATGAATTTTACTCAGAACAAGATATAAGGCAACAATGTATACTATTTTCATGAATATTAAATATTTAAAAAACGTATTCTAAGAAGAACACTTAATGAATGGAAGTATATTAATAAATAGCCGAAAGATAAACAATACGTGCTCTGCAGAAGACACAGTTCTTCTTGTGAGTGCCAAAATTTTTTTAATATATACATGAACAAGATATTTAAAATAGCTCTCGAAGAAGAAAAAAGAAGTATTAAAATAAACGGAATTCAAATAGCAACTATACGATATGGTACTTTACTAGCCCGAAAATTAGAGGATCTGCAGCATATGTTAGATAGAATTGACGCCATTGGTAAACATTTTGGGGTTAAGATCAATACTACTTAAACCAAATTTATCGCAATAGGTCGACCACAGATATTCAAAATAATCTTGGTGGTCGATAGAAACAATGTAGAGCGGGTATTAAAGTTAAATATTTGGATATCAAATGTCAAGGAAAAATGGGATTGTAGTGAAAAACAAAAACGAAAACAAGAACATTTTTCAAACATAAAAATACGCATTTTACGAATAAAACAATAATTTTAAGCCTTATCTGGTCAAGGTGGGTATAATAGGGCAGAGATGCCAATTATTTTATCATAAACTGATTAAAAAAATTTTATTGAATTTTATGCATTACTGAATTTGTTTAGAAGTATGTTTGCTTCAACATAGTCATGAGCTCCTCAATATATTTATAATTATTTCTAAAATTATTGCGAAGAAAAAATTTTGTCAAGTAAAGGGGCAATACGGGCTCGTCGGACTCTATTTGTATTTATACCTAAAATCTAAATCTTTGTTACATATAAGTTAATCTAGCAGTCAGGTTATGTTCTTGTGGATTATCTACACGACTTTTATGATTCCGGAAATTAAATAATAAAATCTAAACGTGTAACAAAAAATGTAAACATCTCTTTGATGATGCTTACAAGAGATGATTACAATAGGTGTTATATCTATTCTAAATGAATTTTAAAAACTGATAATCATTGTTGAAATGCAATAATATTGTTAGGAAGATACCTATACATATTTTGAAATAAATAATGCATCTGCTATCAGTCGTTTGATATTGATGTTAGTGTCGACAACTAAGCTCCTAAAATTATATTGAATTACAGTGAAAGTACATAGTGCGAATAAAATGTCCCGAAAACCATTATCAGCTGCAGAACTGCCAGATATTGCTAATGATTTATGGGATTCCGATGACGAAGGATATAGTGAAGTAGTTGGCATTGAAAGTAAATCTAAAATTGGAAATCTTTCTTCGGAAGCAAGTGAAGAGGATGATCAGCAAGTAGTATTGAGTGATAATAAAGAAGAATGTGTACCTACAAGTTCCCAGACTTCAAAATGTGTAATTTTTGAAACTAAGGATGGAATTAACTGGAAGCGTCAACCACAACTAAGATATAATAAAAAGCAAAGTCAATAATGTAATATTAGCCCCTGAACAAAGAGTAGATGATCCTGTTGATTCGTTTCGTGTGTTTGTGGACGAAAAAATTGTGAACGAAATAGTGATTTGTATAAATAAAGAAGCGAAAAAAGTTCTGGGGATAGAGAACTAGAAATATTGCGACTTTACATAAATATATGCCTTTATTGGACTACCACTAAATGTAGAGCACCTGAGTGCCAACATCCATAATGTAGATATACTTTGGAAAAAGTTTTATGGACCTACTATATTTAAAGCTACCATGGGGTTAAAACGATTCAAAAATTAGCTAAGATTTTTTCGATTTGACGATAAAAACACGAAGTCTGAACGAAGAAGGAACGACAAATTAGCAGCAATACGCTATCTATAAAATCAAGTTAACCAAAACTTTCATAAATACATTTACCAGGACAAAACATAACGGCTGATGAGCAACTTGTTCCGTATCGGTAATGTTCTTTCAAGCAGTATATGCGTTTAAAGTTAGATAAGTATGGCATAGAAATATGGTGGGCCTGTGACTCAAAAACATATTACCCTTTAGGTGGATTACCATATACAGAAAAAAATGGAAATACAGTAGCCAAAGGTCTTGCATCTCAAGTTGTAAAGCAACTCGTTGAGCCTTATTATAATTCCAAGAGGAATGTACCTTGCGATAACAATTTCACTGGTATTACTCTTACTCATGAATTACTGGCAAATTCACTAACTCTTGTAAGCACAGTAAAAAAAATAAGAGATTTGTTCCTCGAGAATTTCTACCAAACAAGAACCGTTTAGAGAATTCTTCAATTTTCGGATTCACTCCAAAAGCATATCTTGTTTCTAACATCCTGAAAAAACAAAGAAGTGTCTTAGTCCTGTTTACTATCTACCGCAATGCTTAGTGTGCAGCTGATGTTGAGATATGATAGGGTAGACTGGGGCTAGTTGTGCCACTTTGGACAAAATAATTTTTTACATTTTTTTCGTAATTTTTAGGGCTGTTAGATTACTTTAATGAGGTACTATTTTTAATTGGGAATCATTATTTGGGAACATCAGCAATTTTTAAGCAATACCTTACAGTATGTAAATAGTTTTACAAAATGCACATATTGTCACAATTTGCCCCAATATGGGGTAAGTTGTGACGAACTTGGGGCAGGTTGTGACAGTCAATATTTTTAAATATAATAAACTTTAGTTGGAGAATAATAACAAAGTTTCCATAATAAATTTATTTTATAGTTAAGTATAGATACATAAATGTTTGATAAATGTTTATGTAAGAAACAAATGTGTAGAAAAACATCTAGTGAATTTAAAGTAAAATAAAAAACTTAATCGCTATCGTCAATTTGTGCTGATTCTACTTGTAGTTCTGAAGAGTGGCAGTTTATACAAACATAATAAAGATCATCTTTTGTGCACTTTACATGAGCCCACCTCTTGCATTCCATACATTGCACCCAGTCTTCTCCTAACCTAGACTTTTTATATGGTCCCATACAAACTAAGCAAAAGTAATCTTCTTCCTCTTCTTCTGAGCTGTCTTCTCTTTTTCTTGTTGCGGTCTCTTTCTTTGGCGCTGCTTTTTTCTTAGGCAACAGTTGTTTTGAGTCAAATAATTTTTTTTTTATTTTATCCTCTTTGCACTTTATTGTTTCCTTCCTCTTTAACTCTTCACTGCGAATTGTCTCCTTGACAGGTGTGCTAGTCAAAATTGCAGATGTTAAGCTCTTGCGTTTTTTATTTTTTCGAGGACCAGCTTTTGGCAGAGGTCTTATATCCATAGGGCTGACAGGCAGAACTTCGGCATGGAATGATCCTGGTAGGTTGGCCTGCGATGATCCTTGTTGATATGGTCCTGGTTGATAGGTATGGGAGGGTCCTGGCTGGTTAGCATAATATGACGACGGTTCAGGTTCATCGAGATGCTGAAACTCTTTAAGCTGCCCAGCACTGGCTTCCTCATTACCATCTACGATGTCAATAGGCCTATTCAAAGGTCGGTCGGTCACCGAAGAACACAGAAAGTCTTCTTCATTAAAAATGTTTCTATTGAATTAACATATTCCTGTAGAACGAAATCCTGCCTGAACATTTGTTGGTGTTACAGCTTTAGGTAATGCTGTTTTCACTATACTTGGGATGTCATAAATTGAGACTGTGTTTCCAGGATGAGATTTCATCCATCCACACATGGAGTCGTTTAAAAACTTCTTAAATGGACCAAAAACGGAAACATCCAGTGGTTGAAGTCTATTTGTTGTATGGGGAGGGAACGATAAGAGAGTAATACCGTGCTCTGTACAATAGTCAAGGACTTCGATATATAGGTGAGCACTGTGGTTGTCTAACAGAACTAAAACCGGTGATTTCTTTGAGCACCTTACTTTTTTTACAAAATGCTTCATAAAAAACAAAAAGTCCGGGCCTGTTATCCAGCCACTTGGGTTAGCAGTACCACAACAACCTACTGGCCCATCACGTACAAAATGCTCCTTGTAAAACTTACGTGGAAAAACGAACATAGGAGGAACTGAGTTACCCTCTGCGTTAATAGCAAGAACCATAGTAACATTGGTCCCCCTCTCAGCTGAAGTGACACCACCAACTCTTTTCTCGCCTTTCTTCGCTATGATTTTTACCGGTTTTTGGACAGTCCTAGTCCCTGTCTCGTCTATATTCCAAATATCATTAGCTGTAAAATGGTTTTGACTTAATACTAATTCGAGGTTATCAAAAAAGAGTCCGACATTGTGCTTGTTGAAACTTGTACTCCGACTTAAGCTGGTAGCCTCAGGAACACGAATAAACACATTATTGTTACGTTGCATGAACTTTGTAAACCAATCATTACTGGCGTGTTTTGTTGCTACCCAATTCTCAGGCACAAGAACTTTGTTCGCTATAGCAAATTCAAAAGCTAAACTTTTCATTTCTTTTGGGCTAATACCATAAAATATTTTCGCTGCCTGAACAGCATATTCACAGAGCTCTTCTTCTTGTTGTTGTGAAAATATCATTCGAGGTCTTTTGTAACCCATTTCTACCACTCCATCTGGATTGGTTTGTTGTTTTTTTATATATCTAAGTAAGGACATCCGGTTAACGCCATATTTTTCAGCTGCTTGCCTTAAACTACACGATCCAGACTTAACATCTAACGAAGCCGACTCGTAATGTTTATATTACTCCGACCACGTTCCGTTTTCCTTTTATAATTTCTCACCATTATCTGTAACAAACCCATAAACATGCATTAAAATTAGTAGGGGCATGTTGTGACACTGTCACAATCTGCCCCAAGCCTTTCGTCACAACTAGCCCCACCGTACGCCATTTTACATAAAGCCACTTGCACAGACCTTGACACGTCGTATAGAAACCAAACTGTGTCTTACTAGAGAGAAATAAACAAACTATCTACTACAACTAGAATAAGTTTCTTACCTTGTGGTTTGAAAGTGAAATAACAATTCAAAGACAACAGCAAAATTTTACTTCGTTACAACGAAATGACATATAATTTTATAAAGCGGCAGAAACGCATAGCATCACAACCAAACTACACAAACAGACTGAGGACATGCGGACGTGGAATTCTGGGTAACCGGGCGACGCTGCTACCTATGGTTAGTCTATAAAACTATTTGTCACAACATGCCCCTGTCACAACTAGCCCCGATCTACCTACTCTATTTTAACAGTACAAAATGTAGTGTCGATACGCTAGACCAAATGGTCCATAAATATATGTGCAAAAGACGAACTAAATGTTCGTAAAAAAATAAAAAGCGAAGATTGTTTCTTACAACGACAGCAGGACAACTAGCGTTGCCTCAAAATTTGAGAAGAAAATCTAGGGACACAATGGCAAACAAAACAGTGTTTAAAAAATTGCTTACAGTAAGGTCACCCACGCGATAAAAAGCAAAAACTAGAAAAACCTCCAGTTTTAACAAGACAAAATGTATCCAACAAAAAAGGACAGGAAACAAAAACAAATTTGTGAAATATGCAATAGAAATGTGTGTAACGAACACTGTATAATTAAAAAAGTTTGTAAGTATTGTATTATAAGTAAGACATGAGTTTTATTTATTTTGTAATAGTATATTACATAACGAGAGTTGTAAGAAGCTTATTACATGCCAGTAAAACAGTTGCGCGCGAGACGCGTAGCGGCGAGCGCAGTAATTTTACAAGCATGTAATAAGCTTACAACTCAAGTTGTGTACTATACTTTTTCTACCATTATTTTCGTTTATAAAAATAAAAATTAAATTATTACTATATTTACACTGACAGATTAATAATTTTTAATCTGTCAAAATAACGTCTGTTTATTCTATTCCATGGTAACTCGACCAACTGACTTACAAGGCTTATGTGATATTAGGGGAAAGTGGGGGAACCGTGCGCGGTGGGGAACGGTGCGCACCATTAAAATTCAAATTACGCGGCATACTGAGAGTCCCCTCCCGAACAGGCTTAAGCGGGAACATGCACAGAGTCTCTGAAGCCATTAACTGCCACTGCAGTTGAGTTGTGTACTTAGTGAAAGGCGAAAGTGTGCATTTGAGGTTTTTGTTACTATTTTCCACTTGCACAAATTAAGACGGTGAGTCCGTAAATCTTAACTACTTGTTTTGAAATAATTATATTCTTAAAGAATATCATCTGCTGCATATATGCACACCATTTGGTTGCATTTAGATAAGTAATTTTTGTAGGATGATGTAATTACGTTTTTAAACCATAGTGGGGTAACCGTGCGCGAAAATGCGCACGGTTACCCACTAATCAATTAAATATGAAGCAATATTGTTATCGTTTTTGGGTACTAAAATCCGTCTTTTATTTTCAGATGCCACGAAATTACGTTCGAAAGACTGAAATCCATCAATATAGTGATGAATTGCTGGAGACTGCACTGAATGCAATTAGAAACGATGGGAGGAAAATACGAGAAGTTGGGAGGTCTTTTGGTATTCCTGAATCAACACTCAGAAAAAAGCTTTCTCTAAATCAACTAAAAATCCCCCATCTCGGTAGAAAGGCGATTTTTACAGCAGAAGTGGAAGCTGAATTAACCCACTATATTCTGACACTCGCAAAATTGTTTTACGGCGTAACGCCCCGACAACTGAGGCAGTTAGCGTTTAATTATGCTCAACAGAAAAATATTCCAAATAATTTCAATAAACAAACTCAGTTAGCAGGCAAAGATTGGTTGTATGGGTTTCTCAAGCGAAATCCTGAAATATCATTGAGACAGCCTGAGGGGACTAGTCTTAATCGAATTGCTGCATTTAATGCGGACGAGTTAAAACTTTTTTATTCAAATCTCGAGAAAGTTTTACAAAAATTTAAATTTGAAGCAAACAGGATATATAATATGGACGAGACGGGTGTAACCACTGTACAGAAGAAGTGCCCGAAGGTTTATGGACGTAAGGGTGTAAAAAAAGTAGGAGCTGCTATTTCAGGTGAAAGAGGGAGGACCATTACAGCCGTATTTTGCATGAGTGCCACAGGAAATTATATCGCGCCCATGCTGATATATCCCAGAAAGAGAATGGCTCCTGCGCTGCAGAAAAATGGGCCAACTGGTGCTAACTATAAATGTTCAAAAAATGGATGGATGAATTCTGAACTTTTTCTTGATTGGTTAATGCACTTCGAAAAACAGGCAAATCCCACTTTAAATGACCCGATTCTCCTTATCCTTGACAACCATTCAAGCCATATATCCATAGAGGCATACGATTTCTGTAAGTCAAATCATATTCATATGGTGTCCCTTCCGCCACATACTTCCCATCACCTTCAACCCCTTGACCTATCCTTCTTTGGTCCTTTAAAAAATGCGCTATACAGGGAGTATGATATTTATTTAACTACAACAGGCCATGAAAAGATCACTGAATATGACGTAGCTGAGCTGTTAAATAAAGCGTTCGTAAAAGTCGCATCGATGGAGAAAGCAGTTTCGGGATTTCGTTCTGCTGGAATAAGGCCATTTGACCCTAACAAATTCAACGAAGATGATTTCGCTCCGGCCAACGAAATGAGACAGTTTGTAGTAGAAGGTTCTCCCGAACGTAGCGCTAATTTATTAACACTTGCATCTCAGCCAAATCTACAAAAAATTCCTAATCCGGCAACACCCGAACCTAGTGAAAATTCAGACGGTGAAGATAGACAGACAGCTCATATGCCAAAACAACAGCAGCAGGATCTACCTATTCAAGGTCATCTACCATGTACATCTACCGCTGAACAAGATCATCTACCATCTACATCTAAGTCTGGACACAACCATCTACCATCGACATCTACATTAAATAATTCATTCTTCCAATTTGCACCTATTCCAAGGAGAAAAGAAAAAGGAAGAGTAAAAACAGTGTCTCGTTCGAAACAACACTCTGAAATATTGACTAGCACACCCCTAAAAGAACGATTAGAACAAGCTCAAGCAAAGAAAAGGGAAAAAGACGTGAAAAAAAACATGAAATTAAAAAGTGTCAAAACATTAGGAAAGAACAATATTAAGAAAGATAATAAGAAAATGAAGAGGGCTCCAACACCTGAACTTGATGCACAAGAACGTGACGAGGAAGATGAAATCGAGAATGCTTATTTCTCGATCCCACCTCACTCCTTCTACGGAACCACTACAAGAAAAATAACGGCAAAAGAGAATGTTGCAAAAAAAGTAAAAAAACGCATATGTCAGTCTCCGGAAATTAAAAGAGGGAGAAATAAGAAACCAGCAACGCCTGAATCATCAGAGGTATCTGACATAGACGATAGTGACATTTGTGACGATGATGAAGTAGACGATATCAACCCCAACTATGTTCCATTTGATGCAGAACCTGACGTGCGGACTGAATTATGTGGCATATGTGGAGAACATGGAAAAAGCGAACTATGGTACCGGTGTGTTGCATGTGGCTTATGGAACCACGCGGCATGTACCGGTAAAGATGCCCCCGAACAATACATTTGCGACTTTTGTCAAGGTTAAACAGATACCTACTTAACATTATAGGTATATAATCACTCGTACAATAAATATTTGTTCTTGCATGTGAATTTGTTTTTATACCACTGTATTATTAGGTACTTGTATATTCCAAACTACTGCGCACTGTTCCCCACCCTGTGCGCACAGTTACCCCATGGGGTGGGGAACGGTGCGCAAATGCAATTTTTTACTTTTTCTAATTATATATGATTATGTTAAGAAATTCAATATCTATTATAGTGCATACTGAAAGTAGAATAATTAGGGTATCAGATAACGTTTTTATTTTATTTTTTATGTTTAAGAGTTGACCACCACAACGATTCTCGCTTAGGTGCGCACCATTCCCCCACCTTCCCCTACACATTTTTTTAAAACTGCAACGTAATTTATTTTATTACGTGCTAGTCATTACGTGTCAGTATCTGTTATGATGCATTTACTTAGCGTCCAAATAGTAGGTAATATACAATTTTTTCTACGAGTAGAAAAATATTGTTTTTGTCGGTACTTTATACATGAGCTACTAATTAACACAATCTTTTTTCAGAAGGGTTTTCACACAATAATAAAAGGCAACAAACCCGTAATCTTTTTACAGGGTATGCGTAAACATCAACCCCTCTTTTCAAATAAAATGGCCTGGTAGATAGATTTACAAACGTTTTTATGTATTTATTAATTAAGTCTTTATTTGTCTCCAAATGTTTATTACTTGTGAATAAATGTTAATAAATACTTACAAGGAACGGTACAGGGGATGAAGTAAATAACTTTTGTGGCAAACAAACATGAGGTATTGGTGTAATAACAGAGACGTAGCTATAATATTACGAAAAGTCCAAAACGACATTGCACAAATGGTTTGAAGACTATAAGAATTATAGAAAGAAGCATATGGTGCAAAAAGAATAAAAAAGCTTAGTCAACGATCCTCGAGAGGAGTAAAAGTGCATATACTTAGAATATTTTTAAACATATCGGGTAGTGGCTAAAAAATCAAAATATATCCAAAAATACGGATTGATCAGCTCACAGATATCCGCAAGAAACTTATGTACGAATTAATTAAAATGACTGAAAATAAAAATTTATAGAGATAAAACATACATAACCTCATGACAACTACAACGCTCCTTCCCGAAGGTTAAGAAAATTAAGAAAAAATAGATTTAAAATATTGCTGAAGGAAATTTTAATAAGTTGTTTTCTACGCATCAGGAGTTTCTGCCAGTAATCCAATATAATTCGCTTAGCTTTGGTCTTAATGCGTTATCGCTAGGTCAGTCTTGTATATAGTTGTAAATTTTTAGTAGTCTACATCTCACAGTTTTGGGTAAATTTTAATTGTTTATCCCTCCCGTACACCCCATATATTTTTATATGTAACTACACGCGTGGATTACATCAGTAATCCATACGTACTGGAACTCTGGAAAAGCAATATTATTTAAAATAATAGTGTTATTGTTTTAATAAGGTTTTATTAATACCACTGCAATCTATAATTGGCTTTACTTTATAAGTAAAATGTACATTAAAAAAATAAAAAAAAATAATGAAAATTAAAACAGATACTATAAATCAAAGTTACCTTATAACCAAACGTTACAAACTAAACTAGGTTCTATAATATCCTAAATATAACATATTAATCTGATTTAGACTGCATGTTCTGTTTTATCTTAGCACAATGTACAACTACTTGCTTTAAATGTCCTGGGCAAGTCCACTGATCACAGCTGCTGCACCATTTTCACGTGTCTTATTCCTTACTCTTCAATAAATATGACAAGGACCAAGGTCCGAAGACCGAGTCGAAACTTCTTTAGGTGTTTCCTTATTTATTATTAAAATAAATTTAATTTCTGTTGATGTGCGAGTATTGTCTAGTTGCCCTAACGTCAGTGGTTTTATTAACAATGGTAACATTACTAGCATTATACAGGGAAAATGCATTAATTTCTGATATATTAAATAAATCAAAGAAAACGGTGAGTGGACAACGCCGAGAGTTTCGGGAAACATTATATTGTACACACAACTATTCAACCAGATCCACACCGAATTTTGTTTTGTTATAATCTGTTATTATTTCGCGTTTGTTCTTATTTTCTGTTTCCGGATTAATACAATTATAATGGTGCATGGTTAAAACAGCTGATACGAACTTATTTTTTAAGAACGTACGTTACCAAGGGGTGTAAAGCTAGTTCGCGTCCGTAGTACCTAGAACACTACACGTGCGCCCTGGGTAATGCTAAATGAACTAGCGCAATAGGCAGCCAGAAAATCTAGAATTTCTAGATCTCCCTGCCAAGAACACATCACGAATATAAGATATGTCTCTAACCAACAATTTAAATGGACCTTCTCAGGACCAAGCGACAAAAGGACTCGGATCAAGCATCCGAATCTGCCATTTAAATATAGAAGGTATTAGTAGAAGTAAATGTGAGTAACTTCAAAAGGTACTCATTGAAAATAATATCGACGTGGTCGCAATGCAGTAAAACCCATGTAGAAAACGAAGAACAAATTCTCGCTAGAGGAAGAATTCATGGCTATGATTTATTGGTTGCAACTTACCATCCAATTTATGGAGTGGCAACCTATGTTTGAAACAAAATAGAAAATGCCACATATGTTCTTCTTCTTCTTAACATGCCATACACCAAAGTGCGTAGGCGACTATCTCATTACTAGAATTCTGTTCTTGGCGGCGTGACACAGCTCACCTGTATTGTTTATTCCTGTCCATTCTTTAATATTCCTTAACCAGGACAATTGTTTGCGGCCGGCTCCTCTCCTACCTTCGATCTTCGCTTGTAGGATTAACTGTGGTATTTCATATTTTGCTCCTCTCAATATGTGCCCAAGGTAACCAATCTTGCGTTTTTTAATTAATTCAAAAAGTTCTCTTTCCACGCCGGCTCTATTAAGGACGTCATCGTTTCGAACTCTATCCACCCAAGGTATGCGCATCATTCTTCTCAATGACCACATTTCAAATGCTTCGAGTTTGTTGATAGATGTTTTTTTCAAAGTCCACGTTTCCATGCCATAAAGCAAGATGGACCATATGTAGCACTTGACCATTCTGTAGCGTATTTCGAAGTTTAGGTGTTGATTACATAGGAGCGGTCTGAATTTCACAAAAGCTTGTTTTGCCATTTGTATTCGGGTTTATACATATATACCCGAATACATATGTTCTATATCAGACATAAATAACATTCATACGGTTACTATATAAATTGGCGAAATTACTGTCAACAATATTTTTAAACCCCCGGTAGTATTGTGGCCTTCGCATGTTATTCGCACCCACCCACACCACTTAGACTTTAACAGTTATCATGAACTTTGGAGGTATAGGCACAATGATAAAAACGGCGAGGCTCTAATAAACCATAAATTGTAAAATACCAATAATATCATCTTTTCCGCGACCTAGGTGACACTTTCAAAAAACAGACTAGGCGACTTTTACTAAAAGATTGGACAAATGTCTGAGATGGATACCCCCAACACGTGCAAACTACATATGATTTGTTGGCACGGTTATCTCTACAGCGAAGAGAACTATACCCAGAGAATATCGTAAAGAGGATGTCCCAGGATGGGATGAAAAATGTGAGAAATTGTATCAAGAATACAACGAAAGCCAAGACCGAGAAATTGCGGACGAACCACTGTAGAGTTTGGATGCAACCAGAGGACGAAAATGGTTGGAAACTGTGAAAAAATTAGACTTTAGTAAATCAAGTCTGCTTATTTTTACATTCAAAAAGTTCATCATCAATTTCGTTCGTTTACTTGATCTGAATACTGAGAAAGCTCTGTGTCAATACTAGGTGGATGTGAAAATAAAGGTTGTGTGTTGGTGTTTGGTGGATTTAAGTAATAATTTTGTGGGTCAGCACTGGGTGGATTTGAGTATGAATGTTGCGTGTTGGGTGGATTTGAGTATAAATGTTCAATGCTGGGTTGATTTGAGTATAAATGTGTGTCAATGCTGGGAGGAGTTGAGTATCAACGTGTGTCAATGCTGGGAGGATTTGAGTATGAATGTTGTGTGTCAGTGCTGGGTGGATTTGAGTACAAATGTTTTGGGTTGGAATTGGATGGAGTTGAGTGAACATTTGTGTTGAGACTAAGTAACAGAAAAATACACTTAATTTTGATAAAAATTGTACATTCTATTTCTAATACTGCTTAACTCGTTTTGGCACGCACACGCGTCCACACTGCGCCGACAACTTATCGTAAAATACAGAGACAAAACACAGACTTCTTGATATTTACCGACTTGAGACGAGACCTGAAAAAGTTTTCAAATTTGCAAACAAAACAAAATTGTTCAGAAATGTCTCAATAAATGTTTTCGATTTGTCGCGAAACATGAATGTTTTTGTTTTGTCTGTTTGGTCTGGACCTGGCATTACACCTACACACATCAATCGAAAGTCGCATACTAAAATAGAAACAGTTCCTTATACTATGCCCTAAAAGTACCTATAAGGAGATAGGCAACTTTATATACAGTATAGACCGAATAGCAATATTATAGAATTCAATGGATTACGTATGTAATCCGCGTGTGTACTGGAGGGTTAATTGAACGATGAGGAATACTTGTCTAAGTTTAGGTGTAACATTAGAATTAAATTAAAAAGAAAACGAATAATTCTTACGAAGATACAGTTTTGCCAATGATTGGTCAATGAAAAACCCAATTTAATGTTTGCAAACTATTTTAGTACAATGATCCACGAATTCAATAGCAATTTTTGCAACAATGTGCAATCAGTTGTATCGTTACTGATGTACAATAACTCCGAAAATTAATACTCCGAAAATTAATACTTATTGTTAGGTCTGATAACGATCTTGGTACATGGAAGATAGTAAATAAAAGTACGTTTTTTTATTTTGCAAAATAGTTCATTTTGTTACATTCTGTTACATATCAACTGCTGTTTAAAAACAATAATACTGCTGACTATTATTTTTGTTAAAACCATTTAAAAATAGCTGGTAGTAGTATTATACTGACTGATAAGACGTTAACGGTTATTTCAATGTTTTAAGATTTTGCGGTTAAACTATGAATGTTCTTTTTGAACTAATGTGTAAGTTATCATTATGTGTAAGAAAAAAAAATAAAACAAAAAAAAATATACGTTATCATTTCCCAACTAGGACAGAAACAATATGCTCATACTCATGGACTATTACCTGAAAAATACTCCAAAATGCCCGTCTCTAACGTGGATAGCCATTCGGGCACAAAAGATGTGTTGTAAGATTTGTAGGTATTGATGACACTATTAAGGGTTTTAATATTTGGTAGAGATATAGGATTCCATCCTGTTTTAAGGGAGATATATTCAATCACTTTTGAATATTTTCGTAATATCGGAGTATATGTTTGATTTTTAAGACGTCCTAGAATAATTTTGGACTTTCTAAAAAAATAAAAGTAACATATTAAATCACAAAATTTTAACAAATAATATAGAAATGACTACAAAACAATATTCTGTTCAATCGATAATATATTCTATTAAATAAAAATAATAAATTTAAGATATTATGTATTACTCGGTGAATACAAACAGGTAACATAACATTTCTGCTTTTAAATATTAAAACAATTATAGTCTTGAAAAAAATTAAAGTCGACTTAGGGTTATCAGGAATAAATGGAGATTTTCCAAACTCCATATTTTATCGTAAGCTGTAAATCATCATAGCTATTCGAATCTTGTTGACAGATACTATAGCTCTAAGCTCTAAGCTCTGCCTCTGAATTAGTTCTTAAGACAATTATATTTTATTCTTCGTGTTTGCAGTTTTCCCTTTGTTCTAATTTTGCTTTGTACATTGATTTGTAACACTGCGTATTTTTTATGAATTTTATAATTCAGCCTTAATAAATTCAGAAATAAGTTTGCTTATAAATTAACCTAACAAACATGTTTATATGACAGACCACTTAATGATTTAGAATAGAGGTATTTTGTATCAAAAGGATAAAAAATTCAAAAGGGAGCTCCTTCTTTAGTTAAACTTTATATATATATATATATATATATATATATATATATATATATATATATATATATATAAATATATATATATATATATATATATATATATATGAAAGTAAAAGATTGCATTTCATTTCGATCGGAACTCCACCATAGCCCGACACGTGTTTCGGGTTGTTCAACCCATCGTCAGGAGCTCTTGTGGAAGTTCAACCGAAATGAAATGCAGCCTAGTATTTGGCCATTATAACTAAAATAAGAGCCAGGGTACGCTAGCAGCGGCATCTATATGAAATAACGAGAAGTCGAGAGACCTCTCTGATAGCAAATTAGGTGAATCGCAAATTCAAAGCCTCTTGCTAGAGGCTTTCAACGACGCTAGAAGTACATTTTTACTTCGACATGCATCTACGATTCACCCTTGAAAATTACCATCTTTTTTCACTCTTTACGTAGAGAAAGACGTTTAAATGAAAGTAAAAGATTGCATTTCATTTCGATCGGAACTCCACCATAGCCCGACACGTGTTTCGGGTTATTCAACCCATCGTCAGGAGCTCTTGTGGAAGTTCAACCGAAATGAAATGCAGTCTAGTATTTGGCCATTATAACTAAAATAAGAGCCAGGGTACGCTAGCAGCGGCATCTATATGAAATAACGAGAAGTCGAGAGACCTCTCTGATAGCAAATTAGGTGAATCGCAAATTCAAAGCCTCTTGCTAGAGGCTTTCAACTTTTTTACCTCCGCTGACTTTAAAATTGCATTCAAATATAATCAAAATTTCAAATGATCCCCAAAATTATTGTCCAACCTCACTTTAAAACAGTTCTGATTTCTTTAAAGGAAACTAACTACTCAAAAATAATCGGTGAAACTGGAATATCAATCCTCTCTTCGGAAGTTAAGGTACGTACTATTCTATTTTTAATTTAATGATCATTAATATTTTCAATTTTTAAGGCCTATCGCAATTATGTTAATTCATGAATTTTAATTTTCTCAATTTAAATGACATTTCTATACTCCAATATAATTTATAAGTGAAATTGTTTCTCTTACTCTCTGGAACAAATTTCTGGATATCTCTGCTGTGGAAACTGTGGAAAAACTAAATTCTAATTAGCGAGTTAAAAAACACTCCCGACCTATTCCACAATTTCAGGGCTCTCTTTCGTCCAAAAATCCTCGTCGGAGTCCCAAAAAACCAATTATAATCCGTTGCTAACACCAACCAACGTTCTTTTTTTTTCTGTCTTCTATTTAAATATTTTAAACCATAACACTGTCCTGTTTGACATATTTGTCAAGCCACATTACTGTCTCATAATCACTTTAATCACATATAATTTGGGAATTTACAAAAAACATGTTTAGATATAAAACTTATTCTATTACAATACTAATTTATTCTTTTCATCTCCACATCATTGTAATTTCTTATTTAACAAAACCCCTATTAATTTAGCTTTAATTTATTTTCTGACGTTTATTAAAATTTCTATGTTTAAATATTTTTTTAAAATTCTTCTTTTTTTGTTCTTTTTAAGGTTTAGACGATTCACCTATACACTAGGCAACTATACTATTCAGAAATTATTAACACTATGCCAGATAAGTCAAAATTATTTTATTTAACAATTTACTAATCTTTTTCTCTCTTTTATTTCAGAGTCGAACCCACATTGTGATGGCTTCATGAAATTCATAAACAACAAACTCATATAAAAATCCATTAAAGTTGTATATATTTTAACATATTGAAATCATTTCAATATATATATATATATATATATATATATATATATATATATATATATATATATATATATATATATTCATTTACTCTAGTCTACTTACCTGCAGTATCTTTTTTCAGTAATGATATGATCGTCTTTTATATTAGTTGTACGAATAGGGATGGGTTGCCAAAGAATGTGCTGATTCCACAACTGAAAGTCTCTCGGTGGATAAAGACCTGCCAGACTTGCTGCAGCTGACATAAGGCAACGATCAACTTGTGAAGAATAAACATATATTTCATTCGGGGAGTAGATGTCACTTAGAAAATTTTGGTAACGTTGTCGGAATGATCGACCGAGGTTGTAAAGTTTTTTAATACCTTGCTAAAAACGAAATGAAGTAAATTTTCAATCAGAATTTAGAATAAAGATATTATGTTCTCTAAATTTTTATTAAATATCGCTTTCGCACATAATTATGACTATCATCAGCGCAGTGTCAATATTGTCTACAACTTTTCTGAAAAGTGTTGTTTGCTTACTTTACACTGTTGTTAATAATATTTTTCACTCTTTTTGATTGATGTTTGTTTTAAAAAAATTTGTAAATCTTCCAATACTTCTATGGTTATTAAAGTATTATTAGCATATTTTAAAAATACACATTAAATGTTTATTTTTATATTACTTAGGGCTATGTCATCTTCAAAGTTAAAAATTACCATTTTTTTTTTAGATTTCTATCACCTATAAATATATTTTATTTTTGAACACCTATAACTGCAGTTACATTTATGTATCAAATGATATTATTATGATATACAATTCTAAGTAAACTAAGTTGTTTACTTCAAATTCTAACACTTAAAATGATTTATCAGTATCTACATTTGCGCTGTTTCCCACTTAAGTGGTAAACGTACTAAGGTGTAACGTAAACTAAGGTAAACGTACTTTGATGGCTATGAACGAAAACAATATCATTGTTTTGCTGCCCTTTACAGTACACGTATTATGTAACACCTTTTAAACCGATTTTTGGTTATATTTAAAGTTGGATTAAAAACTTAACCACAGAGTAAACTTACGTTGTAAAAGCGGTCGTTAAAATATATACATTAAGTAAATAATATGTAAACTAATAGAAGATGAATTACTTGATATATTCAAAATATTATCGCTATAATTATATACTCCAAAACAATAACCAATTATTAAAACATTATCGATTAAAAAAAAATTGTTAATACAAGCTTAATACCTGCGTTAGTTGACCCATACCCATCGGCCAGTATGATGGATCATAGTATTTATCATGTGGAAACGAAATTACGGGTGCCCTTTCTCCATGTCTAAAGACCTAAAAAGATATCGGTATTTATGTTGCTCTTTAAATACTTATGTATTATGTAACTTAATTTCTATTGGGGTTATTCAATCAACGTTATAAGTTAGTGTTCTTTTACACGGTATAGTCGGTTCGCTATATTTACGCGGGTTTCGGATTAAAAATTTTAGTGTAAGTACTCAGTTTTAATTACATGCTCTTTGGGGAAATATCAACTGGTCAAATGAAATGAAAAATAATCCATAACTTTTTTTAATTAAATAATAATGGAAATTTTTTTTATATAATTGACAGTATAATAAGGAGTATTACTTCATTAATGGAGTCTAATGTGGCTAATATAAACCTAATAATAATAATTTTATATTACATTTCACTGGAAAATATGGTCTATGTATATTTTTTCCATGGAGAGAATTTATAACGAAAAATAAAAAAATTTAACTTGCCAACAAAAATGAAAATCAGTCATTATCATCAAAAATATCATAATCGTCATCATCATCACTGTCATCACCATTAATTGTTATTATGATTGGACTTATTTCGTTTATTTTATTTTCTCGAGTCCACCAATCTTCAATTAGTTTCTCTCACTTGAATATACAGTTGCACCACACTTCTGGAGTTACAATTTGAAAGTGCATTTCGCCAAGTTTCCCAAACTGCGTCGTCGCTATAACCGTTAGGCCCAATATGGTTGTCATAATATTGTTTTGCTATTGCCCATATATATTCGATGGGATTAAACTGGTAATGATACGGTGGCAGACGTAAAACTTGATGACCGTAACTTTCAATAATCTGATCCACAACAAAGGTTTTTGGTTTTGTGTGGATATTTGCCAAGCGTAATAATTCTGATTTTAAAATATGTTGTGTAAATGGTATATGTTCCTTTGTCAACCATTCTTTAATTTTATTAACAGTCCAAGAATTCGTTGGACTTTTGTTTAATACTTCAGAATGGTAAGGTGCATTGTCTAAAATAATTACGCTGGGCTCACTTAAACCTGGGAGAAGTACCAGTAGGGCTGTAAAAATACAAAACGGACCTTTTTGCACCAATGAACTTACAAAAAATTTTATTATAATCCACCTCTACCTTGTTATAACTATAACATATATATTTAAAACATTTAATGATAAAAATAAGCAAATTATATTAAAAAAATAAATGTTATATAGATAATGATACGAAAATATGAATTATGAAAATTGACTGACTCTCGTACTATTTTTATAATAGTACGAGAACAATAACAGACCTGACTACTCTCAAGCCGAGAAGGTTCTTCTTCCGGACGCCTTAATGCCGCTGCATTAAACTTAACAGCTACGCCAATATCTGGGAAAAACCAAAAAAAAAACTCCAACTAAACTAACCTGAATTCCATTATCCCAAATCCAAAATAATCTTTATTGACTTTTATATTCCTTCTTCCTTTAGTGACAAAAATAAAATCAAAGCAAGCTCTCATTAGCTTTATTCGGATCTGATAAAACAAAAAGGCGGTTAGGATAAGAAAAACTAACCCAAATCATGATAATTATTGACAGGTTTCGTACACTTTTTGTGACCTTGGAAAATTAATCGAAAACTATATATTTATAAAAGAATATTGGGATTTTACTATGAATATTTCAAGGAAGAAATAAAATTTAACTTATTTTGACGAATATATTATGTACTAATAGTAATGAAGGATCTTCTTACATTACTAAATTGATTGGATATTGATATGAGAAAGTGTACTTAGGAGAGTTTTTAATAGAAAGAATTTTGAACGTGAGTCGATTGATACCATTAGTTGGCGCTACAGCTCTTCGTGAGCCTTGGCCTGTTTCAAAACATTCTTCCATCCTTCCCTATCAAGTGTCTGTCTTCTACAGTCCCTCACTCCAATCTCCCTTAGATCTTTCTGTACATCGTCCAGATATCTAGGTCGCCCCCTTCTTCTTCTGCCGACTGGCCTATTTAGCGTAGTTATTTTAGTGGAATCACTCTCATCCATCTGCATAACCGGGCCCACCCACCTTAGGCGGTTTATTTTGATGGTCTTCACAATATCTGCATTACCAAAAAATCTATAGAGTTCAAAGTTATATCGCCTTCTACACAGACCCTGTTCGTTTACTCCGCCATATATGGTCCTCAATACTTTTTTTTCAAAGACTCCTGGTAAGTCTTCATCTCGGGTCGTCATTGCCCATGTTTCCGATCCATATGTAAGCACTGGGCGTATTATTGTTTTATAAAGTTTGCACTTTGTTGCTATTGACATACTTCTCGCTCTTAGTTGAGGGCCTAGACTAAAATAATAGCGGTTAGCCACGCATATTCTTTTTTTTTATCTCGTTGGATGTGTAATTTTTGTAGTCTACCAGTGATCCTAAGTAGCAGAATTATTTTACCATTTCTATCGTTTCGTTCTGCACCTCTAAGTTATTTTGTTGAATTCTTGATATGGCCGGCATATATTTAATTTTCTGGATGTTAATCAGAATTCCGATGTTTTCTGCGGCATTTCTGATACGTGTGAAAGCCTCCACTGCTTCATTTTGGGTTCTTCCAATTATGACGATATCATCAGCGTATGCCATTATTTGTATACTACGGGTATATATCGTACTTTTTAAGTTTATTCCCGAATTTCTCGTAACTTTGAGTCGATTGATATAATTAGGGTAAAATTATTGAATAAATAATATTATTGTGAAACGAACAATGGTTTAAAAAAATGATTTCTTTAATCAGAAATAAATAGGGTACAAAAAATAAATGAAACAATGTGTGTTATCAAATGTAAAAAATTCGAAGATAAAATGAAAATACTGAAAGCCAAAGGTAAACTAATGAACTATAAGCAACATCGAGTATATATAGAATGTGATCTAACATTAAAAGTGTTAGAAATACAAAGAAACCTTAGGAAGATAGCAGCAGATAAAAAGACTAATGGGAAAAGGACAAAAATTGGATAAGCTTTCATAGTTATTAAAGGCATTAAGTGGAAATGGAATCAAAAATCTAGCCGGATAGAAAAAGTAACATACAATACTGAACCAACTTGTTCAAAAAACTAGCTGAAGAAAATACAATGACGGACCGTGAAACAAAACAGGCACAGAACATGGACATGAGCAGACTTAAAGATAATAATACAAACGGAAAGAAAAACAAATTGAAGTATAACTTAAACACAAAAAAGAAGAAAACAACTGTGAAAATGGCATCATGGAATGTTAGAGGTATAAATGGGAGGGAAATAGAATTGGGGGAAGAAACTAGAGATAACAACATTGAAATAGTAGCTATAACTGAGACAAAGAAAAAAGGAAGAGGATCAATAATATTAGAAAATGGAATGTCACTAATATACAGTGAAGTGGAAGAAACGAAGAGAGCTCAGGCAGGGATAGCATGCATGATAAAGAAGGACAGTATCAACAAAGTAAAAAATTGGATATATTACAACGAACGTATACTAAGAGTAGACATAGATATGGATACAGAGGAAACCAATACAAACCTAATTATATGCTATGGACCAGATGAAGGCGCAACAAAAAATGAAAATAATGAGTTCTGGGACAAATTACAAGAAGTGATAAATGATTGTACAGAGAAAATTGTGATCACAGGAGACATGAACAGTAGAGTGGGAAAAGAAGCAGAACAATTGAACAACGTCATCGGACCTTATGGGGAGGCAAAAATAAACAAAAATAGAAAATTACTACTCGAATTCTGTCTAGACAATAACCTGGTGATTATGAACACACACTTCCAACATAAAAGGATACAAGATCACAAGAGAAGTCAAATCAAGAGATGAACAATCAATTATAGACTATACTATAGTGCAAAAAACAGAGAAGAACTGGTTAAGAGACGTAAGGGTGAAAAGGAGTTATGAAATTGGTAGTGACCACTATCTACTAGCAACCGCATTCAAATGCAAAAGAAAAGAAATAAAAAGAAATGAGAACATAAACAAAAAGCACAAAGAAATAATAAAAATTTATAAACTAAGGGAAGAAACAACGAAGATAAGATATTCAGAAGAGCTAGAGAAAGTGATGGACAATGAACATGAAATAACAGAAACAATAGAAGAACAATGGGGAAAATTTAAAAATGCGATGATAAAAACAGCTAAATCAATATGTGGAACTACAAGAAATAACAACAGAGGGAGACGTACATCTTGGTGGAACGATGAAGTGAAAAGAGAAATAAAAGAAAAGAAGAAGTTATGGAAAGAATACATAAAAGACAAAACACAACTAAAATATGAAAATTATAAGAGACAAAGAACAGAAGTTAAAGAGATAGTTAAGAAAGAGAAAAAAAAAGTTGGGAAAAATTCGGAAAAAATGGAAGAAGACACACAGAAAACGTAAAATTATTTTATAGAACACTGAAAACCCTAAGAAGCAACAAAGAAACAAAACTAAAACAAATAATGAACAAGGACGGAACAGTAATAAAAGACGATAAGACAATAATGGAAAGATATATAATACATAAATTATAGGATGTACTGATGGATATAATACATAAATTGGAGGATGAAATATAACTTAGAGACATGGAACCTAGAAGCAAGCAAATACAACTTAAACGTAAACAAAGAGAAGACTCAGATAATAAAAATATCAAGGAAACAAGTGACGGAAGATCAACTAGAAATAATGATAGACCAACAAAAAATAATACAGACAAATTCGTACAAATACTTAGGAACAGTAATCAACAACAAAGGAGACATCGAGGACGATCTAAACAATAGAATGGAAAACACAGGAAAGCTATTCCAAGCACTAAATAGAGGATTCCTTACTAACAAAGAAATATCAACAAAGACCAAGATGACAATATAAAAAACAATATATGGACCTACAGTGACATATGGAGCAGAAAATTGGATACTAAACAAAAGGCATCAAAGCAGAATTCAGGCAGCAGAAATGAAATACCTCAGAAGAACGATCGGAGTAAAAAGAACTGATAGAATCAGAAATACTGAAATAAGAGAAAGACTAAAAATCAAACCGATTCTCGAATCAATCAAGGAGAAAAAAATTGGCATGGTTCGGACATCTAACCCGGATGGACAATAATAGACAAGTAAAAAGAGTGTGGGACGCCAAACCAATAGGGAAGAACAGAAGAGGAAGACCCATTAAAGAATGGAACAGTGACATCTCGCAGATACTGCAGAGTAAGGGTAAGACTTGGCAGGAAGCAACTCAGATGGCATACAATAGGAAGGAATGGAGAAAGTTTGTCAAGAGCTAGGACACCTCACAAGATTATAAAATATTGTAATATAAAAAATTGTATTATAAACGGCCCAACACCTAAAGGTACAAATGGGTCTACTGATTAAGTAAGTAAAGTATTTCTTTAATTAAAATGAAACTCACCCAATGCAACAATATTCCAATAATTAAACAATAATCTTCTTTTCCTAAAATTTCCAATACTAAAAAAAACACGCCTTCTGTAACTTAAATTGGTCCCTGAATAAACTTAAAATTTTTCCTCCTAACTCAAAAACCACGTGTCGTTGGTCGCTGGAGAACCTTTTTCTCGTTTAAAGGCCTCTTTACACTTTTGACTTCCGTTAGTTCCACGATAAGCGGAAATTACAGGTAAGCAGTTTAACCAATTTATAAATATAACGTTGGCCCAAAGATATATAGATAATTATTTAAACAAGTCCATGTATAGTTGGTTGCATACCTTACAGGCATAATTAAGTTGTTGTGTGTGTGTGTGTGTGTGTGTGTGAGAGAGATGGCATTAGACAAAGAATCTTTTTGCCACAGAAAATTGTTATAAGGATGTTTAAATTTTTATTTTAGAATCATTTATAAACTTGATTAGAATATTATATATAGATTTGTCAGAATAAGATAACATATTGCTGGTGTTAACTGGAAGGCTAATGTTGAGATCAATCAAACCTAAATATAGTCTTCGAGTCTGTTCCCTATGATTAGAACAATCGAAAAATAAGTGATTCAAATCTCCGATAGATTTATTATTACAAGGACAGAAAGGAGTTTCATAGATTCCAATCCTATGCAGATGCTCTGGAAAGAGGCTATGGTTCAGTTTTAGCCGCGTTATTAACGAAGAATGTACTTTATTAAAGTTAAGATTGAAATGGGGAATATTTTTTGGTAAGCATGGGTGAATAGAAAAGTAATGGTTTCTAGAAGTCTTCTGAACCTCTTTATATTTTGACATCCATCTTTCCCTGCCAATACTCCTGATAATAGAAAAAAGATCTTTAAAGTAGTAAAATTTTCTAATTTCGGATATCTCAGATGTATTTTTTGCCATACTGTCCACCAATTCGTTTCCAATTACTCCATTGTGTCCTTTAACCCAGAGAAAAGTAACTGATTTGTTTGTGAATTTTAGATCATATAATAATTTTTTGATATCAAGTATAATGGAGTTTTGAAAACTATCTAAAGGGTGGCCACGAATAGCTTGTAATACTGCCTGAGAATCTGATACTATTACGATGTTCTAATAATAATTAGTGACACACCAATATAGTGCTTTCTGTATAGCAGCAGCCTCGGCTGTAAAAATAGAACAACATTCAGGAATTCGATATTTCTCAACATAGTTGCTGTTTGAAACAAAAAAAGCGAAACCAGTACTTTCAACAGTTTTTGATCCATCTGTATAAATTATTATTAAATCTTCCCCTAATTTGCTTAGTATGGATTTGAATATCAGATTAGTTAAAATTGGCAAGTCTGAATAAGAGGGCATTATAATGGTTGGTTTGTCTATCAGAACTTCAAAGTCTTGTACGTAAAAAGGAAATTTTGGTAGCTGTAATATATAAGATTGAAATGAATTCGTATCGATAAAAGATTCTGCAAGAGGAGGAGAATTTCTTATTCTCCAATAGGGATTTGTTAAATTTTCTGTCACAAGTAAACCTATTTTGTGAACCATAGTTGTATTAAACGATCTGTACGTTATTACACGTTTGTTGGCTAACATTTGCCTACGTATGAATAAAGGTGGTTTCTGGGCTTCTGCTAGAACTGCTTGGTTTGGTGAAGACATCATAGCTCCTAGACAAATTTTTATTGATTTAAATTGTATTCTGTCAAGAGTTAATAGATTTGTTTTGCATGTTGAACCGTAAATAATACAACTGTAATCCAGAATGGATCGTATGTAGGATCTATAAAACATAAAAGAGATATTTTGATCTGCACCCCATCTTTTTTTAGAAACGAAACGCAGAAGGTTAATTCCACGCTCGCACTTTTGTTTTACGTACTTTACATGACTAGACCACAAGAGCTTTTTATCTAGGATCATGCCAAGATCCTTATACTCTTCTGCTAAGGGGAAATTATAATCACCTATCTGGCATTTGCCTGTGACTTTTTGTCTACGTCTAGTGAAACATACAATCGAAGATTTTTCTTGTGATATACTAAAACCCATTTGTTTCACCCAGTTATCTATATTACTAAAGCTAAGTTTTAGATTCAACATACAATCTTCATAGGATTTATGGCTGGTATATAAACATATATCATCTGCATATTGAATTATTTTGCATTTTTCATCCATCAAACCATGCAGATCTGCAGTATAAACATTAAACAATAAAGGACTTAGAATTGAGCCTTGTGGGAGACCGTTATATAATATTCTTGGACCGTGTAATACATTTCTATGGTCCCGTAAGTATATTTTTCTATTCACATACAAATTTATTATATTTACAGATAATCTTTTATCAATACCGCATGCCACCATTTTTGAATATAATATATCCAAATCAACCACGTCATATGCACCCTTAAAATCTAGAAAAAAACATAGCATGAATTCGTTTTTTGAGAAACAGAGTTGAATATCCGTAACTAAATGTACGAGAGCATCAATGGTATCTCGACCTCTACGAAATCCATACTGTGAGTAGGGAAAAACTGAACGGCTTTCAATAAGATGTTCTAATCTAAATTTTATAAGCCTTTCAAAGGATTTTGTCACACATGATAATAAAGAAATGGGTCTATAAGATGAAGGAAGTTCTGGGTTTAAGTTAAATTTGAGTAAAGGGCATATGATAATATTTTTTAAAGTATCGCTATATTCTTGTTTCAACCACCAACTATTAAATATTTGTAAGAGAACATCTTTGGCATTTGACGGCAATTTGTCCAATATCTTATAAGTAAAACCATCCAAGCCGGGGGCTGTATTTCTGCTTTTTTTTAGTGCGAAATCTAGTTCTGAAGGAGTAAAAGGTTTTGACATGGAATCTATACTAGTGTTAAAGCGAAAAACTTCTTTAATCCTACCAACATTACCAGAGGCAGATGAAGGTGCAAGTTGGTCTAACATCTGTTTAATGAGATTTTCAGAAAGTTGAGGTTTTTTGTTGTACTGATAATTATTGGAAATTGATCTGACGGTTGACCATATTTTTGAGAGAGGAGTGCTTTTATTTAGACTATTTAAAAAATTTCTCCAACTACTTTTTTTCTTTGTTTTTAATAATCGTCTGGTTTGCGCTGCTATATTTTTATAATTTATGTAATTATTATGATTACTTTGGGTTCGAAACGCTTTCAAGGCTTCTGATCGTTTTTTATAATCAGTGTACATTTCTCATCCCACCAATAAGGCATTGACATTGAAGGAGTAAAAGGTTTTTTTATGGGCATAGATTTGGAAGCAGCTAGAGAGATAGTCTGAAAGAGAAGGGCTGTCTTCTCATCGTTAGAAAGATTATTAGATGATAAAAATGTGGATAATTGTTTTTCTAAATCTGTCTGAAATAGCGTCCAATCAGCGCGGCAATCGTTCCATTTTGTTGATGGATTAATCAGGAATGAAGAAGGATTAATTTTAAGCTCTATTTTAATAGGAAAATGATCGGATCCCAATGTATCGGTATATACTGACCAGTTTATACGATTTGTTAATGAGGCTGAGGTGATAGTCAAATCAACGGCAGAATGATTACCACTCGCTGCGATTCTAGTAGGTGTTCCGTCATTTAGAGAAACTAATTCGAAAAAATCCATGCTTTCGACTAATATTCTACCATTACGGTCATCCGGGATTGGACCCCACATGTAATGGTGGGCATTAAAATCACCACAAAAAACTATTTTATTATAATCGAATTGTTCAAATAAATGTATCCAATCAGCCTTTTCTACTCTGATGTCAGATGGTTTATATACAGACACAAAAGAGACATTAATTTTGTTAACTAAGACTGCGCACACTTCTATTCCGGTATTAAAATTATAGTTAATATTAATTATTTGATAATCAATGCCCTTTAGTATGAAAATGCCTACACCACCATAGCCACTTTCACGGCATTTTGAAACAAAATTATACCCTTTTAATTTGAAATCCATTTGGTTTTTCAACCAAGTTTCGGATAAAATAATAATATCCATATGAGAATTATTAATATAATTTATAAGATTATCTCTATTACTTACTAACGATCTACAATTCCATTGTAAAATATTTAAGGAAGATTGAGTAGGTTGACTGTGCATTTGGAAATTAATAATACGAGTGAATGCTTTCATTGTCGCTCGTCGCTAAATTATCCGTTTCTGTGTTATTACCTGTTTCTTCTAAATTATTAGAAATTAGTTTTCTTAATTCATTTTCTAAATTACATATAGGTTTAGATTGATTATTGGTATACATAAGTTGATTAATATGAGATGTGACAAGTAATATAAGTTTCTCTTTGTAATCAATAATTTCGTCCCTGTAGGGATTGGGTATTATTGGATTAGATTTAGGAGTAGGTCTTTTGCTAGAAGTTGAGGCAGAGGTATGGGGTAAAATTGGTGGAGAAGTTGCTTTACGCTTATTAGTTGTAGATGTGTGATAATTTTTTCTTACAGGTTTATTTAATGTGAAATTAGGGACATTGTTAGACGAGGTAGGTAAGCTGGGAAAATTGGAAATGTTATTTAGAATAGAAAATCTATTATTAGTTATTATTTTTGCATAGCTTGGATTGTTATGTAATTGTTCTGCTTCTCTGAATGTTATAATTTCTGATGCCATTATTGCTTTGATTTTCTTCTGTTTCTCGTATATTGGACATTTTCTAGACAACGAGGTGTGATCGTTGGTTTTACAATATATGCACTGATTATTTTCCTTACAAGTTTCTACAGTATGGGTAGTGTCTGTACATTTTTTACATCTACTGTCTTTAGATTTACATTGTTTTGAGGAGTGACCGTATCTGAGACATTTAAAGCATTGCACTACCGGATGTATGTATGGATCTACTGAAAAATTGCATAAATTAATTATTATGTTTTGTGGAACCTCGTTGCCCAAGAATTCTACAATTATCATTTGTCTTGGTACTAATTGAGTTGTGCCATCGCTGTTAGTTATTTTCCGTTGCATCCTTTGAACATTTACTACTTGTCTCTCAGATATTATCGCATACTTTAAATAATTCTCCGAAAAGAAAGTATCAACCATACGGACTATGCCCTTTCTATGTGTGTAAAATTTTGGAATATAAGCTATAAGGTCATTTTTAATTATTAAATCATGATTAATTATTTTATTTGCTATAGAATAAGTTTTAAAAATGACTTTTACCCTATTAATGCCAACTGTTTTTATATCAAGTACATCATTTTTAATAAACGAATCATTTAATAGAAAATCTCCTACCTTCATTGGAAATAACCTACCGAGATTTTTATTTTTGTGTTCAATTATAAACAAAGAATGGAGCCTTATCGCTGGGTTTATACCGGTTTTCAAAATCAATTAAAGTATTTACAGACCTGTTATCATCCATATTAGTTTTTTCAAAAGTGTTATCAGAATGTAATTCATCGGGCGGTCTATGCCCTGTAATAGCATCTTCTTCTATAATTAGATATTTTGGGATACCAAGTTATGGACCTAATTTGCACTAAACAAATTCACAAAATAACACAATAGCGTCACTTCCAAAAATTCGCAACGAAAGCACTTCAAAAGCGACCGACTTTTACGGCTCTCGACTCGATGCATAATTAAGTTATTTTATATTTCTCAGTAACGATAAAGTAGTTTTATCGTTACAGTCCCCCTTTACTTGGAGAAAAAAAAATGACCTAAGAACAATTTTTTCCCTTTGTGTAACTATAGATACTCAAGACAAATCAATAACTAATCACACACTGTGGGATCCATCACAGGCTTGAACAAAATAGCCAATAATATAGTGTGTCCAGGACACCACACTAGCTAACATATTAACTGCACAGAATCTTCCATCCGTGACTGACATTCTAAAAACCAAAATTGTGTTAAAGTTGATTAAGTAGATTTAAATAAAAATCCCAAATTATTGTCAACAAGAATACTGTACCAATAATATAATATGAATACAAATCTTACTAATATATAACCAAATAAACCAAACAACTTTCACACATTTGCATTTAACTCGACCGATTATACTTAACCACAGATTATGAGTCATGCAAAAGGGGTAGTTTAATATACAATACACTAAATATGGCATAAACACTTATGCCCATAAGTTATAATAGGTTTATTAATACCTTATCTGAATAATTAATACAAATACAAATCTTAAACATAATTGACGAATGGGACAAACAATACAAAATTAATCCAACCATGGACAACAGATCTATATTAGAGCATATCGAAGGTGAAGCAATCAGTAGATAGATTTAGTAACCAACTCGCAATAAACCAAAATATAAACCGTAATATAAAACCAAAATAGATATAAGAGTTACTGACAAAAAATGATTGTAGCAAGCATTTTATCCTAACTTGTTTCGACAATGGACAACAGATTTATATTGGCGTATCCAATGTGAAAAAAACAGGCAAATTCATTGGCCATCATCACAACCTAATAATTAATATACTCAATAAATGCTAAATATTTGATACCATGAAACTGAACCATTTAAACGAAATAACAGACTAAAGTTCTGCAGCATATGTGAAGTTTCAACTGATTCCATTCATGAGTAGATAGGTATAATAATGGATACTTAGTCAGTATACAACATAATCAAGAATTTACTAACAACTCAATCTGACTAGGCCGAAGATCCGGAAGAATCCCAGATCATCTTCCTAGGACTCCCTTTCGTGTCATTGAAGGTTACCATATTCCAGACCACATTGTATTCCTATCAAGTTCCACAACCTATGATTATTGATTAGCACCCACCACCTGTGGCAGCCGTAGCTTAGTAACTATGTTACTGGCTTAACAAGGTTACACGAACTTTAGTGTTTTTACCACCCAAACTAAACTCATCCTCCGTTATGCTTCGGATTCAAGATAAGATCTAAACAAAAATTACAAACTTATTGAAGTAAGGTATTCTAATACAAATATTAGTCATATATAAACTAATAGATAATCATTTGAGTTTCACATATTCAAGTAATCCAACCGGAAGAATTGTACCAAATTAAATAGCTGACATAACAAAATGGAGTTAAATTATTCTGGAAATCTCTAACTATAGCTGTAGCTACAACAGATTTATAAGAATAGCCAGAAAAACTGAACCAAATATTTCGAAATCATCACTAATAAAATTCTCAAGATATCATAAATAGATAACTCTTATAAATGTTTAACCAAAAAAGTACTAGAGAACAAGGAAGTCAATTTCTTAAGAAACTGCAGATTAAGGGTGTGTTCCCTAGTTACTTGTATATAACCGAATATTGATCCTGACTCCAAATTACATATAAATAAACAAAAATGAGTTCCCAGGAAAGCTGATGCTCAACACAATATTCAATTGTTGAATACAAAAGATACATTCTAATAAGGCTGAGATCTAAGAGGTTATTATTTGTATCAGCACAACTAGATAGTAAAACTAAAAAATGAGTAGACAATAAATAAAAGACAATAAATGTATAATAGAAGTGAGAATAAAATTAAGACTATGGTTCAACAGAACAATGTTTCTGAAATGTAATACTAGAATGTTTAGTACATCCTTCAATAATGATGATGACTAAACATTCTATCATAAAGATTCAGCATTTAAATTGATTAAGGTCTGACCTACAACCTAGCAATTGTAAGCCATGAAATTTGCTTCCCATCAGGCGCGCATGTTGATAGTAACACAAGGTTCGAACCCACGTATTTGCATAGCCAGGCAAACCAATTTCATAAGAAATGTTAGATACAAAAAATAACAAAATGTTACAAAGTAATTCATCGAAAATTTTATTTCAAGTAATTTCATTGAATTTTTAACGAATGAAGTATAACTTAGGAATCACACTGTATACTAAAATTGTATTTCCTAAAACAAATTACGCGACAACTTCTTTAGACCAAATGGTAACTAATGTATCAAAGAATATTCTTCTTCTTCTTCAAGTGCCCTGTCCGTTGCGAACGTTGGCTATTAACATGGCAATTTTGATCTTGTTTGCGGCGCTTCTGAATAGTTCGACCTATGTGAGCCCGAACCACTTCCGCAGATTTTGGAGCCACGAGTGTCTTCTCCTGCCTGGCCCTCGCTTACTGTCTATTTTTCCCTGGACAATCAATTGTAGCAGACGGTACTTATCGTGTCTCAATATGTGGCCTAGATATTCAAGCTTTCTTTGTTTAATTGTATTCACGATTTCTTTCTCATTTCCGATTCTTTGGAGTACCTCGATGTTGGTGACATGTTCGGTTAAGGATATACGAAGAATGCGTCGATTCTTCGCCGTCAAAGAATATTACTAAGTATATTAGTAATTTTCCCGTAGGAACTACCAAACAACCTCAGGATCAAATAAACTAAAACTAAACGTATATATGTATATATGTATACGAATATACATGCAATAACACATATAAACAGAATAAGGTACGAAGGGTTGACAGTTCCATATCAGTTTGATTTACAAAGGAAAATTATCTATACCTACTTCAATATCATAACTAATAACAACAAAGCTGAATTTAGTATAGGAAGCTAAAACTATTATATAATAGATAAACCATATTTTCTATCTGGTGACTAAAATCAAAATCTAATCATTTACCTGTTCATTAACAAATTAAGTATTACAATATTTAGAAGAGGAATTAACCTAATGAATCCTGTTAGATTAATCTTTTTCTGACGATGAAGAGTCTAAGTCATTAACAGAATTATCTGGTAATAAGTCCTTTATACGAAATCGGCCAAGACGTTTGTTGGACGAACTATCTTTTAATTCATAAATTAAAGGATAGATTACTTTACTGACAATACATGGGACGTATTTTTGACAAAATTTGGCAGAAATAACGTGTGGTCCTAAAGTTTTGGGAAAAATTTCAAAAGCAAATAACTCTGACCACAATAATCTTATATTTTTATTAAATTATTCAACAATTTAACTTAACTATCCTTATTATAAATCAAAATTCAAATGACAGACAAGGGACCATTATTTTCGATTTGTCTAATAATTCCCCTGACACGTTGCATCCTTTGGACGACCTCGGCGTCAATTTTTCTAATTTTTGTATATATGCGGCGTCTTAACTGTTCCTGATTTTGTGCTTCTCATCCGTTATTTTAGACTTTCCGACTTAATATTGCCCAGAACTCTTCAACTGGACGAGCCTGAGGTAGGTTGGGTGATCCCATTCACCCAACCCAGTCCCTTGTGATCCTCGCGTAATGACATGAAGCAAGATCTGGCCAAAAGACTATTTGATCATTTGCATGATGTGCGTTCACAAACTAAAGCAATTTAGAGAGACATCTTTGAATATAAATATTTGCGTTTAAGGCTTCGCCTCGAACAACACCAATGTAGGGCTGTGAGATAAAGCCAGCCTCAGAAATTGCACACCGTACCAAAATTTTGTCCTCAAATTTTTTCTTACTTTTGAATTTTATTGTATCAGGTACATTTTCGTATTCGTTCGTGTAAAAACCATCGTAACCCTTCATTTAAGAGTTGGACAAAGTAATATATTTTTCATCATCTATCACGATCAACTTGTTGACGAAATTCACTTGCCATAACGCGCGGCAACATCTCGGAATTCTCTCTAATTGATCCTCTGTGTATTTTGGAGCTTTCCTTCTTTTTCCGTAGATAATATTGTTACTCGATAGGGTCCTGTATACTGTAGTCTTTCCAACATGAAATTTTCTGGCGAATTTTCGATGTGAGACCCCAATTTTGTTCTTAGCTGCTTCAATCGGTCTTGCCTCTCTTATATGGTTCAAAATCCGCAGTCGGCCACTTTTACGCAAGTTAACTCATGGTATCCCTTTTTCACATTCTCTGATTGTGCGATTTTAATCTCGATAAATATTAACAATATCTCGTTTCGACATGCGCCCAACCATATTATAAACACCTCGACGAATATCAATTTTATAAGACATTTTGAAGAGCACAAACCAAAATATAGTGCTTTGTTTATTAAATGTCAATAACTGATGACATTTCAATTCCATGGCCTTATTTGTTAAATGCATTTTGCTTCTCAACCAGACCAGGTGATATTTTTTCCAAAACTTTAGGACCATACGTTAGCATCACCTTTACTATACTTAACAAAACTACGGTTTAATACCCGATCACCAACAAAAAATTGCAAATTTTTTTTCCTCAAGTTATAGTGACCCTGTGACTTAAGGTAAGAAGTTTTTAATTTTTTCCTGATGACTGCAAATAGTGGAAGTAGAGTCTGTAAATCATCTCAACGATGAAGTTTATCTGATATTTAAAGGAGATTTGTAGAGTTGCCTGAAAATAAACCAAAATAATGACCAGATAAAACAACATTTCGACCAAAATTTAAATAAGCTGGGGAACACTGCATAACTTCATGGACTGAAGTTCTTATGGCTTGAGCTATGGAGTGAATATATTGATCCCAAGCTCGGTGGTCTTGGTATGCATATGATCTTAGGGCTGTAACAATACTGCTGTATACCTACACGCTCACTATAATTAGCTTGCGGATTGTACGCAGCATTATAAAAGATCTTCTGAACTTTGTCTTTAGTTATAAGGTCTTTAAAAGCTCACAAAGCTACAAATTAAGGACCATTGTCACAAGAGACAATTTGGGGAACACCAAATAACAAAAAAACTTGCTCCTCCAAATATTTCACAAAAACTTATAGAAATTTAGTGAAGTAATCCATGACCACCAAACAATAGGTATTGGCCTTATAACTACGAGGGTATGGTCCAATCAAATCCATAGATACCATCTGCCGTGGGAAGTCAATATTTCTAAAAGAATCCATTAAACCAGCTTGTGGCTTATTACTTGGCTTGCATGTAGCGCAAACTTTGCATCTAGAAATATATTTCTTAATACAGTTGCGCTTACCACTCCAATAATATAGCTCTGCTTACCTACTAAATGTTTTAAAGGAATCAAAGTGACCAGATTATTAATATCATGAAAAGTACGAAGAATTTCATCCCTATTTGCGGTTGGGACGACGATTTTCCAATCCGACATATTAGTCAAGGCTTCGATTGGACTATCAACATGTTTATAAAGGATATTATGTTTTACTTTAAAATCAGTGTACTGACTAGGATACTGAGTAACCTTCTCCAACATTTTCTGGTACCACGCATCCGGAACTAAGTAAATAAGTCAAGAAGATTGACATCAAATGTTCGAGACAAAGCATCAGCTACTACAACACCATTTGCGTTACGTTGGACAATGTTACAGTCAAACACTGATAACTTACAAATCCAGCGGGACAACCGTTGGGATGGGTTACGCATAGAATGCATCAACAACAAACTATGGTCAATGATCAAAGTGCACTTACGACCTTCTAAATAATACCTGAAACGTTCCAAGCCATGAATTATAGCAAGGAGTTGCCTCTCAGTAGTGAAGTAATTTTTCTGGGCCTTATTGAGCTTCTTACTAGTGTACGCTATGGGGTGTTCAGAACCATCTTTCATCTGAAATAGGACACCACCTAAAGCAGTATTAGAAAAATCTGTCATGAGGTAAAAGTGTTTACTGAAATCAGGAGAGGTCATGACAGGAGCGCTGGTAAGAGCTTCTTTAATACGATGAAAAGCATCATCTGCCTCAGAAGTCCAGGTAATAGTCTGACCCTTTTTCCTATTCTTAAGGAGGTCAGTAAGAGGTGATAATAAAGTGGAATAAGAACGTACAAACCGTCGATAGTACCCACATATACCCAAGATCCTATATAACTGAGTAGTTGTTTTAGGGATGGAGAAGTCCTTGATAGCGGTTACTTTGTTAGGATCTGTCCTCAAAGCTTGACTATTAACAACATATCCGATGAGTTGGAGATTAGGACGACAAAAATTACATCATTTATCTAAGTTCACAGTGAGATTAGCCTCTTTAAGGCATGAAAATTACTTCTCTAATATTTCAATATACGAAGTAAAATCAGGAGTAACAACTAAAATGTCATCTAAATAATAAAATATAAATGGTTCAAGTTCTCGACCAATAACTAAGTCCATTAAAAGACACATCGTCTGAGGAGCTAAAACTAGACCAAAAGGCATCGTAACAAATTGAAATAATCCTTTACCACTAACAGCGAAAGCAGTATATTTCTTACTCTCTTCACTCAAAGGAATTTGTAAGAAGGCCTTGGATAAGTCGATGGAAGAGATATAGTCCGTCCCAAACCCTTCTTTCAGTGCGTCATAGTTGTTCGAACTCTCTCTAACGCATTAAGCTAGAAGTGACAGAAAAACACGTGAGTCTGTTATTATTATACATAGAACTTAGAAAATTAGGTATCGTTTTACCTCAGACATTTTGTATTTACCGTCATAAAAATATTTTAAATATTCCTAGATATACCTAGAATGAACAAAGACTAATATTAAAATTATTAAATTATTTTCAATTAGAAAAAGAGGCTGGAACAACTTTATTACCAGTTTCTGTCGTTCGCGAATCAGATTGTGAATTCAGGAATGATATTGAGGAAATATTTTAAAATAATACCGTTATGGATATTTATATGTACCTATTAAAACTGTTCTTTCAAGAACCACGACATTTTCTTGAAATGTAAGATATAATTGATACCAGCCACATATCTACTGTAATCATTGATTTTAATGAATTCGATTCTGAATCGGATTATGATTGCTTGAAATATAATATTCATTTTTGTTATTCATAAAAAAGAAGGTAAACTTACATTCGTTATCTTGTTTTTTAACTAAACTCGATTACCACTATTTCATCTGCATACCGGAATTGGTAGATTGACTCAAATATCAACTGCTTCACTATTTAAACTATTTACATTGTTTTTTAACTAAACTTCATAATATTCTTTCATTTGCACACCAAATCTGGTAAATAACTCAAAAATCAACTGCGTCACTATTTAAACTATTTCCACTATTTAATGATAAATCTTCACTAAATTAAACTTTTGGCTGCCACAGAAACTTATCGGAAAATTACTTATCCAAATATGACTAATTTCAATCGATGTTATTTTATTACAGGAATGTTTGCTTTGATGTCTTGCAATTGCCAGTAAATTTTTTTATCTCGCAGTCAACTCTTAAAAGATTCTAGGAGGAAGCGTTATTTTAAATAAACAAACATTCCAATTCCATAGTGTTTGTAATAAAGAATAATAAATCCATAAACAAATCTTAGCTAATTAAGCACTTTCCTTTGAATGTATAGAATGGAAATTATGACAAACTGGAAATATGACAAATTTTTATACAGGACCGGACCTCTAATATGTAAATTAAATCACAATTTGAATTGTTGAAGTTTTTACTCCACATTTAAAAAAAAATAAACTTTTCACATTTAGCTGATTACAATCCTGCAATCGTTAGATTTAACTAAAATGTCATGCAATAATTCTCGACATTCTTAAAATCCTATATGACGTCGAAATTCGTGACGCACTGAAAGAAGGGTTTGGGACAGACTGTATATTTCGCATTCTGACGTTTGCTTAATATAACATCTATTAGAGGGATAGGATAAGCGTCCCATTCGACCTGATACTGTTTAGTTCACGATTATCAAAACAAATTCTGAATGATCCATCCTTCTTCTTTGTAAGCCACAGAGGACTTCAATCTATTGAAGAGGTAGAAGGTTCGATAATGTTTAATTAGAGCATTGAATCGATTTCTTTACCTAAATCTGCTTGCCACGTTTGAGGTATGGGAGGGATATTGATACTATCTGAAAGGAGTTTAGGTGTTCACTTTAATAGTATGTGACATTAAATGTGTACGGTCTAATTTATCTTTAGTCGAAATAGATGAAAATTTAGAGATAATATCCTCTAACTGTTTTTGTTTCATTACAGACAAACTTGAAAATTCACGAATAGCACTTACGGTTGATAAATTAAAGGAAGAAATAGACAACGAAAAGTCCGAAAAACTTAATGTGCTATTAAATACATTTAAAAGATCCATGCCAAGAATTATAGAATTTTGCACAGAAGGTATAATATAAAAGGTAATAGTTTTGCGAATATTTGCAACTAAAAGCTCAGTTTCAAATTTACCTGTAATCGACTGAATGGTACCATCTGCAGTAGATACTTGCAGAGAAGAAATAGGCATAATAATATTACAGGAACGTAGATTCCTTGTGGATTAATATTAGTGTTTTCTAACAATTGTAATGATTAGGAACCTATTAAAGAAATGTTAGAGCCACTATCTAATCGAGCCAAACAAGAATGTCCTAATATCTCAATTTCAAGATAAGGTCGGTTATCATTATGTTTTCTGACTAATAAAGAATTATTATCAAAATCTAAAATATCAGATTGGTCATCCAAATTATAAAATGGTACTAACTTAGACATATTACCATTACTAACAAATTTAAAAACTCGTGTAGAAAATGGAACTGTTTCCCTGTGCTGATTATGTTCAATACGAAAATTATAACTTTCGACTGGTGGAGATAATCTATGGTCAAGCAAAAAGCTCGAGTTAACCGCAGTGTGGTTGACAATTACTTTTTTGCTGGCTTTGGTTTTTGTTTGTGGTGCTTTGGTTGGTGAGTGTTCTTTCTTTCTTGAGTGGGTAATTTCGAAGTGCTGGAGAGTATTGGACCTGTGGTTTCGTTTACTATTGTGGTTGTATTTCCTGATGGGTTTGTAGACTGAGGAACGCTCAGGGGACCAGCGTTTTCCCGCTCGTTTCCCGAACACTTCAAACAGTTACGTTTGAGTGTGTTGTCTCTACCACAACCGTGACAGAAAACCTATGTACGAGATGTCATGCACTCATAAAATGCATGCCCAAGCTCACGACAATTCCAACAAGTCAAAGACGAATTCACCACAGATACATTGAGTGTATGCGTTTTGGGTTGCCAAGAACGATTTCTAGAGAAATGTGAGTTGAATGAATGACCAGAACTAGGTTGAGATGTTGTTGCAGAAAAATAAGACCAATATAGAGTTTCCACTAAACGTTTACACTTCTCAGTGATATCCTCGATACTCTGAATGTCCATTAAAGCTAATTGCTGATGGTAAAAAGGTAACAGACATTTGAGAATGATCTATATTTTGGCAAAGTTGGATAGAGTGGTCTCTAGTCGACTACACATGCCCAAAATAGTGTTAATAAACATATTGACAGGTCCGTTTGGCTTCTGTTAACGGTTTTTGATTTCATCTAGATCATCTCGGAAAGAATAAGGCGCAGAAAATCAGATTTTAATTTCTGAGCTAATTCAGACCAAGTGAAAAAGCTATGACGGTTATTCATAAACCAAGTAAACGAAGGACCTGTAAATAATTCAGCAGAAGCTGCAAAAAGATCATCCTCACTCACACCTGTTGAAATACGAAGACATTCCACTCTCTCCAAAAAGGTAATGACTTCATCATGACGACCTTGACCAGAAAACAAAACTCCTCACTTATGTACCTGAATTGGTTGGGGTGTGAAAACGAATTAGCTGCATGAACCGAAGAAATATGAGTGGAAGTGGCTACCGGATTTACTCGAGAATCGAGTTTACATTTTAAACTAAAAATTCTAATGGGAATAGAGCACTTGAAAATTTTTTGCTCCTCATCTGAGCAAGATAGTAAATGAGCCCGACCAGAGATACGAGCAAGACGTGAAATTAACCTGGAATACATGCTATCATGGACAGTCCCTTTAAAATCGGATATCCTTTGAGCCAGGTCCTCCATCGTCTGGTTTATCCTCTGTTGTTCCAGAAAAGGAATATCTACAGAAGAAATTTGTCGAAAGCTCCTATTTCCTTGCTCTTATTTCAGAGCAGCGCGCAATAATTGGTGTTTTTTCTTAAACTTGGTAGATTTTTCAAAGGGTTTGTCCTTTGTCCTCAGCTCCTAATCCTTTTCCTTGACTAATAAATGCTCAGCCTTAAAGGTACACATGATGAAAGAGAGGAAGAAGAAAAAATATCACCAACAAACTAAAATCAACAATGTGCTAAACCAAATGTAACTTAATAAAGATATACCTATACCTTTAAATATGAATATTTTTAAAATAATTTAAAGTTGATTTTAGAGATCAAATGACAATAAGTAAATTGAAGTTATTTTTATATAGTATGCAATAATTGACCTATATATATATATATATATATATATATATATATATATATATATATATATTATATCGTATATTATCGTATAATGTCCATTTACTTGAGTTTACTCACATATTTGATAATATCATTGACTGCTACATGTCTTTTTAAGGTAACACTTGTAGCATCTTCTCCATGACTGTGTGGTTCTCATATTGTACTTTTTAGATGAACTGATGATGCTTTCAGAATATTAAAGCGAAACGTCTTCAAAACAGATAAAGTAGCCTATCAACTCCATCTTGAGACCGATATAAGAACCCACCACTCGTCTGAGTGATCCTCATATATATATATATATATATATATATATATATATATATATATGTAATTGTTTTGTTTTTATTATTTTTATGTTTTATTGTTAATAAATATAATTTTAATTGAATTGAAGTGAATTTTAAAAGTATGTAGTTCGTTGTTAATATACTATACCTCGGCTAGCTCAATTATTTGTTCTAAGCAATCTGTCACTGTGTGACGTCAACTCTGTAGTCTCCTGGTAGAGTTCAAAAAGAAATTAAACCAAAATTTACTTTATATTTTTGATAAATTAACCCAAATGAAGCACGTTATTTATTAATATTGAACAAATTTAATATAAACAATAAAATTAGTCTGCAACTTGGGTTGCCTTTAAAAATTTACAAAAATAGGAATCGTGTAAACCTTAATGTGTCGTGAAAATAGAATTTGATTACAAAATGTGGAAACTCTCTACAATTACCTTAAATCTAAATGACTATTGCAACTTTATAAAGTGTTTAAATGAAATATAAAGAAAAGAAAACTGAACACTTTATGCCGCTGACTTATAACTAGCATTAAAATATAATCAAAATTTCAAATGATCCCCAAAATTATTATCCAACTTCACTTTCAAACAGTTCTGATTTTTTTTTTTTTTTAAAGAAAACTAACTACTCGCAAAATAATCGGTGATACTGGAATATCTATCCTCTCTTCGGAAGTTAAAGGTACGTACTATTATATTTTTATTTTAATGATCATTAATATTTCAATTTTTAAGGCCTATCGCAATTAGTTAATTCATGAATTTTTACTTTTTCAATCTAAATGACATTTCTGCACTCCAATTATAATTTATAAGTCAAAATTTCTCTTACTCTCTGGAACAAATTCTGGATATCTCTATTTGAAAATGTGGAAAAACTAAATTATAATTAAACGATTTTAAAGCACTCCCGGACTATTCCACCTTTTTAGGGCTCTTCCTCCAAAATTTTCGTCGCCTCCAACAACCTATTCTTCCTTGTTCACCGCCATAGCTAGCACCCACCACCAAAATTATTCGTTGCTAACAGCAACCCGCTTTCTTTTTTCATTCCGTCTTCTATTTTATTCAACCATAAAACTGTCCTGTTTTGACATATTTGTCAAACCACATTAATTTCTCATAAGCACTTTAATCACATCTAATTTGGGAATTTATAAAAAAAAATTCAGATATAAAACTTAACAATACTAATATAATTTATTCTTTTCATCTCCACATCATTGTAATTTATTTAACAAAACCCCTATTAATTTAGTTCCCACAGACTTTTGACAGTTTATTTTTCTGACGTTTATTTTTAAAATTTCTATGTTTAAATAATTTTTTAAGAATTCTTCTTTTTTATTCCTTTTAAGGTTTAGACGATTCACCTATACACTAGGCAACTATACTATTCAGAAATTATTAACACTATACCAGGTAAGTCAAAATTAATTTATTTAGCAATTTACTAATCTTTTCTCCCTTTTATTTCAGAGTCGACCCCACATTGTGATGGCTTCATGAAATTCATGAACAACAAACTCATATAAAAATCCCTTTAAGTTATATCCTCTTTGACATATTGAAATCATTTCAACTTCCCCCCAATTTGGATTTTGTTCAGTGCTAACTATCAGCACTTACTAAATCTAAATTCTTACCGATAAACTTAAACATTTTATTAATATTAACATAACAATAAACTGACTTTTATTAATAAGCATATCTCTTGAATATTTTTTTTTTTAATAATTTACTCTATGAAAAATACAGACTTCTCCAAACAAAATCTACAAATCTTTCACTAATTATATCAACTTCAGAATCAAATTTCCAAGTACTTTCCCAATTTCATTACTTCTTTTCCTGTACTATTTATTTCTCGTACTAATTTCGTAGAAATTCTTATAATTGTTCCCCTCTTTATTTTATGTTTTTATTTATTTATTTATTTCCGCATATACTATTTCAGTATCTTTATTCATTGCCGCATTATTATTTATTCTTTTTATATCCCCATATAATATTCATTTCATCATCTCTACATACAACTCTCTATATTTCATATTTCAATATTTCATATAATTCTATTTTTCATCTTATTTTCGCATATACTATTTATCATTATAATATTCCCTATTTCCCAATTTCTACAAAATATCGATTTGTCCATAGTACTTTGCTTATTTATTTATACTTGTAACTCCTATAAATTTACTTGAAAATAAATCACCCTCTTTTTTTTTATATATAAATTCATCATTATTCTGTACATCTGTTCCCAATAAATTATTTGAGTCATGTTATTATCAAATTTATCTCAAGATATGCTTATGTATTAATTATCCTTCTATTTACAAAACTTATATCTAATAATATAAAATTCGTGTCATAATATTGCATTATTTAATTTATTTACAATGTTTTTGTTGATTAGAGTTACTTCTGAACCTGTATCTATAATAATAACTTGTATACTGAATCTTGTATGTACCCTTCAATAAACTTTAAAGTATTAGTGTTATTGTTTTTATTTAATTCCCCAGTATCTCTAATAAACTCCCTTGGATGTTCATACTTTGATAAGTAGACAATATTATGCACATAGGAGCGGTCTAAACAAAATTTCTCCCTTCTACATCAACACTTGCTTCCCCCCTATTCTCCTCTGTTCTAACTACATTCACCTGTCTTCTCTCCTCATTTTCCCCCCTATTATATCTTGGATTCCCTTCTCTGTAAACTTCCCTATTTCTCGTCTCCTGTGGATAATTTCCCTGGTTCTGTCTCCAATTATTGCCTCTGTCATTCCCTTGTCTCCAGTTATTCTCTCTATCATTGTTTGGATTCCCTTGTCTACGTTCCCAGTTATATCGTCCGATATCTCTCCTGACATTATTCAAATTCTCTCCCCTATTTGTAAAATCCCTGCTTCTATTTTGTCTCTCAAATTCTCTTTCCCTATAATTATTCCCTCGATTCACATATCCCTGTCTATTTGCTGTGTTATTCCTATATGTCACTTGCTCTTGTCCATTTCGATTCTGCGTCCCTACACTCCTCTCAATCCTCTGAAGATATCCTGTCAAACTTTCCATCGTCTTTATATTGTGGAGAGCTATTGTTTCTGCCATGTTATGGTTATATTGCCTGGCAATGTATAGGACAATCTCCTCTTCTCGCATAGCCGGTTCTAAATATTGTGCTGTCTGGAATAACTGCATTGCGTACAGATTGTAGTTGGTACTTTTTTCATAATTGAATTTCCCAAAATACAACCGCTCCCTGAAACTAGCCTGTTGGTTTTCTCCCCAAAAATAGTTAATAAACTTGGCCTCAAATTCCTGCACATTATTTATGGAATTTTCATTATTGCAAAACCATAATAATGGCATGCCCACTAACATGTTTCGAATATTCAATTTCATTTCTATTGGATCCCTTACATTCTTTACCTTATTTTTGATGATATCTACAAATATTCTAGGATGTAAGTGATTCAGGTTTCCATCAAACTTTATTCCCCCATCATTATAACTCGGCACCACAGTACTCACTACTCTTGTTTGTCCTAGATTTGATTCCAAACGCTGAATCTCCTCACTTGCATTTTTAAATTTCTCTCTCAATTCCTCAACTTGTCCCTGTAATACTCTATCTCCCTTTTCCGCCTGATTTGCATGCATACCCATTTCCAGTTCCAAATTCTGCAATCCCTTCTTTATATTATTTTTTATAATGGTAATTTTTTCCTCATAATCCTGAGTTTGCCTTTTAACACTTTCTACCTCCCTAACAATCTCTTTATTCTGCTTATTAACTTCTTTGTTTATTTCCATTGGTAAATTCTCTTTAATGGCTGTTCCCAACTCTACAAATCTGCTCCCAATTTCCTGTCCTATTTCCGCTCTAATTATGGCCTTTTCTCTGGATATCTCCTCCTGTACATTCCTCTTAAAATTCTCACTTTCTCCTCTGACCTGTTCTACTTTCTCTTCTAAACCTTGGGTAATTTGTAGCATCTCTTCCCTGACTATCTTCACTTCTTCTTTGATTTCTTCCCTCATTTTAATTAACTCTTCCCTAAGTTCTCCTTTAATATTATTTTCCATTTTGTTCATATCCCCCCTAATATTGTTAATATTACTATCCATTTTGTGCATATCTCCCCTAATATTATGATCCATCTGTTGTAACATCCGCATTATTTGCCTCATATCCATCTGTGTCATCCCTGACTCTCCAACATCTCCTTCCCTACGTCTCTCCTCCTGCACTCTACATTCATCCACACTTTCATCACGTCTATCTCTCACTGTCTCATCCAACTCCTCTCTCAAACTATCTGTTAGACTTCCCTCTCTATCACCTTGTCCTGCTTCTTGTCTGCCTTGCTCTAAATATTGTACTACAAATTCTCCTGATCCTCCTCTGCTTTCTTCATCTACCTGTATACCCTGTTCCTGTTCTAACACCTGTTCTCCTTCACTCTTTTTCGGTACGATTTCTTTTCCATTTCTTAAAGTCATTCGGTCTGCCATTTTATCCTAATCTCTATTTATTCTCAAATTTAACTTTAACTACCCCAGAATCTCTACAACTCTAATCACACCAATTTGTTTTTATTTTAATCTGTGTATTATTAATAAATCTGCTTAAAAAAAAAACACCCTTATTTCTGTTTTCCCAGAGGCTCCACGTTGTTAGCGCCAATTGTAATAGTTTTGTTTTTATTATTTTTATGTTTTATTGTTAATAAATATAATTTTAATTGAATTGAAGTGAATTTTAAAAGTATGTAGTTCGTTGTTAATATACTATACCTCGGCTAGCTCAATTATTTGTTCTAAGCAATCTGTCACTGTGTGACGTCAACTCTGTAGTCTCCTGGTAGAGTTCAAAAAGAAATTAAACCAAAATTTACTTTATATTTTTGATAAATTAACCCAAATGAAGCACGTTATTTATTAATATTGAACAAATTTAATATAAACAATAAAATTAGTCTGCAACTTGGGTTGCCTTTAAAAATTTACAAAAATAGGAATCGTGTAAACCTTAATGTGTCGTGAAAATAGAATTTGATTACAAAATGTGGAAACTCTCTACAATTACCTTAAATCTAAATGACTATTGCAACTTTATAAAGTGTTTAAATGAAATATAAAGAAAAGAAAACTGAACACTTTATGCCGCTGACTTATAACTAGCATTAAAATATAATCAAAATTTCAAATGATCCCCAAAATTATTATCCAACTTCACTTTCAAACAGTTCTGATTTTTTTTTTTTTTTAAAGAAAACTAACTACTCGCAAAATAATCGGTGATACTGGAATATCTATCCTCTCTTCGGAAGTTAAAGGTACGTACTATTATATTTTTATTTTAATGATCATTAATATTTCAATTTTTAAGGCCTATCGCAATTAGTTAATTCATGAATTTTTACTTTTTCAATCTAAATGACATTTCTGCACTCCAATTATAATTTATAAGTCAAAATTTCTCTTACTCTCTGGAACAAATTCTGGATATCTCTATTTGAAAATGTGGAAAAACTAAATTATAATTAAACGATTTTAAAGCACTCCCGGACTATTCCACCTTTTTAGGGCTCTTCCTCCAAAATTTTCGTCGCCTCCAACAACCTATTCTTCCTTGTTCACCGCCATAGCTAGCACCCACCACCAAAATTATTCGTTGCTAACAGCAACCCGCTTTCTTTTTTCATTCCGTCTTCTATTTTATTCAACCATAAAACTGTCCTGTTTTGACATATTTGTCAAACCACATTAATTTCTCATAAGCACTTTAATCACATCTAATTTGGGAATTTATAAAAAAAAATTCAGATATAAAACTTAACAATACTAATATAATTTATTCTTTTCATCTCCACATCATTGTAATTTATTTAACAAAACCCCTATTAATTTAGTTCCCACAGACTTTTGACAGTTTATTTTTCTGACGTTTATTTTTAAAATTTCTATGTTTAAATAATTTTTTAAGAATTCTTCTTTTTTATTCCTTTTAAGGTTTAGACGATTCACCTATACACTAGGCAACTATACTATTCAGAAATTATTAACACTATACCAGGTAAGTCAAAATTAATTTATTTAGCAATTTACTAATCTTTTCTCCCTTTTATTTCAGAGTCGACCCCACATTGTGATGGCTTCATGAAATTCATGAACAACAAACTCATATAAAAATCCCTTTAAGTTATATCCTCTTTGACATATTGAAATCATTTCAATATATATATATATATATATATATATATATATATATATATATATATATATATATATATATATATATATAAATAAATTATGATTTTTGAGGATGCAGTCAGTTTATTTGGCCCACAAGACAAAGAAAACTCTTTGACTTATTGTCAAGCTTTCGAATTTTATTTAATTCTTTTTCAAGACATCTATAAAAAGAAATATAAATTAACTAGTTAAAATTGTTAATATTGTCTTACTTACTAGTCGTGAGATTACAGTTGTTACTATTATTATACTTTACAAAACAAACCATTATAAATATATTAAAAAAAAATTTTTATTAAAAATAACTATATTGTCACTATATATGTCATTGTCATGGTTTGATTAATGGACATATATGAATGAAAATACAGTTACTTTATGTGGAAAGCAAAACCAGTAACAATAGTTTTTATTATAATTTATTTAATTGTCTATAAAAAATATAAATTAATCCAGTCAGCAGTTTGGCTTAAGCACATATGAATTTTTAATGTTAGGATGTCAATAGAAAATGAGATCTTGACGGTATTTATTGATATGTTAATATGTAACAATAAATGTTACTTAATTTGTCAATATCTGATCTTCTATTTACACATTTTTTATTTTTTTGTATATGTGTCATTTCTAAAAATAACCGTTTCTGTTCATGTTTCTGCCTCTATAGAATTGAAGCTTGTGAAAAATTAAATGTGTGATTTAGATTGATTTACTGCATCCTCAAAAATCATAATTTATATTTAAATCAACAGTCAAGAATACCACCATCTTATATAGATATATATATATATATATATATATATATATATATATATATATATATATAGATATATATATATATATATATATATATATATATATATATATATATATATATATATATATATATATATCTATAACCAAACGGGGGGTTGAATGCGAAAACATGGAGTTGATTCCAGTTTACACCAATTAGACTCTTCTACTCAAATCCGACTCTCACCTTCACGCTGGCTTTCTTCTTGATGTGCCTATCCGTTACGAATATTGGCGATCATTATGGCAATCTTTATCTTATCTGCAGTTTCTTTAACCAAGATGGTCTTCTTCTTCCTGGATGTCGTTTTCCAAAGATTTTTCCTTGCAAGATGGCTTGAAGGAGAGCATACTGGATTCATTTCGCATAATATGTTCGAAGAATTGTAACTTTCGAGATTTAATGGGGGTAAGTACCTCTCGGTTCCTATTCAGTATTCTAAGCTTCAGCCTTCTTCAAAAAATCATGAAATAGCTAGAAATGTCTGGACCGTCAGAAAATATATAATAAATACAGGAAGTTGACAGTTCAACAACAATAGTTATTGATTTTTTGAAAATGATAGTTGTCATTGTGTAATGGTTAACACAATATTACTGGTGATTAAATGAAGAATTTTAAAGAAGTCTAACAGTAATCTGAATTCTAAAATAACAACATGAACTCTCTCTCTCCCTACATTACTTAAATAAGCACAATACTTACTCCAATTAATCTAATATATACATACCGTTGCAACAGCAATTAATTTTCCATTTTGCGAATTAGATAAATTAGCGTACGTTATACTTCTATCTAAGAAAACAAAGAGCAAAACTGGTGACAAAACGCACAAAGTATACATTAGTAGATTTTTGTGTGGAAATTATTTCTTTCTCTGTAATGTGTGCACGGACCAATTGTATGGTGATCTAAATAGAAACTATTAGAAATAATGTAATAACTTAATTTACAAATAGAATTTTGATTAAGTATCTCCAACGAAAATAAATTCGTTGGTATCTCACAGATTGTTTAGTTTTATTATATGATTCAAGTTAAATATTGATGGATATTTAGCGCGTAGTTGCCAGGTTATAAGATTTCTCTCAGGGCAGAAATTTTATAATTGGAATGAAATATTAGAAGAGTATAATGCAAACTAATTTAATAAAAAAATGTTTTTTTCTTATATATATATATATATATATATATATATATATATTCCTTTTTTTCCAAATTATTTGCTGACTTATCTCCATTACTACTTTTAATAATTGTCCTTCCCAGATTTAGCCATACGGCTCACACTCCCTCTAAGGGGAAAATTCACTCATCCCAGATACCTACGGTATCAAAAGGATTGAGCTCTGGTGGGACTCTTTCCGTGTTATCGAGCCCTAGGTGACTTGGTATGTTGGAGTATCTCCCAAAAATTTTCGTACACATCTAGACGTCGCGAGGAGTTCAGCTTTCTGCATGGCCTTATAAAGATGTTCATTTAGACCCAGCTGTTTTATGTTCGCTAGGAGGTTTTTGGGAATAACACCAGTAGTAGATAGAACAATAGGTACTGTCTGGGTACTTTCCATTCTCTATTGTCTCTTAATTTGTATTTCTAGATCTCTATACTTGGCGATCTTTTCGTTGTATTTAACACGCAAAATAAATTGTCCTTTATTATTAATATTATTCTTGTTAGCTATTCTTAATGCTGTTTTTTGTATAGTTTAAAGTCATAGATAAATAATAATAGTAGAAATAGATAGGCAACTCAATGTATAATTTTCGTTAATTAGGATCCCTTGCGGCTAAGGTCAATACTAATCATCTTTTGGCGGCAAATTCGAATTGACACCCCTTACATACATACCCTTTAGCCCCTCTTGCGGGCTGTTTCGTTACTAATTAAAATTTACTGACAAATATCTTACTATTTTCCAATGATATAATCTCACAATTAGTAAAAAATAAAAGAATATATAAAAATGCACAATTTTTTCTAGATACGCGTATATTTATTTCTTGTTTAACATAAAACAATTACTACACATATTTTCAAAAACAAATGTTAAATACAATTATTGTTTGCTTCCTGACAACTTACTATCATCATCCTTGTTGTAATTTTTCCGTGATTTGTACAGTTTGTACACAACGGAACAATAAAATCTGTGGCAAGAAGCCATAACTTGATATGTCGAGTTTCGCTAAGTTTACAGGAGAGCTATTTTAAGATAAAATGTCTCTGGTAAATCTAAATATTAACGTACAATTTATAACTAATAATTTTCCTAGAGCTTAAATACCAATTATTGAAAGAGATAAGTACCTATGTAAGTGAATTTTTGTTTAATATCAAAGTTATTAAAGGTTGTTGAACATAACACGTTTTGCCATCTTCTACTTGACCATGTTTTTGTAATCGGAAAATCAATAATACGAATAAAAAAATAGAAAGTTAGTTTTTTTGTACAAATACCTACTTACAATTTAAGTTTTGGTAGCTGATTACCTACTAGGGAAAGAACTCAACATCTCATAAAATTAATATAACTTTAATAAACAAAAAAAGTTGTACAAAGAGTGAACTAGGAGTTTACTTGTTCTTCGCAGCACGTTCAACGAGTGGAGCTCTTGTTGTTGTTTGGCTCGCTTGTGGTTATTCTTGCTGTTGTTGTTGGGCTGTAGCTGATTGTATGACAGGGCCCGCCTCCTCAACACCCTGCCACCGACGTCCCGAATGCTGTCACGTCCAGCGCCGGCTCGAGACGTGCCCTGGCGATCCCCATGCAGCGACCCTAAACATAAATAAATAATTCATCATGTTTAGTTTTTTTACTAGTGCGACACAAAAATTCTTTGCTACACTAGGTAACTCAAACTAAACGTTAAAAACTAAGTAACCAACTTAAATTAAAATTACAAAGAATAAATGCAAACGAAAGTTAAAGATAATAAAATAAAATTGAAAACTTGTAAACAAACGGAAGATCTGTCATTACTTTTGACAGAATTGACATTGCGGAATTAAACTTTGTTTGATTATTTTAGTGACACCCCGAGACTGTGTTAAAATAAATGATTGTTTAAAGTCTTCGTGAGAGAGATAGGCTGTCATCTCTATTTATTAACTCGCTGGGGTTAAAGTGATGGGGGAATAAACCAAGGTCATTCATATAAGGTTTCAGGGCATGGTTTAAAGTTGAGATAGTACTGTTTTCTTTGAAGAAGTACCTAAATTTACCTTTAAAATCTGGTACCTAATTGTCGTTACACAAAGTTCGCATTAAATTAAGGCCAGTATCTTACATAACTGAAATCTCTTACTTCATTTTCTCTGTGTATTTATATTAAAAAAATGTTTGGAATAGTTATTGTCACGAGTGGTTTTTTAATCGGTTGCAAATAACTCAGCAATATCAATATGAGATAATAATATAAATATGTTTGTTTCTGTATAAGAACGGGACATTGTTATACCTAACTGATGCATCTAGATATTTTCATAATATTGTCCAATACAGTGTCCTTAGGCATAGAGCTAGTAATAGTAGATAGAAATTCCTTCCAGGATTTTTTCTATTTGTTTCTGTAATATATTTAGTAAGGATTGTAATTTTTTATAAGCAACGATATTTTCTAGGGTTTTGTTACGCTTTATTTTATGGAATGAGTTTGTATATTTTTCATTAATTATGTTACATTTTGAATTTCAACATGGATGGGAACTTCTTATTAAAATTTTTGTTTGCCTATGTGATTGATAGCAGTAGTACATATTATTGATAGGACTGAGTTTAGTATTTTATTGATAGAATGACCTGCTGTGGTTTGGCAATGTCGTTGGATATATTCCTAAAAAGACTAATCAACGTTCTTTAAATTTCATTTGGTAGACGAAAAGTGTTGTTTTCGACGTTATTAATTGTCAAAGAGACTCTTATAGAATAGAAATCACTGCTATACAAAAACAGTATTACATCCCATGGAAGCATTGGTAAGAATATGGGGTCATATAATAATAAATTACTAGCTGATAAAGACCCCGTATAAATATTGTAATGGGTCGGTTATTCAGCGTTCAGTTAGTATAACTTTTTTGAAGTAATTAATTATTTTTTAATAATAAAGAATTCTTGAAGTCTTAGAGTCTAGAACGATATATCGGTGAGCGTTGATGGTACCGTTATTTAACACCACCAAGTCTGTACTACCCGTTAAAGAAACGCCATCCCAGACCATAAAAGACTCTCCACCAAATATGGTCGTTTCTTGCATGTTACACTGTGCATTCCGTTCGTTGCGATGTCGGTATACGCGAATACGCCTATCATAATTGTAAAGTCACAATCTACTCTCATCTGTAAATATCACTCTATTCCAATCAGCCTTCAACCAATTAACATGATTTTGTGCAAATTCTAAACGCGTTCTACGATGAGCTACGGTTAGAGTTGGTCCTCTGGCAGGTATACTATTTACCAAATTACCTGTCTTTAGATGTTGGCGAAAAGCTTTACATCTGATTCGAATATTATGAACATTTTTAAGTTGGGATTATAAATTTCTGGAGTTACAAATCGTTGTCTTAAGGTGCGAAGTCGTAAAAAACGGTCTTGAATAGGCATTTTTACATAATGTAGACCTTGACCTGGACGCTTAGATTGACTACCAGTCTCTTGTGCTGTTCCCTGATTCGTGAGATCGATGTATTGTGTACACTGAACCATTCCCCTAAACGTCTGTTACTCCAACCTTCTTCGTGCAAAACTACTATTTTAGCATACTGTTCATTGGTCATATTTGTTGATTCGCATTGCATGTTGATTAAAACAATAGCAAAAGGTTAGCAAGACACAGGAATAATTCACATAACGACTTAAAAATCACACTAATATCTTATCGACATTAACAAATTTACAGCACCTGTGTTTTGTGTTGCTTAGAAATCGGTTGAAACAAAAATACAAAACAACTAACGTAATAAAAACATTACAAATATATCTTAAATTCAATACAAAACTAAACACAATTAAATTTTATACACCAATGAATCAGTTTTTTTATTGTTGTAGATGGTGCCTCAAAATTTTATAGGAAGAACGGACACATAAAACCAATTTTTAAGAAGGGGGATCCAAATAATTGCAAGAACTATAGAAGTATTATGTTACTGAATACAACGTATAAGATCCTGTATACAATCATTACAAACCCATTAAACTGTTACATACAAAAAAATATACCAACAGGGATTTAGAAAAGAAAGATCAACAATAGACGCAATACACGTACTAATGCAAACCTTCAAAAAAAGCTACGAACATGGCATAAAATTACACATATTGTTCATCGACTTCTAACAGGCCTTCGATATCATATACAGACAACAGTTGTTAAAAGAAATGAAAAGGATGAAAAGATCAACAAAGATAATACGACTGTCTAAAATGACAATGAAGGACACATCAGCAAGAGTCATAATAACCGAAGGAGAAACAAAGGACATAGACAATTTAGAACGTGGCGTAAGACAAGTACGTCGTCGTCTGTCAACGGCGCTAATACAAGAAAAAGTAAAGATTTACTGCAACATACTAGAACAGCAAATTATTCATTACATGTATTTAGTATAAATAAAGCATCGCAAAATCATATTTTCTTAGTCTGAATTTTATATTTTAAATTGTAAAACCTTTTTAGTGTAAATAAAAGTTTTTTGAGTGTTTCTGCTTTATTAAAAAGTGGCGTTCAAAAGAACATTCATAATTAGCGCAGTCAGTTAGAAAGCGAAAGAGTCTTTGGAGATCCTCGTCACTTTTAGGTGTTTGTCCCCTACTCCAAAAAATCAGCCGTAGGGAAATTATCTGTAGATAGTTCACCGGAGGGCATTTAAAGGTAGAAGTCTTGCTTCAAAATCAAAGGAATGCACATTAGCATCATCTTTATCTTGTCGTCATCATTTTAAAAATTGGATTTTTTAGAAAAGAGATCATTTTAAAAATATGTCAGTTTCCCAATTTGATGTGAAAAAAATGTATGCATTCTTGAAAATTGTGACGGAAATCCGAATGAACTACATGACTTTGTCATTTCAATACATCTTCTAAACCATTATTATGATAAGACTTGCAGCTAATATAAAAAATAAAGTTTTGTTCCATGTTATTTTATGAAATAAACAGGTAGAGCAAAAGAAGTTATATCTTTATATGGATTTAAAACTTGGATTAAAATAAAAAATCTATTAATTCAAAATTTTTAAGACCAAAGAGATGAAAATTTGCTTACAAGCGACCTAGTAAATTTGAGACAAGCTGTAATAACAACTACATGAAATTACATATCGTAAGTTCTAAACGCAAAAAACGCGTTAAGAACATCGACCGCAAAGACCAACTTATCAGATGTTGGCACCCATCCAAAAACCATTTTATCAACTGCCAAATTTCCACAAATTTCCACAAATGATCCACAATTGCATCATCGGTTAAGGCAATTCTGCCCGTAGAATGAATTTTAATATCAATTTCAACAGCCACTTTGTAACGATAGTATTTTGCCTACCACAGGGGCATTAATATAAGGGGCAGAAAATTGGGGGAGAAACTATTGGGGGTGGAGATAGGGCAAGCAAAATAATCGCTACTGATGCGAACGGACACTCAGGGTTTCGTAGGAGAGCTGGGGTCGTGGATAAGTAAAATGGGGGTTAGAATGGGGCAACTACAACAAAAAGAAATAAAGGGCTTTTGGGATAAACAAAATAAAATTAAACAGAAAACACCTCAAGAAATTTGATTATAGGGCGCCACTTGAGGTGCCTAATTATGCCTATTACAACCACTAGTTGTAACTAGGGAAATAATTAGAAAATAAAATCAAAAAATAAAAAAAAACATATCTTTTTCAAATAAACTCAATAAAGGGTTAGCTCAAAAAAAAATAAAATGTTAAGACAACAAAATTTAACCTTTATTTATGTCACCACAAACAGTTATAAGGAGAAATACAAAAATATTGCAACAGTCACAAAATACACAAATATCAAAACTTACATGTGTCATCCATTAATAAACTCCATTGCTACAACACTTAAAAAATTGCATGGAGGTTAACCTTTTAAAAAAAAAACAAAACACAAATCAAAAAAATAATAAAACGAGCTGTCATAAATTAACATTAAATTTCAAAAAAAACTAAACACAAATTGACAGCTCAAATCAAAACCAAAAATTTACTATTAAAAAAAAACGAAAGCAATTATTATTTTAAAAAAATGTTTGTCTTCACTTTAAAATTAAACAAACACCTAAAAAGTTACCTGGATTTCACTTGATCACACATTAAGTTTCTGAAATCATAGCTGGGGTTCTCTGGACACGAACACACGAACAAAATCATCTCCACTGTGAATTGGATCGACCATTTGAGGCCAAAGCCGGCACTGAACAAAACTTATGGCTCTGCCTCTTAAAAAAAAACAGGGACAGGTATAATTGGACTATAATTATACCTTAAATTGCCACATTTAACTGCTACTTAAATTATTTTCCATAACGAAGAACAAAAGGACATTACAAATTCTTCATGAAAAGAAAAGAAAACAGAACACTTTACAAATTCGACGAAAAATTTGCTGATGACATAACGCTGAACCGCCTTGGAACGCGGTCCAAACGAGAGTAAAGCAGAGATTTTCTCCGCAAAAATTGGACGCAAATCTTAACAAACACTTATAAGAATGCGACGTAGTTTCCTTTGCGGCGCATTTACATGAAAAGAAATCGCCGCAGTAAGATAAACAACAATTAAATGGATTTATTACTCTACGACGTTAGAATGATTGAAAACACTTTTCGAAAGATACGAACTAAAAAACAGAAAACATTCTTCGTTTTATTAAGACGATTTCTTATACGAGGCGACTTTAAATATACTTCAAAGAATCAATCAAATTTAAAATGCTACAATACCCCCACGTAAGAGCGAAAACTGGACTAACAGGAAAAGTTTTCGTTTAGGGCGAACAACAATCAGGTTGGAACAACAGTAGCATTTTCTAACTACTGCAACAACACATAATGACTTCAATAACTCAAACAGAACAAAAAACAACAAACAAAAATCATAACCAAAACTACACATCATAACTGTTTATGGTTCTAACATAATAACATACAAAATAAAACTGGATGCTCGATTTGACGAATCGGCACCAGGTACAGTTCGTTGGCTCTTAAGCACAACGACACAATGGCAGATTTCTACTAAAATGGCTCTAGCCTAACCAAAAACGTGGAACAGACCAGTGTTGAAGTTTCTGGGAGCGAAAAGAGGGGTGCTTCCAGCTCAACAAAGGCGGGTGGCCAACAACACAGCTTGGACAAGCTTCGCTATGGTTATCCACATAATAGATAACCAAAACAATATCAAAAAAATAACAAACTTGACTATAACAGTCAAGCAATGAATTTTCAACCACTGGTTGAAAATTAAACCAACACAAAAGAAGAAAACAGGATGGCCAATAGTTCCATAGAAATATCCTCTGGGATCGACACAGCGAAAAATTTCCAAGTCAGGAAACTCCCAAAAGGACAAAAGAAGAAAATAAATCCAAAATGCTAATACACAATCTTGGAAAAGAAGAAAGAACAGGGGCACATGGCATACAAGCCATAATCAATACACAATCAGTTCAGTCTCAAACTAAATACTTCCTGAAGAAACAAAAAAAACTCGTAACAGTCTTCCAAAGAAAACAAAAAAGTCACGACAACACTTCATAAGAAACAAAAACGTCATTACAGATCTCCAAGGGGACATAAGAATCACTATAATCTTCCAAAAGAACAAAAAAATCATTACAGTCCGTCAACAACAATAAAACTTCCAACTGGGTACACAAATCTCAAAAGCAGGGCAAGAAGGGTAAAGAAGAAGAAGAAGAAGAGTATATATATATATATACACAAGGCAAAAACTAATGCTTATCTTCCTTAAAAGCTCAACAGGTCACCTGGCGGACGAATCCAAAACTCATCGACCTAGCCGTTCCTCTTATGACAACTAATAAGGTCAAAGACACAGTTTGGGAAGGGAATGAAGGGGCAACATGAACAAATAAACTTCATCATTTCACGGATAATAATCGAATACAACATCTTCATACAAATCAGAAAGAAACGTTCACTATTCTTTAACAAAACTCGAACAGGGTCACAACATAATAAGTCTGGGGAATTCTTAGTGGGTCATTCAACGGTAGTACTAGAAAAACTTCAGATGTTTCTCTTACATGGTCTCACAATCGACATAAACAAAATTTTCACAATAAGCGGCCAGGTACTTTCACCTCAGCAAATCAAAACGTCACAATGGACAATGCAAGTATTTGTACCTCCGCTTCCACCAAATCATCAACATTACATCACAAACACTACAACAAGAAGGAATGCTATTGAGACTAGGTCAATAGTCTTACTTCAACACTTAGAAAGGCTTATCCTTTCTAATATATCACGGAAAGGGGATGCTGCTACGCAGTCTTACACAACAACAGAAATATCCAAGGAAACACAAATCCAGGTCACATGCCTGTACGTCCTATATGATATTTCAACAACACAATACTCAAATCACTAACTAACACATTTTAGACCATCAACATATCTCCACTACAACATCTGACCACACAAAGACACGGAAAGACACAAAACTAACAGACAGAAAAAACATCACAATACTTTCGCTATGTATTCTCAACAAATCGGCCTTAGCCAGGAATACACGAAGTCGTATCATCACTCTCTTCTACTTGTACACAAAAAAGAACTAGGGAGAAACACAAGACTAACAGACAAAAGAAAAATAACAATACTCCGCTTTGTCACTAACAAATCGGCCTTAGCCAAGGACAAACGGAATCGTATCATCATTTCCTCCTACTTATAACACAGAATAGGAACAAAGAAAACACGGGGAAACACGGAAATAACAAACATAAGGCAAATAACAATACTTCGCTTTGTCACTAACAAATCGGCCTTAGCCATGGACAAACGAAATCGTATTATTACTTCCTCCTACTAATAAAACAAAAGACAACACGAAAACACATGGACTGATCATGGACTGTAAAATCAGAAGCATTTTCCTTTTCGGGGCTTAAATAAATTTCACACATTGCCTGGACTAATAAACTCTAAGATACGAAAAAAATCTGACCTATATTTTTCGTACAACAGCTGATTTCTGAAACGCAATAATTGTTCAAAGACTCAATAAGAAGACGAAATATATCATTTATAAACACTTAAAGAAAGGACAGCGTCTACATACGAAATAAATTATTTCGTTAACGTAAACAAAATTCTTTTCTCAGACATGGGATGGTACTTAAGACGAACAAGAATAAACAAACTTGATATCGTTCACATTTTAAATACCGGCAAATAAGGAATGACATCATTCCAAATACGTATTTTTTAATTCACAAGGAAATAGACGAAAATTATTTCTACATAATTTTACGAAAACTGTATATAGAAGAAAATGGAAATCGTAGCAGTTAACTTGGGACAGGAATAGACTTGATTTAACGGAAAACTGGATAAAAAGCAAATCACAATATAACTGAAAATAAAACGGTTCGAAGCAAACTCAACGAACTTCACATACAGGGTGGGACAAAAATACTGAAACAATGATTGGGTGAAAGCAAATACACAAAGTATACAAAACAACATACTCGATAAACTTCACAAACAGGGTGATACAAAAATACTAATAATATTGACAACTTGACTTTTGAGTGAGCTACACAAAATAACACAACATAAAACAACCTTGCTCTTGTTCTGAAAACTAAATGAGACTGCTCCTAGTCAAAACTAAACAGCACCTCCGATCACGAGTATAACACTTGTCATCATTCAGATACAAGACAGGAAACACAAAAGGGGACTCAGGGGGACACAATCTCCTATTAACCCGTGGCATTACATACGCCGTCAAATCTGGTTAATTAGAGAAGAACAGGGGAACACAGGGGACTACTCTTCACATTCACTATCTCCTACTAGCCCGTGGCATAACACAAACGCCGTCAGAGAGGGGATAGAGGAAACAATGAAATGTCTTAGGACAAAAGACAAACAACAAAACACAACTATACTTATCAGCTCAAAGAAAAGTCACTCAAACAATAAACACATTTACTCAAAATGACCAGACAAAACAAAATTACAAAAACCGCTTTTTCTGTAAGAAATGTCAAATCAATCAAAAATAAATGGCACAATAACGGTAAATTAATTTGTTACTGTAAATAACTTAAAATTCTTCTCTATATCAAAACATTATTTAAAATTCAATTTAAATATTCACACTCAAAATATTTGCTTTCATTTACCAATACACAAAAATACATATAGAAAAATTTCTACAGTACACGAAATAAAAGAAACAACATTACATATGTCAATATACAACAAATACATCTGTTGATATACAATAATACATATGTCAATACAAGAACAATACATAAAAAAAACAACAATACATATGTTGATACAAATACATAACAAACTGTTTGTGGGACACCGGGGCACTACTTGGAAGACAGGGTTTGATAAAAATGGCTGAAAACTAGGGACGGAACTGTAAAAGATATGTTGCTTCTGGAAAAGGGACAAAAATCTAAAAAACGCCCCACGATGGTCGCGCCATTTTTGTAACGATAGTATTTTGCCTACCACAGGGGCATTAATATAAGGGGCAGAAAATTGGGGGAGAAACTATTGGGGGTGGAGATAGGGCAAGCAAAATAATCGCTACTGATGCGAACGGACACTCAGGGTTTCGTAGGAGAGCTGGGGTCGTGGATAAGTAAAATGGGGGTTAGAATGGGGCAACTACAACAAAAAGAAATAAAGGGCTTTTGGGATAAACAAAATAAAATTAAACAGAAAACACCTCAAGAAATTTGATTATAGGGCGCCACTTGAGGTGCCTAATTATGCCTATTACAACCACTAGTTGTAACTAGGGAAATAATTAGAAAATAAAATCAAAAAATAAAAAAAAACATATCTTTTTCAAATAAACTCAATAAAGGGTTAGCTCAAAAAAAAATAAAATGTTAAGACAACAAAATTTAACCTTTATTTATGTCACCACAAACAGTTATAAGGAGAAATACAAAAATATTGCAACAGTCACAAAATACACAAATATCAAAACTTACATGTGTCATCCATTAATAAACTCCATTGCTACAACACTTAAAAAATTGCATGGAGGTTAACCTTTTAAAAAAAAAACAAAACACAAATCAAAAAAATAATAAAACGAGCTGTCATAAATTAACATTAAATTTCAAAAAAAACTAAACACAAATTGACAGCTCAAATCAAAACCAAAAATTTACTATTAAAAAAAAACGAAAGCAATTATTATTTTAAAAAAATGTTTGTCTTCACTTTAAAATTAAACAAACACCTAAAAAGTTACCTGGATTTCACTTGATCACACATTAAGTTTCTGAAATCATAGCTGGGGTTCTCTGGACACGAACACACGAACAAAATCATCTCCACTGTGAATTGGATCGACCATTTGAGGCCAAAGCCGGCACTGAACAAAACTTATGGCTCTGCCTCTTAAAAAAAAACAGGGACAGGTATAATTGGACTATAATTATACCTTAAATTGCCACATTTAACTGCTACTTAAATTATTTTCCATAACGAAGAACAAAAGGACATTACAAATTCTTCATGAAAAGAAAAGAAAACAGAACACTTTACAAATTCGACGAAAAATTTGCTGATGACATAACGCTGAACCGCCTTGGAACGCGGTCCAAACGAGAGTAAAGCAGAGATTTTCTCCGCAAAAATTGGACGCAAATCTTAACAAACACTTATAAGAATGCGACGTAGTTTCCTTTGCGGCGCATTTACATGAAAAGAAATCGCCGCAGTAAGATAAACAACAATTAAATGGATTTATTACTCTACGACGTTAGAATGATTGAAAACACTTTTCGAAAGATACGAACTAAAAAACAGAAAACATTCTTCGTTTTATTAAGACGATTTCTTATACGAGGCGACTTTAAATATACTTCAAAGAATCAATCAAATTTAAAATGCTACAACTTCGGCAGCCAAACTTCTACGAATCTGATTATCTGATTATGAAAATTTTCACCAAGATGCTCACGACACTTAACAACCAAATGACGAAGAGACGTACATTTTCCAAAGAACCCAAACAAAGCAGGCGAAACGTAATAAAACTAGATACATTTTACGATAGGGTGCTACACTACATTCTAAGCCTCCTTGACGACTTCTAATCGAGGCCGGATCCACAAAATTCTTTCTTAATCCAGAAACAGCTTCTTCATATTTTATGAATTACGTAAAATATGATCCTTTCGCAGTTACATCGATTATGAAAATTATTCACAAACATTTTGTGCTAAAATTCCTTTACTTTTAGAATTTAATTCTGACAAGCCTATGAAATTTCATCTGTTTAAATTTTATCAAATTTTTGATGGCCTTATTGGCCTTAACAATATAAAACTCTTTAAAGTCCAATTAAACCTTCTTAAATCAATTCTAGTTACAAAAAAATCTACATCCCGATTAAAACCTATGAACAAAAAACACAATTTTATTCCATTCAGTTGGAACCAAATTTAATTAGTCAACTTAAAATTTCAGTAAATGGAAAAAGGGACCGATCATTATTCCCCGAAAAATTGTGCAAGGCGTCGTAGTACAAAAATCTCTTACCAACACCGAGATACTTCGTCTGGACCGAAATTGCCAACTTCACGTCATAACCTATTTATCTTTCCCTTATGGAACCACTTAATAGTAAGGAAAGAGACATTAAAGATTTCCATTATATATTTCGTGGTAGCCATCTCCGGATCAAAATACAGGGAAGACATCGAGAACTTGCCTAAAACGGAACATCTTCATCAACAGAAGAAGAGAAACAAGTTTGCCACTTGTGCTGAAAATTCTCTGGTATATTTTAATAAGTAGACACTTCTTTAAGCTTCACCAACGACGTTAAACACCCTATCAAAACCACAAAAGATAAAGAGCCAGTATATATGAAATCATGCTGGTACCCATATGTACACAAAGAAGAAATAAAGTAAAAAATATCGTCAATTTTACAAGCAAGTCACCATGGTCGTCACCCATACGAATAGCTTGAAAAAAACCTGATTTGTTTGATAAAATAAAGTGGAGGATGGTGTTAGATTATAGGGAGGTCAACGAGAAAACAATAGAAGACCGATAAGAGCGGATTACACCAAATTCATATAGCTGAAGAAGACATTCCCAAAACAGCCATAAATGTGAAGATTGGACAATATTATTATATTATGTTAGAATATCACTTGGAATTAGAAAGCTCTGTCTACGTTCCAAAGTATGATGGACAACGAATTAAAAGAACTCCAAGGAGAGATATGTCTCTTCTACAGTTTACATACTACGTAATCGTGTATTCAAAATCACTGTAAGAACACATTGTAAATGTCACACAGGTATTTCAACGACTAAAAAAGTCCAATTAAAAATCCTCGTCGATAAATATGAGCTCTTAAAAAAGAAGTTAATTTTCTAGGACAAGTAGTCATACAAGAAGAAATAAAACCAAACCCAGCCAAAATACATAGAAGCGATCGAAAATACCCAATTTTAAAAATAGCAAAGGAAATAAGAGGGTTTCTTAGATATTACAGCAACCTTATTCGAGATAAACCAAAATTATTCGAGATTTAAAACCTCTCACAAAATGCTTGAAAAATAATGGGAAAATCAAACAAATACACAAATTTGTAGAATGCTTTGAGACATGCAAAAAATTATTAATAAACGAGCCGTTATTGCAATACTCGGATTCTTTCAAACCGTTTAATCTCACAAGAGGTGCCACCAATTACACTATTGGAACAGTACTTTTCCAAAGACTAGTTGGCAGTGATAAACCAATTGCTTTCCCTTCCAGAACATTGAACAAAACAGAAACCAACTACTCAACAATAGAAAAGAAAATCCTAACAATAGTGTTGGCAACTAAGTATTTCTAACCCTACTTATTTGGAAGATAATTTAAAATACTTTCATATCACCGCCCCTTGCAATAACTATTTTGTTTAGATCAACCAAACTACAAATTATTAATTTAGAGACTAAAATTAAAATAATTTGACTACGAGGTTATTTACAAAAAAGGCAAAGTCAACCCAAACGGTGAAACGAATAATTGTCTCGAATTGAAATACATATAAAGAAAATTAAGGACAATACTTCATAAATCAAGAAAGTTTTTAATGATTTAAGCGACATGGAAAATAATGGATGGTCAACATATAATAATTCAGATGAACATCGAATAGTCATCGAGATTGTAAACGAAAAAGCAAAACAATATTTCCCAGAAAATATTCCAGACGACACCGTTGAAAAGACACAAAACAAAGATGAAGACGAAAATGAAACAGACATACAGCAGCAGAAAATCCAATAACTAAATCATTATCAAGCCGTCAACTGCAATCCACGACCTCCAGCAATTGCCCAAACGTTTCCTATTAAAAAGCGTTCGTATATTCAGCTATCAAAAGCTGAAAAAACCCCGCATACGACCTAGAAAATGTAATCTGTTATTGGAAGATACTAACTGAAGAAAAACAAAAGAAATTTATTAAGAACGATTATAGCTAAATACGAGAACAACTAGGAAAGAAAATAAAAGACATTAACGAGAACACGTCGGACATAATAGAGAGATGGGATAAATCGAGGGAAGCAATCCAAACAACATGCGCGACTCTATTAAAGCGTGACCGACGAAAAAATAAAGAATGGATGTCTGATGAGATAATGGATATGATGGATGAAAGACGTAAATTCAAGAATAAAAATGCAGAAAAATACCAGCAGATCCACAAAACCATAAGAACGAAAATTCGAGAAGCCAAAGAAAAATTGTTTTCTAACGAATGCAGGGAAATAGAACAATACGAACGAAAATACGACAGTTACAATATGCACAAAAAAATAAAATCGATATGAAACAAGACGAAATTCAATAAGTCACCCAACAGCATAAAAGATAGCGATGGAGATCTTATCTCGGAGCCATCAACGATCTTAAAAACATGGAAATCATACATAGAAAAATTATTTGCATCTAACAGGACTGATGATCACCTATATGGAGAAGGAGAAACAGGACCTTCAATTCTTAAATCAGAGATAGAAGATGCCATTGCAGTACTAAAAAACAATAAGTCAGCAGGTCCGGACAATGTACCCTGCGAAATATTAAAGATCCTATGTAAATCAGACAAACAGTTCCTTGATAATCTAGTTGTACTTTTTAACAACATATATAATAGCGGTAAAATCCCGGAGAACTGGCTACAGTCAACATTTATTACAATCCCGAAGAAACCAAATGCCCAGATTTGTGATGACTACCGGCTTATAAGCTTGATCAATCATGTCACTAAAGCGTTCACTAAGATCATTCACAGAAGAATATATGATAAATGTGAGTCAAATATTGATAGATCGCAGTTTGGTTTTCGGAAAGCACTTGGAACTAGAGAAGCAATTTTCGCTCTCCAGGTGCTTATACAACGGTGTAGAGACGTTGATAAAGACGTGTATCTGTGCTTTGTAGATTTTAGAAAAGCATTTGACAATGTCAATCATGAACAATTTTTAGGTATTCTGCGAAAGACAGGTATTGACGACAAGGACATTTGAATTGTGGCAAACCTATACTGGGGTCAAACAGCAAGAGCAAAAATTGGCAACGAACTCACTGAAAGCGTGCAGATCAAAAGAGGTGTCCGTCAGGGGTGTATATTATCCCCACTCCTATTCAATATGTATTCCGAGGAAATATTTAACAAATGTATGGAAAATGCAAATGAGGGCATTAAAATAAACGGCGAGTTAACGAACAATATAAGATACGCCGACGACGCGGTGATCCTTGCCAGTACTATAGACGAATTACAAGTAATGGAAAGACTTTATTCAGTTAATGAGGAATACGGCCTGAGCCTCAACTTCAAGAAGACAAAGTGGATGCTGATAAGCAAAAAGCAATAACCTGCTCGACAATTACGGATAAGTAACATATTAATTGACCATGTAGAATCTTATGTGTACCTTGGCACCAACGTAAATGCAAAATGGGAACAGACCATAGAAATTAAGGCTCGAATAGAACGAGCTAGAGCAGCATTTAGCAATATGAAAAAGCTTCTCATAAGCAAGGATTTGTCTCTTTCCCTAAAACTACGTATAGTTAAATGCTACATTTTTCCGATCTTGCTGTATGGCGTGGAGGCCTGGACGCTGACGGAGACGCTAACGAGAAAACTAGAAGCATTCGAAATGTGGGTGTACCGACGCATTATTCGTATATCCTGGACCGAACATGTCACCAACATAGAGGTACTCCAAAGAATCGGAAGGGAGAAAGAAATCGTGAATACAATTAAACAAAGAAAGCTTGAATAACTAGGTCACATATTGAGACACGATAAGTACCGCCTACTACAATTGATTGTCTAGGGAAAAATAGACAGTAAGCGAGGGCTAGGCAGGAGAAGACACTCGTGGCTCCAAAATCTGCGGAAGTGGTTCGGGCTCACATCGGTCGAACTATTCAGAAGCGCCGCAAACAAGATCAAAATTGCCATGTTAATAGCCAACGTTCGCAACGGACAGGACACTTGAAGAAGAAGATAGCTAAATAGGAAAACGATATTACTGGCATAATATGAAAATAGACAGAAAATATCAAAATTTCTGCGATATTTGTCAAGAAAATAGATATGACAGACTTCCTCCCAACCCAAAATTTATGATTACACCAACTTTCTATGATTACGCCAATGGACAGAAGTTTCTAACAATAATAAATACATTTTTGAAATACGGACATGCCTATTCAATAGATGGAGGAAATGCCATTAATGTATTAAACGCTCTATTAATTTATGTAACACGTCATAGACTCCCAACAATGATAGTAGCCAATAATGGTACAGAATTCAAAAATGGGATAACACAAGAATTTATTAATTACATAAAATCTCAATTCACTATCTAACGCCAGAAAGTCCGCAATCCAACGGGATGATTGATAGGTTTCATTCAACACTAATCGAACATCTTCGGATCCTAAGGAACACCAAAGCAAAGTTATTGATAAAATAACAAACACTATAATTAGGTACAATAATTCCATACATTAAGCAACGAAAATAAGACCTATTGACATATTAACCCCTTAGCGGTTGGTAATCACTGTACAAACCACCACCGTAACGATCATAATAGTAAAAATTTACAGACCTTTAAATGAAAGAATGTTCCTAATGATTGGTGCCCACGAGACTAGCCATTCCTTTAATAGCGAGCGCTTTTAGCAATAAATGATCATTGTATTGCAATGCATAAAAATTCAGCAGTTTCCAATTGTGTTATATTCGAGTGGTTGTACTACTTTTTCTAATACAAATATTAAAATAATTAGTGTTTATCATTGTACGTGTATCCTAGGTTGGATTTCTAAAACGATTTTCAACATTTTGTTTACCATTTTTGCATTACAGAGAGTATTAGGTAAACATAACGTAGAATTTGCGTGAAGTGAGGTTAGATTTTTTATTATTATTTCAAATATTATATAATATAATGACAAATAATAATACATAATCATTGTAACAGTATGTAGAAAGTATTTTTCGCTACCGTTTTGTATATGTTGTTACGGCTGAGAAAATATCAGGTGTAATGAAAACTTGGTTCAGGCTATGCACTGCATAGCAAAAATAAGTCACATTTTCGAAATTGTATAAAAAACAACTATTAGCTTGAAGAACTTTTCTGTTTGACAGACTCATCGATTACTCTTTATTTGTTGAACAAGTAAGATTGATATCACATCAATTATTTTTATTTTACTTACAGAATATGGTATTTCCAAAAACTTTGGATATAACAAATATAACTTCCGATGAAGTTTATGAAATGATCGATGGAATTACAGACGAATAAGCGGTTGATTCTGATTATGATGGAGACACTGAAGCCGAAAATACTAAAGTTACATTTTGTTCTGCTACATATATAAGCTGTGGCTGTTCAACACCTTTAGCTGGTCCAAGCACCCCTGGATGTGTTTCCACAAATAAAAAACCTGAGAGAATATGACGTTCACGTGATTACCATCAAGGCATTGGCTCTGATAGTAAGCCTTATGATAGTGACGATTCTATTGTTGACCCCACCTACAGCTTGGAGAAACCACTACCAAGATTCTAATTCATCTAAAGCAATTACGATTTCTATCTCATGCAACGATCCTTATATTTCTATTTTATTTACTATTATTTTATTTATTTCTTCTTCACATTTATTTTTTATTTCTACTTCCTTAAGTTTTCTAATATTGTACTTTCTCTTCGTTTTATTCTTCGATTTCTCGTTTTCTTCCAGCCTCCTCCCACATGTGACTTTAACGAGGTAATGGTCCGAGTCTATTTCAGCTCCTCTCATACTTCTTACCTTCTGAACGATATTCATATATTAACTTTCAATCATAACATGATTTATTTGATTCACCGTCCTTCCATCTATGGAGACCCACATACCTTTGTATATCTCTTTTCATTTTAGTTGTGTGCTTCTCACCACCATGTTTTTTTCCATGGCAAATCCAATAAGTCTTTGACCATTATCATTTGTCACTTCGTGTTTACTGTAGTTACCAGTTACTGCAGTGTACAGAGATTCTTTTCCCACTTTAGCATTACAATCACTCATTATTATTTTTACATCACGTTTAGGTAGGCGCTCGTATTCATTATTTAGCTGTTCATATTGAAGATCTTTTATTTCGTCGTCTTTGTCTTCTGACGGTGCATGAATATTAATTATAATCCAATTCCTTTTCTTACTTTTAATTCGTATTAAACACATCCTATTAGAGATAGGATTAAAAGCTACCACTTTGTCCTTGATACATTCATCTACTAAAGAACCAGTTCCAAGCATTCTATCTTTACCTCCACTTTTAAAGAGCACCATATCTTCTATATCAGTTATTTTCGATCCTACTTGTTTTGTCTCTTGAAGAGCCAATAAATCGATTTTATACTTTCCTGTCTCATTTATTAGTTCTTTTAGCGCACCTTCATAAAAAGTTCCTCTGACGTTCCATGTAGCTAAATGTATCTTGTCATTCTTCATCTTTACCTTTGTATTACTGTCTTGTTTTGTTTCGTTTTCATAGTTCGTAATCCTTTTCTTCGCATTGTTTGTCTTCATTACATTCCTTTTCATGCTGGTGCTTAGTTTTTTGCTTTGGTCTCTGCCAACAACGTTTGGTTCACGCCATCCCAGCGCCAAATTTTTTGATCGGAATATATTTTCTTATATCCTACTTTCACTTTTCTCCCTTCCTTTCGTAGTTCTTGCGCTTTCTGTATGACATATTTTTGCACAATTCTGTCGTTCTTTGGCAGGCCATCATTGATATCGCACCCTCAGTGTAAGACTGCAGTAAGTCAGAATAAGTAAGTTTCGAGATAAAGACGATTTTGTTTATTTTCGTGCTAATATCGGTCAAATAGGACACAAGTTTAAAAAAAATTATCATTTATTTATGATTTTGCATGCTTTTTAGCCTATATTACATTAACCAAAAATAGAAATTTAAATAAAATAATATTAATGCTAAAAAAATTGGGAATTTCAAAGTTACAACACTTTTGCACGGAGAAAATTGTAAAAAGTGTAGACACATTTTCTGTTAGTTGTTGTCCTCTTCTAGTATATCATCTATTTTTTTGGCCAAAATATTTTTATAAAAACTATGGCTGGCTTCTGGTATCATACCCGAATGTCAATAAATCATCGGGTAAGTAAAGAAAAAATAATCACCAACAGCATTCGGGGTTTAGTATGGTATTAAACTTTACATTTAATAGATTCCAAGAAATCTGATAGCTACCTAGAATAAATAGGTACCTAATGAAACGAATGTAATGACAATGTCATAATAGGGTAAAAAATTACTTGACAAAACTTTCAATATTTTTATTTAAATTGAAAACAAAAGTACTAATAAAAGTAAAAATAAAAATATGATAATCGGGCTAACTTTAGTACAGTACAATTAGCGTCTCTTAGCAAAGACAATGACGTCGACTTTGCTCTATCGACACGATAAGTATCTAGACAATTACTCTACACACACAAACACACACACACTACATTAATAAATAAACTTATCTTGATTGAGACTGGCTGAATGACAATTGTCCAAGCCAAAACACACAAAAAAAAAACTTAAGTACAGTGATTATAAAAAGGTTAGAAATTCACTACCTTAGTAAAAGTTTGGGGGGGGGGCATAATATGATAAGACAAATATTAAGAAAGGTTACATGAAGATTTAATACAATTTGTGATTTAGTTTTTATAGAACAAGTTTTCTGAGAATAGATATTTTTAACCTGTCAGTATTTTTAATACACAAGTTTTAAGATAACTGTTTTTCCTTTCATAAGAAAAAATACTTTTTTGCTGTAAATAATTAGTCTTAATTCATGTCTTTAAAATCCAATCTAATAAATAAATGGTCAAATGACATCGCACAAATTTAATGGAAAATATAATGTCACACAAAGGACATAAAACTTACACGAATAAATTGGTAACTCGTAAATCTTTGTTTATTGTCTCGGCCGTTAATGGATTACTTAGACACCATCTATATTAAAATTAAACACCACAGATATAGATATTAAAATAACAAATATCTTATTTTTTCGCGCCTTTTATTCTTTGTTATAGAAACCATTGCAATTTTCCGTGCAAAACTGTTGTAACTCTGTTACATTAGAGTTACAACAGTTTTGCACGGAACTTATGTACAAAAACGTAAAATAGTTAAACTGTTGTTGTTGTAATATTTAGCCGGTTAAGCATTTGAAGTTTACTAAAGTTTTACAGAGAATAAATATGCATGTTTACCATCGAATTCCATGATTACTTCATTTTCATAAAATTTTGAGTTACTGCAGTCTTGCACTGAGGGTGCGATATAAACTAGTCTTTTTCTTCGGTTTCTTAATTTGCTTTTGTTTCGCATTACTTTTCTTTTGTCCTCTTCATTTTCAAGCTCAACCAGAGAGACTTTTCCCCCCAGCTTCACAACCTTCTCTATTTGAACATCAACTGTTAATTCTACCTTCATAAAATGTTTTGTTTCTTGTTTTAGAGTCTCTGGGATATTTGTATTTATGTTCAGGCCTTGTATAACTATATTTTTACGCTTTTTTCCATTTTCCAAACTTTCAAGCCATTCTTCTATTTGAAAAACTACCTTTTTTAGTTTTGTGTTTTCTTCTCTTAATGTTACATTCCCTTGTCTTAACTGTAATAATTTCTTCTCTATATTCTTTTTGTTCTCTACGAATTTCGCTGAGTTCTCTTAATTGTTCTTCTATCTTTATACTCACTCCTGTCATCATTTCCATAATATTGTGTACATATTCTTCCATTTTCTTTTTTTTGTTGATGGGAGATCTCCCTATTTTGCGACTTTTGGTGAAAGCACGTTCTATTTCTTCCTCTTGATCTCCTTTTCTTTTCTTGTCGTTTCCGTCTGTTGTGGTACCGTCGCTTTCGAGATCGAAATTCGAAAACGCTTTTGTCCTTATCTTCTCTGCTCATTAAAAATATTTTGTTTCACAGCGATAAAGGTCTCGCCCGGATCGTCTCCTCTGAAGCTTAACCCTTCTCAGTGTAACGTCTTACTTTATTTTCTTTATTTATCTAATAATTGCATTGAGTAGTATATACTATTTCCAACTCCCCTAGTTACTTGGTTTCGCTGTAGACTTGGCAACACCGATTCCTAATCAATCAAGGTTCACCCAAGTTCAACCCAATATTGGTGACGTTTATTTGTTACTCTTACCTGATGTTTTTGACAATTTCGAACACATTGTTAATGTTTTGATTATTATTTTTCACTATCCGCTAAGATTACTTACTTAACTTTTCACTTTATTCTTTAAATATATTTTTTTTATTAGATCAAATTATTTGTGTTATAGGTACATAATTTTACATGCAAGCTAAGATAATAGAATTTTTAAATTGGGCTCCAAAAAACACTTTCATGGAGAAATAGATGCTGATACTTTTAAGGCTTAGTTGGAGACTGATATTTTAACAAGATGGAAAGAGCCTTCAATAATCATTTTTATTACATTGGGGCCAAACTTTTTCTAATTTTCTATTTGTTTTTAAATGTATATAAATTCACAATAATTAGTAATATGGATTCTATGATACTAAATCTTAGGTTACTAGAAGCCATTTTTAATTAGTTGCATGAAGTAGGTCAGGACAATGTCTGATCATCTTAAAGTTTATCCAGATAATACCAATTCTGCATAGATTCACCTTATGTATGGTAAAATATTTAATTGCATTACTATCAATAGTGTATCTGAATTCACAATTTTATTTCATTTATAACAGCTTATATAATTACATTTAACTTAATTCAGAAACAAGTTCTTTAAATCAGTCTCTAGTAGAATCTGATCATTTTAAGAGAAAGTCACTATTTTTTACACATAATGCAATATCTTTATTCTAGATAGTATACAGTAATGGTGAACAATAATCACTGTATGGTACACCAGATAATATATATATATATATATATATATATATATATATATATATATATATATATATATATATTTATATATATGTATATATATATATATATATTTATATATATATATATATATATATATATATATATATATATATATATATATATATATGTCTAGCAAACAATGTCACATATGAGTGGAAAAAACAAAGATATTATCGAGCAAGATGTTATTCCCTCTGTCAAATTCCTTGGAGAAGTCAGTGTATATGACACTCATTTAATGTTCCCTCTCCGAAGCAACCGGCATACAATTAAAATATTAAATTTGTCATAGTTTGCCGAGTGTCAAATTTCCCCAAACTAAATCGATGTTGCCCGCTAATAAGTATCGGTTATGTTTAATATTATCACAAATCCCAAATATCGATTTAGACATAATCGGCGATCTTAAATCATAATTGTTTTAGTTTCACTTTATAATTCTCTTTTAAGCTCTATTGATGGTAAGACTCATCCCTATTTGTAAAAATAGATAAACCTTAAAATTCTTATAGGCATAAGACTGATCCAGAGTTACACATGGTGAGATAAAAGGACATACAATATATACCACATCAGAGTACTCATTCTCACAGTGAGTAAGTATCTGATATATATATATATATATATATATATATATATATATATATATTATATATTGCTATGATGTTTTGTTTGTGTATGAGCAATAAGTGTTTTTTAATAACATATATACCTACGTATATATATATATATATATATAAAGTATATAAATTATATTAACAAATTTTGATACCTTTCTGTCACTGAATGCCTAAATGAAACTGTTTTCCAAAATAAAGATTTTAATCATCATTAAATATCTTCGTTTTCAGCCTCGATTATCCTTGTTTTTGTGAAATTACGTTTTCCAAATATACCATAATGTTTTAATTATCAGCTTTTACCAATTTAAATTATTTTTCTTCTTAATAATCTCCAATCACCATATAGATATTATAATTTTAATATACTTTCAAATATACTTTCAGATACTATAAAACTTTTAATCACTGATTACTGCATACTGTAATGTATAATTGCTGTATAAAAACTGACCACTGTATACTATCTGCTTGTACTATTTACTGATCAACTGAATGATTAACTGCTTAATGAATGCACTGTCTAACTATCTTACTGTAACTACTAACTGTCCAACTGTAACTGTCTTAATGAATAACTATTTAACTGTTTCACTGTAACTCTCATACTGCTAACTGTAGCTGTCTTAATTTACTCTCATACTGTCTTGAACTGTCTAATCCATCCTTGCTCAAAATTACATCGTATTCTAGCATTAAATCATGTTCGAATTTGTTCTATTTCATCAATATCTGAATGTTCTCGAATATTCTACTCGCAAATAGGGTTACCTTTCTTATATTGACTTTTTCCAGAGAATTATTTGCTTTTATATGGATAATTTTATGGAAATTCACTCACGTCATAATAATACAGTGTCAATTCAGTGTACATTTGGTTGCCTATGCACATGGCTCACTTTAATATATCATAATATTATAATTAATAAAACTTTGTACACTTATTATTTGCTAATTTCTTAAAAATACCCTCATATAAATATTTTTTTTTAATATTCCCTAGTCTATAACTTATAAATTATTTCTTTAATCACTATTTAAGTTTATTAATTAAAAACTCATAATATTATTATGCAAATTTCTTCTATATTTATTATTATCTCAATATATATATATATATATATATATATATATATATATATATATATATATATATATATATATTATATATAAATTATATATATATATATATATTTATATATATATATATATATATATATATTTATATATATATATATATATATATATATATATATATATATATATATATTTGGTGGCTGTGAACGAAACGATATATGATATCGTTTTCTGTATCCTTTGTGCAATGCGAAATGTGTAAAGATTAAATCTTTTAGCGAAAGCCGCTTCGCTTTATTATATTAAAAGGCCAAATATATGGCCTAGGAGACAAATTCTTTAAACTTTCCGTGCTCGAATCGGTATCACTAAGTGTTATGATTAGACTTCGGCAAATATGCATATTGCATATTTTGCATATTGTGCATATTTTATGCAAATATTTCATATTTTGGCATATTTGTATAAAAGTTTGCATAAAGTGCATAAAAGTTCAGATTTTTATACTGTATTTGAAAATTTTTAAACATACTAATTTATTTCAATTCTTGTATAAAATTTTGTAGTCATTTTGATCAAGAAATGATCTAAGTACGTAATCTCTACAGGTACAAAACATTTACAATTTCAAAGAAGATCAATTTAAGTAGCCCTCAACATTCTTAGAAAGTCTCGGTCACTGAGGCATTCAGTTATTGGATAATCGCTAAGGGTTCGCTCATTTGCATTTTATGATCTAATCCCCAAATCTATCTACAATTTATTGTATCTTAACAGCAGGTAAACGGCTAATAGTTTTGTTCCTAATTTAGGGATTTTGCAGAATCTCCCAGTTTATTGAATTAGGCACCTAAACATTTCTAATTTGATGCTTAGATTTGTAAATCTTTTTTGTTTTGATATTCAAAGCGTAAACACTCGTTGTGCATAACAAAAAGGAAGATTGTGATTTTATAATGCCTAAAACAACCAGTGCTTCAACTTGGATTAAACCTTATAAAGAGCTGTCTATGGATATGGGAAAAATCTACTGTTCAGTCTGTGGCAAAATTGTAAGTATCTAATATTTTCTATTAAATATCTAATATTTCATACATACAGGGTGTGAAAAATTAAACAAAACGATATAGTTAATGAGGGGTCAAACTTATTTACTTTTCGAGATACAGGGTGTTAAAATTAAAAAAAAATTAAATTCTTTTAGTTAATAACAACAATAACTTTAAAACCAATAAACGTATTTACTTGAAATTTAGTACTCGTAGGTTGTTTTTAAATGAAAAATAGCTTCCTTTAGTGAGAAAAAATTGTCCATGGTACATTTTTCACCTTTACTTTTTTTAATGAAGTCAGCTATTCTAAAACACAATTATTTTTATTGTAATTGAATTAACAAAAAAAAACTTTTGTTGCATTTTAAAATAAGTTATATGATGTACTAATGGTTAGTAACAAAAACTAAATTGTGGATTAATACTGCATTTAAAACACTAAGCGAGTGTTTTTTTTCCAAACCAGTTATTTGATTAACCAAAAACACCTTGTATATTTTTATATTTTAAAGGTTGGGTTAAAATAAAGGTTTTTATTTTTATTTATAGATGTAAGAAGAAATTTCAGATAGACCAACATGTGAGAACTGCTTCACACATTGCAAAAAAAAAAAATAGTAGGAAAACATCAAACTTCAATGACTAAATGTTTCCAATCTACTTCAAAAAAATTAGATGAGCAAGAAACTTGTAATGAAGACTTGTGTCGCGCATTAGTGTCTGCAAACATACCGCTTTCAAAATTAGCAAATGTAAATTTTAGTTCGTTTCTAAAAAAATATTGCAAACTTAATGTTCCAAGTGATCGGTCTCTAAGAAGAAATAATGTAAACGGGCTATACTCGTCGGTGTTAATTAATATTAAGGAAGAAATTGCAGATAATTATTTTTACATATCTGTAGACGAAACCACTGATTCCTCAGGAAAGTATATTGCTCATTTATTGATTGGTGTTCTTAAAGAAGATTCCTTACCAAAATCTCATCTTATTTCATGCCAGCAACTTAAGAAAACAAATGCTTTAACAATTTTGAGTTTTATACAAGAAACATTAGCAACTTTTTTTCTTCCGACAACTATTCCTTCTAATAAATTACTGCTTATTTTATCGGATGCTGCTCCTTGTATGGTGAAAGCAGTATTTTAATACATGTTACTTGTGTAGCGCATGGATTAAACAGAGTTGCAGAGGAAATACGAAAAAAGTTTCCTCTTGTAAATACCATGATATCCAGTATCAAAAAAGTATTTCTTAAATCTCCTATAAGAATTCAACTTTATAAAGAAATGCTACCTAACATTCCTCTTCCACTACAACCTATTTTAACGCGATGGGGAACATGGTTAGAAGCAGCTAATTTTTATGCAGATCATTTTGTTAAAATAAAGAACATAATTGATAAGTTAACAGATGAAAGTTCCCAATCTCTTTTGGATTCTAAACAAACTTTTCAGAGTAACTTGCTTCAACAAGAACTTTCATTTATAAAATCAAATTTTAGTTTTGTTCAAAAAACAATTACTCAGTTAGAATCACCAAAACTGTCATTGTTCGAAAGTACAGCATTAATAAAAGAATTTGCGTCATGTTGTCGGAACGTTAGAGGTAATATTGGAAAAGATATTTTAAAAAAATTTGAAGCTACCATGGAAAAAAATAAAGTTTACCATATTCTTTCTGGAAGTAGTCAGTGTTGTAGCTGGAAATATTTCGGAAACAATTAATTGAGAACCAAATGTTTTGGTTAGTTTGAAAAATGCTCCCGTTACATCAGTTGATGTTGAACGAAGTTTTTCCATATATAAATATATGTACTCAGACAGAAGCCACAAGTTTTTGTTAGAAAATTTTGAACACCACTTGGTCATTTATTGTTACCATAATTCTAAATAAGTTTATTCATACTTAAAAATAATATAGTTACTTAAAATAAATGTAAATCTTAATGAATAGTAGGAAATATTTAGTTATGTACACTTTTTTTTTTAAATAAAATTGTTACTATTTATGATTTTTTTATTTATTTGTATGCATATTTTGTAAAATATTTGCATATTTTCGGGTAAACACGTGCATATTTATGCGCATATTTTCTACATTTTTATTTGCATATTTGCCGAAGTCTAGTTATGATCATTTCGGCCAATCCCAGTCATCGTCAGACACTTGGGCTGATACAAATTCAAACTCGGAAAGTACAACGAATGTCAGTAAAATGAATGTCGGTTTATACATCAAAAGGAATTTTTTTTTTCAAGGGTTGAAAATTTGTAATAAAGTACAAATTAATATTGAATATGTTTTTTACTTAAATCAATCAGATTTTAATGCATAAAACGCTTAAATACTTAAATGAACAACACATATTATTGTACATAATACTTAAGATTATATTAATGATTATATTTATAATATAGCTGTATTTTTTTATTATATTGTTTTGATCTTAGCCAGAGGCCGAGAAGCGATGCTTAAATACTTGTTTCCCATTTTTTTCACTAAAGATAGATTTAACACTAGATTTAACAATTTAAAAACAAAAAGTCCACTTCGTTCATAATTAACTTTTGGAAAGGAGGGTAAGACAAGCTTAAATCAAAATTATCAGCTAAATCCATGCAGTGCGACAGAATTTTGAGGTAAGGTCCGCCTTATTTTCCGCCCGAATTACTGGACTAAATAGACCATAATTAAAATTATATTTTCGAATATAACGAATATTATATCGAATATTAGACTTTATACTCCAATTCTGACTTCCTGACCTGACCTATTTTCGAATGTGAAGTATATTACATGGTAATTCCACTATACTTTAGACAGTTCTATTATAATATCTTCGTATATTACTATATTTTTTAATAAAGTTGTTGTTAAACTGAGTTCAAATGTAAGCAAAAGTGAATATTTTTATGTTGTCGATTTTATGTTAAACTAAAAAAATTATCTAACTTAATAAGAAATTATCTATATTTATACTCATAGTTACACACTATCACATTCTCTTTTCCAGTTAATAATATCTATAGTAACATTTGACATCTTTTGTTTGAAATCGTCCCACCTGCACTCGACACTACATCGATGTGCTGTTAATGGATGGAGCTTATCTTCCTGCTTAAGATATATGGTTATGAAGAACTGACCTTCTTTGCTTTTTCTGAATTCATAAATGATAGTATCACAAAATCCAATCTTCCTGAAGTCATAGGCACCCATGACGTCTAAGATATTAATAATAGTCGAGTCATGAGCTGATATTATTCGGAATTTTGGTGTTTGTTCGTCTTTTTTATTCGAAAATTTATCGAAATGTTCAATTAGTGAATAAAAGAATGGTCCGGTTTGAAGTCTAGCTTGCGTTGGCGTAAGCGTCTTCAATGTATATTCGGTATCTGAAAAAAATATAAAAATATTATTTATTATAATATAAAATAAAGGCAATTAGATTGGCCTGATAGTGTAACTTAATCGTATAAAGAATTTATTGTTATTAAGAAGTTTAATTTCATAGCGTGGATCGTGGTTTTTAATCACAGATTACTTTGTGTAGCCGCTTTCCCTTCATTTAGGTTACGTGTCCATACCATTTCAGTTGTTTTCTCTATAATGTTCTGTGTTTAATTTTCAGAATTATATAGTGCGCCAACCTTTTCATCAATTATGTTGTAATTGTTTATTTCTGCCTACGCTTATGTGTTATTTCCACCCTGTATTATTTAATCCGATATTATCTATCATTCCAGCGATGTTCTTGATATTTGTTATTGCTGTGAAATGTCTATAGCGTACACAGCCTTTTATTTTTTTTAATTTACGTCGCCTCCTAAATTAGGCCCGCGGTGTGTTTCACTTAAACATAAATATTTTGTTTACTAATTGTCCTAATTTAGGTCTACTAGTTTAATCTAAAATTACTACCAATTATATTTTTTTTAATTCCTCTCTTCGTTTCCTCGTGATATTAATTCGTTCTTGTTCTGCCAAAATAATTTTATTGCTAGAAGATTGTTAAAAGTAAGGCTTAAAATAAATCTTCACCTGAATTCAAAACTATTAAGGTACTTTTAGACGGTCAGGTCAGTTTCAGAACAGTTGTCAGTTTAGTTTGGGTTATTAAAAGTGGTTAGACGATCAGTTTAGTTGTCAGTAATCATTTGTCTTGCACAGTTTAGTGATAGTACGTTCAGTGGGAGTACGAAGATAGCCTAATTGTGGTCGCGTTGTGCTTATCTCTAAAAAAAACCACGAAAAAGGAGAAGTAGATAGAGTAAAACTTGGCTTCTGAAAATAAATACACTTGCGCATTTAAATTTATTAAAGAAACTTCATTTTAAAGCTTCTGATTGGTCAAACTATTTAAGAATTAGTGAGGATGCATATCTAGAATTTTTTCAGTTAGTAACACCAATTATAAAAAATCAAGACACCAACATGAAAGTGATAAATATCATAAATCATAAATTCAGTAATAAAGTCATGGTTTGCCATCATGCCAGGTAGACACTACAACTATCGATAATTTTATATGACTGAGACCTGATCGGACAAGTTTGGTTATACATCAGTTTAACTGACAACTGTTGCGATAACTTTTAGTATAGTATACTGACAGTTCGACTGAAACTGACACTGAACGGAGAACTGATCTGACCATCTAAAAGTACCTTTATATGTCCAAATTTTTTAAAATTGCGTTTTTAACATCATTCGATAGCTTGTAGCCAACTTTATTGCATGCAGAAGTATTGTAAGTCCAAGCGCCACGGTTCTCCCACCATCTTCCTTTCTCTATTGCGGTGTAATAGTTCGCAGCGGGTCAGTTGAGAGCAGAATAATGTTCACAATGTGACAAAGTCACGACGGTGGCGTAACTCGGAAGAATATTTGGACATAGAATAGTTCTGATTTATTTGTGTGGACATACAATATATGTGTCATGAATATTTTGATGGGTCAACGTTTAATAATAGTGCATGCTGGTGGTGAAATGGGATTTATTCCAAACGCGCTTTTAATATTCAAGTCTGGTAGTAAATCTGGTGACAACCACTTAGAAATGAATGCCACGAATTACCGCAAATGGCTAAAGGAAAAACTAATTCCAAATTTACCCCCTAACTCAGTAGTTGTTTGCGATAATGCCTCATATCATTCGGTACAAGTGAATCCTGCGCCTAATAGTAATTCAAAAAAATAATAATATGATTGATTGGCTGATTAAAAACAATATAACATTTAATCCTCAAAGTTTTAAACCCGAATTGTATGAGTTGATTAAGTACCATAAAAATAGTTTCAAAAGTATGAATTCGATGAACTTTTACGTAAATATGGTCACACTCCTTTACGGTTACCTCCATAACATCCGGATTTAAATCCGATAGAGCTAATATGGGCTGCGATTAAAAATAATATCGCACAAAATAACATAACTTTTAAATTGGAAGATGTGAGACAACTGTTGGAAAAACGAGTTTCCGAAATAACCCCAGATGAGTGGAGAATACGATGTCATCATGCAATTAAAATAGAAGAGAGTTATTTAACATCCGAAGTCCAAATAGACCATCAAGAAGATACTAATCCCATTATAGTAAGCTTAGGAAGTGACGATAGTGACATCGAGTGTTCTTCGGAAGCAGAAAATTAAATTAGATTTTGTTGTTCTTCTTTGAAAGATTCACATTAGGTATATGAATTTTTAAAGGGTATGTATGTATAGTTAATTTTATATCTTTAAAGTTTTCATTTACAAATTTAGATGTGTATATATTTTATAATAACAGCAATATTGACGGTAGTCTTTATTATATCGCTAATATATATATATATATATATATATATATATATATATATATATATATATATATATATATATTTAAAAGAAACGACAAATCGGATAGGTGCATGAAATTAGGCCTTTCCCAAAGACAGAAATATTTATGTTTGCATGAGTCTATTATATCACTAAAAGGCTTCTAAGAAAAGAATTAAATCAGGTAGAAGATCTAGGTACATATAATTGGGACCGTTCATTAGCATATAAATATCCTCACTTTTTAATATTTTGGTATTTTATTGATATTTGATATTTTGGAAAATACGCTTGCATTTAATTGCTATTTTAAAAATCCATTTTATTAAACTTATCAATATTCAGAACATAATAATTCTTTTGTACAATAAAAAGAGTTTGTTTTTTCATGTAAAACGTATTACGAAAGTAGTATTGTTTTGTCCCATCAAATATCTCACTGATCATTTTTCAAATGTTGGCTTATGTTCAAAATTATTGAAAACTAAAAAATTTCCTTTATTCAGAATAATATGTTTTAGCTGTATCTACTAAACAGTGCGCGCCACTGTCATTTAGTTAAAATTTCAGTAACCAATCACCAACTTCGAAGGCGGTTCTTATACAATTTCGACATGCCTCACAATATGCAAATTAGATGCCTTCCCAAATGACGATTACTCTAAAAAGATACAAGAAAATATTACAACTTCCGGAACAAAGATTGACTAGAAAACTTAAGGACATTACCGAATAGATTTGGATATATGATAATGTCACAAAAATATTGAAGATCATGGCAGTACGCAGACTCATACTTAAGTAGATCAGGGTCAAGCAGACCGGATGGAAAAAAATTTGGAACTAGTACTGGATGGGTATGTCTACTTTAATGGTAGTCAGACGGATTCACCGGAAAATATTAAGTTTATAACGAAGTTTATTTTATTTAATTTATCACATGGTAATAAAACCAACGGTAGCACATACATCGGTGGTGTGATAACCAAAGATGCAGCAAAAGTGTTTTTTTTTAAATTAAGCAAAGTCCAAATACTTGCTTGCTAGGAATTACAGGATCTCTGAGAAGTACCACAACATCAGCTGCAAAGACCCTACGGGACCTCCCTCCTCTGAAAATCGTCGTCTAACGGCGGAGAAAATAATGAGAAGTGTGTGGTTGTGGACACAGATTAACAAATTATCAGTAAGCTGCTCTCTTCGAAAGAACGAGAAAAGAAAAAACTGCTAACTGAGTGATAAAACAAGCGAGTAACGGAGACCGAAATAGAAGAGCCTAAAAAGAAAGACGTAAGAGGGATATTAACCTCGCTAAGGCATAAGGTCGAAAGTCTTTAGTGGTTTGTGTAAGTGTGGCTTTTCTAAAAAAAAAATGTGGAAAACATAATGGAAATCGGATGATAGCAGGGCATCAGGACTGATGTTATGACTTAACCCTTTCGAGACTCCAGGTACATATGTGTACCACTACGTTTGCATACAAGCCTAAAGTGATATTTTGCCGTTAAATATTATTTAAAAATGTACCAGTCAGTTCTCCATTGCATCGTTTGAGTCACGTTCACGTGTAGCCGCGTAAAATATTTTAGTTAACCTAGGATTTGCGAGTTTTAGATGTGTTGGTTGCTACAGTCAGCATAAATACATTGTTTTTTGATACAAATTATAGTTAAATTGTATTATATCATTTTACAGACTGTTTGTTTTTGTGTCTTTTTATAGTAAATATATTTAGATTGTTATTTATTTATAGTAAAATAAACATTTGACTGTTTTTAAAATCTATGGTACTAATAAGTACCAATAGTCTTATAGTACGGTATGTAAGTGTACCATTAGTCTTATTAATGTCATTTTTAGATATGGATAAGAAAAGTCCACTTACACAGAAAGAACTTCAATATTATGCAGAATTATCATTTTCCGAGTCTGGAAGTAGTGATGACATGTATAAGCCTTCTGATGACGAATCGGAATCAGACAAGGATTGCAAAGATAATTTTCACGAAACTTCTGATGAAGAATCAGAATCAGAGTTAGAAGTTCGTGATACACAGGAAACTTTATAAGAAACTGCCACACCTAGTAGTTCTTTTGTGTTGTGGTCAACACCAAATGAAGGTTTTGCTCCGAAAAAACAAATTTCAAGTCAACGTAGTTGTACATTGGATGCTGGCATACAATCTAACTTGACGCCATACCAATATTTCAAAAAGTTATTTCCACGTTCTTTGTATATGTATATTGCTCAATGCACTAATTAAAGGATTGAAATATGTAAGCAGTCAAGAAGAACCGCTCGTCTGAAAGAAACTGACTTAGGAGAAATTCAAATAGTTCTTGGTTATATGCTAGTTATGTTCTACAACCCTGTACCAGAAATCAGTAATTATTGGTTAACTCATCCTTCACTGGGAAACGTTTCAATTCAAAATGCAATATCCCGTGACACATTCAAAGTTATATCGTCAAAAATATATTTTGCATCACCCAAGAAACCAACAGAAGCCTCAAAAACGTATTACATTGATGACGTTGTACAATGCTTGAAAGGTACCTTTCAAAAATATCGACAAGACAGCAGTTTTCAAAGTATCGACGAGTCCATGACGAAATTCAAAGGTCGATCGTCACTCAAACAGTATATGCCGCTAAAACCAGTAAAAAAGGGAATCGAAATGTGGCTTAGGTCAGACTCGTTTACTGGATATACCTACGACTTCAACATCTACACAAGTCGCGAAACTGAATATGTAGAAGGAACTCTTGGGGAACGTGTAGTGAACAAACTTGTTTCCACAGCAAAAGAAAGAGATATAACGTTTTGCTTTGATCGTTTTTTTACTTCGGTTTGTCTGTTGGAAAATATAGAGTACGCAGCAATAGGGACCTGTAACCAAAATAGAAAAAACTTGCCAAAAATAAAAGATAAATTGCAAAGAGGTGTATGCGTATTTCAGTGCAGTGAAAACGGACTAATGTTTGTGAAATGGCAGGACACCAAGGAAGTTTTGATGCTGAGTAATTGCCATAATGACAGTGTTTCATCTATCAATAAAACCATGAGAGATGGTTCGAAAGTAAATGTGTCCTGTCCAGAAATGATAGCGTGCTACAGGAAAATTATGGGTGGGGTTGATCTAGCAGACCAAATGGTAGGATTGTACGATTTAGATCGTAAATCAAACAAATGGTGGAAAAAAGTATTCCATCGCTTACTTATGATGTCAGTTGTAAACTCATGGATTATTTATAATGAAAAAAATAAGAAAAAAATTCCTCTGATTCAATTTTTGGTACCTTTGGCAAAAGAAATGATAGCTGAAGGACAAAAATAGCTGGTATACGACGTTTATCTAAGAAGGGAAGAATATCTATGAAAAGAAAACGTTTCGATAGTGTATCATTACATCTTCCAATTGAAGGAAGCACAAGAAGACGATGTAAAATGTGCACTGATAATAAAACTCAAACACGTACAAAAACCCTTTGCGAAGAGTGTGACATTCCTTTATGTAAAAACTGTTTCGCAGTATATCACCGTAAATAATATTTGGTATTTTTGAGTAATTGTTTTCTATTTTTGAGTAATAAAGTAATACAAATATATTATGTGGTATATAATAATATTTTTATGTGGGACTGTTGGTACACATATATACCAATACACAAGACTAATGGTACATATGTGTACCACTACCCCCACCAACACCCTAACGTTTTCATTAACATTTTTTGTTAAAAAAGGGTATATTTGTGTATATAAAAATAAAAAACCACAAAAATATGTTTTTAAAACTCGTTAAAAAAAACCGTTTCGAAAGGGTTAACCGCCTGTTTCATTGAGATGCCTAAAGTGACAAGGAAGATGTTTTTAGTTGAATGCTGATAGTCCGAAGCGGTAATGGGATTAAGTGTCAAAGCTTACCCTCTCAGGAATCTCGTCCTAATACAATTCCTTTGCAGTATTAGGAACACAGCAATTTTTGGATCACAAGTATCTGTATGCAGATTTTCCTTCTTGTCTTTAATAATGTAAAAAAGTATCCCATAGTAACTGTTTTCAACCACGTATCGTATGGCCATTCATGATTCAGCATGACGTCTAACACAAGTGTCTCCTGAGGTTGGTTTAATAAGATTGAGGTGTAAAGAGAGCAAGAAAAGCGTCCCGAGTTGTAAATAGTGTTAAAAAATAGAAAAAAGGTATGGCAGAAATGCTGTGATGTACTGCTTTCACCTAGGGTAGTCCGGGGACAGGACTTAGTATACAAATCAATATTATTATCAATATTAAATCAATATTATTATCAAACTCAATATTATACAAATAAATACTTGTACTGAAGCCACTGAATTGCAGCCGCTACCCTCATCACGGTTACTTACATAATAATGAAACAAAGAAGGTGATTAATTACTGAAATGGGGTGATCTCGACGTTTCGCTACAATTGTATGTAGCTTCTTCAGGAGAACAAAGAAAAAGAAATCAAAAGACAGGAAGATGGGTAGTTAGCAACGGTAACTCAGTTACTCAACGCAACCAGAGGCGAATACTAATTACCAAGATGGGCATTTGGTCAAAGTAACTCAACTACTTAATGCAGCCAGAGGTGAAAACCAAATGCCAGGACAGGGATTCACGTCCAACAGCTCAGAACACTAACGCGTGGAGAGGCGGAAAGTGAATTCGACGATTACTCCGCTACCGCTCTATTTATAGTCGCGGTGACCTGTCGTGTCGGGACGTATCGGCACACTCCGTGGCGCGAACGTCAAGAAGCGCGCGCTGGCCAATCATGTGGCTGCATCGTGGTCGCGGGACCGGACGGCGGCTCTAGACTGAGATTCCAGATGGGAGACAAGTAGTATCCTTCCTCTCGATTGATATTATGTGGATTTTTTCAGATCTCTAGAGATTCGCGGATTTTCCTGGAATAAAAGAAGGGGCTCTTAGAAATAATATGGGTTTTTTCGAACAATATGGAATGACCGGTTTCTTGGCAGTGTTCTGCAACTGCAGAATGGGAGAAAAGACCTGATCGAATGCATCTTTGATGCTCTTGAATCCGAGTTTTAACGGAACGACCAGTTTCGCCAATGTACACATGTCCACATGAACAAGGAATAGAATAGACACCACAGGAAGATAGGGGCGGTAATGGGTCCTTAGGAGAGGGTAGATATTGTGAGATTTTCTTGGGTGGTCGAAAAGTAGTCCTGATACCTTCTTTGCGAAGAATTTTGCCAATCCTATCAGTGACACTTCGAATATACGGAAGAAAAGCAACAGGAGTATTACCCGAAGATTCTGAATTTGTCGTCCTAGGGTATAAAGGGGGATGTAGATGTCGGTGTGTAATATTTTGAATTGTGGACTTGGAGTAACCGTTGGCGACAGGGGTTTTTTGCAGATGGCCAAGTTCTTCTCTAAGGTTGTCAGGTTCAAAAATCGAAATGGCCCGATGGATGAGAGAGTTGATCACAGAATTCTTTTGGGCAGGATGGTGGTGTGATGAAGCATGTAGGTAACGATTCGTGTGAGTCTGTTTTCTATAAACAGAGTGACCCAATCGGCCATTGGGCTTGGAGGTGACTAACACATCGAGAAAGGGAAGGGACCGATTATTTTCTACTTCCATTGTGAATTTTATACTCCGATGTTGTGAGTTAAGATGATCTAGGAAGGGAGAAAGGGTATGTTGACCATGGGGCCAGATGATAAATGTATCATCAACGTAGCGGAACCAGACTTTTGGTTTTAAGGGGTAAGATTCTAGGGCTAAAGACTCAAAGGCTTCCATGAAAATGTCAGCAATGACAGGGAAAAGGGGAGAACCCATTGGTGATCCAGATATTTGTTTGTAGAAATTGCCTCTGAAAGAAAAATATGTTGACAGGAGGCATTTTTCCGCAAGATCTGCCAAGACCAAAGACTTGTTATAATTGGTCGAGTGATCTTCAATCTGTTCGAATAACACACATTTCAAAAATATATCTCTCGAATAAGTATAAATAGCTTTTAATAACACAATGGTATATTACATCACTTACATTTAACAAACAATCTCACACATATCTCTTCTTCATTGGATCAAATCTATCTCCTCAAGAACTTCCCGTTTACTGTCATACAACTACAATAGCAGAATTGAGTTCTCCATTCAACAATACATAGTAGTTTCAACCATGTTCTACCATCCATCAAATAATAGAATACCGGCATGTAAGTAATGTTTATTTATTTGCTCATTTATTAGTTTATTACAATCTAATAGACTATTTTATAGCAATTTGTGGGCCTTACCTTGTCTGTTTAAACTTTTAAAACTTTTTATACCTTTTATCTTTATTAGACAACACCCTAATATGGGTTTTTATCATTTCAGCATTTATTTAACTTTGTATCGAGACCTGAAGATGCTTTGCATATTGTAGAAAGCGAAACCGGTCGTCTGATAGTTAAATTAAATTGATTGTGAGTAAGTCTTATTTATTATTTCTTTACCTATTCCAAACTTTTATGTTGTGAAATAATTTATTTTTGGTCAAGTATAGATTGTGACGGTGTAAAGACGGTGAATTAGAATGGCATGGGGAATCTGAAATTGCATTACGCGATATATCGATTTACCTAGGTAGGAACCTTTACTGCACAAACAAACAGATAGTAACCTATAATAACGCAGAACAGATTTATTAGCAAAACAATTTAAAATGAACTTTAGCAATAGAAACTTTTCTAAGTATGTTATCAATACTAAGATAATTTCGGAAAATCAATTAATAGATTTTAATTCCAACGAAGAAAATATTTTTAATGTAACATTTACCATGGAAGATCTTAATTACTCTTTAAGTACCAGCCTAAAATCTGTACCAGGACCAGACAATATACCTATTAGTTTTATACAAATCTACAAGATAATGAAAAAAAAATATCTCCTTCGCCCGTATAATAAAATGTTTACCAATTATGAAATTTTCGTTTCAATTACTGAGGAAATGATCCCAGGCAATAATAATGTCATTACTAAAACCAAATAAATCACGAACTAATCCGGAATCCTATAGGCCAACAAATTTCTCTCCGCAATACAATGTGCAAAATCTACAATGTAAAAAAATGTGAATTATACACTAAGGTGGTTTTTGGAAAATAATAAATTAATGATTAATGAACAAAGCGGCTTTCGCAGCAACAGATCTACCGTAGATAATTTAATTGACCTAGGTCCAAAATACATTAATTATTTGCAATTGGACCGGCATGTCTTGCTGGGTTTTTCAATATAACAAAACCATTTGACATGGCTTTAACATACGACATTCTAAACACACGGAGTCATTGGAGTGTTTAAATTAATATGCTATATTTTGTTCATATTATTCTTAACAAGAGACAAGTTAAAGTTCAGATAAATGCAAATAAATCCAGATCTTCAGTTATATGAAAACATCTTAACTTTGTGAAACACTTAAAAATTTTTAGAAATTATCCTGGAAATATCATATTATGCAAATTGAGCAGTCTTGTCAATCTGATTTCAATGTTATGTGAACACAGTGCAATCGAGGGGCTAATCGTAATTTTAAAAGTTTTATTAATATCTACAAATCGCTTGTGCGTTGAACAGTTGATTATAAATCACTTCTGTACTCATCTGCAAAGAAGACACTTCTTGAAGAAATCATACAAAATACAGCGTTAAAAATAGCTACAGGAGTCTTCTCTTCTAGCCCCATTAAATTTACAATGTTAAACCGGGGAACCATCTTCATCTTTTAGAAGAATGTACTTGTCATTAACATACGGATCATCTAGGTATATGTGCGATAAAATTGCTTTTCACCACGCTATCGCTAAACGTTTCTAAGAATCATATATAAATATAAAAATGACAAACTCTCCCTTTTACGAGAGAATCAGAATATATATCTCTTTACATAATATTCAATTACCAAAATTTTTTGATCAGGCGAATACAGTCAGACCTCCCCCCTGAATCTTTCTTCCCGAAATATATGATCTAATTCTTTCTAAATACAATAAGCTTGATATCCTTCGTGTAACAATATTCAATTAATCCTTTTACAACATACTAGCTTCCTGTCCAAATCATTGTCAGTAGAAGGGCATCGTGTTACGTTAAAGGTCACATCATGTGACGTGACGCGACGTTACGTGACGTAAAGACATGGCAGGTGCCCTTAAGGTCAAAGTATGCCTATGTGGCTACTAAAGGTCGAAATTGTTGGATTAGCTTGGTTAGTTACAAGTTTAGACATCGAGATTTTAACCTTTAGTAAAAGGTCAAATTTTCGATGGTAATGGCAAATGCGTGAAATAATTAATTAGGGTTAACTGGGGAAGCTAGGGAAGCTGTACTGGCAGATTAATTTACGCAGATACGACTTCGTATGGACTCCGTGAGGCACCTTTGACAATTACGTTCTGTTTTATTAAGTATCCAGTTAAATATGTCTATTTTGTCAAAAAGTGACTATCTGGCTCTTTTGAGCATCAACGACATTAAAGCTCTTTCGCCAGCGGATATGGAAAATGAATACGCTAAGAGAGTGGTATAATTTACTTTTAAATGAGAGTGACTTTTCTCTTCTAGTACGTGCTCCTAATATAAAATGGTATTCCGTTTGCCAATGTCATTTAGTAGTAGACAAAAGAAGTACTGCACACGAATACACCCATGCCATAATTCACTTCACAGTGTTAGTGTTTTGAGATACGTGATAGATACGAGATATACTTCGAGGTAAACCTCACTCACTTAATTTAGATAAATCAGATCATGAACTACATGTCAAATTAATATGCAAGTATGAAAGAGGTAAGGAACGTATTAGAAAAACAAAAGAAGCAAATGAAAAGAAAAAAAATTTTTACAAAACTGATTGTGGAATAGCGATACGAAATTCATTAAAAGAGAAAATGTTTCAGAATTGTAAAATAATTAGTTACTGAGCTAATGAATTAAGGTTTAAATAAAAAGGCAGAACTCCAGCGATAAACTATTCTAAATTACTAGAACTTATATTAATTTTATAATAAATAATCCAACAAACACTCATATATTATATTGTAACATTTATCATTAAATTAATTTAGGTAATAGTTTAACTACTCTGGAGAATAATGCAAATTCTACAAGCTTCCATTCATCCATAAACTCAAAAAATTTCAAGATCTGTCATAATTACCGACTCTCTCAGTGCATTACATACGATACAACAGTTATATACAAGTTATCCCATATGTACTATAATAAAAAGATAATTACATTTACTAAACAACCAGAGGCAGTAAGTACGCTCTATATGGGTTCAATTACACCTTTCAAGATTTCAAGAAAACGGAAAAGCAGATTTTTATGCCAGAGAAGCAATGCACAGTGTCTCTTCAGTGTTAGTGAACTTAGTGTCTGTTTCTGACTACAACCGGTTACTTAAAGAAAAAGTAACAAGTGAATAAGAAAACGACTGGAATCTTTCACACTCTGCACATCATAATGCCCTCAACTGAATCTTGGTGCGAGATAAACTTAAATCGCCAGCTGTTTGTGAATTTAACTCTACGTATAGTAGAGTAACTCACAGCTACATAATCTCCAAATCAATTCGCTCTATTTGTGATGAATGTAACTGCTACATGAATGTTACATTATATCTAAAAAGACTGTCATAAATATACTAGTGAAAGATAAAAACACTTAATACCTAATGATATAAAAGCAGTCTTGGTGTTTTAAGGTTAGTAAAGAATCTCGGAGGCAGTATGGGTTGCCGATTTTTATACTGTAACAAAACTTCGAGTAATGTTTTCAATGAAAGTTTCTAATGAAAGAGTCTTCAACTGTTTCTAATGAAAGAGTCGGAGGTTCTAGAAATATAACTCAGCTTCTGCCAACAAATCCTACTCTTACGTCTCTGAAGGCTTTTGCCGCGTAGCCACTGGATGAATAGCTTATAATGATTGTGCGTTATGTATCAGACGAAAGGAGGTAAAAAAAGGTTAGTTTCTAGCGCCTAAAAACTGGAATATATCGGCTAAAGGAATATACCCAGGTAGACAATTCTGGTTTTTCAGGTTGAAGGTTGGGCAATGGGCCGGTAACCTGTTACCATATAAAGTACAAAACCATGAAACCTTTAAATAAGACTCGGATAAATCGACACTAGAAACTAAGTGGCTAGGTCACGGAATAAAAAACGCATACAATACTTCTTCACGTGCCATCTCCGCGACGGAGGTTGGCAATCATCATGGCTATTCTGATCTTAGATGCTGCTACTCTGAATAGTTAAATTGATGTGCATCCGTACCATTCCCTCAAGTTACGCAACCATGAGATTCTTCTTCTTCCTACACTTCTATTGCCCTGGATTTTCCCTTGTATAATCAAATAAAGTAGGTTGTATCTCTCATTACGCATAACATGCCCTAGGTATTGCAGCTTTCGTGTCTTGACGGTTTCCAATACTTTCATTCTTTTGTTGATTCTTTTCATGACTTCGTTGTTTGTCACATGCTCGGTCCATGATATCTTCAGGATTCTTCTATACACCCACATTTCAAATGCTTCCAACTTTTTAGCAGTCGACGCGTTAAGTGTCCATGCTTCCATCCCATAAAACAGAGTCGAAAAAATATAACACCTTGCCAACCTAATTCTCAAGTCCAATTTTAGTTCTCTTGCACAAAGTTCCTTTCTCATTTTATTGAAGTTTGTACGTGCTTTCTCTATTCGAACTTTGATTTCTTTGGAGTAATCGTTTGTGTGATTAATTATTGTGGCAAGATAGTGGTAGTTTTCAACTTGTTTTAAAGCACTACCGTTAATTGTCAGGCTTTCAGCATTATTTTGGGTTTCTGATATCCTCATAAATTTGGTTTTCTTGGTGTTTATTGATAATCCATATTCTTCTCCATATTCAAGTATCTTGTTCATTAGCTTTTGGAAGTCTTGGAGGTTGTCTGCTATTATGATAGTATCATTCGCATATCTAATGTTGTTAATTGGTGTTTCATTGACCTTGATTCCTGCTGTGTCTCCCTCAAGAGCTCTTTTCATAATTTCTTCAGAGTATGCATTGAATAGTAGTGGTGATAATACACACCCCTGTCGCACTCTTTTTTTTTAACTTCGAACTCTTCTGATATGTGTTCATTAAAGCGCACATGTGCCTGCTGTTTATAATATAGATTTGTTATAATTCGAAGGTCATTGTGTTGTAGTTGTTTTACTTGGAGGATGTTCATTAGCTCTTTGTGGCGGACTTTGTCGAAAGCTTTGTTGTAGTCTATGAAACAGACATACATATCTTGGTTCACATCCAAGTATCTCTGAATTAGTACGTTAAATGCAAAGAGAGCTTCACGGGTACCTACGCCATTACGGAATCCAAATTGAGTTTCTTCAATATCCATATCAAGTGTTTTGTAAATGCGTTTATTATGCATAATTATCTTTAAAAACAATTTAAGTATGTGAGACATTAGGCTTTAAGTACGGTGCTCGGTGCATTCTCTAGCATTTTTCTTTTTTGGAAGACCAATGAATGTTGAGGTCAAGCATTCGTTGGGTATGTCACCCGATTGATAAATTTGATTAAAAGGCTTTAAGAGGACATCAATGTACTCATTTTCTATTATTTTAAGGATATCAGTAGGCAGTTGATCTGGCCCTGGGCTTTTTTCGTTTCTGGTGTTCTCTAGTGCATACAGTATTTCTTCCTTTGTAATTTCTACACTTGTTTCTCTGTTCTCAAAAGACAAGTCTTGTAGGTTTCCTCTTTCGTCGTCGAAGAGCTCTTCCATATACTCTTCCCATCGTTTTAGTTTTTCGTCAGTCGTTATCATAGTATTTCCATTTTTATCTAGAAGAGTTGTGTTGTGGTTCCTTTTTTGCAGCCCTGCCATTTCTTTAACCTTTTTATGTATGTAGAATAGGTCGTATTTGTTCTGAAGATCCTCTATCATTTTACATTTTTCCTCATAGTAAGTTTGTCCCTCTTATCTTTTTTCTGATTTCATTGTTAATGATTTTGTAATTGTGACTGTCTTTGTTCTTGGCTTGTCTTCGTTGTTCCATCATGCCGAGTATCTCGTCGGTCGTTAAATTGTCTTTATTTCGTGTCGGTTCTTTTAATATCTCTTTGCATGTAGCGAGGGGGCAGTTTTTTAGTGTTTCCCATTGTTTGTTTATCTCGTAAGTATTAGTATCTAAATATCATCTTCTTTCAGTTTTCTAATATCTAATTTTGAAGTTCTTTGTGGTTTTCTGATACGTTTAAGCTTAAGCGTGACCACAGTATAAAGAGGTTCCATAAATGGCGCCATAAATGTTTCAAATGCAACCAAGCAGTGTATAATCCTTCACAATGTACTGTTTCTGTTGCAATAACTTTGAATATAATACCTAAAGTAAGCAATACTCAATCAGGTAGCATATCTCTTGCCCAAACTTCATAAACTCCTATTGCTGGAACCACTACCACTTCTGCTTCCAATAGCTCTCAATCTGCCAACGTACACAGCTCGCAAATAAATCAAAACTTATACTCCCATATATATCTAAGTCATTTACGACCCAAAATCAGCCTATCAATACCCCTATGACTTCTGAGATAATCGAAAAGGCCTTGGTTGCCAATACAAAGTCTGATCCTTCCCTAATACAAACTATTTCACATAAACGTACTGCTTCTACTGTTTCATCTCCTACTTCTGAGGATGTCCAATTTGCAGTTCCAACTTTAAAACAGAAAAAGAGAGCAAAACAGAAAAAAAAAACGGAACAAAACATAAAGTTTTCAGACAATATTAAAACATATATAGATAAACACTATCCTTCCTTTTGTCTTAATACTTGAAAATTGCTATGGCTGTCTGATGTACTAACGGTTGCGAATGATTATACTTTAGACACCGTAGCTCTTGATTTAGGCATTTTGGATACTGAAAATAATTCATACACTTGTTAACCCTGAATTTTTCTTTCGCTTAATCGATATTTTGTTTATATATATATATATATATATATATATATATATAATATATAATATATATATATATATATATATATATAATATTATAATATATATATATATATATATATATATATATATATATATATATATATATATTATATATATATATATATATATATATAATAATTTATGTATAATAAAATTTTACAGTGGAATATAAATAGCTTTCAAACTCGTTTACCTATGTTACAACTCTATTGATCAATCAATACACACCACAAATTATTTGTCTCCAAAAAACTAATTTTAAAAATTCCACGTGCATGAATCTAAAGTCTTTCAATTTATATCTATTCAATTCATATCAATTCAATTCAATTTATATCAATTCAATTTATATTTATAAACAGAGATAATGCAAATCACGCATCAGGTGGAGTTCACGCCATATATGTAAATGAACAATTAGTATCCAAAGAAATTCCATTAAACACAAATCTCGAAGCTATAGCTGTAGAAATTTGCACTACACAAAAGATTAACATATGTAATATTTAAATATATATAACCTAGAAGAACAAGATCTTTTAAACTTAATAAATGAGGTTCCTAATCTGAAATTCATTTTGGGGGATCTAAATGGAAAACCAGAATTCCTTTAAAACCACACACACTGGAAAAAAGATTGAAAAGATCACAAACCCACACCTTACAATAATAAATGATGGTAGCAGCACACACTTAAATTTATCGACAGGGACATTTTCTTCTATAGATATCTCACTCTGTACGCCAACTCTTCAATTAAATCACAATCGGTATGTAAAAAAAGATTTATATGGAAGTGATTACTTCCCAATTTGAATAGAAAAATACTCGATAAAACCTACGCCAGTTAGACTTGATCCAAAATGGAGGCTAGGTAAAGCTGATTGGCGCAGTTTTCAAGAAATTATCCGTAGCGAATCATCAAAAATTTGCTTAGAAAATTCAATAGACGAAATAATTATATAGTTAAATAAACTCATAACGTAAGCAGCTCTAGAAGCGATATGTAAAACAAAGTTGATTAAAAGGAATAAACTAACTCCCTGGTGAAATGAAGAATGTAAAGAAGCTAGGAAAGTAAGAAAAGCTCTTCAAAAGAACAAACGGCGCGGTAGAGACGACCAATAATTACACATCTTTAACAAACATATGCAGAAAATTAAAGAATATAACATTCACTAGCTCATATTAAGGAATCGATTTATTAGAAATAGAATATAAATAGTCAATTACAAAGCATGCAGAAATCAGAGAAAAAATAGCGGAAACATTTAAGTTAACCTCCATGAATCCTAAGTATGATAAAGATTTTTTAACATACAACAAACAAAAATAAACTATCCCTATTAACGTAGTAAACAATAATAAACCTATAAATGCACCAGAGAACAAACTGAGAGAGATGCTAGATCATGTAAAGAACACATCTTCTGGCCCCGATGAGATCCCAGCTTCTTTTTTCAAACATTTACCTGAAAAAGCAGTGGAAATATTACTAAAAATTTATAATCGTATATAAACCAAACATGAATTTGCCAAATTATGGAAAACACCTATAACTATTCCCATCTTAAAATCTAATAAACCACAAAACAAAGCAGATTCTTATCGTTCAGTGTCTCTAACTTGTGTAATGTGTAAGCTTTTGGAAAGAATTATAAATAAACGTTTATTGTGCTGTCTGGAAAAAAATAACCAACTGATTAATGAACAATCTGGACTTCGTCCTTTAAGATCGACTACCGACAATTTAGTAGATGTAGAATCACATAATAATAACGCATTCTACAAGAACCAAAAATGTGTTGCAATTTGTTTTGATTCGCACAAATCATTTGATATAGCTTAGCATCGTAAAATAATTTCAACGCTGGAATCGTAAGGCTATCAAGGAAATATACTTGCTTTTATTAAAAATTTTCTCCTAAAAAGAAATTTCAAAGAAAAATTAAAAGTAAACGGTCTTCTATCTAATGTGAGACATTAACAAAAATGGTAAACTCCAAGGCTCCTTAATCAGCCTCACGCTTTTCATTATAGTTAATAATGATATAATCAAATCAATGAACAAACCCAATCAAGCGAGATTGTACGCAAATGATCTTATAATATTGTTAAATGGAAACAATATACAGAGTATGATCAAATTACTACAAGATCAACTCGATAAATTTCTAGCATGGTCTAAAAGGAGTGGTTTTCAATTTGCTTCATCTAAAAGTAGCTGCGTCATATTCTCAAAGAGACCAAAACAGAAATACCTACTTAAAAACTTGGGATTCAGACACTTGAATATGTAAATACAATTAAATATCTAGTTTTAATATTTGATCAAGCTCCAAGCTGGAAGGACCACATTAAATATATAGCAGCTATATGTCAAAAAAACTAAACCTCTTAAAATGTCTTTATGGAATGAACTGGGGAGTGGACGGTAGAACTCTACTCATATTATATAAAAATTTGATCCGCTTTAAGATCGATTATGGATGTCATGCTTATTCGTCTGCTTCAACAATAACTCTAAAAGTTTTAGGCACCATTCAAAATAACGTTATTAGAATAATAAAGAACAACCCTATCTAACCCTATCAACCCCTGTTTTCAGTCCGAACTCGGTAAATTACCATTAGATTTAAGAAGACAGAAATTAATGCTCTCATATGCATCGAAGCGGTACTCTTTACAATTTTACCAAACCATTCGCTGCTCGAATATCCAGCACGCAAAAACCCACATTCCCTTTTTATAAAAGATGCAAACGAACCATAAATGAATTAAACCTTAAAGTCCTCGAAATCTATCGTAGCAAGATGCCAACTTTCCCTCCTTGGCTAATATCTTCTCCTCACATAAATTTGGATCTATTATCAAAAAAGAAAGTGATCGTCATCTAATTAATTCTAAATATCAAACCTTAATTTCTTAATTTTCTTCCTTCAAACAGTTATTCACAGATAGATCTAAAAGGGGGCATTATGTAGCATCTGCCTTTGTAACAGAGGATGAAATAAGGAAATATAGACTAGCGGAGACTAATACTATTTAAACTATTCTTAATAATTACTGACTCACTAAGTTCTCTAGAAATCATCTCAAAAATCTATTCTTCCCATCCTGTGACCAAACTCATTAAACAAGAATTGCACAACCCAAATCACAGAAACATTGCTTTCTTGTGGGTGTTATCTCATATTGGAATCACGGAAAACGAGCTGGCGGATAAAATGCACGAGGAGCCCGAGAAGACACAACTATTGAGTTCCATCCAAAAACTTCAGCAATAGATCTCAAATCATATTTTCACAGCAAAATAGCGAACATATGGAATAACAGATGGCACAAAAAATAGACAAAATTACTTAGGATAAAACCAATATAAAACCATGGTCTGATAATTCCACCAATAATTTTTCTCAGGATATCATCACACGACTGCAGCTTGATTATAGTCGTCTTAAGCATGGACATCTGATGACAAGGGATCCCCAACCAGAGTGTTATGCTTGCGAGACCCCGCTAACAATAAAACACCTTCTAGTGGAAACGCTTCTAACGCCCGTTATACAGTGCGGAAATATGTAATTTCGGAATCCCGGAGAATTTGAGAGAAATATTCTTAAAGTGTGGTGCCAAAGTGATTATACAATATTTAAAAGCAATAGACTATTTATACAAAATTCAATTATTTCGCTATTCAATTATTGTTAATACATTTTCTTTTTTCGCCAGTAGCCTTACAGCCTGATGAGAATTTGTAAATAGAAAAAGTATATAATTGTTTTAAAAAACTTACTTCCTAAATGATCCAATTCCGTGAAATTGAGACGCTTTATCCAGTCAGGTATGAATGACTTGTTGAAGTTGGTATACACGTACCTTAAGTTATTTATCACCTCTACCTGGTATAATGATACATTAGTGTATCCTGAATAATTTGCTATTTGTTTAAATATATCAGAGTGTCTTTCCTTTAGAAGAGGGTAGTTTTCTGATTTTGCCTAAAACAATAGCCAGTTCAAATTTTAAGTAATTCGATTTTTTATTCGATTTGACTAAAAGATCGAGACAAGTAAGTCACCAGTTAATTTAGAAAACAATATCTGCCAAAAAACAATGGTTTATAATAACAACTAACTATTTTGAAATAATCTTTTTTTAATATCTTCCGGCAGGGAAATCAAGATGTCAAATAATAATTATATGTAAATGTAATTTTTATTAAAATCTATTGTGGCTTAGTCCCATATAAACATAGTATTTTCCTCATTTAAGTTAACCGTTTACTGTAAGCCTACCCTTATTTTTTAATTTAATAAAATGTCCACTTACCTGATTATATAACTGGTCTCGCAGCTTACATGGTCTCTTCTCTACTAATATATCATCTTTCTCTTTATTTTCACTGTAGACAGGTATTGGTTGCCACAATAAATTGTTGTTCCATATTTGGTCACCATGCGGTGGATACATTCCTGCTAGTACAGTACTGGCTGACATAATGCTTCGATCAGTGTCTGTGGATCGAACAAGAATTTCACTAGGTTTGTATGCATCACTGAGGAAGTCCTTATACTGATTTCGAAACCACTTGCCGAGAGCATATAGTCGAATTATACCAGGCTAGACAATAGAAATGTTATTAATAGATTAAAATAAACGTAAGTATAAAAATAAATTATGGAAGATCAATTGCGGTTCGTTTTAAATTCCACTAGATTTCTTTTTTCAATATATGTGGCTCTTATAAAGTACTTACATCAAAATAACCTAGGAGACAAAAAGAAAATGCGAGATTACAGAAGGATTTCAAATAATTTATTGTCAATAAAAATATTGTCAAAGTCAATAAAAAGTTATAAACAATTGTTTCGAATACAAAATAAACATACTTTCTTAAAATTATCGCAATAGCTCTTAACGAAATTAAAAAGAAACTCCATAAGTTAAGAAATCGTACCAAAAAAAATATAATAAAAAACTAATTTGTTGCCCCTCAACTTCCACCAAAATAGTGTTTAGGTTGGGTTTGTATAGTGTATGGTCTCCTCGGTTATTGACTACTGTCCTACAGCTGTAAGGTAAACACATGATCAGATGGTCAATGTCTTGCTTCGGTATTCTGTTCCACTCCATTCAAACAGTTGCTGTCTTGTATTAAACGTAAATATTTTGTTGTAAAATGCATCTGTTCAATATGTCCCATACATGCTCAATTGGGATTAAATCTGTTACTGTGCGGTCCATGGTAAAACCTCAATTTTCATTAACTTCGAGAAATGCTCGCATGACCCTGGCAGCAGGCGGGCGTATTGTCGTGCAATAATTGAAATTGGACACCAGCTTGTTGTGCCCAAAGCTACAACAATTAGTTTTGTACCTACAACAAACTGTAGTTTTGTAGCTACAACAATTAGTTTGAGAATAATATCGCACTAGTCTGTTGCATTTAGAAACCACACCAAACAAACGAGATTGGTTTTTCCTCCAAGAGTGATGCCATCTCATACCATCATACTGTCGCCTTGCCGTCTATAAGCCTCCTGCGCGGTAGGCAATCGTTCAGAATTGCCTGATTGTCTCCAAATTCTTGTCATTCTCTTTTCTGGTGCAAATCCAAATCAGAACTTATCTGTAAAAAAATAGACGTCATTCACGTCATTACCGTCTAACCTAATTTGCCTGTTCTTATGCTCACCGAAGTGGATACGCGTGATTTCCTCTGGATAATACAGGCATTATCACAGGTCTTTAAGCATTTAACCTTACTTCATGCAGTCTTTATATAATTATTTGACCAATTACAAATAACGAGTGGGTCTCTTGCAGCTTTATTCGTAATTGTGATGCAGTTACAGTACGATCTCGCAAAGCATCACCAGTTTCTTGACACCTTAACCTCAAACGAGCAATGATACTTCTGTTCGTGTGGAGGACCTCAGCAACGTCTTTTTGACTTCTGTGAGCTTAAAGCATCCAATTAGCATGCCACTACGTTTTACGATTTAAATAATGTCTCTCCATTATTGACAATTGCAAAAATAAATAAATATTTACATAGGAATCGAAAATCAAGTACTTACCAATTAAGAAATATTACTTTTTATCTTCTAGACATAAAACCCATATTAAAGTTTTGCCAAATTTTTTATAGCCATTTTTATTATCAATAACATCCAAGTTGGTAAAATAATCAAGTAAAGTAAAGTAAAGTAAAGTAAAGAGTAAAACATATATTAATTTAGCAAAACTAATATAGCAAATTTTACAGTGAAATTTCGATACTATTTAAGTCATTATCATCATCAGCCTTTCTGAATCCACTGCTGGACATAGGACTCCCCTGTTTGTCCCCAAAGTCTTCTATTTTGTGCTTGCTGTATCAAGTTTTTTGTTGTCTTTCGTAAGTTGTCTTGCCATCGTGTTGGTGGTCTTTCTATGCTACGTTTATCGGCTCTTGATCTTTATTCAACTAGCTTGCGAGTCCATCTTCCCTCCTTCATTCTGGCAACTTGTCCAGCCCATTTCCATTTTAAGTTACAGCTTCTTTTAATGACGTCTATGACTTTGGTCTTAGCTCGTAGATCTTCGTTTCAAATCCTGTCTCGCTGAGTAGCCCCTATCATTAATCACTCCATTCTTCTCAACAGGTGTTAATCACAGCTGATTAAGTTGTGATAGACATAGTTTAACAATAGACTCTTAAAGTAAAAAAAATCATATAGCACTTTATCAATTTACAATAATTAACAATTCATATCAAAACTTAAATATAACAGTACTTTATTAATCTTCAACCTTTACAAAATAACAAGGTCTTGGAATCAACCAAAATCTATTTATTACACTCTTGTTACCATGATCATGTTAACAATTTAAAATTTTACTTAAAATATCTCCTACCTTAGATTCTATTCTAATACAGGTACAGACAACCAATAAGACAAGGGCCACTAAAGTCTCCCCTCTACTTTGACCATCTAAGAGAGAAGAAGATTTTAGAGGTTAGTGTCTTCCAACCTACAATCACCCACGTTGTTTCACTTCACATGACACTCTGTACAGTTTAATAAGAAATAAGAATTTATAAGATGTAAAACTCTCGAGAGAGGACATTCGGTCCTACACACAATTAGTTGAAATTGTGCATTGTCTTTGTACCAGTCTTAGTGAATGTTAACATTACATGTTTTTTCTATTTTTCTTTTGTGAGAAAAAAACTTATACAATTTTTTTTCACAAAATTTTATAAATTTGACCAGCTTTTACGGCACCATTCTCAAAATCGTAAGTAAGATCAACGTATTTATAACAGATTGTCAATTTTCATGTAAACTAATTGTAGCTTATCCCTGATGATGTTGATAACTATCAACGAAATATTGGATCAATAAAGGACTAAAGAGTACACTTAGCCTATCCTTTCAGCTGTTTTTACCCAGAGTCTAACTTGGTTTATATATATATATATATATATATATATATATATATTTGTCTACCAGTTCTATTTCTTCATTTTGTATTTCAAGGTGTTTACTTGATACTAAGTTCGTCATATATTTTGTTTTTGTTGTATTAATTTTAAAACCTATTTTATGACAGGCTGTACTTAAGTTCTTCCAACATTTTCTTTGTTTGTCCCAAATCCTTTGCAATCAGGAATATATCGTCTTCGTAGCTTAGGTGGTGTTGCATCTCTCCGTTCACATTTCTTTTCTTTATTTATTTTCTTATCTCAGGTTTATACTCGTGCTTCAATATCTATGCTTTATATATGATAGGTAAGTTCCAAATAATACCGGAATATTAAAAAACATAAATGATACAACATTATATATTGAAATAAAATTCACACTCAAATATCTCCAATAAAAAATATTTTATATAATTCATAATTCTCAAACTCTAAAACTCAAATAATCAAAATTCTAAATCTCCTGATCAAAATATTCCTATCTTTTTTAAAGCAATTGTAAAAAAATGTGTTGTTATTAAATAAAAACTGACAAATAGTAAAACTATCTCTCTAATGATGAGTTGTCCAAATCCTTGTTCCTTGTAGCCTACACTATCTATTCTTAGCAGTCCCCTAAGTAATCAGCAATCTTACAACAAATTATTGCGAGCCTATCGTCTTTAATCTCCTAAATGACGCTAGCCTCATTTTTACTCCGCGAAAACTCACAAACATTTACTTCTACTGCTTACTACCTCTGGGAAACTACCAGAGGAAAACGACTGTTCGCCTTGCACCCCTGGAAAAACAACTGATTATCTTTTTTCCCTCAAAAATCTAGCTAAACTCTAATTTCTACATACCTATCCCACTTCTTTCAATCTCCTCCAATCAAAGTTCGTCACACTTATCCCAATCTGCCATTTAGATAACAAACAACAATTTTACCTACAATTACAAATTTCCTAAAAACTATTAACATGCTAATCGGTTTCTACAAATTCTTAAGAACTAACGGAGAATTATATTTTCTAAATATTTCTATTCTATTGTCTTATTCACTGTATATCGACGTACAAGTCTATTTAAAAAACCCGCTCGCATTGTTCACGATTTCACTAAGCTCACTCACGTCACTCGAATATATTTTACAAAGAAAATAATTTATGCATATCATTAAATTTTGTTTACTACAGGTAATCCAGGATAATTTACTTTCATTTCTTCGAAATATCTTTTATAGGTTATTAGTTGAATTTTTTAATTATTATATTTTGTACTTTGAAATATATTAAAAGCAAACCAATATTATTTTCTATACATATATATGTATATATGTATATATGTATATATGTATATATATGTATATATATATATATATATATATATATATATATATATATATATATATATATATATATATATATATATATATATATATATATATATATATATATATATATATATATATATATATATATATTGGATTTGAAATTTCCGCTGGAGCTATATGTGATTTCAGTTGACGACGTTTCACACTTGCCATTGTCAAGTCAGATTAGTTCTGCTTCATCTTGATGTTTCAGGAGAACTGATTTCTCGGTCGCTGCACGTTGAGTTTATATACCTTGTAGCACTTCTTGTAATTGGTCCTGTGCGCAGAGTTGGCGGGATCTTCTTAGCTATTTTAATTTCTACTTTTTTCTGTAGAATTGGTTTCCACGTATTTGGGAGTCTTTGGGCATCATCTCTGGTATTTAAATTTTTCGGATGTTTTTCGATCTCTATGGCTTCCCTGATTACACGTTTGGCCTTATTTTCGATGTTGCCTAGCATTGTTGTTCCATTTAAGTTTATTTTGTGTCCTGTGTGTATGGCATGTTGTTGTGCTAGAGACGAAGTTTTCTCTTTTATTTCGATGGCGTTTCGATGTTCTTCACGTCTAACTTGTATCCTTCGATTTGTCTGTCCGATGTACGATTTATAGCAGTCCTCACACGGGATTCTGTATACACCTTGATTTTCCAATGCAACTTTTGTTTTTGCCGATGGTAATATGGTTGCGATTTTTTTGTCGGTGTTAAAAATAGTTTCTGTTTTGTTTTTTCATAGCACTCTGCTGATTTTGTCTGTCGTACCCTTTATATACGGCAGGATAGTTTTTCCGACTAGTTTTTCTTCTTCTTCTTCTTCTGAATCTTTGATTTTGTTTCGAGATTTCTGTGCCTTTTTAATCGTAGACATGGAAAAGCCATTTTTTCTTAGAGCCGTTTTGACTTTTTGCATTTCTTCGTTTTTATGTTAGACTACGACACAAAAATAAAGAACATACTAAACGATAGTGCATATCAAAAAATCGCAACAGACCCAACAACATACCTGGAAAAAACAACTAAAGCCAGAATAGAAGCGTCAAACATAAAAAAGAACAGCAGTTCCAGTTTATTCCACGAGAAAAGTCGTCAAGATGCGACAAGTTAGCCCTAGACGTACCTGAAGACAAGTCATACGACGACATTGTCAATTTAATGGATAATTTTTACAACCTTGCACCACTCGAAATTGCAGAAATCTTCAGATTCCAATCAAAAAGGCAAGCCGAAGGAGAAACAATACAAGAATATCTTTATTCACTACAAAAGTTGTCAATTAACTACAATTTTTCTACATATCTTAAAAGTGCTATAAGAAACCAATTTATTTTTGCCCTACGATCGAAAAGAATACAAGCTAGACTTCTAGAATCAAAAGGACTTTACCTAGTTAGAGCCGTTAAGATTGCCACAAGCATGGAGGCATCAGAAAAGGACAGTAAAAATTTTTTTCATAATCAAAGTTTTAATAATTCCAGTGTCAATATATTAAATACAAAAGCAAGGAGTGTAAATAATAATATGATGCAATTTCAGAATAACTCTGTCACAAATTCTTCAAACACAAATATTAGGTTATAGATGTTATAGATGTGGAGATACTTCACATTTTGCAAATTCTTGTTCAAAAAAACATTTAACTTGTAATTTTTGTAAAAAAGTTGGACACATTCAAAAAGTTTGTTTAAAATCAAAAAATGTTAGGTCTAACCAAGTAACTTCAGTTTACTCAGTTCTAGAAATTTTTAAGATTATTACTGTAAATCCAAAAGACAAATTTTTTATAAACTTGAGTAAACAACAATATTTTAAAATATAAAATTGATTTAGGTTTCTGTGATACAATTACAGGAATCTGATGTAAAATTAACTACATACTGTAAAAATCAGTTAAATGTTTTAGGGTTAATTCCAGTGGAGGTTGAGCACCAGGGAATAAGGCAAATGTTAAAGTTGTACATGGTGAATGTTGGAGATTTTAAAATTACTTTAAATCCCTGTGGACGAATATCTTTTACCTACCCCTGATGATCTTCTGTCTCAGTTAGCAGGGGGCGACCAGTATTTAAAAATAGACATTACGAAAGCTTATTTACATTTACCTATAAAAAGTGAAATGAAACATTTACTTACACTTAATAGTCACAAAGGTCTGTACCGCCCAAACCGTTTAATGTTCGGTATAGCAAGTGCTCCTGTCAAATGGCAATGTTTATTGGAACAAATGTTGCAAGGAAGCGATGGTATTTCTGTGTTCCTTGATGATGAAGTGTTACAAAAATTATCTGAACATAATTTACATATAAATTTAGACAAAAGTGAATTTTTAAAAGATGAAATCGAATACACCAGATACAAAATAAATAAATTTTGTATTACTATTAGCTCAGATAAGCTCAGTAGGTGCAATTGTAAATGCTCCAATACCAGAAAATAAAACCTAAGTCCAAAGTTTTTGTTGGTTAGTTAATTATTACAGACGTTTTCTACAACACACCTTTACAATATTAAAACCTTTAACAAATATACTTAAAAATCATGTTGAATTTGAACGGTCCGAGATTGTCAATTGGCAGTGGCATTTGGCCAAAAGGCGTATTTCCTCTACGAATGTAAAAGTTTACCAGTCTACCAGTCTACCAGATAAAAGTCTACCAGTTTTAAGTGCTACAAGAATGCAGCGTTATGCAATTTTCTTACAGGGTCTAAAGTATGATATTCAATACAAAAAAACAGACTCTCATTTAACTAACGCAGATGCTCTTTCAGGTTTACATATTAAAAATGAATAAAATTATACTCATGATGAACCAGACATATTCGAACTTAATCAGATTGAAAATTTGCCTACAAATGTTAACAATTTATCTTTTCATACCAAAAATGATGCTACTTTACAAAAGTTACTACGAGGTTTACAAATTGGTGAGGTTGTTGAAAAACAATTCAGATTTAACGTAAATCAATCAGAGTTTTTACTACAGTCTGGAGTCATAATGAGGGGACAACGAGTTTTAATACCTATGAAATTATGATATAAAATTCTGCGTGAATTACACACTGCGCATTTTGGTATGGTGAGAATGAAGTCTTTAGCCCGGAGTTACTGCTAGTGGCCTCTCATAGACAAGCATATTGAGTCTCTATCTAAATATTGTTTTCATTGCAACAAGCACAAAAACAACTCTGTTAAAGATGATTCATACATCTGGGAAACATCTAATTTTTGTTCTGAAAAAGTACATGCTAACTATGCTGGGCCTTTTAACGGAGGCTATTACTTCATTCTAGTCGATTCTTTTAGTAAGTGGCCTAAAATACATTTCACGAAAGACACTACTACAAAAAACTACAATCGAAATTTGTAGAAAAATTTTCACCACTTTCGAAATACCCACAGTATTTGTTACTGATAATGGTAGACAATTTGATTCTCCTGAATTTAAAGAATAAATAAAAAATAATGGTATTACACATAAATTTACTGCACCCTATCACCCAGCCACGAATGGCCAGGGGGAGAGATATGTTCAAACACTAAAAAATTGCCTGCGAGCCATGCACAGTGAAGAGAAAGACAGAGAACTTGAATTGTACAAGTTACTAATGCAGTATCGTAGAACACCTCACACAGTAACTGGCAAAAGCCCTTCTGAATGTATGCTAGGAAGGCAGATTAGAAATAGATTAGATTTATTTAAACCTTTAATTCATGACAAAAATGCTTACACAGACTCCTTTTACTTCAACGCAAAATGGCAATTCAGCAAGGTTATACTGTTAGGATTATTACATTATTAAGTTGAGTTAGATGATGGTAGGACGTGGAGACATCATATTGGCTAAATTAGAGTAATTGGGCAGGATACACCTATATAATATAACCCAACTTGTTTCATTTCTGATGTAGTTACACGTAGTATAGTTCCAAGGGAGGTATCTGTCCCTGAACCCAATTCTGTTCCACTACCTACAAAGATACAAGAACTTCTGAATGATACAATAGAGCCAACTGTACCTGAGGCTCACACTAAGGCTGAACCAGTGTTAAGACGTTCAAGTAGAGTACGTAAACCTGTTAAGAGGATGAATTTTTAAGTACATCTTTATTTCAATTATTTCAATCTGTAGTTGTGAATTTTGGTCAAGAGAGGAGGTGTTATATACTTGGTAACACAGGTAGGCAACACCGCTTACTGACACAAAGTAATGAAGTTAGTTAGTTAATGGGAAATAAAGGTTAATGATGTAAAACCACGTTGTATTAATAATTATTACCTTGGTTAAGTAAGAAATACTCTAACTACACAACAATTGGGAGTACCAAATAACTGGCAAAGTGTAAATACGCATTTTAAAATTTTCCGCCTTCTTCTTCTTCTTAGCCTTCTGTCGTCCATGTTTGGCCTCTCCCAACTCCTTTCATCGGTCTCTATCCTGAGTAACATATTTTCAATTTGTTCCGGCTATTTTTTTAATGTCATCAACCCATCTCATCTGTGGTCTCCGTCTTGGATGTTTACTTTAGTAAGGTCTCCAATGCTGTATTGTAGTATTCCAACGTTGGTCTTTATGTCTAGCAGTGTGGCCCGCGAAGCTCCATTTAAGTTTGGCAATTTTTTTCGTTATGTCCTCGACTTTTGTTTTGGATCTTACCCAGTCGTTCCTCTTTTTATCTGACAGTCGTATACCTAACATTGCTCTTTCCATTGTTCTTTCTGTTGTGGCTAATTTATTCACGTTTGCCTTGGTTAGGGTCCAGGTTTGACATCCATATGTCATGATAGGAAGGATGCATTGGTTGAACACTTTGCTTTTCAAGTATTGGGGTATTTTGCGGTTCTTAAGTATCCAACTAAGTTTTACAAATCCTGCCCATGCTAGTCTTGCTCTTCTAGTAATTTACGTACTTTGGTTCTCTTTGTCAAGTCTCAGGATTTGGCCTAGGTAAATATATTCCTGGATTTGTCCTATTTCACTGCCGTTTATAGTTATATGCCTGGGGTCATCTGTGTTTGTCATTATTTTTGTTTTTTTTTTTCATATTCATTTTTAGGCCGACGTATTGGGAACTGGCTACTAGTTTCCCCAACATAATTTGCAGTTCCTCAAATGTGCTCGCTATAATCACTATGTCGTCAGCGAATCTGAGGTGGTTTAACTTGTTGTCATTAACGTTAATGCCATAGGTTCACCAATTTGTAGTTTTAAAGACGTCTTCTAGGGTAGGTTAAAAAGCTTTGGCGATATTACGTCTCCTTGTGTCACTCCTCTCTTAATGGGGATGGTATTTGTATTTTCGTCTAGTTGTACTCTTATAGTTGCATTTTTATATATATTATATATAAGTTTGCAAATTTTGAGCCGTAATTATTATTAGTTTAATTATTAGTAGTTAAAAATGACAATTATATGAAACACCAGGTAGACTAGCCGCCGACTAGTTAACATTGCGATGTTAACTATGCATCGCAAGCGTTAAGCATCGAATATATCGTTTAAAAACTGGTGTAGTGTGCGCGGTGTTTTTTTTACAATAAGAAGAATTAATACCTTTTTATCAGAAAGTGATTTACAAATTTATTGTATAAAAACAGTTAATACAAATAATTTGCCGGCAATATAGGCCAGGCATTGAGTTCATCAAAAATTGAATTGTCGGCTAATATCAACAATTAACGTGCAGCTTATTTGTACATTAGCAGCACAGGAAATACCATCAAACCATCTGTTTTTCCAGAACAATGTCAAAACAAGATTCAGCAATCCACGAGAAACAAGATTCACCAAATAACAACACTTCTCGAATGTCATATGTAACAGCAGCAAAACCAACACCGAAATCAACTTATCCAAAGAAAGAACAAGCAATTATACTCCATGCCGAAGACAGCCTTAAATTATTTGATTATGTAAAAGCAATTGGTGATAATATCGTACCCAGGAACATCTGCTTCGCCTCCAGAATCTTCAACAGTAGGGTCTGTATATATTTAACTAATGAAAACATAAAAGATGAACTTGTAAAATTCTATCGTACAATACAAATCGGGTTTTTAACTTTAAACATACGTAAACTTGTTTACTACAGAGAATCTTAATATCCAATGTCTCCTTATGTATTCCACATGAAATTGTCGAAACCGCTGTTAAAAGCCTAGGTCTGAAAATTGCTTCACCAGTATTATTTCTTAAAACAGGCATTTCGGGTGAGGAATTCTCACATATCCTTAGCTTTGTTAGACAAGTTTATATGTTTCCGCCCTCCGAAACTTTTAAGATTCAAACCTCTCTTGTGCTCTCTTTCGAAGATAATGAAAACCGCATCTTCCCTCATGTCTACTGAAAAAAGCTTAGAAATCAACACTGTACCTTTCACACCAACAGATATATTTCCTCCAGTTAATGATAGACCACCTAGATCCTCAAATAACAACTCCTCATTACAACAATTAAGTCAACATATGACAGATACACATACACACTATAAACGCACACACTCAGAACTTTCTTCTCCTAGCGACAGAACTAGCATAACTGAAGAATCTACTCATAGTAAACAAACTAATATTCATGCCGGGTTGTCCAAACCATAAACCAGGAACAAACTTAAACGGTCAAATTGTGACTCAACCCTATTCGAAATGCCAAAAACAATCATACACGAACTTGGAAAAATAAAGAAACTCCACAAATATTCATATTCCCAGCATATAACATAATGGCTCTTCTTGAAAAAACTGTTACATTTGTAGCGATCCATACGCAGAAGCATTAAAATTCACACCATACATCAAATCACTTATTTTTACGTTATACCAAATCTATCCCAACCTTAATGAGAAATCAACGAACAATAGACTACCTCGTCTTATAAAAAAATTTAAGGACAAAACCAAACTCTTAATGGGTGATTCTACAAAATTACCCAATGTTGACTTCCCACACGAAACAACTGATAATGAGTACATCTCTGACACATCTCAAAATCCAATAAAAAACACGTTCCCTGGAGGAATGACTCTTGCAAAACAGCAATTTAGGAAAGCAAAAGAGTTGTAAATAGATTTCGAAAATCTCGCGCTCTAGCTGACTTAATAGGTTTCAAAAGGCTCAGAGCAAAAATAAATAAAACGCATAATAAAAAAAATAAACAAAATTCATCATGGAATTATTTTACCAGCTCTATTACCAAAGATACCCCACCGATCAAGTATGGTTAAAAATAAACAGAATAAAAGGACATCATATCATAGTAATAACTCATAACTCATTAAATTTGGAAATCCGTGAAAAGTTTACAAGATGTTACGTGTGGTGTGTTCTTTTGTATGGATGTGAAACTTGGACTTTAAACGCCGATATCATGAATAAAATCGAGGCGTTTGAGATGTAGTTGTATCGAAGGATACTAAAAATTCCATGGACTAGCAGAACCAAAAACGAAGAAGTTCTTCGAAGAATGGGACATCAATGAACTCTATTAAATATTATTAAGAGGCGTAAACTAGAATATCTTGGACATAAAATCAGAGGACCAAGATATGAGTTCCTTCGGCTAATTCTCAACGGTAAAATCGAAGGAAAGAAATGGATAGGACGGAAGAAACTCTCTTGGTTGAGGAATTTGCGGCAAAGGACAGGTTTGACAGCGGACCAATTGCTACACGTTGCCCAAGACCGAGATCAGTATAATAATATTATAAGCATCGTAGTCGCCGACGTTCCGTAGGGATATGGCACTCTAAGAAGAAGATATCATAGTGTAGCGTTTACGCTACTGATTAATCCAATATCCAATTTAAAAATGGTATTTACAGAGCCCCTCACGAAACTTTTTGTGTTCCGCCAGCGATCGATCTTTAAATGGACATTTTTCCCCAGACGCGCAATAGTCGCTTAAAAAGGAAGATTGGTCGAGTCTGTACGAGAACGATCAGTTTTGGTCAGAACTCAGCGCAGACACGCCAATCAGTGAAATTTTCTCACGAAAAGTGACGGAATTGGAGCAGTAAAATAATCTGGGACGAATAAAATAATACCTAATTTAATAATCATATCTTAATAATAATAATAAGTAAATTTTAAAAATCAAGTTTCATTTATAAGAGTTCTACATAAAAGGAAGATTTTTTTGGCGTGCTGCGGCTCCATGTAAGTAAATAATTTCATACGTATTATCTCTTTATCATATAATCAAATTTATCATTGCAGTTTAGTATTTCTTGAGAGATTTATTTTTGAGTTCCGAAATAATTTAAATATAAAATTTCCTTGATTTACTTGCAAAGAACAGAAGGTCATTTTTTATATAGTTAAATTTAAATTCTGTTTTATTCCATATCTTATCAGTAAGTTTTTTGGTTTTTTTTCTCTCACTTTTTTTTGGTGGAATATACGAGGTTTCTACAGCCTTCTGTGTTCTGCGCGTGTTCATTTCATGGCGCAAGCCTGTCATGTCTACGAAATGAACTTCGGAAATTTTGACATTTTGGACCTCTAATGTTTTGATGTTTTGTTTTGGTGCAGTCAATCCATGCTGCTACACCTATTAAATTACATTTATTAAATTACATAATTCTTTTAGATTCCGTCACTTCACTTGAGAGTATTCTCTTGAGAATATTCCCTCAAGGAATAGTTACAAAATTAATTGAATAGTTAACAACTTGGTTATGGAGTTACCGATTTCTCGGAGCAGATAGACCAGTGCCTAGTTTGACTAAATTAGACTCCCCTGGGTTTGTCCTTACAGCCACAAACTGATGTAACCGTGCCAAGAGGAATTTTCCTATGGACTTATGGGGCTGTAAAGATAAGTTGTTTGACTGTGTAATTTTTTTTTGTTACTATCTATTTTGTTAACTTTTCATATGCATATGATCAAGTGACTATATTTTGATAAAATATAATTTTGATATTATTGGGAGAGGGAAAATACCTTTCATGTTTTATGAGGTTTTATTTTAATTAGGATTTCAAGAGTTCTGACCAAACTCACTTTTTTTGATATAATATTTTTTTTAATACAATACATTTTGATACAATAGAATTTTGATTTTGGGAAAGGGAAATAAATTTCATGTGGTTTTTTTTTAAAAACTATAAAGAGTATTGAAAACTCACTTTTTTGGATGTAATATAATATAATTGTAATAGATTTATCGAGTTTGATATCTTTACAATATTGTAATTAGTATCTCATTTTAGTTGAATTATTTAAATTTAAATTACTAACCTTTAGTGTTAAGACCTTGGCCACCATACGGACTATTCTTGTTATTTCCTAATATTTCACACTTTACTTGGCCAGTGTATCTTTACACTGTTATTTAGTTTTTGCATTATATGTAACTTGTTAATACATATATATCGATATACACATTTTTATAAATATATTTATTGTTACTATTTTAAATTTTATTTCAGTTCTACTAACCAGTATATTATAATATAGCAAGACAAGATTAATATTTAGTATTTTTGGATTTCAGGTTATTATCTCTAGTATCATTTGTTTCTGGTCATTTGTTACTTCAAAATCTCAACTATCGTTGAGTTGGCGCCCTTCTTTTTCTCTTAAATTTATTCCCAGTGACCTTCTTTAGTTGTATCACATTTGATATTACCAGGTCTCATTTCGTTTCTTGTCTCATTAGCTCAGTATCCTTGCTATCTGTTTATATCTTTAAAGCCACAATCCAGTGCATTGAAGCTAGCCCGAACACTCACTTGAGATTTAGCGTCTCTTTGGCTATTTAACTTTGTTCCTCTGAGCTTAGCCATATTTCTAGTATTTTCATCACCTTTCTTCCAGTTCTTCTGGAATTTGGAAGTCTTACACTTCCTAAAATCTAATACTCCCAGAGTATTGAGGTTTCAATAGTACAGAATACATATCCTATCATAAATACAGAAATAAATAGGTTAAAATAGCAAAGGAAGAAAACAGACAAAAATAGGCTATAAGAAGTTGTTCGGGAATGGGAAAGAATGTATAAATAAATAAATAAAGAACAACAACAACTAAAAGAAAATACCAAAAAAAAAAATTGCCTAAAAACTAGTGGAAGAAAAACAACCGGAAAGATATATGATACCGAAACGGCAAGACAAAGGAATACCACCATGGAAAACAGAAAAAAAAACACAAAAGAAAGGCAACAATCCAAAGATATAATAAAAATTGGGACTTGGAATGTCAGAGGTACTTATAAGCAGGGAGCTTCAAAAAACTTAGACCACATTATGAAAAAATATACAATAGATATTCTTGCCATGCAAGAAACGAAATAACTGGGAAATAAAATAATAAAAATAGGAAAGAGCACACTGTTCACAACTGGGGGAACCAATAAATATTTGGAGTGGGATTCATGGTGCTGGAGAAAGTAAATAAAGCAGTTATAAATTTTCAACCAATATCAGATAGAATATGTTACTTGAGAGTCAGAGGAAAGTATAGGAAATAAGTATTATTGATGTACATGTGCCCACTGAAGATAAAGACCTAGAAACCAAAACAGAGTTCTACGAAAAGCTAAGCACCCTAATAAGAAATATACAGCAATAAAGATAATGATTGGTGACATGAATGCGAAAGTCGAAAAAGAGGAAATATATAAAAAATAACAGAGGACGAAGTTTACATAAGAAATCAAATGAAAATGGAAAAAAGTTAATAGAATTTGATACAGAGAACAAAATAAAAATAGCTAGCACAAGGTTTGATCACAAAGACATTCATAAGGTAATAGGGATCTCTCTCAACGGAAAACTACAAAAATCAGATAGATCATATACTAAATGAAAGCAAACATAATAAGGCAAAAATTGATTGCAGGAGTTACAGAGAGGCAGATTCCAACAGTGACCATATCTTAATAATAACAAAACTAAAACAAAAACTACCAATAATACCAAACCCTGTTAGAGATAAATTAAATTACCAATTAGAGCGCCTTTAATAGAAGCAGGTTGTAAACAAACTAGAAAAAATAAATAAGACACTAGAGAATCCAGTTAAATAGGATATAGATGAAGAATGACAGCCATGTCGGAAGCAGCGGGAAAGTGTACAGAAAGAGAGTATATAAAAAGGCGGCAAGACTGGTTTGATGAAAAACGTAGGAATGTTTTGACAAGAAAAAACAGTGCAAACTACACAGAGATAAAGAAAATACCCAAAATACGATCAAAAACTATGTGGCAAGAAGAAGGAAAGTGAAAAGAATTTGCAGAAAAAAGGAAAGAGGACAGTTAGCAAAGTAATTGAAAAACATAGAAGAAGCCTACATATATAAAAATGTAAAGAATTTCTACCAAAAAGTTAAGAAACCCAGAGAAACTACAAAGAATAATCCACAGTATTTCAGAAACAAAGAAGGTTTACTTCTAGGTGAAACAACAGAAAAATTAAAAAGATGGGCGGATATTTCGAAGATCTATTAAATACAGACCAACAAGAGAAACTTAAGGAAAATGAGAATTAGCAAGAAGGCGAAGAAGGGGCATGCAAGGAATTAACTCTAAATGAACTAAGAGAAATAATAAGAGACCTAAAAAATAGCAAAAGTGCAGGAGAAAGTGGTATTTCAGCTGAGATTTTTAAGAAAGATGACAAAAAATTAAAGGAAAGGATATTTCACTTGACACTAATAATTTGGCAAAAGGAAGAAATGCCGAAAAAATAGAATAGTGCTCTTATTATTCTATCTATCCCTATCTATAAAAAAGAGACCAAACGGAGTGCGAAAACTATAGAGGTATAGCGCTATTAGAAGTTGTCTATAAACTACTTGCAAAAATTATTAGGAAAAGATTAATAAAATGTGATAACAAAGTGATTAAAGAATACCAGGGAGGTTTTAGATCAGGAAAAACAAGTACTGATCAAAAAAGTATTTTTAAATTAATACAAAATAATAGCTACGAACAAGACTTAGCGATTTCAAACAAGCATATGACTCTCTTCGAACGATACGATATGAGGCCACGAGAACATTAGAAATACCAGAAAAGCTGATAAGGCTAGTGAGAATGACGCTTAGGAACACGATGAATAGGGTAACAATGGAAGGAAGCTTTTCAAGACAATTTACAGTGAATAGAGGTTTAAAACAAGAAAATCCGCTATCAGCGAATTTATTTAACCTAGTATTAGAACAAATCGTAAGAAGGTCAACTATAAGCACAAACAGGACTATTTCTAATAGCAGGGAATAGTGCATAGCGTACGCGGATTATGTGGTGATACTAACGAGAACAAAAAACCATTTAGAAAAAGTTTTCCAGAAATTTGAAGAATAAGTGAAAAGATACGAATTAATATTAAACCAAACCAAAAACGCAATATATGAAAATGAAACGAGACATAACAAATAATAACAAATAGATCAAAATGAAAGGAGCAGAGACTGTCTATAGTTTTGAAAAAGTGTCAGAATTTAAATACTTAGGACTAACCATAACGAACACGAAAAAAAGAAGAAAAAGACATTGTTAAAAGATGAATGAAGGGAAGCAGAGCGATAGGGTCACTAAATACATTATTGAAAGCAATAAATGTGTCAAAACAGCTAAACTGCGAGGCTACGAGACAGTAATCAGACCCACAGTGATGTATGCCAGTGAAACGTGGAATATGAACCAGCAGGAAGAAAAAAAGTAGAGATCTGGGAAAGAAAGGTGCTAAGAAAAACCTTCGGAGGAATAGAGATGCTAGATAATATTTAGAGAAGACGAACAAATAAAAAAATAATAAGGATGTATAGAAAACCAGCAATTACGACAAAAATACGAGCCTAATGAGCTAGATGGCTTGGTCACATTCTACAAATGCCAGAGAATCTAAATGTAAAAACAATACTGAAAGAGGAAGAGATGGGGAAAAAGAAGAGAATGTAAAAAGAATAAGTGGTTGGAAGCAGTAAAGTAAGACTTGTCAGAAATAGGCGTGAGAAATTGGAGAGAGAAAGCAAGGGACCGAAAAAAATGGAGGAAAATAACCAAGTTGTTAAAAGCCAGCTACAGGGCCTGTAGCGCTGTTATATATATATATATATATATATATATATATATATATATATATATATATATATATATATATATATATATATATATATATATATATATATATATATATTCATAAATGACCCTGTACAATACGGAATATATGCTGACGACATAATATTATTCTGTCATGGAAAGGTGACATCCAGCACAAATAATTTACTCCAAAACACGCTAAGTAAAATAAAAAATGGGCCAGTCAATCCGGCCTTAGCTTCTGCCTATCCAAATCATAACTTATTCATTTAACCCGAAGACAAAACACGCAATCCCCAACTATTACTGAAAATAGAAATTTTCTTCAAATAGTAGACCAAATAAAGATTCTTGGCATTATTTTTGATAAATAACTTTCCTAAGGATCACACATTCGAGAACTTAAGGGTAGCTGCCTTCAAAAGAATGAATCTCCTTAAATCACTAGCTTATTATAGTTAAAGAGTCGATGAGGAATCACTACTAAAAATATGTCGAGCTCTTATTTGCTCCAAACTTGACAATGATAGTGTTCTCTATATGTCATCAAGTAAATCACTACTACGTTCACTAAATGTAGTCCAAAATACTTCCCTTCGACTCTGTTTAGGAGCGTTCCGATCAGGTCTGGTGAAAAGCATTTATGTAGAGTGTTTTGAACTTTTGCTTTATTCAAGACGACAAAAACTTCTACTGCTCTATTTCGCTAGAGTTTCAGCAACTTTCACAAATTCCTCAAGAAACCTTATCTTAGTAGACAATTACCAGTTACTAATAGTCCTAGAATGGTACCGTCCACTATGTATTGTGTTGACCGGCCCTTCCACGGCCACTCAAACTCCTCCATGGACATGCAAACCTTTAAATTTCAATATCAAATTATCTAAATATAATAACAATAAAATATCCAGCTTCAATAAGATCCCTTACTCAGACGCATCTAAGACTGAAGAAGGTGTTGGCTGTGCTGTTACAACGACTACAACCACCGTCAACTTATTTCGACTCTCCAGCAATTGCAGTATTTATACTGCTGAACTATACGGAATAGTACAAGCGGCGAAAACTCCACTCAACCATGATAAAACTATAGCAATCTGTACGGACTCTCTGTCCTCCATGAACTAACAATATTGTGGCAACAATCACACGTTGGTATTCCAGGTAACGAAAAAGCCGATCAAGCAGCAAAACAAGCACGTTCTCTTAACGTAACAACAGACATTCAAACATCATCAGATCTAAAAGAACACTGAAACATAAAATAATGAACCTTTGGAATGATCAGTGGAAAAGAAGCAATACCAAGTTACGCGTTCTACAACCAAACATTTTTTACCACCAGCTTCCACCAATAAAAATAAAGGACAAATCTATCATTCGAAGATTGAGAATAAGGCACACACGCCTTACAGATGAACACCTAATGAATTCTAGTAATCAGATTGTGTGCCAGTACTGCAACACCACGACTTCCCTAACACATGTACTTCTTGATTGTCAACACAATGGCCTAGCGGCCAGAAGAAAATACAATCTTGGTAACAACCTTAAAGACATACTTATCTTAAACAGCAGCAACTATGAAAATATATTAACTTTTTAAAAAACACAAAGTTATACTATTTAATTTAAAATAAAATGTATTATAAAAAATGTATTGTAACTAACTTGTACCTAATGTAAAGTATTAACCATGTAAACATGAATGTAAATTGTACCTGTGTCAATGACTATTAGCTGCCGATACACATAATAAAAAAAATATATATATTTGATTTTAATTGATATTTAATTAATTGTTTAATAGCCAAAAATTGCTAACAACTAAATAATGCAACAAGAGGTTTTTAATAACTTAAAATAAAATTTTATAAGGCGCAACGTCGCTTTTAGCTTGAATAACACCCTAAACTCTATTTGGGATTGTATGAACTAGGACTTCACAATAATTCAGCACGTATTTGTGGCAAAGTATCTTCTTCTTCTCGTGGCACTCCTAGCGGAGATTGGAAATCATCATGGCCACTGCGACTAAAAAGTTCAATCGAACTACACCCGAACCACTCACGTAGATTACGAAGCCACGATATTTTTCTTCTTCCCGCACTTCTTTTGCCCTTAATTTTGCCCTGCATGATGTTTCTTAAAAGTTCGTACTTTTTACCTCTCACAATGTGCCCCAAGCATTCCATCTTTCTAGTTTTTATCTCATTTAGAATTTCGCATTTTTTGTCTAAAGTTTATAGTACTTGCGTGTTAGTGACGCGGTTCATCCATGATATTCTGAGAATGCGCCTATAGTACCTCATCTCGAAAGCTTCGATGTTTTTTATGGTCAACTGTTTTAGTGTCCAAGCCTCAACTCCATATAACAGGGTAGAAAAGACATAACACCGCAGCATTCGTATTCGTAACTTTATATTGATATCACGATTGCAAAAGAGTTTGGGCATTCCATTAAAGACTGATCTAGCGATTTCTATTCTACATCTAATCTCTTTTGTTTGATCAGTATCGTCTGTGATCCAAGCACCTAGATATTTATAACAGGACACACGCTCAATGTATTGTCTATTACAAGATTAGCTCTGATGTTGTTTGATTTCGTGATTACCATAAATTTAGTTTTTTTCAAATTAATTTTCAAGCCGTAACTGTTACAGTATATATTGAGACTTTGAACGAGATGTTGTAGTTCTACTAGCGTTCCCGTTAGGAGAACTGTATCGTCAGCATACCTTATATTGTTGATCGTCTCACCATTTATTATCAGAACAAGATCTTCTTCCTCGAGAGCTTGTTCACAGATAGCTTCACTATACAGATTAAATAAAAGTGGCGATAAGATACATCCCTGCCGGATTCCTCGACGGATTTGAATTTCTTCTGTTAGTCTGCCCTCAACCTTGACATTTGCTGTTTGATTCCAATAAAGATTGCATATAATTCGAATATCTCGGCTGTCTATATTTTTCTTAATTAGAACTTGTCTTAGTGGTTCATGTTGTACTTTGTCAAAGGCCTTTTCGAAATCAATAAAGCAGGCGTAAATTTCTTGGTTTATGTCTAAGCATCTCTGTGAGAGAACGTTCATTGCAAACAGAGCCTCCCTTGTACCCAGCCCTTTTCTGAATCCCATCTGAGTGTTACTGATGTCTACGTCTAATTTTCTATAAATATGGCAAAGTATGCTGAGGGTTATTTCTTAGGCGTTGTTTCATTTTGTGCCAAAGTGTCTCTATGGTATTAAGATCCCGGCTGCTAGAAGGACGTGACAAAACTTTTTGGTAGATTTAGCCGTATGGCATGGGGCTCCGTTGATTAAAATAAAATAATAAAAATAAAAGATAAAATCTCCGGATGGATATAACTTTGCGGCGCTTGGTAAAAACGAATATTCAAGGATATCTTGATATTTTTCTGCATTCACTATGGCCTCAATAAAATATAAAGTTACCAACACTTTGGCCGGCATACAACCCCCCACCATGATTCCGTGTGAAAACTTTACAGTTCTACAGAAAATGAAGACAATTCTTATGGAATGTCTTTTTCTCGAATCACACGCTTTCGATAATATCCCACACAGACATTAAATTTGTTTTCGTCGCTATAGATAACTTTGTCCCAGTTACATTTGGTCCACGAAAGTTTTGATTTACCCAAAATGTAACGATTTCTTTTTTGAGTTTTCCTCAACAATGGTTTTTCTTTGGCCTACTCGAATAAATAAAAAAATTGAAAACTTATATCACAAAGAATACCCTATCAAACATAACTTAATAATTTAATAATAATAAAATATTTTAATAATAAAAAATAAGACCGCTTTTGTGGATATATTTGCGACAGCAACCTTTGGAAACATTCATCTTAGTTTCTCTATTTCACGTAAAAGTTACTTCCCTTAGTCTATTTCTTCTTACTAACTTACATATTCTAATTAAATGCCTTACACTCCTTTGAGAAACAGCTTTTGGACGGCCTGAGCTTTTGCCGCAAACATCAATACTGGAAGGTTTCACCGTATTTCAATTACAATAAACACAGTACTTATTGCTACAGTCAATTCACTGGAAATATCATGCATTGTTTTTCCTTCATGGTACTGATAAATAATAAGTTCTCGAACTTTTGGATGTCAGCAGGTTCTACACGTGCCATTATTATATTTTACTCGTAATAAAAGTTATAGTTGTCTTCAATTCATACTCAAATGATATTGTGATAATTATTATTGACAACGCACTATCTACTCGTGTGTTTGATTTTAAATATTTATTTGCGCCAGGCTGATAAAATTTAAGAAACGTGAGGAAAAGCAAAAAAATGTTCCAATATTTAGTTGTCAGCAGTTTTGGATTATCAAACAATTAATTAAATTGTAATCAATATAAAATATATTTTTAAGCCGCAAAAATAATTCTTTACATAATAAAATATGTTGTTAATTTCATATTTACAAATAACAAAAAATTAAATAAAAGAATCTCGATAAATTCTCATTATATTCGCAAAATAACTGCTTGTTCCAATATATAGTTGTTAGGGATCGTATAGTTGGTAAGAGAGTTTAAACAATTTATGTCTTATAGAAACCTTCATAAATTCAATATGTTACCCCTTAACACATCTTTTCTTCAGTCATGTAGGGATGACTGTCTGTTTTTCAACGTGCCTCCAGTAAGTTGTTGTTCCATTATTTTCGTGGTCTTCCTACTGATCGTCTTCAACCGGCTTAGGGAATCATCTCTTGCCTTCTTTACTACTCTATTTGTTGTCATTCGGTTTATATGATTGTTCCATTCTACCCTCCTATTTCTCATTTAGTCCTTGATATTCTGCACCTGGCATATACGTCGTATATGCCCTGTCCCATAATGTTTTCATCTCTGCTTTGTCAGTATTGGTCTGATAACTATATTGTAAATTCTGTCTTTTATTTCTTTGCCCATATTTGTATTTTTTCATATTGTTTCATTAAAGCAACTTGCGGCTCTGTTTGCTTTATTCACTTGACCTTTCACTTATGTTTCGAGTTTTCCGTAGCTAGATAATTTGATGCCTAGTTATTTAAACTCCATCACTTGTTTTATTATCTGACTTTTTGGCTCCCATTAACATCTTGGAAAATTTGCTGTAATGACCATGAATTTTGTTTTTGTTTTGGAGAAATTAACATGTTAAATTTTCTGGCGGTTACATTATATTGGTGCAGCATACGTTGTAAATTATCTGTACTTTGAGAGAGTAGTATCAGAGAATAATAAACAATCAGAATTTTCACTCTCAGATGCCGCCTTTGAAGTTTTTCAGCACGAGTGCCATGTTTTAGAAAGAAACACATAACACAGACATATGATTTGTGAGATTATGTAATTGTTTATATTTATGTTTAATTATATTATATTTATGTTATTATATTTAGTAATGTTAATACAATTGTATAGTATGTCTATGATTGCCGTGGGTCCATTCAACCGGGTTAATTTTTCTATGCACACCACATAAACAACGCTGGTTCCCTCTCAAAAATATGAAGGAACATATGTGCGAAGGATATGCACGTACTTAATTTTCTATGGAGAGTGGAATTTCTGATTGTTTATTATTCTGTGGTAGTATAGTGTCGTCTGCATAGCAAACTATTTTATGTTGTTTTCTTACCATTTGGTATCCGGTATCCATTTTTAGTTCTTACTTTTTTTATTATTTTATACATAACCAGGTTAAATAGTAGAGTACTCGGGTAATCTCTCTGTCTTATCCCATTGCCAGCTTTAATAGGGTCGGTTATTTCTTCTTCTATTTGTACTTTTATTGTGTTATTTTAGTAGATATTTTCGATCGTTTCGATTATTCCTATCAGTATCTCTCTTGCGTACAATAGGTGAATGAACTGTTTTAATTGTACCATTTCAAATAATTTGTTAAGATCCACGAATCATAGACATGCCGGTTTGTTACATTATAATGATTTTTCTTGCACTTGCTTAATTATAAATACATATAGGGTCGGTGCATGATCTTTCAAACCTTAAACCTCGGTGTTCTGCTAGAGTTACAATTCTATTTAGTTTATTTGTTATAACTTTGGTTGTTAATGTTAGTATTGTATATAATAAATTTATTCCTCTGTAATTTTCCGGGTCCGATTTTTTCCCTTTTTGCAGAGAGGTATTGGGATGTTTAATCTCCAATTTTGAGGAAATCTGTTTTGTACTATTATTTTCGGTATTAGTTTTAATAGTTGGTTGGTCAGATCTGGTCCTCCAGATCCTTTAACTCAAAAATACTAAAAACCTCATAATATTGATACTACAGTTTTGCATTGACTGTTGAATATTGTATTTATAGTTTTTCGGGTAGTCATATAATTATTATTATTGCTCATATATGCATATATATATATATATATATATATATATATATATATATATATATATATATATATATATATGTATATATATATACATATATATATATTATATATATATATATATATATATATATATATATATTTACTTTAAAAAGTTCTCCATCGTTGTAATCTTCTACCATAAAAATTGTGCTAGCACGCGTATAGAAATCCGGTAGGAATAGCTAAAATGCAAATTCATGTTGTAATCGATCTGTAGGATATAATATGGAAAACATATACTCTTTTGTATATGTGAACACCTAGTATTATTACATTAATTGGAGACTCATTAGTTCAAAAGTAGATTCCGTCAACATCATAAATTAAGTAGACAAATTAAGTGAAACAATCAACTAGTTGTGATGCTATGTAAGTACGAACGCAGTTATTTTTTAATGATTTTTTAAAGATAGTTTAACAATCTTTACAGTCGTTATTTTTTATACTTTAAAAATTGTAAAGTAAAAACTAACTTGTAAGGCTCATCCGAGAATAATATCGTTCCTTTCTCACCAATTTTAGGTTTTGCTAAATATTTTGCAAATTTTTACTTTTCGGTGGACGTCGTCTTTCTTTTTTCCCTGGCTTCTCGCTTTCACTCAAAAGCTTCTTTTGGCATTTTTGTATTTTCTGTTTTTTATACATCACTAAACAATGTAGGTTTTGTGCACTATAAAATTTATCTTTGTGTGCCTTTATTTTATATTTTTTTTATTTTCCACCTCCCCGATCGAAAAAGCCATAGCTTCTAGCTTTTTTTTGTTTTGCTTTTTAATGGACATACCTCCATAGATCTTAGTTTTTACTGATACTTCTGACTTTATTACTTTAGATTATGTGTAATACTATATATTTTTGTCTTGTTTTCTTGATTTATATTTCTGCTCGATATAACTCCCTAAATCATATAGTTTTTATTCTTTTTTTATATACTATATTTATTTCTAACAAAGGTAAGCAACGGTTTATCATTTATATTACGCACATAATTAGTTTTTTAGATATAACGCTAATAACACAGGGAAATGTTTTTCTCGGGACTTTAAATTATCCAATGTCAACAATAGATAACAATAATAATTATAATCAGTTGTTTGTAAAAAAATAATTACTAGTTTAAAGTATACATAAACTTTTATTGAGATAACCAATAAAAATATTATAAACACGTTGTTTGTTTAGCAAAAAATCATTTTCTGTTAAAAAAATAGTTTTTTTTCATCTATTTTTAACTACACGTTTATACTACAACTAAATAGGTATCGTAGAATTATCGTATAATGTCCATCATTTTGGGACTAATATTATTATATAAAAAATATCTTTGAGGATAAACATTTAGGATATCTTTAAACAAATTGAGATCGATCTGAAAATTTGAGGATCGCTGAAGCGTCACAAGATTTAGCTTCACAAGCAATAACAAAGTTGTAGCTTGGTTTTTAGGTGACTTATCGTCTTAGTACATAAAGAAAAAAAGTCTTACATCGAGTACATAAAGAAAAAAAAAATCATACACATGGAAAAGTAAAAGTTCTCCTTCTTCTTTTTCACATCTCTGTACCCTTCAAATCATTTGGAGAGTGCCGTTGTCGGTTTTTTGGAATATTGTGGCTACGTCTCTGATATTACTTCGATCCCTGATATTTTTCAGATACAAATGTTGTTTTCTTCCTTAGCCTGGATGCACTTGTACCTTGCTTTTAAGACATATTTGGGAAAATAGTATTTGCTTCCCCTAAGAACATGGCCTAGTTAGGAAATTTTTTTTCTTAAATACTTTAAGAAGTTCTCGTTCGCAACCTGCTGTTCTTAAAATTGATTTATACATGACATGTGCTGTCCATGGCACTGAGCTGTAATTTCAATTTGCTATACCTTATTTGTTAAACTTCTTGTTATTTTTCCCAAGCCTGTTATTTGGTAGTATTGGAATAGATAACGTGTCTTGAAGTTAAGGGTGTACAAATATATAGATTACTTTCATTAAGTCAAAAACGTATTGTTTCTTAATTTTCTTGACATTTGCTTAATGCTTACTAGAAGCAATTTTTGGTAAATGCTTGAGTAGAAGTGCAAATCCTGGTCTATGCTGATGATTTTAATATTGTAGGGAGAACGAAAAGCGCTGTACAAGAAACGTATGTAGCATTCAAATAATTTACAGAAAGTGGTTTAACAATAAACACCAACAAAACGAAGCATTATAAAAATAAGCACGCAACAACAAATCCTACGGCCACTTGTTATAGAAAACGACGTCATAGAAGCAGTGAACGAATTTGTATACCTGGGAGCGCTCTTTAACACTGAAAATAATACTACCGCACAGAAAACCGCAAAATTTACTCGCCAAACAGATGCTATTTTGGACTCAATCTCCTCCTTAAATTCACAATTGTATAGAGAAATACAAAAATAAAACTCTGAAAAACAATGATACGCCCAGTTCTAACATATGGTTCAGAGACCTGGACTCTAACAAAAAATGATCCGTGGAGCAGTTAACAAAAATGGAGTATGGAGAAGGCGGTACAACTTTAAACTTTATACCAGGAATACATATTAAGATAGGATGTCTGAGGTGGATAGGTTATGTAATTCGGATGAAACAAAATGACCTAGCTAGTAAAATGCTCCTTAATAGACCCTTTGTTACAGAAGAAGAGGAAGACCCAGAACAAGGTTCCTTGATAACATCGATGACAATATGAGAAATATGGGAATACGTGCTTGACGGAGAAACACGATAGATAGGGTCGACTGGGTTGTAAAGCCAGATTGATGATGATGATGCGTAAGCGTTAAGCAACCACTAATACAAAAAAAAAATACATTTTTCCTGTCGTATCTTAGTATTTGATTCACGGCGCAGCATTTCAAATATTTAATACAATGGTAATGAAAGTAGATTTTAGCTTATTTGAAGGAAGCGCCAATTAAGATAGCATTCTTAGTTTATTTAAATAATTGAAAACATCTATATATTACACTATATAGGGTGGCCCATAAAAAGTTCTATCTATATATTGGAAATTATTTAGGTACTCAATATTTATAAAAATAAGTTTATTGGATTTAAGGTTATGAAGAACTAAAGGAAAATGTTATGACTGACATGCCATTTCCAGTTATACCGTAAGTGAAATAGAACTTTGTTATTTTAAATAGAATACTGTGTATATTATTGCATTTTTAGATTTTTTTTGACAAAATTTGTATAAGGTACTATAGATAAGTACTATAGAAAAAAAAATTAATAAGCACAATTTGCATTACTGCAGCAAAGTAAAACAACATTTAATAAGACTACGTGGTTTTTAGATGTGATGAGATTCTTTTTTGTGCGATCAGAGACAATTAGGTTGTAGCTCTCCACGTGTATACTGGTAATAATAAAACTACTTTTTTAGGGTAACAGATATCTCAATATATTTAAAATAAATTTACGCAATCTTTATTGTTTAATGTTAAACGAGCTATTTCTATTACTTTTGAAAAATGCCTAATACTATTTAAAAGAAAAAATTTTTTTTTCAATAAATTACAAAGTATAGGGAGTTTTATATAAAATTATTAATTTATTGTAGCTTGAAGTTTATAGATATAAGCTTATCATTTGTAAACACGCTGTATTTAAAAATTCAATTTCTATGCAAAACCCTAAAAGAACGTTACGTACGCTTTGTGTTTAAAGGTTTTCAAGATCATCATTGTAAATGAATGATATAATAACTAAAAGTTTGTAATGATCTGTCAAAATTTTTATATTTAAAAAAAGATAAAAACCCAAAAAATGTAAAGTTTTTTCCTATGATACTTTGTACAAATTGTATTTAAAAGCTTATGCAAAATTTAAAAATGCAAATATTATACAAGGTGTTTTATTTAAATTAATAAAGTTGTTTTTCACTTCCAGTATAACCATGTCAAAAAATAATCTTCGGTTTAAGTTCCCTCAAACTTGCAATCCCCATAAACCAATTTTCGGTCACCATAAATAGGTTCTTAGCAAGAAATAACCCATACCTGCTACGTAGGTACTCTGCAGAGGGCTTCGACAAGCCCAATCGAAGTTTTCCCTTTAATTCTATCCCAACTTGGTGAGTTGATTAATTTTTTACAATAAAACACAGTTTGGTAGCAGAAAGGTCCAAGCAAAAGAGTCTTAGGATCAGTTGAGAGCATAGGCCCGTGAAGGAATGTCCCAGGCCATAGGAGACCCTATATAGAAGACAGAGAAAGACTGGACTAGGCTTGGATTGGAAAATGGATCCTAATTTTATTAATTTTTCTTACGTATCGATATGTGCATTTTTAAGTCAATTGGCCAATCGTAAATTGTGTAGAAGTTAAAAGGCGGAGTGATGCGCATCGACGTGCTCATTGGTCCCCGGACTAAGGCACGTGATGACATTTCATTAACTCAGCGCACAATTTGTTTCAAACTGTATAGCACAGGTAGGGTTATATGTTCAACTTTATATTACCAGGTATTCCTTCCTTCCAGTATGCATGAGCAGCTAATAAAAAGCATTTAATTTAAATCGCACTAACTTCGTTGGTATTACGTATTTTATGGATGTGTTACGTTTGCCGTTCAGTTGCCGCTACACGACCGGTAATTTAAGTATTTTATTTTTTACAAAAAATGCTAAATAAACAAGTAAACAATGATAAAAGTTAAATTGATACTGACGATGATTAGTTATAGCGAGATAAGTAGAATGTATAGTGAGAAAAGATCATGATAACAAGTCCGAGTAATCTGCTTATGAAAATGATCATAAAGAATATACAAGATATTCCTGTTGATTACAGATTTTTTATTTCAAGAGATGATAAAAATATTTTTATAAGCAAACCTCTTAATTCAGATAAGTAAAAAAAATTGTTAAAATAATATTTACCGGTCCAAAACTTTTTTTTATTATTGAGTTAATGCCTCGACAACTAAGATCATTATCATGGTACAGTCAGGTACCTAGTGTAGTGTATGGTGTGTGTGTGTGTGTGGTGTGTGTGTGTGTGTGTGGTGTGTGTGTGTGTTTGTGTGTGTGCGTGTGTGTGTGTGTGTGTGTGTGTGTGTGTGTGTGTGTGTGTGTGTGTGTGTGTGTGTGTGTGTGTGTGTGTGTGTGTGTGTGTGTAGAGTAATTGTCTTGATACTTAGCAAAGTCGACGTCATTGTCTTTGCTAAGAGACGCAAATTGTATCCGAACGTCTGAGGTCCCTCCGGTGAGTACCGATCGCACAAGGATAGAAATTATTTTCGTTCGTTAATTTTTAATAAACGAAAATTTCTCCACCCAGATGAGATTCGAACTCACAACCTTTAGGTTTAAAGGTAGGCGCTCTTACCACTGAGCCACAGAGGGGGGTTGGTCCAAAACTGTTGGCTAGAAATGCTTTAAACAGTATGGAAGCATTTAGCTTATTCATCATTGATGAAATAATAAAAAACATCATATCTTATACAAACAAATGTATTGAATTAAAAATGTATACTGATAAATATTTTAAAGAAAGGGATTGTAGAGAAATATCAAAATCTGAAATAAAGACTTCCTTTGGAGCCTTACTTATTATTGGTGTTATATGTGCCGAGCTCCAAGACACACCCGGAACGGGAATGAATCTACTGGGAGCACTTGTTAGCTGCAACCGTTTTATTTTTACTTCAGGTAGTAAGATTTGATGATTAACGTACTCGAGACGAGCGAAACAACTGATAATCTCGCACCCATACGAGAACGTCTCTAAATCTCATTTTAACTTAACGAATTTGTTACAATTGATAAAATTCTACAAGCCTTTAGGGGAAGATGAGGATTCAATTAGTATATTCCGAAAAAACCTGCTCTTTAAGAAATTAAAATTTACGCACTATGCGATGCAAAAGCTTTTTACGCATACAACTCTTACTGAGATATATTGCAGATAACAAGTTTCTGGATCATATTTACAGTCAAATAAATATACCAATTGTAAAATCTAATAGAAATGTTACAACTGACAATTATAAGAGTAGCTTTTTGTTAGCGGAATATCTTTTAGAAAAAGGACTCACTTTTTTGAGAACCTTAAAAAAATAAAAGGAGATACCACCAGAATATTTAGAAACTAAATCCAGAGACCTTCAAGTAAGGTTACTTGGTTCCAATATATATATATATAGTGTTTAGTTTCAACAGTTCTAAAAAAACAAAGCTGTATTATTTCTTTTCGCGATGCATGATGACAATCATGTGGATAAAGAAACCAGAAAAGTGGCTGTAAATTTGGATTATATTTCTAAAAAAGAGAGGTAGATACCGTCGTCTAGATGTGTTCATCCTACAGTAGCTTCAGAATTACTCGGAGATGGCATCTTTCAGTATTTTATAGACATCTAGATATAGGTGCAATAAATGCCTATAATATTTTTAAATTTAATAACCTTCACATTAACAAACGAAAAAAGTATTTTTTAAACATCTGGCATATAAACTTATGAATGACGACTTAAAATTAAGAGCAACATTATAAAATCTTCCAAAAGAAATTTTTGTTTATTTGAAAAAATATAGAAATAAAGACGAAACCGTTCAAGGTTCAACCGGATAATAATGAGTAAATGGACAATAGGGATGATTAAGTTTCATTATTTATTTATTATTTAATATTTATGTCATTAATCATAGGCAATAGAAACATATTTGTATATATTTGTATATATTTATTTGGTAATAAATTAAATTTAGAAACTAAAAACTTAATATTTTTAAAAATATTGAAAGAAAATGTAATGCGTTATTAAAAATCGAAACTATATAATTCGGTGTAAACGCAGACACGCGATTTACCATGGAATTTTTTTTGCGCGACCACCGAAGGGTTAATATTGTGTAAATAATAGTTTCCTATATTATAGATACCTATTATTGTAGATCGTCGTGAAACATTCAGTATATGGAATTGACGGGTACTGGATGGAAATTCATATTAATAACACAAAACATAAAAAGACAACTTTGTTTTAAGAGTTATTAATGCAGTCAATACTTTAAATAAAAACATATCCATATAAAAAACCACAAATTAAAAAAAAAATAAAAAATTTACCATCTAGATTTATATATCTATAGATAATTTATTCCAAAATATGGCATTAAAAACTCAAACCGAAGAATAATAAGTAATTATTTACTAATGAAAAAAATATTTCCTTTAACGTGTTACATTTGTTTCTTAGTATTAAATCTTCTATTCTAGGTATAATAATAAAAACAGAAATATCCTCCTCCTCAGTCTTAATCCCTTTTGGGATGTGGTGACACCATCAGGCCTTCACAGTTTTTTTAAGATTTCCCTCCATTCTTCTCTGGTCTCTCAGGTCTTTTTCCTTTAATTTTACCCTCGACTATCAGTTTTTTCATCGTGCCTGTTCTTCTAGTAATGTGTCCAAAATACTGCAAATATCTTTGTTGTATTTGTTTAAGCAATTTTCGAAAACGAGGGTCAAACAATTTTCGCTCTGTATCTCGTAAATTAGCAACCCTACAGAGAATTTTATAAAACATCATTTGTAGCAAAGTAAATTATTTTGTTAATTTAAATTATTTTTAATTGTAAAATGAAAAAAAAAACATAAACAAAAATATCAAAAATCTTTTGAACAAATTTTTTTTTGGACCTTATAAATTTTTTCTTGCTATTTTACATTAAAAGTCATATGATAGAGGGTTTTTTCCTCTATATAGGTAAAGTATATTCTTCACTGTAAATTTATTTAATTTAAGTAAATTCTCTGGATTTTACATTGCTCCTATGTTGACCAGGTTCTTGAATATTAGCCATCTTGCAATAAGGGGTGCAAAGGGTTTCCGCATCGTATCTCATTAGTTGGTAACCATAGCGATGATTTTGTTGTTGTTTGTTTGTGTTTAAATGACTGCGGACACTAAATCCATTCGCCAATCTTACAATTTGAGGTGTAGTGTGTGTGTGTGTGTGTGTGTGTGTGTGTGTGTGTAGAGTAATTGTCTTGATACTTAGCAAAGTCGACGTCATTGTTTTTGCTAAGAGATGCTAATTGTATCCGAACGTCTGCGGTCCCTCCGGTGTGTACCGATCACACAAGGATAGAAACTATTTTCATTTATCAATTTTTTTTAATAAACGAAAATTTCCACCCAGGTGGGATTCGAACTCACGACCTTTAGGTTTTAAAGGCAGGCGCTCTTACCACTGAGCCACAGAGGGGGTAGCGATGATTTTATTTAACCTTAGTATTAGCAAATTAAATTGTTTACAACTTTATATCTAAAAATTTTTGTCGGAAAATAAGAAAGAAAAAAGTTATGAACAAAAATATCTAAACGTTTTTAAACAAAGTTTTTTTGGACCTTCTAACTTTCTTTCCGTTTATTTTACAATGAAAAGATATTAAAACATTATAGAGAGTTTTTTATTAAATAATTTTCACTAATTTTAGTTTCAATAATTTTCCGGGTTTTATATCACTTCAAAGTTGACCGGGTTCTTGAATACTCGTAAAAATAATATAAAAATGAACATTGGGCCTAGTTTTCTATTATAATTTTTTTTTGTTTATATTATTTATCATTTTTTTAACATTCTTATTTTATTAACTCATTAACGCCCATTTTCTGAACCTCCTGTGAGGTAGACTCTGGAGGCGCAGTTTGTAAGTGGTATCCCCATTAGACCTAATCACCGGACAATTTTCAGGCGAGCATACTTATACATATATTTATAAAGTTGTTTTTTTTATTTTCTTTGATGGTCCAGGCTGTTGTTCAGAAGTTAATTCAGTATCGAAGTTAAATGTTTGCGGAAGAACGGAAATGAGAATTGACGTCAATATGGATACTTTATCTTCGAATTCTTCTATTCATTTTGATATTTCCATGATGTTACTGCAGGTTTTACCAGAACAATTAAGGTACAATGCAGAGCATTTGAGGCCTATTTTTCGGCAACCACACATACTTCCACATTTTCCTTGATATCTGCAAAAAATAAATTTCAGAGGTTCTGGGGCGCTCGAGATTTGAGAGTTTTGATTGGTATCCAAATTTTTTCATCCTTTTACAACCCCAATATTTAGAATTGCGGTGTTTTCTGGTGATAGACTCTAAGGATGGAAACGAGCTGTATCTTGTATTGACTAATGCGATGATAATTTAGGATAATGTTGTTAGAGATAGTGCAAGCACTACTTCCCACTTCCATACGAAACGCATTGTACTATGCACTGTATAATTCCACTTACAATATAAACTTTATGCCTTTACGTGAATTTTACTCCGCCTTCGCGCAGTTCCATGGTCAGGAGTGTTTGCACTTTCTTTACATGGCTCTTTTTAATCTTTATTTTTGTTGATTGGGTCTTTTTCGTGAGACACAAGGGTACAAGGTGACATAAGTTTTGTGGCGGTGAAAAAGGGAAAATATATAAAATAGAAAAGTAAGTCTAACGGTTCGTGTTTATCGTATTTCACGTACTCAAGAACCCGGTCAACTTTAGAGGACTGTAAAACTAAGAAAAATTGAAATTGAAATAAAATTAAATTGAAATGAATTTGAATTGAAATAAAATTTAATTAAAATGAAATTGAAATAAAATGAAATTGAATTAAACGGATATTGAAATGAAATGAAATTGAATTAAAGTAAAATTGAAAATGAAATTAAATTTACAAATTTATAGTGAAAATTATTCTTTGTAAAAACCTGCCTAATATTGCACAGATGTCATTTTATTTTAGAATTAATAGAAAAAAAAGTTATCAGGCCACTAAAGAAAATGAGTACACACATTTCTAGTTATTTTTGTTATTAACTTTTTTATTTTCCATTTTACGATAAAAAGTAATAAAAAATTGTAGACAATTTACTTTGTTACAAATAATGTCAGATAAATTTTTTTGTGGGATAGCGGGTTTATGAGATACAGCCTTGCACCCCTTATTCCACGATGGTGGGTATTCAAGACACCAGTTAACTTTGGAACGCTGTAAAATCCAAAGATATTAATAAATAAGCAGTGATGAAACAATGGAAAGGTGGTGAAATTCCTTCTCACACTGTAACTCTTGAAGATCTCAGTCAGATAAAAGAAAAAAGAATGAAAACAAGATGTTACTATTCCATATATTAGCGGAAAAGTTCCGTTTTGTACCTACAAATCAGCATCAGTCCAAATCTGTCAAATTAATACTCTTTTAGAAGGATTAGTGAAGCTCTTTAAATTAAAAGAGAAGGCCAATAAGTGACCTTTGATGTTGATTGGAATAATAATCTAAAATGTGACTTACATGAGCAGCAATACAATATCGATCGTAATTACAGCTACCATTGTTACAAAGAATTAGTCAAAATGGTTAAAAATTCACATCGTATAATTATAACATCGTATACTCATATATAACAATAAATTATGTTTATTTTTGTTTTAAAGTATTTTAAAACGATTTAAAAGTATAAGTGCAAATTTGTGGTCTTTTATTAGATACAACTGAGTTTCGACGTTTATTCGTTTCTGTGGCTATTGTTTGGACATTGGTGGTTGGTTGTGGGAGTTCGATTCCCTAAAGACCTATGTCTGCTGATATTTTTAGTAGGACTAACTTCTGATGTAGATATAGGTGACCTTCTGACCTCATTCTTATGTCTTTCTGTTGTTGTCTCGGATCGGTCTCTGTAATTATTTTGCAATTGTCCCCTTCTTCTGCAATTAAAACATCTTCTATTTTTAGTTTAAGATTTTATTGCATAATACTTAACATCTGAGAGAAAATAAGTTACTGATTACCTGTGGTAGTAACTTCATCATTTTCTCGAAATCTTATTTTTTTAAATTTTGTGCAAGATCTGGAAATACTTGTCGCCGCATTATACTCCTGGGCTGAGATTAGTGCTCCATTGAGCGTTTGATGAAGCTGTAAACAAAAAGTTTGTTGCGTTTTAACATCCTGTAATCTATCTATAAATACGTGTATACCAATTGATTCCAGAAAATCGTACCTGTGTACGCTAAACGTAGTAATATTTTAATATGGGCTTCATACTCTTGAAAACTTTAAGTTTAACTTTAAGTGAGTAAATGAATATAATGTAAATGTAAGTATAATGAAATTATAGTCCTGCATAGGTACTGTAATTGTCGGTAGGTCTATGAAGACTAGTATTTGGCAGAAGTGATATCTACATCAAATTGCTACATCAGAATATTACCTCTGTGGAATTGAAATTAAATGAGTGGTTTTTTGATCACTTTTTTAATACCCATGGTTAAAAGTTAAATGTTATTTGAACTAACTGCGTTTCTAGAAATAAAATGTAATGATTCTCTCGTGTGGTAGTGAGTGTTAAAACATACCATACTATCATCATTTAAATCTTATGTTATATATATTTATGGTCCTTTTAAAAATTCTAATTCAAAATAACTCCTTTTGAGGTTACTGTAGTTTTTGTTATGTTGTAGGATAGTGGAAGAAAATGACTCTGAAAGCCATACTTATTATTGTATACTATATTGTCTTACAAGTTTTTTATAATAGACATAGGAAATAACGATTAGTTCGGTTGCCTACATTATGTGTATCATTTATTTTGGTTTTTTTTTATATTTTCGTTTTAATCAACTAAAACAAAAAACGGTACTTTGGGAGAATCCTATTTCAAATGCAATTTCTAATGTTTCACAACCTATAATGGGAATTAGTGCTGTTTCTTGAATACGATTTCCACCGTTTTTCATGTCTATTGGTATTATCATGGTAACTTGTTTTGTATTGTATTATCATGGTAACTTTGTCATTTGTCAATCGTCATGGTAAATTGTTTACGTTTTTTCATGATACTATGACTAAGAAGATAAGATATTGCGCATAAGTTGTGACGTCATTGGAGAGTAGCACGTTCGTTATGTCAGTTTTTTCTATGTATCAATATAATGTGTACGATTATTGTAATTATTAAACCTCTTAACTTGTTTTCATCTAGTTTCTTCTTGTAGTTTTCTAAATATTATATTATTATTTTCTTTTGTACACAAATAATAATATAATATTTAAAAAAGTAATTTAATATTATTTTGCTAATTAAATAATTTCATCAAAGAAAGCATACAAATCCCATTTAACTATAACAAGAATTTAAATTCTATTCTCCAATGAAGGCATGCGCGAACAAGACCGATTTTGTGCTACGAGAAGATCCTATCTTGTAAGTCATCTTATCATGCGTTTTTTACCTAATCAAATAAATGAAATATAATGAATACAGAATCTGCAAAAGATTAGCCTCTATTGTATTCTGTCTTCTTTTTTCTTTTTTTTTATTTGCAATGACAATAAATAAATAACAAAGTTAACCGTTGAATATTTTCGGAAATAACCTCGAGTTATATTATATATATATATATATATATATATATATATATATATATATATATATATATATATATATATATATATATATATTTTCGGAATATTTTCGGAAATAACCTCGAGTTATATTATATATATATATATATATATATATATATATATATATATATATATATATATATATATATATATATATATATATATATATATATATATATATATATATATATATGTATATATATATATGTATATATATATATATATATTTATATATAGATATATATATATATATATTTATATATAAATATATATATATATATATAGATATATATATATATATATCTATATATATCTATATATATATATATATATATATATATCCTCCTAACATTGCAGACTCTGCATTAAGGTTTTTACCATACACAACGGACTCGAGCGATTTATGGACTCAATATACAGAGTCCGTAAAGTTTTTCATGTATTTCTTTTAACTGATTGTTATTTTCTACCAAAATTTTATTGAATGAGAAACTAGAGACCTCTACCTACTGCACAAATGTATTACAAAAATTGTGGGTATTATAGAATAGCTGCAAATTATAAAACAAAATGAGTCCGTAAAGTCGCCTTTAATTCAGCCATTTGCCGTGGAGAGCGCTTTTATGAGTATACTGAATGTGTATATCACTTATGTGTTAAACCATATTGCCATATTACAGACTCGACTTAGCTGGCAACAGTGTTGTTCAACTATTGAATCATTTTATCTGGCTCAAATTACAGAGTAAGATTGTTTACGTTCATATGGTGATGTTATCGTTAATTTTTATGTGTTGGAAAATGTATTGGTATACAGTGTATATATTTAGTAAAATAAACGAGGATATTTTGTTTCACAGAAATTACTTCGACACTGAAATTTTTAATAAACGAACACGTATTTCTATTTATATACTCGTATAGAATAAGCTACTTATTTTTTATTCAATTGAAAAGTTACATTGAGATTAGATTTTTGAAAGGACGCAATTTAATTTTTTTGATATGTGGGGGTAGTGAGTATAAACTTCAATTCAAGTTTGTGAAGTCGCAACCCTTGTTCCCAGGTCGTCATCTTGGAAAAAGAGAGGCAAAGGGTTTTTGCGCTGTATCTCGTAAATTAGCAACTCTACAGAAAATTTTATAAATCATTATTTTTACCAAATTAAATTTTCTACAACTTTATCTGTATTACTTTTTATCGGAAAATAAAAAATAAAAAAGTTATAAACCAAAATAACTAAAAAATTTTGAAAAATTTTTCTATTGTGCTTTTCGCTTATAACTTTTTCTAGCGATTTTACAATAAAACAATAATTAAAAAAAAACAATAAATTAAAAAAAAATGGATGGTTGTGTAGCTGTGTGAAAACTTTTGTAAATGGATTCCGTTAATAAATAAAATGATATCAGAGCAATATCATAGAGCAATTTTTACTACAAATTTGTTTAATTTCATTCATTTTCTAGTTTTTGCAGCGCTCCAATGTTGATTGGGTCCTTGAATACTCACCATCTTGAAATAAGGAGTGTAAAGGAGAGTAAAAATTTTATAAAACATTATTTATAGCAAATTAAATTGTATTTATTTATATAACTTTTAATCGAAAATTGAAAAAAAAGTTACAAACAAAAATAACTAAAATCTTTGAATAAATCTTTTGGGCCTTATAACTTTTTTCTGGTTATTTTAAAATAAAATTACATTAAATCGACCTTAAGCTTAGTTTTTTTATTATATATTTTTTTCTTCATATCATTTATTATTTTGTTAACCTTCCTATGATCTCTCTCTCTCTCTCCCTTTCTCTCTTTCTCGCTCTTTCTCTCTCTCTTCAATCTCTCCTCTCAAAGGGAGTGTAGTGATCATCGTGATTCCTATGGTATCATTAGTTTATTATTGATCTTTTTCCCAATCACCTATGAGGTAGAGTCTGGAAGTTTTTGAACAAACTTTTGGTTGAGCCTTATAAATTTTTTCTGGTCATTTTGCAATAAAGACATGAGAGCACTATTATAGAGGGTTTTCAACGAATAATTTTTACTGCAAATGTGTTTTATTTCATGAATTTCTTTCGGTTTTATAGCATTTCGAAGTTGACCGGATTCATGAGTACTCATAAAAATATGATAAAAATGAACAATTCCACTTAGTTTCCTGTTATATATTTTTTTATTCACATCTTTCGGAATCAATTTATCATTTTCTTAACAGTTCTATGTTATTATTATTTTATTATCGACCTTTTTTGCCAACAAAAAACTTTCTCCGTCTCATGCGCTTGCGTCGCACCAAAAAGCACAAATCGACAGAGATAACGTTTAATAAGAGTACCGTGCCAACAGTATCCTAACATCAACTTCTTAGTAATGTAGATAACCAAAAAAACCTAATGGATCTTCACAAACTGCTCTATTAGAAGTGGGTTTTAGTGTCGTCCAGGCAGAATCTGATGCAGACACAGTCAGAACCTGTTTTGCGCTTGCTTAATTTGAATCATATGCTTCTAAGACCGTCGTAACAGATGACATTGCCATTCTTGTCTTGCTTACGGCATTAGGAATTAAGCGGTGTAATGTTGTGTGTCAAAAGTGTCCAATTTTTTTAAACCTTCAAAAGGGTGTAAGTCGCATCAATTATACTGTCCTTTAAGTTTTATGTATGGCGATCATTGCAGAGTTTTGCTATTTTCCCATGCTATTTCAAGTTGCCACACATCAGCAGCTTAAAAGATCGGCAAAATTCATTAAAATTTTACAGAAACACCCTTAATTCGCTAGCCGAACAACAATATTTCTCAGTGAGAAGGCCCAGCTATCTTTGCTCACTGTCGTTGGCGAATATTTTTTTGTCTCTTTATATAATGGAAAGAAAGATTATTCTCTGACAGCATGAGATACAAACGATTTGCCGAGACCAAAATGACCAAAGTGACCAAAAATGTATTTAACTTATCATTGATTCCGCCAACACAAGATACAGCACGTTTCGAAAGTCTTAGAATTTATCAGCAGAAAACACTGCGATCCTGAAGTTTGGGGCTAAAAAAACGTAAAAAAATTTGGATACCAATCAAAACTTTCAAAACTCCAGCTCCATTGAACTTCTAAAATAAATTTTCTGCAGATGCAAGGCAAACTGTGAAAGTATGTATGGTTGCCAAAACGTAGACCTCAAATGCTCTAAAGTGTGCCTTAATTGTTCTGGTGAAACCTGCAGTAATATCATGGAAATATCAAAATTAATCAAAAGTTTCTAAGAATTTGAAAATGAATTACCCACAATTACGCCAATTCTAACTCTACTGAATTTGGAACACAGCCTCGACTATCAAAGAAAAGTAACAAACAGTAGCTGGAAAACAACTTCTTAAATATATAGTTATGCTCAATATTATCTCACTTAGAAATTGTTTGTGGATTAAACCTAATGGGAATAACACTTAAAAACGCGCCTTCAAACTTTACTTCATACATGGTCGGGAAAAAGTAGATAATAAACGAATAATCACAAAACAATGTTAACAAAATAATAAATTGTATAAATAAAAAAATATAAATACTTATACTAGAAAACTAAGCCTAATCGTTTTTATCGTATTCTTACGAGTATTCAAGAACGTTGGAGTTCTGTAAAATCCAAAGAAATCAATGAAATTAAACAAATTTGTAGTAAAAATTATTCTTTGAAAAACCCCCTATAATATTGATTGAATGTAATTTTATTGTAAAATGACCAGAAAAAAGTTAAAAGATGGTGACCGGGGGACAATAATGGCGACCCTACAAACTTAAACTTAAGTTTATATTCCACATTATTACACTCCACACATCAAAAAAGATAATTGCATCCTCTTAAAAATGTAATATTAATGTAACTTTTCAATTAACTATAATGTCTTCTTCCGTTTTCTTCCTATTCGTGTGGATAATTTCATTTTATCTCTTTCTTTCCAGGGCTAATCTAACTATGATATTTTCTACCATTCTGCTAATATAACAGATTCATTTTCTTTTTCTTTCCTGTACCAATTAAATAATATTGTTTATTCTGCATAGTTTCTTATGTCATTGCTTTTTGTTCTGTTTAATAATTCTTTTTCCGGTTATTCTTCTTCGTGTTCTCATCTCATTTGTCTTCAAATATCTATGCTTGTATCTGATCTTGTTCCTACTGTATATGTCATGACTGGTCGGATTACAGATTTGTTTATTTATGCTTGTTTGTCTAGATCTAGTGTCTGTTTCACCGTATTGTGTCATTATAGCACTTATCCCCTTACTTTCTCTTCAATATTTTTGTTGGTCGATAAGTTTATTCCCATATATTTAAATTTTAATACTTGTTTTATCAGTAGGTTTTCAATCTGAACTTTCTTTCACCTTGTTGGTTCCTTTGACAATACTAAACTTTTCATAATAAGTGATAAAATTTTCATATTAAATCGTTTGGCTTTGATATTAAACTGGTGTAGTATTTATTGGAGATCATCTTCGTTCTCTGTTATCAAAAACTCGTCATAAACATCGCATATTATATTTATCTCCTTGCTTGCCGGTTGTTTTTTTATTTTTACTAGCTTAAAACCTCTCAATACTATATTAAATATAAAAGAATAAATATTACAACTGGACTTCCATATCTGATTCCAGTTGTAGTGTTTCTAGATTCTTTTTTTTTCTATTTGAACTTTTACTTCGGTTCTGTTTCTTACATGTCGGTTCTCTATTATTTTTATGATATCAAGTAATCTGGATTATCTGTTGTACAGATGTATATCGCATCCGATAGTCTCACTGTGTCGTAGGACATTTCTAAATTAACCAAACATAGTTAGGCTAGTTCATTATATTATTGTATACTTCTCTGCACAAGAAACTTGTTGTTAGTCTGGTATACTAATCTTTTCTTCAAATTATTTGATATTATTTTTAATATTAATTTCAAAATAGTACTTAACAATTCCTTTAGAGTATTATGGTCGCACATTACACCTATTGTAAAAGAAAAAACGTAATACTCGTTCTCCACTCCTCATGTATTGTTGATGACCTTAACTCTTTATTAAATATTATGGTTAACTGTTGTATAAGCCATATTTTATTAATTTATTTTCTGTTTTTTAACTTTATGATGACTTCTTTTATCTCATGTTTTTATAATTTGCGTTAACTCATTTGATGTTATATCGGGAGTTTCAAGAGCATGTTCAGTTTCCTTTGTTCGGTTTATTTGTCTAATATTATGTTGTCCATTTTTTTATTTATGTTGATATCTTATATTAATTCCTTAATTTCTATTATATGTCCCTCTTATAAACTTTTACTGTTTTATTGTTTTCTTCGGCCTGATTAGCCCATGTGCCGTGTTACGAACTCTCTTATATTCATAAGTCCCCTGCGTTCTTTCAGATCTATATTTTATATAAACATTCTTTTTTCCTTCAGATATATTTCTATACTTTGGGTAAACATTATAGTGTACGTTTTCTTTCATTTAAGTTTGTGTTTATTTTTATGCCTCCTAGAGGCTTGTTTGCTTTATGTTGTTTTAATTCTTTTCCCAACTAACTTAGTTATCTTCATCGCATGTAACGCTTTGTTGTTAAATTATTTGATCTAGCCTACTTTGATATAGTTTTTTGTCAAAATTGTCTTTATTAATTTTAGTTTCTAGTGTTGGTAGTTTGTGTTTATGATTCTTAATCGAATTAAGATGACTTTTTTCCAAAACTAAATTGTGGCCAGTCCCTACGTTAGCAGGCTTCCTACATCTAATACTTGCTGGTATTATTAATTTATATTTGTAAGAATATGGTATCTCATTAATTTCTGTCCAGTTGTGTTAAATGTTCTTAAAAAAGTATTACATTGACTTAAATAACTAAAATTATTATATTTCTTTCAATAAATATCAGGTTCAAATTTTTAGAAATCATAACAATATTTTGTCATTTATAAGCTTCTGTTTAAAATATAGGTTACTTAAATATTATACTTTTGCCGTTTTTAAGATCATAAATCTATTTTGAGGTATCCATTACTTAAACAATCGCGAAATGAGAAATAACTTTCTTGGCTTAAATAGGAAATAAAGAGGGGAATCCCCGAATTATCGAAATACGCAGTGAGCGAATTGACAACACCGTATGAGTCTATAAGGTCGTGTATATGAGGCCCCAAGACCACAATACGGATAAAAATTATACTGATGAGGCTGTAAAATCGGAAATCGGCACGAGGTGGTAATGATAGGAGAACCGAGGGGGAGAGTATATGTTAAATTTTGTTTTATCCAAATAGAAACTAGGGCATTAAGAATGTTTTGTTACCTGTTTTGATATACACGACGACTAAAATATTATATACACCTGGAAATAGGAGAGGCCGTAAGGTTGCGCTATGGTTTGAGTCCTTAAGGATAGTAGGATGTAAATATATATATATATATATATATATATATATATGTATATATATATATTTATATATAGATATATATATATATATATATATATATATATATATATATATATTTATATATAGATATATATATATATATATATATATATATATATATATATATATATATATATATATTTATATATAAATATTTATATATATATATATATATATATATATATATATATATATATATATATATATATAATATATATAATAAAATAATATATAATATATAAAACACGTTCCTTTAATCCTGTTATAAGGTTCATTTTCATCTAAAACCTTTTCATCCAGACTATTTACACGAAGATCTTCATTTGTTAAGAAATATTTTAATTGAAAACTCTTATCCTCCAGATATGCTACATACGATGCTTTTTTCTAATTTATTAAATATAAATAACTTAACACCATTTTTTGCTAATTCTCAAAACACTGTATCATACAATCTAAACATATATTATCATTCACTACCTTTTATACCATCATTAACTCCTAAATTAATACAAACATTAAAGGTTATTGACAATATAAAAATAGCAACAAAGAACATCAAAACTATTTCATCTTTATATTCCAAAACAAAATATCCTATAGACAAATTAGATCAAATAAATGTAGTATACAGCATTGTTTGTACTCAGTGTGAAGCTGAGTATATTGGTGAGACTGGAAGAAATCTCTCAAATCGCATTATTTCTCACAAGAGTGATTGTAGAATTAAGAAACCATCTTGTGCTTTGGCAGAGCATGTAATAGACAAAGACCATATTATGGATTTTAATAATATTAAAATTTTATGTAATGAAAGTAATAATTTTAAAAGAACTTTTTTGGAAATGGTTTGTATTAGCAAAAGTGATAATAATTTAAACAAAAGTTCAGAAATTCAAAATTTAAGCAAAATTTATAATTATATAATTTCCATTTAATTTATATATGCAGTCAGTAAAATATCACATTTTGAATTTTCCATGTATTTGTTACATTTTTTCGTGCATCTATCAATGGTGAATAAATCTTCTTCTTTTTTGTTACTAAACAAAGAAGAATTTGTTAAAGAAAATTTTATTTTTGACAATATGTCAAAAATAAAAATTTTTAAGTTAGTATTTATGACATTTAGGCTGGTTTGTAGCTATTCTATTTTTGTTTACAAATTCAATTTTTTTCTTAAGAAACTTCATCAAATTTTTTCAGAGAAACATTTATTAGAATAAGACATTTTTGTATTAATATTTTTTGTATTTAATATGTAAGCAGTAGTTTTATATAAAAAACTAATTTTATTTGGTGAGTTAACAAAAAATTTTTTATTTCTAGTTCAACTTTGTAAGATATTTTCTATTTTTTTAGAAGCTCTTGATAAAAATTGTAATCACAATTGACAGCTCGAGTAAAAAATAGTCAACAAATAGCCCCTTTTATTGACTCCAACCCATCAAAAACAGTTTTATATTTTTTCCAAACGAGTCACAAGTACTTCTTTTTTCTTTTAATTTATTGAGCCAATCAAAATAATGTAACTTAATTGTTATCAAATGTAAAATAAAACTCCTTATATTACCTGTGTTCAATGGATTCAAAGATTTTCTAGTAGTCCTTTATCAGGATAGAGGAAATGGATAAGAATAAAAGAAAATATTATATTAAAAAAATTACTTTTCTTTATTTTATATGAACGAATAAAACAATTATCAAATTCTGCCGTTATCTTATCAATCAGCATACAAGAAAATAAATGAAATTTTTATAACAATAAGATTTTAACAAAAACTTTAAACTTTTATTAGTCAAACAAAACTCAATTCTCAAATTTGAATGATGTCAACGATGAATAACCACGATGTCAACATAGCTCCTTTACAAATACCAATTTCAATTGTTCAAACACTTACAGCTTTTTTCCTTATTGAATTGTATGTTGGAACATACCCAGAAAAGTCCAGTCTCCTCAACGATGTGCTCTCTCCTTTTTGGTACCTCGGCTCCTTCCTAACGTCTCTGAAAACCTCCTGCACTATCCAAAAAACACCTGATTCACTTCTCCAAAAAACTCAGCGTCTTATTTATGACACAAGGACCTCCTTTTGTCAACTTGATGCCGTAAAAATTACTTTCATATATAATTCACAAAATGCCCACGGTAGATACACGGACCTCTATTAATCCTTGTTATCTCCCTCTGCATGACTATTCACTTCTTTTCACAATGCCGGTATCCAAATTCATCACTTTAAAAGTGATGAAATGATTATTAAAATGACGGAAATTGTGCAAAAAATCCCATGTTTAAATAATTAGACTACCTATTAGGAAATATTACGTAGTTACAGGTGAAATAAGTAAATAATTTGTTTTGATTTACACATATAAGTTAAAAGTATGATTAATGACAAAAAACAAAGATGTTTATATTTACTAGGAAGGAATTTTTAATTTTTCTGTCACTAAAAAAGTTTAATTTTAATAGATGTCCTATTTAAACAATGATTTTATATTATTTAAAAATTTAATCACAAAACCCGTAAAATTTGTAAAGTTTAATTACCTTTGTTAATTGTCCTGCACCCAATGGAAAGTTTTTGGCGTTGAAGTGTTTATCGTTAGGAAATGATTCCATAGGAGATCGATCACCATGTCTCATTACCTAAAAAATTATGCCACAATAAATATTAGAAAATTATGGGAAAACTGTTTTTTAAATATAATTGCCTAGTTAATTTTTTTAAATCCACATAGTATTTATTAATCTTAAAAAATTATATGATAGCATGCCATGTATGGCTGAAATTTGAAAAATATTTAAATAAATTTTGAAAAATTGACAGAAGGTCAAAGAGTACTTTCTTTAACATTTTTGTATAATTACAAAACTAATTTGTTTGTTATTGGATTCAACAGTAAAATAACCACTTTACTGATGATAATAATGATAATGAATTAACTAAATTAAACACATAAAGACGAAAAAGATATAATCAATGGAAAGAATCTGTATAAAATCAAATGTTAAATACTTGTTTTTTTAATAAAGTGTGCTTTTATGTTATATTAATTACATGCATAAAATATGAGAAACATGGGAGAATGTTCTTGGAGGAGGAAGACGATGGATAGGGAAGACTGGAGAAAAATTCTTAAGGAAGCTAGAACTTGTATAGGATAAAAATGTCAGAATGATATTAGTACTTTTACGTTATCTTAAAATTTTTGTTGCTCAGAAAAATTATACCTACCAATGTTACAGCTAAAAGTTCCGATTTAGTTTGTTTCTTAAGTGGAGAAGCATCAATGCAGATAGTGGATTGAGCAATAAATAGAACAACAGATAGCTTTATTAATATGTCTGAACTATATTTATTCATCATGTAAAATAAAAATATAAGTTTTCTTGATCTTGATAATAAACCTAAAAACCAAAAATATTAGTATTATAAAACAAAAACTAATTTATTTGACGATTTAACTTATCTGTTAAACGTTAAATGAGATTTACAAACCACTAAAATAACATTTAAGTTAAAATTAAATGGGGGAAAGGGGATCAGATTCCCTTAGAATCCCAATGTTTTCTTTTTACATTCTCAATTCATCTTCTACGCAGTTGTTTCCAACCTTTTCTGCCCTCTTAATAATGTCATTATCTTTGTGTACTTATTATTTCACTTCCTAGCAATGTGTCCATCTATCGGGCAAGATACCCTAACCTGAATTATGCAGGATAGTGTGATATGCTAGCTTCTTCTTCTTAGAGTGCCGTCTCCCTACGGAGGTTGGCAATCATAATGGCTATTTTTATTTTAGAATTTGCTGCTCCAAACAAATCAATCGATCTGCATTGGTACCAATCACGTAGATTCTTTAACCATGAGTTCTGCCTTCGGCCAACAGATCTTCTTCCTTGAATCTTTCCCTGTATTATCAGTCTCAGAATTTCATATTTTGGTCCCCTCATCACGTGGCCTAGGAATTAAAGTTTTCTGGTTTGTATAGTGGTGATTAGTTCTGTTTCTTTACCAACCCTCTCCAGTACTTCTTTATTTGTAATTCTATCAGTCCATGATATTTTCAATAATCTGCGGTATAACCAGAGTTCGAAGGCCTCGATTCTTTTTAAATTACATTTTTTTAATGTCCAAGTCGCAGCTCCATATAATAATATTGAAAATATATAACAGCGAATGATACGTAGTCTGATCCCCAAATTTAGATTTTTGCACGTTAGGAGTGGCTTCATTCGTATAAATGCTGATCTGGCAAGACCCGCTTAGGTCTGATCTGATGCTAGCTATGGACCCGCTATTATTTCTACTGTATTATCGAAGTGTATTGGTTGCTCGGGCGTCCCCACTCCGGACTAGGTCCAATTTGGCATCTCGTTGCTCGGGAGTGTGGCACTTTGCCCGTTTTTAAGGTTTTTTTGTGTGGCTTGCGTCATTTTTTTAGTATTTTTATATATTGATTTGTGATCTAGGCCATTTTTTGTGTTTTTTATGTTTTATTTTTGGAGGTGGTGTCTGAAATAACATGTCAATCAGTTTATGCATGATACCGTGCATGATACAATATGCATGGAGGTTTTCTTTGATAAAGCTGCAATATTATCTAGGTAAAGAAATAATAAATTAGACTTACAATCAATTTAATTTAACTATCAGACGACCGGTTTCGCTTTCTGTAGAGAGTACCGGCATCATTTGTTTAACTTTGTATCGAGACCTGAGGATGCTTTGCATATTGTAGAAAGCGAAACCGGTGGTCTGATAGTTAAATTAAATTAATTGTGAGTAAGTCTTATTTATTATTTCTTTACCTATTTGAAATGGACTCACACAAGCAACACATTCATGATTTTTATTACAATATTATCTGTTATACTTCTTTAAATCTATGGGTGGTGGGAATAAGCACATAAGTCAAAAAATGAAAAAAAAATTTTAAGTCATATTCTTATTGTACCTATGCCTTCCCGTGGTTGTGTAAAATGATATAAGTCAAAAACTTATTATATCTCTATGAAAAGTAACTGTGAAAATCAATATAAGTCAAACTGAACTAATAATGATAGTGTATAATCACATAAGTCGACTTATGTGTTCTTAGGCCTACATCAATTTGTTGTGAATAAACACATAAGTCTGACTTATGTGTATTTACTAATCTCAATGATTTGTCAGTCGCTACGTATTAGTGGTTTGTGGTCAGTCGTTATTCTGATAACAAGTATGAGTCGACGAAGTAAAAATATTTTACAGCTCGCGTTAGAGCAGGCGAACATATTGGCCGATGGTAAGTAAATAAATATCTTATAGAAACATATTATAGATAAATTTTAAACATCTTTAACAAGTAAATTTATTTAACCTTTTCGGTACGGCACCGGTTTACTACAATGTGACCGGCTGGAAAGAGCGCGAAAAGATCTCGAAAATACATATACATAAAAAAGTAATGATTTCGCATGTAACGCGATATCGTTGACACAGTAGAAGGCGGTAATGCTATCTATCAGTAATAAAACTTGTTTTAGGAAGTAATTTTATCCGTTAATGAATCATTTACTTGCATTTATAATAATTCGAGGTACCTAAACAAGTCTTCTTTTCTTCTACAGTCATTTCCCGCCGCGAAAAGGTTAAATTTAGATAAGTAGCTATTAATCCTGTATACACATGCAGATACCTTCGAAAATATAAAAATAAGATATGATTACTCTGGAATAGAAAACAATAGATTTATTTTGTTTTAGGAGAGTTAGAGTGCAATATAGACAGTGATGATTCGGATCGTGATCCGACATATACACCAAACAGTGATAGTGATAACATTCCCCGCACTCTTCAGCTTGCTCTAGATGTCGCAGCGGGGTCGCCGGAGTATAATGATGAAAATGCGAAGGCGGGGCCGTCTTCACCAGTATTAATAAGAAAGCGTGGAAATAAAAGTGATTCGAGAAAAATATGTCGCGACAGAACGGAAAAACGAAATGCAGGTCTTGCGTACTGTACTCGGCGAGGAAAGCTCCGCAGCGAAAGAAAAATGTTGGCTTTAGGACTATGCAGAAGACTATGTCAAGCCAAATTTTTAGATGAAAAAAGACGTACCCTTTTTAATGAGTATTGGAATTTAAAATCCTATAACAAACGAGCTGCATATATTGGATCATTAATAAATATCGAGAATAAGGCTGTAAGTAGACCCAGAATGGAAGATCCTAATCGTCAAAAATTTAGACAAAAAACATACAAATATTTTTTTGAACTTGATGGACAGCGTTTGCAAACATGTAAAGGTTGCTTCCTTAAAACATTTGGCGAGACCGATAATTTTATAAATTTGGATGGTGTAAAGAAAGCTACTTCCGTTGGTGGATTTGTCGCTGATGACAGCAGGGGGCGTGCATCCCCACCTTCCAAATTTTCAAAGGAAATATTAGATAATGTGCGTCAACATCTATTATCATTTCCAGCATACGAAAGTCACTATACAAGAAGAGAAAATAATAAAAAATATTTAGCATCCCACTTGACTAGGAAACTAATGTACGATCTCTACAAAGATATCTATAAAGATGGGGTATCAATACGCTATTATAGACAAGAATTTCACCATTTAAACTTAGCCATTAAAAAGAGAAAATTAGATACATGCGACGAATGCGATAAATTTAAATTGAAACTGGACCTTGCTGAGAATGATGAGGCTAAAACTGAAATTATAGGTCAAAGGGACTATCACTTATTTTTGGCAGATGAGACTTACAAACAAAAACAAAAAGATAGAAAACTAGCAAAAGCCAATGAAGCTATTAGCTGGTTGACGATGGATTTACAACAGTGCCTTGCTACTCCATTTTTAACTAATTCCATTTCATTCTATAAGCGTCAGCTATGGACGTATAATTTAACGATCCATGATAGTACAACAGGTAAGTCATTTTGCTACATGTGGTACGAGACTATCGCAGCTCGAGGAGCCAACGAAATTGCGTCTTGTCTTTACAAGCATATTCAAACGTTACCCCCTATTATTAAAAAAGTAATAATATACTTAGATTCTTGTGGGGGGCAGAATAAAAATTCATTTGTGACTGCGATGTTAATGTTAGCGTTACAAAAGTTCCAAAACCTTGAAGTTATAGAACACAAATTTATGGTTTCTGGGCATTCCCATCTGGAAGTGGATGGTGACCACGCTATCATAGAAAGAAAAAAGAAAACAACCAATACTTTAATCAGCCATCCTTATGATTGGTATCAGTTGGTTCGCTCTTGCGGACCAAGGTTTACCGTTGTCGAAATGACCCAGACCGACTTCTTAAAATTCTCAGCTATGTTAAAAGGCCCACTTGTAAAAAGAAAGAAGGATGTAGCAAAGAATGACTTTAAGTGGCAACCTGTACGATGTTTTCAGTACACTAAAAATTTTGGCGAAATCAATTTTAAATGTAGCTTAGACGAATATGAACCATACCAACAAGTATCATTTTTACGCATTAACGCAGCACAAAAATGGCTAGATGAAGGAAGTAATGTTCCACATATTACAAACATGCCATTGCCAATTTCCGAAGAAAAGAAAAGGGATCTCTTGGCACTACTTGACAACATTCCACCTGTTTTTCATGATTTTTATAGACAATTGCTGTCTTCTTCAAAGTCAACATCTACCGATCCCGATGTAGAAGAATTTGATGAAGATGGTAACAACTGATGTGTGTAAATACCTTTTATCATAAATAATAAACTTTCTGTAAAATGAATTGTTAATTTGATGATTTTGTTCTTCACTACTTTAGAATATTACATTACTTTTGGTTATTTGTTATATTTTATTTATTGTGAAAAAACACATGTCACTTTGTTATACTTATTGTTGGTGACAAATGGAATAAGTCAATCAAAACTCAGGAAAAAATGTATATTTGTAATGGATTTTCTACAAGACATATGTAATACATTAAATCACGGTTAGTTATAAAATTTTATTAACGGGTGCTTCATAATGTAGGAATCAATCAGTTTTTACGTTCTCCTGAAAACTTGCCATTTTTGACTTATGTGTTTATTCGCACCACCCATAGAAATATTCAATAACATTTTTGTTTAAGAATTCTGTGCTTTTAACCATTGAACACATCATACCTTAACATCTCTCGCAGGGCTGACAAAAGTTTCAATTTCTAATTTAACTGAGCTGCCACCTTCCTTCGGAGGACACGTAAAGCCGTCGTTCACGGCTACTAAAGTAGTCGGTAAGAAATGTTAGGAGCACTTGTGCGACTTAAAAGCCCTAACACTAGGCCTTAGCCAGAAGGTTATACGAAGTTTACTTTTTATCTCTCGCAGGATCCAGTTTGGGTGGTTTTCTAGCTCGGCAAATTTTACTTTGGCTTTTTCTTCTGTCATTATCAGTAGTCTTACTTAATCCAAATCTCTGAACAGAAAGCGTTCAGCTACTTATCTGGGTACTTGCATAATCAGTCTATTAGTCTTGGGCTAAATTTGGGGGTGATTTTTTCATATTGATCTTCGGGCGTCTCTTTTTGTATTTGATCGACTTCTTTGATAACGTGTATTTATTTTTCATGGTAATAATTCACTGTACACCCTCCCAATAGTCCTCCTTATTGCCTTAGTTTTTTTTTTCTACGGGATAAACGGTTTCGTGTAGTGGGGAAATGGGTTTCGTGTTTTTGTTTATTATTCTTTGGAACTTCCATATTTCTTGCAGATATTGGCCCTTTATTACATTTCATTTACACCATAGTTTTGCGGTTGGGTTGCACCACTATGGCCCTTGGCGCTTGATCATGTCAAGCACGTGCGTGACTTGTGTTCCTGGTTTTTTTTATTGTTTTGGCTCTCTTTTTGTCTTTGTTATTTTCTCGGATCACTCTTCTTTGTTCCTGGTTGATAACGCTAAATGTTTCCGTATTTATTGTATACTCTTCTTTAGTAGTGCTGTTTCCTGAATCTTCTTGTATTAATACTTTCGAACTCTAGGACTCTTTTTTTTAGTTCTTGTGCGATTTCTACAGTTGGGATGTGTTCAATAATTGCTTACTAATCTTTAGAAATTTGTTTACTTTATTTTCTTTTACAATATCTTAAATGTATATTTTAAAATATCTCAGAAAACACGTATGTTTGTATCTTATTAAGTAGTCATCTTTTACAAATGCATAGTTTGCATTTGTGGTTAACAAAATAATGCATGTTTATTGAGGAATACAAGAACAAATTTGTTTTTTAATTGTTCATGTGGTGAGATTTTTTACATTTCAAAGAAAGTCTTAAATAATCAAGTTTCCATTCGATATAAATTTGCTTTCAAACGATTTATTTTCGATAGATATATATCTAAAATATAAAAAATATCAAATATTTAATTTTTTCAATATTTTAAAACCGCTGTATATTCAATAGGCTGTATACTTATTAGTGTATCAATTTTCTGTTAGATTATTTATTATTTTTTAATTTGTCCCATGTTACGAGAGAGTTTGTTATAGATAGATATATATTTATTGTTTTTAAAAACTACAGTTTTATAATTAGTTTAGAAAGTAAAAATTATAACAACTAGTCTAGTAGATAAGTATTAATAAACGCAACAAAAAGATCTTAGGCTATTCCAAATAAATATTGAAACTTCTTTTACAGACGTTATAGTGGCATCATTAAGACAACTAATAGGGCCGGTACAATTGTTAAAAAGGGCCATAGTAACCAGCTTTATTAAACTGTAAATTGGACATTAAAATAGTAAATGTTCAAGAGTTTTTAACTGGTTTGTATTGCAAATAGAACAAATTTCAGATGGTCGAATATGATTACTGTACTGTGGTATCTACGGATAAATGTTTGTTAATAGTTTAGAATGTTGAGACGGACAAGACCTGCATGTTTTCTTGATAAAGCATAGCCATATATTTTTTTATCATGATTTTTTAATTTTTTAACAGTCAATTAGAAATATCAGACTTCCAAGATAATTCATAATCTATTGAAGCTTCCCAAGAAAATTTTTAAAAACATTGCTTAATTAGTTAGACCCAGTTGTTTATGTTCTTATTTACTGAATTATTTGCTGAAGTAAATTGAAGCTGACGCAGAATACAAATGGGCAGAAGTCTTAAATCATGCATTTCTGATAACTGGATATGAGCTAATTTAAAGTAAGCTTGAAAATAGTGAAATAGATTTTGACTCTTCCTGTTTTCAACGTAACAGTTTGATCAGTTGTATTGATACTAAGATGTAACAGTTATTTGTATTCTTTCTGAATGTTCAGCATATCTCATTCTCCGAACAGGCACACAGTTGAATTCGAGTTTTCTAAGAATCCATTTTGGTTTTAACCATTAACCTTACATTGTCAATTGCATGTTTTGCTCTTTCTACTGTTGTATCAGCAATTTCTGGGTGTTCGAGTGATCGATGACTGGGAGAGGGTGGTTATTCACTAAGATTTTAGGGGCAGTAGAGAGTGTTTTTCTGGTGATTTTAATGAGTTGCGATTTTGTGGATGAGAGCGACAGGCCGATGGCAGTCAATCTATTTTGTAATAAGTCCACTGATATTTGGAAATGTTTGCAAGTAGTAGTGGTCGCAATACCATGGCAATAAATTACAAGGTCATCAGCATATGTAGTAAATTTGATTGAGGAGGGAAGACTGTGGCATATATGGTTAATCGATAAAATAAACAATGTGGGGCTTAATACAGAGCCCTGAGGGACTCTGTCTTGTTGGATGTGGGATGATGATAGGCAACCATTTACAGAGACTCTGGAAGATCTAGAGCTAAGAAAGTGCTTGATGAATTTAAAAATATTTCCATTGAAGCCGTATAATAATAGTTTATCGAGAAGAATCTGTCTAGGTATTTTATCGAAAGCAGCTTCAATATAAAAAATGCAGGCAATCACTTGTTGACTGTTATTAATAGCTTTGGCGATGTGGGTATGAAGGAGGATGAGGTTATCGCTTGTGGAACGGTGTCGGCGAAAACGAGATTGTTCTTTAAGTTTGAGTTTTTAAGATTTAAAGAACAATCTTTAAGATTGTTCTTTAAATTTGGTGTTTTTCAATAAACCATAAAAGACGCCTGTTTATCATCTTCTCCATTAATTTGCATATGGTACAAGTGAGGAAAATCGGTCTATAGGACTGAGGAAAGATTGGTGTTTGGCCTTGTTTTAGAGCAGGTATAATGACGGATGTGTTCTATTGAGTAAGAAATATTTGAGAAGACCAGATAGAATTATATATGTTTAACAGAAAAGTAAGGCAGCGGTTGGAAAGGTTTTTATCATCCGCCGGCCACCGTCAGGGCCGGCGGAAGTATTTTTGCATGGAGATAAAGCAGATGCAAGTTCAGAAAGTGAGAAAGGAGAATTAATTTTATCGATATCTTGCAAGTGCTGTGAAGTGAGGATATAGGAGAGTGGTTCTTGTGTAGAGGATGAAATAAGGGGTTTAAGTCTGTTGTGAAATTGTTCCTCAAATGTATTAGCTAGGGTAGTGCAAATAATTTAGCTGTTGCTAGAAGAAGTGCTGGTAGATATTAAATGGGTTATTTTTGTGTTGGTTTTTTGTCCCTGAACTTGTTGAATTTCTTTCCACATTTGAGAGGGATTTGTGTTATCGTTCAAAGACGATACATAGTTATGCCAGAATGTTTTCTTGCTCTGCTTCACAACGTATTTGGCTTTGGCTTTCAACTTTTTATACTTAATTAGATTTTTAGGACTTTTATGTTTGCGGTATTGATTGAGCGCAGTCTTTGATTGTCGAATTGCGAGTTCACATTGAGAGTTCCATCAAGGTACAGCTATATATCGGGAGCTAATTGTTGTTTTTTCAATATGAGTTAATGCTGCTTTAATTATGACATCTGAGAAAAGTTTTATGAAATCATCAATATTATTGTTAGGTAATTCGCATATAAGGGATTCAGATTTTCTAAGAACTCTGGCCAATTAGCCTTGTTGAAGCGCCAATAACTTATCATTGAAACTTGGTCATAGGTGTTGTCACGTATAATTATAGGGAAATGGTTGCTGTCATGAAGGTCGTCTGCTATTTGCCAAGGTAAGTTGGGGGCCGATTTGGGATCACATATGCTTAGATCGATAGCAGACAAAGCACCTGAAGCAATGTTAAAGTGGGTGTATGATCCCGTATTGAGGAAAGATGAGCTAGTGCAATCAAGAATATTTTTAATTATACAATTATATAGGGTTGGGGGAGTTTGTATACCAAATCGAGGAGTTCTTCCTCCTTTAGAATGTAGTCAGAAGGGATGCATATAGAGCATATGGTAAGTTTATTAGGACAGTAAGTAGTGATGGCGACAGCTTCGAGATTGGTAGTCAGAGAAAGAACAGTGGAGTAATAGTCTTTAAAAGCAAATATAGATGCACATCCACTAGCTCTGGAGCAGACAGATCTGATGTAATGAAACCCTTTAAAATCTTTGAGTGTATGTAGATTAGTTGACGTGAAGTTAGTTTTCTGAAAGCAAATAAAGGTGGGGTGGTGGGAAGATATCAGTAGCTGCAGACGTTCTAAGCGCGGATAATATCCGTCGCAATTCCATTGAATTATAGTGAATATGAAAGATAAATTAAGGCAGGTCGGTTTTGTCTAAGGAGGGGTCACTGTCGTTAGAGCTAACAGATGCAAGACTAAAAGTGACAATAACATCATTTAGATTCATCGTAGCCTTAATTTTTTTTGTATGCGAGTTATACGATTTTTAAGTGATCTATCAGAGATATTATGGTAGATTTGTTTGAGGTCATCAAGAAGGGCGTTAATGTTCGTAGTAAATTGGTATGCTTCAGCTAAGGGGTCATGGCAGCCGAAAGAATTTTCCAAGAAAGCAATTAGTTCTAGCGAGTTAATAGAAAATGATGATGGGTTTGCTGCTATAAGATTCTCTATGATTGAGCGGGCAGACGATCTGATAGTGACTGATGGTTTTGTATCTTTGATTTTTGATTTTTTTAGGGGCTGATTTGGGGGTACGAAAGGAGTTGTCATGGATGGAATGTGGATCGATTCGACTGTGAGCAGTGGGATCTGAAATGGCAATTACAGGAGGAGAATCGACGCTTGAGTCAGTTGAATGGGCTCTTTTGAGGAGAGCGATAGTAAGAGGTGTAGGTTGAGGTTGGTCTAAACGTAGTGGTGTGATGTTAGATAAATTGTCGGAGAAAGAATTTGGTCCAGAAGTGTGAGAGGTGCCGGAAAGTACGGTGGATTGATTAGGTACGTGGGCGAAACGGGGGTGGGTAGTGGTATCCGGTGGGTTTTGGCAGGTTTCAGCCATCTGTCCTGCTTTTTGGCAAAGAAAACATTCTAGTTTGTCTGATGTAACGAAGATTCGGAAAGAAGTGTTTTCAAAATGTATTAATACGGAGGTTTGTATTTCGAAATTTTCTTTATTGGTATTACGTAGATAGACCGTCGAAAACTTAATATGGGAATAATCTTCTTCTGGTGAGCCAGTACGAATCTGAGATACAGGTGAGGCTAGTTGCAGATTAAGTTCGTTTTTTTATGCCTGCTCGATGAGTTGATTTGGAATCGATGGACATACATTAAATATTAACAATCTTTTATTTGGGGATATGAGTCTGCAGATGTGGACGATTTTATTTTTAACGGAAACGGAGGGATCGCTTTTGAGAAGAATATCGACGTCAGAAATAGAAGCAAGAAAGATGCAAATGCGTTGGTTGGATATGCGGGAAGCGTGGGTAATACGCTTTGGTGTTACATTTCACCGATCGCCTTAATGTAATCGAAGAGAGCTGTATCCGAAAGAGCATTTAATACTATCGCTTGCTTTCTGTTAGGATATGATATGGTAGCCGGTGTAGGTTTATTGTATTTGATGTGGTAACAGATGCATAGCTTGGAGCGGTGGGTTGAAGAAGCATTTTTAAATATTCTGGATGCCAAATTATTTAATGAAAATTAGGCGCCTATTAGTGTGTTTGTATCAATTATAATGTTTTCTACAAAAGTACATACTAAGTTGTTTCACAAAAAACTATTCACTTTTATTAATTACTTGATAACAAATCACATTAACTGACAAGTTTTTTTATTATAAATACTATTAGAAGAAACCGAGGTGTTGACGCGTTGGCTTTTCGAATAGAAAATAATTACAACAATTAATGGATAATGAAGTTAAAAGTCTGTTTATATTCTACAAATACAGCGTATACTATGTGTTTTTTTTTGTCCAGTTGCAGTTATATAGTTCTTGTGCATCTCAATTTATAAAGGAAGGTAAGATCAGTATTCCATTTATAAACAGTTTTTTTACATATCAGAACTCGTTTTATTTCATATATAATATAGGAATCTTGTATATAAATTGTGTCGGAGTGTCAGATTAGGTCCTCCCATTTAATAAATCAAAAGAATTGGTGTTCTTACAATCAATAATATGGCGCTCCTTTATATTTAAAACCATATATGTACTTGAACAATATTCCGATAGATTTGTGCCCTCTACTATTTCTTGCGAAAATTCTTCTGTTAAACTGTAAAAATATTAATAGACTTTTTAAGTAGAGAAACCAGATGTAAAATAGCCACCACGGTATTTTTTCTAATATTACACAGTTGTATACATACATTTTTTTACAATATATGTAGATACCACAGCTTGCTCTGCCCACGTTCTTCTCCTTCAAAGTAGGAATACCCATAACATTATAGGATGACAAAGCAATTGAATTATTTTACTCCTTAAGTAGGTGTGTTTTAGTAAAATATAAAATAAAAATATCATACTTGTCATCATTAATCATAATAATCTTTAACAAATTCCTGCAGATTAGCAAATTCTTGACAATTTCAAAGTAAAATTTTAAGTAATTGCTACCTAAGTACCGATGAGATTGCTTCATATACAGCAAGCTTTGAGGCTGGAGTTGGCTTGAATTTATTTTTAAGAGAAAAAAGGGCATCTTCACTCGACGTTATAGCAACATAACAATTTTCAGTCATATCTTGGCAAGGATAGCCAAGCCAGACATAAAGCTGTTTTTAAGTTGGGAGCTACCTGTTTTAAAATTAATTTTATTTGCTTTAGTTTTATCATATTCTGTATAATTTTCCGGAACACTCATTAGCAAAAAAATTTTTCCCTTTGTTTCCTATTAGCCAGCTCTATGAGAACTTTTTTTGCAGGAGCAGATTCTATTTTCTGAATTTTAAGTTCCAGCTGTTCGTTTTCTCTTCTTAAAACTTCTATTGCTGAGATGTTAGCAATAATTTTTGTCAGGCACTTGAGTATTACCTCTTGTGATAGCATTACTTACATTTGCTCTAGCGGTAAAAAACTGAGCCATAATTGCATTAAAGTGCATTGGGCGAATATCTACTTCTGTTGTACAATTTTCACACTTCCATATCATCCACAGTCCGGTAAAGTAGCGAATCTGAGAAATTCACGAAATTGCAATAAAAAATTAGGATTATATATTACAACTAGATTTACAATCTATTTATGTATTAGATATGTATCTTAAATATTAAATACGTCAAAAATTACGAATATTGCACATTCGAGAGGTTACTATAAAGATAATTAATATTTTTATATTATGGGACGGACTAGAAAATAAAAAAAAACACACACACACCCATGCGTAAAACAATACAACTCTCGGGGAACTAATCAAGCAGCATGCAGGAATTACTAACTTTAGTCTTTTATTTTGGTTTATTGGGGTGTAATAACGCAAGCTTTTAACTATTGCTTTTGGCGAATGGATTTAGTGTCTGCAGTCATTTAAACACAAACAAATAACAACTATTGCTTTAGTAAGTAGTTTAGGTTTCTGCTGTACTTAGTATACGAAGTTTTTAATAGTTGTAGCTTATTGTTTTAAAATTTTTAATAAAATTCAATTTATTGGGTATCATTTAAATAAATAAAACGTGAAGCTTTGGTTTAATATTAAAATAATCTACAACAGACCCTTAGTTGTAGAAAAGTTTAAAATAGAACTGAATTTTATTATATCCATACCGTCATTAAGTAAAATGTATAGGTAAAGTTAAAAGAGTTAAATATTTTTTATTCCCGAAAATAAAATTAACTATAAACGAACTTTGTCTTTAGAAAAGAATTAAAATTGGTGTAAATTATGGACCATCTGTAAATGTCAGCTTCAGGACAAATAAGATTCTTCAGATGGCAAGTACTTCTAGACAAAAAAAAAAAACAGCACGAGTAGCCCAAACGAATGTTAATATTGTTCTCAAGGATGTAGTCGAGGCAGAAGAACAATACCCATTTTCTTCTGGTGAAAATGATGAATATGAACCATCTGAAGATTATGCTTTTAGTTACACCACACAGAAGTATATTTATTTTCTATGCAATTATTTTTTCGGGATAAATACCATCTCTGATAAGTATTCCACTCGTGGCCGCAAAAAGATGAAAAAACGAGACGGTAAAACCAGAAATAAAATTGGAGGTACCAGTGTCCACCAAAACGTTCCTCATGAAGACACTGTCAATTTACTTGACCGTCAAGGTAGTCCATAAGATAAAACAGAAACTTCAAGACAAGAGGGAACAACAAATTAATAGATTTAAAGATGAGGAATATTTACTCTTCAAAAGAAAGGTCAATAGTGCGACACATTTGAAAGTACCGCGATGCTTGGGAGGAAATAAACATAAATGTTCAATATTAATTCCTAAACTAGAAAGAAAACGAATTTATAAAGAATTTCGAAGTTTACTGTTTTTGAAAGAGCAGCGTCGGTTTATTATAACTCATGTTACAATCAAACCAGTAAACAGGAGAACAACAGCAACACCATGAAGCAAATCAAGTCCTAAAAATATTTTCTGACTTCAAATGGAGCGAAGCACACTGTATGCAAAAATTTTTTTTTGGATACATTAAATATGTCTGAAGGGCTAGTACAAGGGTAAGAGGAGTTTAAAATAAAATTAAGTTCAGTGATATACTTCTTCCAGATATGAGAGTAAAAATACCAGTACCACCAATACGAGTATCACTGAATAAAATTAAAATAGAAGACAATACTTTCATTAGGGATCACAAACTCTCCTGTCCAAATGTCCATTGCTATTACCGTCATAAAAAAAGTATATATAAGTTCTTAGAATCAACATTAAATCGTAAAATGATCTACTTTTTGTATATAAAAAAGTGTTTTTAAGCTCAACGTACAGCATATTCCATTGAAACATATCTTAAGATTTTTATTATAAATATAAACTTTAATTTCAGAAACCTAAAAAAAATCATTGTAAAGTATGCATTTCTAATGAAGAACGTGCTAAACATAATGATAATGATAAAGAATCTTATAAAAAATATTGCAATCGGAAAGAAGCTGCTCGAAAACTAAGACACAATGATAAAGAAATTACCAAAAAGCAAAACAATATTTTAGTTTTTCAGTTAGATCTTTAAGTTGTTTTGTCTACTGTGAAGTCCCTAGTGGTCCCTTCTTCTATGTTGAAAACTTGCAGTTTATTATATGGCAAGTTATAATCCTAAAGATGCAAGTGCAACTTGTTATGTTTAGGACGAAACAGAAGGACCACGCGGAACTGTTGAAATTTCAACATGCATTTTTAAATATATAATGGCACGATCTACGCTAGAGTATGTGCAAATGATGAACAAATTGACCATACATTTTTTAAACCAGGACACAGTCAGAAAAGTTAAGAACCTTCCAGTGTACATAACAAAAGGTTGGATTCAAGTTATTTAAGTTAACAGCTCGCAACAATCCTGACCAATTTGAAGTTAACCATTTTGTTCACCAAAAATTTTTGGATTTTTGTCCAGATAAATTTTATTATTATGGTAAAGGCATTAATAATACACCATTACGATTTAAAAAAGCAGTTTGGTTTATGTATAAAGGGCAGATCCAAATGATCTATTCGTTAAAACAAACTATAAAGAAACGACACCGTTTGTCAAATATGTGCTTAAATCACAACGAGGTCGTTTATCAAACTTTAAACCAGATACGTCGTATACTAATCAACTGCCCATTTCCATTGCCAAATGCAAAGACTTAAAAAAGTTATGAGAAGATCTACAGATTCCACGTTCATACCATGGATTTTATGAAAGCCTTCCTACCCAAACTTTTATAAAGAATACTCTGCCTGAACCAGATATTTTAGAAGAATCTGAATATGACGACACAACATAATTATATTGCTTATTGTTGTAATTTTTAATTTTTGTTATTTTTATATTTGTTTATTTCGTATTATGTTTCCTAGTAGCTGTGAATAAAAATATTATTAGTAGTTAGTACCTATGTTATTATTATGTAAAATATGTGAAGTATATTTAATACTTTACATTAACCTAAGTAAATTGGACTAATGTATAATTTTGCAATAGATAACTAACGAATTTGCGGTTTTTTGCTTTGATAAAGGATATTGCAATTTAGATTAAGTTAGTTATATGGAGACACATTTGGAGAATCTAATACAAAAATTCGTTTATTAAGGTTAATGTCCCAATAATTCTTCACATTATCTTAAATAATTGTTTTTTAGCTATCCTGTAAAGAATTTCAATTTTGCAGTTTCATTACTTCACCCTACGAGTTACGATAAAGTTGCAAGTGAAAAATTTAAGGGTTGGGGTAGAGTACAAACACCATGTCATGCTGTTTTGCATCCAGAACATTCCACTTTTTTATAATCTGCCTCTGATAAAATTTCGGCCATGACTGATAATTAGACTTATACTATTGTAATTAGACTAGATAATTAGACAAATATGCAACTAAAAATGTAGAAAATATGCGCATAAATATGCACGTGTTTACCCGAAAATATGCAAATATTTTACAAAATATGCATACAAATAAATAAAAAAATCGTAAAATAGTAACAATTTTATTTAAAAAAAAAGTGTACATAACTAAATATTTCCTACTATTCCTTAAGATTTACATTTATTTTAAGTAACTACATCATTTTTAAGTATGAATAAACTTATTTAGACTTATGGTAACAATAAATGACCAAGTGGTGTTCAAAATTTTCTAACAAAAACTTGTGGCTTCTGTCTGAGTACATATATTTATATATGGAAAAACTTCGTTCAACATCAACTGATGTAACGGGAGCATTTTTCAAACTAACCAAAACATTTGGTTCTAAATTAAGTGTTTCCGAAATATTTCCAGCTAGAACACTGACTACTTCAGAAAGAATATGGTAACCTTTATTTTTTTCCATAGTAGCTTCAATTTTTTTTAAAATATCTTTTCCAATATTACCTCTAACGTTCCGACAACATGACGCAAATTCTTTTATTAATGCTGTACTTTCGAACAATGACAGTTTTGGTGATTCTAACTGAGTAAATGTTTTTTGAGCAAAACTAAAATTTAATTTTATAAATGAAAGTTCTTGTTGAAGCAAGTTACTCTGAAAAGTTTGTTTAGAATCCAAAAGAGATTGGGAACTTTTATCTGTTAACGTATCAATTATGTTCTTTATTTTAACAAAATAATCTGCATAAAAATTAGCTGCTTCTAACCATGTTCCCCATCGCGTTAAAATAGGTTGTGGTGGAAGAGAAATGTTAGGTAGCATTTCTTTATAAAGTTGAATTCTTATAGGAGATTTAAGAAATACTTTTTTGACACAGGATATCATGGTATTTACAAGAGGAAACTTTTTTCGTATTTCCTCTGCAACTCTGTTTAATCCATGCGCTACACAAGTAATATGTATTAAATCTGGGAAAAATATTTTTAAATTTTGTCCTGCTTTCACCATATAAGGAGCAGCATCCGATAAAATAAGCAGTAATTTATTAGAAGGAATAGTTGTCAGAAGAAAAAAAGTTGCTAATGTTTCTTGTATAAAACGCGAAATTGTTAAAGCATTTGTTTTCTCAAGTTGCTGGCATGAAATAAGATGAGATTTTGGTAAGGTATCTTCTTTAAGAACACCAATCAATAAATGAGCAATATACTTTCCTGAGGAATCAGTGGTTTCGTCTACAGATATGTAAAAATAAATATCTGCAATTTCTTCCTTAATATTAATTAACACCGACGAGTATAGCCCGTTCACATTATTTCTTCTTAGAGACCGATCACTTGAAACATTAAGTTTGCAATATTTTTTTAAAAACGAACTAAAATTTACATTTGCTAATTTTGAAAGCGGTATGTTTGCAGACACTAATGCGCGACACAAGTCTTCATTAAAAGTTTGATTAAAAGCTCATCTAATTTTTTTGAAGTAGTAACCATTAGTACATCATATAACTTATTTTAAAACTCAACAAAAGTTTTTTTTTTGTTAATTCAATTACAATAAAAATAATTGTGTTTTAGAATAGCTGACTTCATAAAAAAAAGTAAAGGTGAAAAATTTTTCTAAATACACACCATTGTATTGTACCATGGACAATTTTTTCTCACTAAAGGAAGCTATTTTTCATTTAAAAACAACCTACGAGTACTAAATTTCAAGTAAATACGTTTATTGGTTTTAAAGGTATTGTTGTTATTAACTAAAAGAATTTAATTTTTTTTAATTTTAACACCCTGTATCTCGAAAAGTAAATAAGTTTGACCCCTTATTAACTATATCGTTTTGTTCAATTTTTCGAGAAGTATCTACAGTCACAAGTTGTAAGTGTCATTTGGAAACACCCTGTTTGTATGAAATATTAGATATTTAACACAAAATATTAGATACTTACAATTTTGCTACATACTGAACAGTAGATTTTTCCCATATCCATAGACAGCTCTTTATAAGGTTTAAGCCAAGTTGAAGCACTGGTTGTTTTAGGCATTATAAAATCACAATCTTCCTTTTTGTTACGCACAGCGAGTGTTTACGCTTTGAATATCAAAAGAAAAATGATTTACAAATCTGAGCATCAAATTAGAAATGTTTAGGTACCTAATTCAATAAACTTGGAGATTTTGGAAAATCCCTAAATTAGGAACAAAACTATTAGCCGTTTACCTGCTGTTAAGATACAATAAATTGTAGATAGATTTGGGGATTAGATCATAAAATGCAAATGAGCGAACCCTTAGCGATTATCCAATAACTGAATATCTCAGTGACCAAGACTTTTTAAGAATGTTGAGGGCTACTCAAATTGATCTTCTTTGAAATGTTTTGTACCTGTAGAGATTACGTACTTAGATCATTTCTTGATTAAAATGACTACAAAATTTTATACAAGAATTGAAATAAATTGGTGTGTTTAAAAATTTTCAAATACCGTATAAAAATCTGAACTTTTATGCACTTTATGCAAACTTTTATACAAATATGCCAAAATATGAAATATTTGCATAAAATATGCACAATATGCAAAATATGCAATATGCATATATGCGAAGTCTACTGATAATGAAGTATCACCTGTACTATTAGAGATACCACTAATTACTATACTTTTTGTCTAAGGCAATATTCAAGTTTTTGGTTAATGTGGATCGTTGAAATGAAAATTGTATTTCGTGTTAAAAAATTAAGTTTTTCTATTTAGAGTGGTGTTTACACTTTAAAAAACAAAAAATATATGGTAAACGAAGAAATTTGGATCACAAAAATGTACAACGTTAGGAGTTGGTACATGTACAAAGATGGACAACGCTCTTGACTGATTTATTCGTTCTAAATATATTCATGTATCTGAAAGGAAAAGCAATCGTATTTTATAAAAAAATAAAAGGAAAGATATCTTCGTATGTGTTGGTGGCTTGATAAATTTAGAAAGCGATTTATTATCCGCCTGTTAACTATATCGGGTGAAAGCGTGCCAAGCAGCGACTCTGATGTGAAGCCATTAATGTATCATTTTAAAGAAAAAGTAAGGTCCTTTTTTTAACCAAGTCTATAATGCAGACAAAAATGATTTGTTTTTAAGACTGCTGTTCCACAAAACTATCGTATCCTCTGAAGAAGCGAGCGCACCATATCGTAAAGTGAGTAAAGATATAATCACATTTATGCCGTGTTCAAATGCTACTGAAACACACAAATTGTATTAGAGATTAATAAGCATACAAAACCCAGAGCTTAAAAAAGATTGTCTGACAGTTTGCCATACGATGCAATTTAGAATTTGCCCCATAAAGCTTTTTTCCCAGAAGTTTATGAAAAATCCAGCTTGTCCATCAAAGCTTGTCTTGTACATAATCAAGTGAAGGAAATATATAAACCATATTACTACTACTAAACTTCATATCTTTATTGTAGCCTATGGATCAAAGTATTATCCATAAAGTAAAACCTTGCTATATAAAAAAATTGCTCATTCATATTATTTGTCAGGACGATGACATAACGAAAAGTCTGAAAAAACATAATGTGATGAATGTTTATTCTACCTTTCTCAAGAATCGAGCTCTATTTTACTTAATCCAATCGTTAAGGAAAAAGCTATGGCCTTCAATAAATCCACTATTACATGAAACAGAAAAATGTGACCTGAAGATAATCTGCCTGTTGCCGATTGTTTTCAACTTGTATCTGAGATAAAAATTCAGAGAAGTGATTGTTTGGTTTAAAGAAGAAAACAAAGCAAATTATAACAGATAGACAGTTATGTAAGGTGGAGCAATAAGAAAAAGAAAACGTAGTAGAAATATTGAAGCCGCCAACTACAATAACTGTAAAAGTTAAACTAAATAAAGCATTTAATTATTTTAATACATACAGAACACGGGCTAACATAAATGGTGTATCTGCAAAAAGAATTCTTCCAAACATACGAGAAAAGGTTTTTACAAAGACTACAATTTGCACAAAAATAAATCTCAATTAAGGATAATTTTAAACTGTGTTAACTATGTAATTTGGTAAATGTAAAATATGTTACAGTTATAAAAAAACTGACGTTGTAAAATGTAATAAATTAGCACGCCTTCCATAGATAGGACATGTAATTAGGCGAGATGAAGATGCAATGATCAGAAAAATGTTCGACCGAAGAGGACCAGTGGGAAGACGAGCTAGAGGAAGACCACAACTTAGGTACAAGATAACATAGAGGATAATTTAAAATCCATCGGAGTTAAAGCATGTAAAAGTATTGCCAGAGACAGGAGCGAATGAAGGTTGTTCTGAAGAAAACTTTGGCTAATAACAGGCTGTAATGCACTGATCATGATGACAAAAAACATGCAGAATGTAAACACATAGGCTGTACCTATTTTTATTACGAATTTTTCCATCATCATCAATCATCCCTGAGCTGTCCGTTGTTAAACATAGGCCTTCTCTAGACTTTTCCATCTGCTTCTGTTCTGTGCCTCTGCTATCCAATTGGTCACGATTCTTTTGAGGTTGTCGGTCCATCGCGTTGGTGGTCTTCCTCGGCTTCGCTTGTTAGCCTGTGGTCTCTACTCAAGCAATTTTTTTGTCCAACTGTCATCTTTCATTCTAGCAACATGTCCTGCCCATCTCCAGTTTTGCTTTGTAATATGTTCGATAATGTCTTCCACTCCGGTTCGTCTACGAACTTCCTCGTTTCTTATTCTATTTCTTAAGCTTATGACAAGCATTGATCTCTCCATCTTTCGTTGTGTCCTTCTTAATTTTTCGGCTGATGTTTTTATGAGAGTTAAGGTTTCTGCTCCGTATGTGAGGACTGGTAGAACGCACTGGTTAAAAGCTTTTCTTTTTAAATGGATCGCTATATTTGTTTTAAATACGTCTCTCATTTTTCCTAATGCAGCTCAACCCAGACTTATTCTTCTGAGTAGCTCGCATGTTTGGTTACCTCGCGTTAACCTTATTTCGTGTCCCAAATACAATTTTTTTTTTCATACAATTCAGTTATTTAAATATTCCAATAATCCGGCAACTTCTCATTCTTAATAGTTCTACAGTAGTGAGATTCTTCTTGGCATTGAGACTTAATGATCTCAACTATCTCTTTCTCTATCTGCCTTTCTCTCCCCCATTCACATCTTTCTTACAATATTAGTCAAGAAAGAGAAAGAGAGAGAGTAAGCTACCTGGGAGCAGAAAATATACCAAACATGACTACTTAAACGTCTATAATAACTGTGAAGTCTCCACGCCGTAGTATAGGAACTTTTCATGCTCGATTGTAGTTGCACAGGCGACACCAAGATTTTATTAGACTTCTTCGGTAATGTGTAGCTTTGTCAGAAGTAGATAATGTTTCCCTAGTTTGTAGTAAGATAAAAAATAAAGTAATAATAAATACCACAGCCAATAAGAAACAGTAACAATGTTGTCCCAAACCTCCGGAAACTATGAAACTTAACTTGTTACAAGGAATATATACAATGAAAAGAAAATAATATAAAATAATCGAACTCAAATAATCGCCTATTATAATATTATATTATATTAATCGTCTCAAAAGATCATTCAAAACAAAGTGCAATGTTTGCACGGCATGAAAATAGAACTGGATATTATTAATATATATATATATATCTATATATATATATATATATATATATATATATATATTTATATATATATATATATTATATATATATATATATATATATATATATAATATATATATATATATATATATATATATATGTTAGATCACTAATCACGAGTTATATATATATATATATCCGGTTTTTTTTAGGCGTTACGCCCGTCCGGTAGGGATCTATGGAGGAGTATCACCGAGCCGCGAGCCCTTATCTCTTGCCGTACTGCTCCACCATAGGCCGATCAGATCCCAGCATATTCTAGTCTAAGCCGCAGATTCATCTATAATTTTAAACTGCTGCGTTAGACTTTTTGTTTTCTGTACACCGAGCTGGGGCTCGATCCCACATTCACTGAGCCATTCGACAGTGAAGCGAATGAGAGGCAGCCGCACAGCCCGCTGAGCTATCTGACCGACTAATCACGAGTTTAACTTTTTAAAAAAAGAACTTTATTTGTTACAAATTAAATATTAAATAATAGTACAAAATTAAATGAATTTAAAATGACTACAATAACTGGACTGGTCGAAGTTGCAGCTAAGAGTGGTCCCGGCATCTGAAAATGGTAATTTATAGGTTTGGTATGAACTACTGAATCGCTGTTCCCATGAATATTGGCCAACGGTTCGTACAAAGTTCTACTGCGTGCTCAGCTGTTTCTATGGGAATGAGATGATGAAATCTGAAGTCGGCGAACTTAAGCTAGTTCAAGGTGGTTAATATTTTCTCATATAATAGCTCCCCTTATTAGTGAAAAGTCAATGCCATTGCTTTGACTTTTACAGAGTAATTGGTGTTTCTCCTTCGCTTTCTTCTTGGACATTGGGTCTTCTTCTGAAGGAGGTTAAGCTTTGAAGTTTCTGTCTAATGGAATTTCTGCGTGGTAATGAATTTGGAGGTTGATCTTGGAACAAGGAGATTGCAATTTTTGGGAATATTTTGGTTCGGTATTTGCAGAAAAGGTATAAAATAACTAGGATAATAATCAGGGATAAGGTTGATATAGTGAATAAGGGTAGATGTTCCTCAATGAATGATTGGCTCATAATATGGCCCAGTTCTTCTGAATATTGGTCCAATTTGTGTTGTGCAATATTTAAATCATCTACGTTGATCTTACTGAGTTTTAGTGGTTTCAATTTTGACAGGTGATTCTTTGTCTCAAAATGGTCACAGCATCTGTAGGGTACGTTAACTGGGTGACTTCTATATGTGATATTTGTATATTTCTCAATTTGGTCTCTAGCATGAATTCTGGTACTGCCGATGAATGCAATACATTCGGGAATTAATCTTAAGATTGAATTTGTTTTGATTATTTGTGTAGTGACTTCTTTTCTTGCACATTTGATGGTTACTGGTAATAGATCGGAAATGGTTAGTAACCATAAATTTCGGTCGATTTCCTGTACATTGTAAGCTTGTGCCAAGAGCATGGACATCTGACAAGATTTTGGTAAGTTGCTGAGAGGTTTCAAAAGCTGGGCTTCACATATAGAATCTGTGTCTATGGGGTACGGAAGAATGTCTGTACACATTCTTTGGTTTTGACTGATTTGTTTGCATTTTTCGGTGTCCATGGGTAAGACATATGAAATTGAAATATATGACAATGAAACATATGAACAGTTGAAAGTATATGACGGAAACCAGTTTGATTATCTAATATTGGTATTGAATATAATTGATACAAGGTGAATATTTCGGGATCAACTAACGGAATTTTGAGAACGAAAACAATTTTTGAATCAAGCTGATAAGCTTGTAGTTTTATTATGTCAATATACTGAGCTATATTTGACATATAAGTGGGTAGAGGCAATACGTTATTTTGTAATGACTGTAAGATGTTTTTTAATGCGTCCAATAAGTCTATGGGCGAAATAATAGAACTATGTAGAATTTGCAGGCGAGAGAATGTGATAGAATTTAGTATATCATTTAAATAATTTTCTAAAAATACGTAACTTTCCATTAAGGACTCACATAAATCTAGTATTTGTAATTGTGCTTGGTAAAAGGAGATGTCATTATTAATGTCCAGAAGTGTAGTCTCCATAGTTTTTAAGTCTTTGTTAAAGGTTTCTTCGTCTATTTGCAATTTTTGAATTGTAGTGTTGAAAGTTCTTATAACTGAAGTGGTAAGAGATATTTGATTTTTTAGGAGATTTTCAATTTAAGTTTCATCGGAATTTATCTTATTTATACATTTATTAAAGTATTCGCCGTCAGAGGCGTCCAAATTTCCAGTAATAGATTTCCAGATTGTTCCAATACCGTTTACTAAACCGCGTTTTAGGCGTTTATTATAAGGTACTGTGTCGGAGGTTATTTCTTTATATCTTAAGTTAACGGAGTTTGAGATTTGTTTTAGCAGACTAACATGTGTCTGTACTTCGGCTTGAAAGGCAAGTTTTCTCGGTGTATCAACGTTAATAAATTTTTCTAATAGGTTTTCCAAAATTCTGTCATTGTTGGATATTGTATTTTTGATAGGGAATAATTCTTTGTAAACAAGTAAAGTCCATTTGTCGTTAGATATTCGTATAGTTCCTTTTTCATGAAAAAATATTCCAATTGTGTTATTAATTGGAGTGAGGAGAATTTGGGATTGGACGATAGAAAGGAGTCCATAGAATCTGTAAAGGAAAATTATTCAAAATAAGGTTTCAGTCTGTCAAAATTTGCTTTAGAGGTTTGGTTACTTTTGGGGTTAAGGATAATTAAGGAATTTATAAAAACTTCTTGAATTTCGAAAGGTCCATTAAAAAGATTATCCGATTTTGATTTAATTTGGGATTCTTTTACGTAAACTTTGTCACCAATTTTAAAATCAGGTCTTCGTTCTGAAATATTCTCGTCAAATCTTACTTTCGCCTTTTCTTTCTGTCTTTCTGTTTTTGCTTTGGCTACTTTGTAAAAATATTCCATGCGATTATTCAGGTCTCGAATATATTTGCTCCTTAGTGTTTTTTGATTGTATAGAGTTTCTGGTGGTCGGCCTGTAGTGTGCCCAACAGTGGCGGCTCGTGACATCTGCTATAGGGTGTGCTGCATGAACCACGGTCAATATAAAATAATAGAAATAGAATAACATACGAAAACAAAAACAATAAAATTAGCTTTAATACTAATTAATAGTAACTAATAACGACATGCTATAAAAATCTGATTAACCTACATTTATTGCATTTTTCTAAATTGGAAATTAATACGCCGGTCCTTTTTTGTCGCAAACTTTTCGATTACTTTATCGTTAAAGTTCGGTATTGAAGCGATGAACTTTTTTTCTATCGAGAGTGTGGAAAGGGCTGTTAATCTGTCTTCGCACATTGAATTTCTTAAAAATGTTTTGATCCGTTTTAAAGTTGAAAAACTACGTTCAGCTTCTGCTGTGGTCATTGGCGTAGTCACCAGAATTTGTATCAACTTTTTGGTTTCTGTTAATGTGTCCTCTAAATTATTAGAAATTATAAATTTTAGTAAAGGCACTGCACCTTTTAATGTTCTACACTCGATATTGGAATACAAAACTGACAGTTCTGTTCGCAAACGGTTTTTATCAAAGAAGTTATAAGCTGTACAAGTTAAATCCAATTCATTTTCAGGAAACTTATTATTATATTTTTCGAAATGTTCTGAAGATAAAAGTGTTGCGGCAACTAGATGATTTGTATATGCAAACCGTTCTTTTGCATTGTTTATAATAACATCACAAACTTCTAGACAGGCAATACGGTGATCCTGTTGGCTGTTATTTGGGCGTTTCCTTTTTTGGACACTAGGCGCCGCATTTAAATTTGAAGCTTGATGTATGATAGGGTCTATTTTATTTCGGACATTGTTAATACTTTGCTCAAAAACATGTATAGCTTTCTGTGCTTCGGTTGGGTCCATGTTCTTTTTTTGAAGATTATTGTACAAAACGTCAACATGTGGCATAATATAATGAAAAACAGTCAGCCAGAAAGTAAAATTTTGATCTTCCAGAATACGTCTAAGTCCTCTTGCTTCCTTGGAAGTAATAGCATTTGACTCTTCTTCTAGTTGCTCCATACACTCAATAATAAAGTCTCTATATTCGTAAACGACATTTACTGTACGAATATTGAAATTCCAGCGTGTAGGGATTGAACGAGGAATATTTTTTCCAACTATTTGATTTAAGACAGCTATTCTTTGAGGTGAATGACTAAAAAATCCAGGTATATCATGTAAATCTCCAAAAAATACGCGTACTTGGGAATTAATAGAACATGCTCTTGACATTATTAGATTCAATTGATGGGCGTAACAGTGCACAAAATGAGCAGTTTCATATTTTCTCTTAATTATTGTTTGCACTCCGCCATGTATCCCACTCATAACAGCTGCTCCGTCATAACTTTGTGCAATGAGCTTATTTTTGTTATTCTTTAATATTGGGTCTAAAACATTCAAAATTGTGTTAGCTAAGGTTTCAGCATCATGTTTTTCTGGAAGCAAAAAAGTCCAAAACCTTTCAACTGGAGCACCGTTTTTTACATAACGAAAAACAATGACCATTTGAAATTTCATAGAAACATCCGTTGTCTCATCAGCTATCACTGCTAAAAATGGGGCTTCATTGATTTCGTTTAAAATCTCCTCAGCGTATACTTCTAGCATGCAATCCAAAATATCATTTTGTATTGTTTTTGAGGTACCTTTGAAAATTGTCGCATTTGTAAGGTGTTCACTAAGTGTTTTATCAAGTTCAGCAGAAAAATTCACTAAACCACGAAAAATTCCAGGGTTATCTGATGTTTCAGATTCATCGTGTCCTCGTAAGGCGAGCTCAAAAGCCCCACAGAATTTTATACAGTCAATTATTTTTGACAAAACATACCTGTTTTTCGTCACCTCTTCATTGTGTTTTTGTATATTTATCCAATAAGCAGAGTCAAGTTGGGCCTGTATATTAAGTTTCCCAAATAATGCAAATCGCATTTCATTGTTCATATGAGTTTGCGTGTTTTCATGCTTCTTTATTTTTTCACTTAAATGCACTAGATCCTGCACTCCTGTCTCGCGCCACAATTTTTCCTCTTTATCTGCGCCGAATAATGCACACGGAAAACAGAAAAAAGCATTTTTTTCGGAACATCCACAAATCCACTGATTTCGTAGATACATGTCTTTATTAAATTTACGCGTATATGTTTTTCCACGGCTTTTACCGGACACTTCAATATTAAAATCAGGCATAGGACGGCCACGTTCTTTTATAATCAACTGTTGTTGATAGTGAAGTTTTTGAAATTTATTTACACCTAATTTAAATTGAAACTCCATTGTTTTAAACACGCTCGAACAAAACAAATTAAACAAAATTGTAACCTAAGAATTTCTAAACACGGCACAGATGCAATGGTCACGAATAACTGTCGTGAATTGCAGCTCGCAAACACATTTCCGAGGCCGTTAATCAGCCGATTGCCGAAGCACATCGGCTAAGATCGCCGTTTGCCTAATAAATGCATTTTACCGCTGCCAGTGTTTCGGTTGTTATCGACGCGGCTTCACTGGAGCAGCAAATACGTAAAAAGATTGCTTCACTGGAGCACCAAATACGTAAAAAAATTATACGGTTTCACTAGAGGAGTAAATACGTAAAAAAAATAATATTAATCATCGTTGTTGGTGAATTATTATTAACAGTTTATGTTTAATATGATAATATGGCAGATTTGAAATAAAACTATATTAATTATTCTTTAATAATTAAGATTTGCTATGGTTGTTTGGTAGTTCTGCAGCTCAGCAGCACATAAAGAAAAGCCGCCACTGGTGCCCAAATATAAGTTCATATGGTGTGAAACCGTGGGTCTTATTTTTTGTGTTGTTATTAGCATATTATTGCATAAGGAAGTATAGTGAAGGGATGATCGTTTGGGTTTTCGGCTTGATTTGCTCTAATCATTTCTGAGAGAGTGGCATGAAATCTTTCAACAGACCCATTAGATTGTGGATGGTTAACACTAGAAAATGTTAGTTTGATGTCGTATAATTCGCATAGATCTTTGATTATAGCATTCTCGAATTCTCGACTGCAATCACAATGAATTCTTAGTGGTGTTCCATAGTGTTGAAAGAAGAATAGGAGTGTGTTGGCTACTGTTACTGCCTTTTTGTCTTCCAAAGGATAGGCTTGCGTGAATTTTGTCAATTCGTCACGAATAGTTAAAGCGTAGTTCCTAGTAGAGTATTCGAATATATCCATATTTATTCTTTCGAATAGTGTTTTTGGAGTTTCTGTTATGACTAATGGTCCACTTAAGTTTTTCCTGCAAATCTTAACTTTTTGGCAAATTTCACATGCTTTTACAAATTTCTCTACATCTTTTGTTAAATTCTTCCAATTGTATTTCTGCTTTATTCTTCTGACAGTTTCGTTTATTCCTCGATGTAAATTGTTTTTACCACAATGGTATTGATCTAAAATTTGAGGGATTTCGTCTTCGCTGACTGTTTTAATTATATTTTGACAGATTCTTAATTTTAATTCTTTGTCAGCAAAAATATACGAAAATATCTCTAGGATAGGCAGTTCGAGATTTTTTTCGACACAATATATTTTTGATTCATCGAATTGATCTTTATTTGCAAAAAGTATAAGAAATAAATGTGATATTACTCGTTCGGGATCAAACGGTAATGGTATAATAAAATATTTTCGATCTTTTATAGTTTTGCTGTGTACAATATTAATTCTTCGGTTACTATATTCCATGGTTTCTTCAAATATGTGATCCATTATTTTCTCGTGGAGTTCTTCAAGTTTATTTTGCCAAAAAAATGGAACAATATTTTTGTTGGATTTGTCTAATAAGTCCGTATTTGATGTTTCAATTTTTGAATAATCGATTATTGATTTAGTTCTATACAGTTCGATAAACTTGTCAAGTTCTTCGGACATTTTTTCGATATTTTCTTCATCGTCGTCTTCGTTTTCTTGAGTTTCCGTGTCATCTTCATTCGATGCATGTAATGAGATTTTTGATTGAAAGTTTGCACAATCCTTGAAAAGGTTAATCTTTATCCTTGAGAGGGCATCTGCATTTCTGTTTATTTTTCCTGCGCGATGTTCTATTTTATAATTGTATTCTTCGAGCTTTCGGCTCCAACGCGCTAATCGGCTTCTGGGATCTTTTATCGAGAAAAGCCATGTAAGGGGTCGATGATCGGTAATAAGGGTGAATTTTCGGCCAAAAAGATATGGTCTAAAATGTTTGACTACCCATACGATAGCTAAAAGTTCTCTCTCTATAGTCGAATATTTTGTTTCGGCACCGCATAATGTTCTGGAGGCATAAGCTATGGGTAAATCTTTTCCAATAGGGCCTTGCGATAGAACGGCTCCAATCGCGAATGCACTAGCGTCAGTTGTTAGTAAAAATGGTTCCTCAAAATTGGGATATATAAGTATTGGATCTGAAGTTAAAATATTTTTGAGTTCGTTAAAGGCTTCTCTGCAATCAGAATTAAAAATAAAAGGTACGTCTTTCTGAAGTAGTTTCGTAAGTGGTTTAGAAATTTTGGCAAAGTTTGGAATAAATCTTCTGTAGTAACCGGCTAGGCCTAAGAATGATTTTATTTCTTTGGTGTTCTTTGGTTCCGGGAAGTTTTTGATGCAAGATATTTTAACTGGATTTGTTTTTACACCATTTTCTGTTACAAGGTGGCCCAAATATGCTACTTCTTTTCTTAAAAATTCGCACTTGTCTGGCTGTATTTTTAAGTTTGCTTTTCGTAACCTTTTAAAAACTTCTATTAGTCGTGACATGTGATCATGGATAGTGGGTGAGTAGATAATTATGTCATCCATATACACTAAGCATCTTTCGTTTTGAATTCCTAAAAGGATGTTGTCCATTACTCTTTGGAGAGTAGATGGAGCATTCATTAGTCCGAATGGCATGCGCACAAATTCGTAATGTCCATTTTCGACGGAAAAGGCCGTTTTCTGGATGTCTTGTGGCTCGATTTCGATCTGGTGAAATCCATACGCTAAATCTAGTGTTGTGAAGTATTGGCATCTTCCTAGTTGATCCAATAGTTCTGATATTTGTGGTAGAGGATAACGGTCTTGTACTGTAAGTTCGTTAAGTTTTCGATAATCAATAACAACTCGCCATTTTTGTTTTTCTGACGCATCTAATTTCTTCGGTACGACCCAGACTGGACTCGACCAGGGCAAGACGCTTTTCTGGATTATTCCTTCTTCTAACATTTTATTAATTTGCGTCTTTACCTCTTCCTTATGTATTTGAGGATATCTATAAGATTTAGTGAAGATAGGTTTAGCGTTGTTTGTTTCGATTTTGTGTTTGATTTCGTTTGTGAAGGTCAGTTTGTCGCCTTCGACATAAAATATATCTGCATATTCAGTACATATATCTAGAATTAGTTCTTGTTCGTCGCAATTGAGATGATCAATTCTTAGTTGTTCTCTAATTATTCGTGTTCTGTCTAGTACGGGTTCTCGGCATTGCATTAGCATTTAGGACGGAAGTTAAGAATTCTCCATTTTCGTCTACATGGACTAATGCATGAGGTAATCTTACTTTTTCTATTTCTTGAGCTGATAATATGGCATCTGTATTCGATAAGTTGCATTTTAATTTGCATATTTGTTCGGTCCGGCTGTCAATGGTAATTCTGTTTGTTCCTTTTATTCGTTTTCTCTCCGGTCTTTCAAGATTTTTGTCTTGACCTCGGTTTTTTATGATAGTGTATTTTTCATTTATAGGGTTTTGGTATTTTAAATTTGATTCCTGTTTAGAATCTGATTTAATTTTTATTTTAGGTTCGTTTTGTCTTGTTTCTGTAGGGTGTGTCGGTATTTTGTCTTGAGGTGTGTTTGTCTCGTGTTCTACTTTGTGAAAGGTGACAGTTTTAAAATTTGTATGCAACTGTCGGGATTTAAGATCTATTACGCATTCATAATGATCTAGAAAGTCTAGGCCTATTATGCCATCGAAATCAATGTCTAAATTGAAAATAAAGACTTTGTGAGGATTATTGTCAGTGAAGGGAATCAGGACAGATTCTGTTATTAACAATTTTTGATCGGTTATACCTTGAATAGTAACGTTTTCAGGAAATATATTATGATAATTGCGTGCTGTGTTTTCTTTGAAAACAGTGATTTTAGCACCTGTGTCAATTAAAAGTTTAAAAGTGTTGGTAGCATCGTTAATATAATATAAATTTTTGGAACTCATTGTATGAAATGGGGTTACATGAATGTCTGTTCGGGAAAATTGAGGTCCGGATAAAAGTCGTCCAAGTTGAGTGCTTGAATTTGTTCTTGGATATTTGTAATATCCGTTGAGTGGTTCGTATGATTGGGAGGATGATTTTGATTCGGAAGTGAAAGAAAATTTTGATAATCTTGTCTGTTATTGGTTTCGTAAAAGTTATCTGTTTGTGGATTATTTTCTGTATAATAATCTGTGTTTTCATAGTTATCAGTATTATAATAATTATCTGTCTAGTAATCATCTGTATAATAGTTAGTCGTTATTTCGTCAGGGTATTCGTTTAAGACATGTGCCCGTTGGAAGTTTGGGTTTCTTTAAATAAAAGATGGACGATTTTGATTTTGATTTTAAGATGAAAAGGAAGGTCTCTGCTGGTTGAAATTTGGATTGTTGGAAGAATATTGATTCCTATTAGGGTTCTGATTGTTTTGATAGTTATTAGGTCCATTATTATATTGGTTTTGGTAACCTTGTGGCCTAGAAAAAGTTTGGTTTGGCTTTTCGAAACGTGAAGAGCGGCATTCAGTATTTAGATGACCAATGCGGCCACAATTTGTACATTTTGTAAACTGAGATGAGGGTCTTCTCATTGGTTGAGAGGGTTAAGGAATAGTTGATCTAGAATTAGATTTTTGTTCTTCAAAATATGACAATTGAAGTTCGCGTCTAATACGATTGCTTGCTTCAATGAAATCTTTTGGATTACTAGCCCTAATAATTTGTCCTAGACGGGGTTTTAAACCGGTTAAAAGTGTGTTTAGGGCCATGGTATCGATTAAGTCACATTGGGCGGTTTTTTGATCTGGGGATAAATTTGCTATTTGGATCGAGGCGTGCATTTTTGCATTCAGAACTTGTAAGCGGTTAAAGAAAGTTAGAGGAGATTCATTAGATAGTTGTCTTAGTCTTTGTAAGTCTTGTATTAAGGAGGTCAGGTCTCTACTGTCTCCGAAATGTAGATTTAATAATTGTTTTATTTCTGTATAGGAAAGTGGTTTTCTAGAATTAATAAGCTGTGCAGCTTTACCTTTGAGTTTATTTTTTACGTGAATCGTTAATACAACGCGCTGATCGCCTGTGGCCATTTTAAAGGCACAGTCGCACGCATCTAAAAATGTAGAAAGAGAAATCGGATCGCCTTCAAATTCTGGGATAATGGAAAATATTTCCGAAAGCTTGTATGGTTCGATTTCTTGTTGAGTTTGGGAACATGGCATTTTTCGAGATATTTTGAAACGAAAATGAAAAATAGAAGTATGAAGAAGTATAAAATATATCAGTATATAAGGGAGAGAAAAAAAATGTGGTGGTATATATAAAGGACAAAAATGTATCAATTTAATACCAAATAATATATCAATAAAAATGTATCAAATATATCAAGAGAAAATATACCAAAAATATAGCAAGCAAAAAAAAATATGTGAATAAAATATCAGTAATTATAAAATATTATAAAAGAAATATGTCAATATCAATAATTTCAAATATTAGATAATCAACTTGTATTATTTTTTGTATCTTGATTAATTGACTTGCAGTATAGTCAATTTCGTAAATTATTAAAACAAAATTATTAACGAGACAGATGAAAATCTGTCTCCGGCTTCTATATAAAATGTAGCTTCTCCAATTTTTAAATTTTAAAGTGTTTGTATGTCTTTGTTTAGTGTATTTGTTATGTCCCAATTTACATTTATGACATTCTGTTATTGCTGGATAGGCCACAACTGACGAAATGCCCCTGAGGATGATCTTGTGATCGAAAGTACTTGGGCAAGATTTGATTAACTACTGTGTTCGATATTTGCCTTGTGTACCATCAAAGTTCATTTATTTGAACATTCAACCTTATATTGAACTATTTATTACTTGAGCTTTCAATTGTGTTTACAATTATTATCAATAGTTGCTAAAAAATACAAAATATCTTACAAAGTTGAACTAGAAAAAAAAAAGAATTTTTGTTAACTCTTCTGCTTCCTTGGATTCCGTTTTGTTGTAGTGGGAACACTCTGCTGGGCATGGTCTTCTGAAAAGGGAATAAGCGTTTCGGTAGCTAACTCCGACCCAGTGCTTAATTTTTAAATCGTATTATTGAAGTCGTTCGATCCACCTGCCTATCTGACCCACTGGATTTTTAAACTACATTTTTAAAGGGCGGCATGGTTGGTTCCGATTAAAAATTTCCTTCCATTGAGGTATTGATAAAAGTATTCTACTGATTTCACTACTGCCAGAACTTCTCTTCTCGTGACGCAATAATTTCGCTCAGGTTTTGAGAGAACTTTAATAAAATATCCAAAGACTCTTTCCTTTCCTCCTTGAATCTAAGACAGCACTCCTCCAATTCCCGCATTACTTGCATCTGTATCTAAGATAAATTCTCCTTCTGGCAGTGGATACCCTAAAATTGGTGCTGTAATTAAATGTTTTTTAAGGTCTCAAAGGCATTTTGGCAGTCTGTATCCAAGCGGTAATCCCTTGCTTCCTCTGTGAGTCGCGTTAATAGCTTAGCGATATACGCAAACTTATTAATAAACCTTCGGTAGTAAGTACATAGTCCCAGAAAACTTCTCACTTGATGTTTGTCAGTTGGTTTTGGATATTCCTTAATGGAATCGATTTTTCCCTTATATACGGCTACTCCTTCTTAATGACTATATGACCCAGATAACTAACTTTGCCTTGAAATAGCTGGCACTTCTTGGGGTTTAGCATCAATTGGGCAGTTTTAAGTCGATTAAAAACCTTTTCTAAATTCCTCAAATGATCTTCAAATGTCTCCCCGAAGACGATTATGTCATCTAGATAAATTAGGTATGTTTTCCAAGATAACCCTCTTAGCACATTTTCCATAAGCCTCTCACATGTTGCAGGAGTATTTTAAAGTCCAAATGGCATAACGTTGAATTGCCACAATCCAGATCCTGTGGTGAAGGCTGTCTTTTCTTTATCTACTGGGTCCATTCCTACCTGCCAGTATCCAGACTTTAAATCCAAAGTAGAAAACAGTTTACTTCCAGCCAATGTGTTTAATGTGTCATCGATCCGAGGGAAAGGATAATTATCTTTCTTGGTAACAAAAAATTTATTTAAAATCCTTTATAAAAGGTATATAATAAAATGCCCAAACGGGCTATCACAAAGATATTGCAAAACGTTTTCGGATTATTAAATCCATCATTAGTGCAAACCTGAAAGTAAATAACCACTTTAATTAAAAGAACGTTGAATTTAAAATGTTGACTAAGGTTAAAGAACATTGTGGTTAATACTTACGAGGTATACATGCTATGAGCCACTAAAATATATGGGCCCAAACCCTTTAAATGATATAAATTTACATTTGATTTACATTATATGTGGTTACAAATTGTAATATTTAAGTTATCGTTGGAATTAGTAACATGGCGACGTATGACCCTACATAGGTAAAATGGTCCTGAGACGAAGTGTCTTCGAGGACCTGTTGATAACAACTGATCAAAATGACATTGTTGACATGTTAGAACGGATGTTGTATCAGAGCAGTCAGTGTAACTTACGGTAGTTGTCTAAAAAAGACAGATGTCAGCATTATTTAAAATTGTAAAAATTAAAATAATAATAATGTAACAGTTTCAACCATCAATGTTGTAGTCTGTAATGTGAATTAATCATATGGCTATATTGGAAACATTGAAAATTTGGTTTTTAAAAAATTAATGTGGGTAAACTGGAGTTTATGAAATTTTGTAGGATCACTAGGCAACCAACTATACATGTGTATGGATTTATTTGTTCTAAGCTAAAAAAATTTATCAAAAGGCCCTGTATGTTGTGTAACATTTGTACCTAGAAAATGGTAAAAAATGGCAAAAAAGGAACATGTAGGAAGATGGGTCCTATACGATTTGTTAATGAGGAATGTTGTAGTAAAAAGTGTGTTTAGATCTGTTGTTGAGCTGAAATTTAAATATGATAAGAATTTGATTATGGTGTGATGTCGATGTAGTACTTAACTTAAAACTTAAGCAAGGAGGGCCCTCTATGTCAAAAAACAACATTTGGCACCTGATAAAAATAAAAGATTTTTCAAATTATAAGTACATGAACATGAATTGCTGGTTATGTGTAAAAATTAAAGTTGGTAGATTGGACAAAATAAATTCAGAGCAGATTATTCCACTCCCTCTCCAAAAACAATTTTCCATTAACATACACCTTCACCTACTTAACCACATATCTTTACCTTTCTTACTGTATTTTTCTTTTCTATTGTAACTCCTTTTACCCATCCACTCTCGCTCAGGGTTTGGTTTTCGGGTCTCTGTGGTCTTCGGCCTCTTGTAGTTTTTCCACCTTTCTCTTCACAATAACAATTAAACATCACACATCCCTAGTAAATTTGACAGATCCAACTTAAACATAACTACTCTTACAGCTTCATATGTTCTCACAATACACCCCATAAGCCTATTATACTCACATACCTACCTAAACTCAAATTTATAACTCATCCCTTTTTTATTTTATATTTCTCAGGCACCAAATGTTCCTTTTAACATATAGGGCCTCTTGTTTTTTCTTGAGTTAGAATTTGAGCAAGGTATTAACAATACCATACCAAACCACCTTTCAGCTATCAGTTTTCTGTTGTTCTGGCATACGTGTCCACACATAAAAACAATCTACCATCTTTAATTTTCACACATAACCAGCAATTCATGTTCATGTACTTATAACTTAAAAAATCTTTTATTTTTATCAGGTGCCAAATGTTGTTTTTTGACATAGACGGCCCTCCTTGCTTAAGTTTTAAGTTAAGTAATACATCAACATTACACCATAATCACATTCTTATCATATTTAAATTTCAGCTCAACAACAGATCTAAACACACTCTTTACTACAACATTCCTCATTAATAAATCTTATAGGACCCATCTTCCTAAATGTGCCTTTTTTGCCATTTTTTACCATTTTCTAGGTACCAAATGTTACACAACATACAGGGCCTTTTAATAAAATTTTTTAGCTTAGAACAAATAAATCCATACACATGTATAGTTGGTTGCCTACTGATCCTACAAAATTTCATAAACTCCAGTTTACCCACATTAATTTTTTAAAAACCAAATTTTCAATATTTCCAATATAGCCATATGATTAATTCACATTACAGTCTACAACATTGATGGTTGATATTGTTACATTATTATAATTTTAATTTTTCCAATTTTAAATAATGCTGACATCTGTCTTTTTTAGACAACTACCGTAAGTTACACTGACTGCTCTGACACAACATCCGTTCTAACATGTCAACAATGTCATTTTGATCAGTTGTTATCAACAGGTCCTCGAAAACACTTCGTCTCAGGACCATTTTACCTATGTAGGGTTATACGTCGCCATGTTACCAATTCCAACAGTAACTTAAACATCATAATTTGTAACCACATATAATGTAAAGCAAATGTAAATTTATATCATTTACAGGGTTTGGACCCATATATTTTGGTGGCTCATAGCATGTATACCTCGTAAGTATTAACCACAATGTTCTTTAATCTTAGTCAACATTTTAAATTCAACGTTCTTTTAATTAAAGTGGTTATTTACTTTTAAGTTTGCACTGATGATGGATTTAATAATCCGAAAACGTTTTGAAATATCTTTGTGATAGCCCGTTGGGGCATTTTATTATATACCTTTTATAAAGGATTTTAAATAAATTTTTTGTGATATATGGTATACAGCCAGCTACAGGAACTTAGTTTCCTAGTGGAATTTTTGGTAACGTTGTTCAGTAAGCGGTAATCCACACAGAAACTCGCCGTTCCGTCTTTCTTCGTAACCAAAACCACCGGAGAGACCCATGGGCTCGTAGAAGGTTCTATCACCTCGTCTTTCTTCATTTCCTGAACAATCGTTTCAGCTTCCTCTCTTTTCGCCTATGGTAATCGTCGAGCTGTTTAAGGAATTGGCTTAGCATTACCAGTATCAATTTTATGCTTAACAACGGTAGTTCTTCCTCCTTTCGGTACGAAAATATCACGAAACTGCCGAAGAAATTCTTTAATTTCCTTTTCTCAATCTGATTCAGAGACTGTCCAGCAACTGCGACTATTTGGCCAAATTTGTCGTTGGAATTATCAGATGTTGTCGCCTGACATATTATGAATGTCACAGGTACACAAGTTACTACTTTTGTCTCTTTCTTGACGGTTACTGGGTAGTCATTGACATTGATGAGTCTCACAGGAATTTCTTTAGCCGCAGTCACCAATTTCTTTCCAATTATGATTCCTCGGCCAACTTCGTCGTCACGGTTCCAAGGCTCCACCATAACGGGTGTTCCTTCGTAAACAATTTCCTGTAGCCGCGCTACTATGATTGTTTCACTTCTCGCAGGCACGATTGCATCTTCTTTAACGGCTGCTTGCTTAGTGTTGTCATCATGTGGACGGATAAATACTTCCTCGTTACCAGCGATTGATTACCTTATTCTTAAAATCCAATTGGAATCCATGCGGATTCATTACGTTCATTCCTAATATAACGTCCTCTTCGATGTCAGCAACTATAACAGTATGGACGAACTTTCTGCTCCAATTCCTAATTGTATCTGGATTTCTCTATGAATGTTGGCATTTTCACCCGTAGCGGTCCGAAGTCGCAACCTCGTTGGTAACAGTTTCCAGTTAACACGGTTGTTTATAACTTTTCTTTTTCAGACCATCCATTCGCTCTTGCAGGTGATTGGAACTGTTTTATGTAGTTGTTCCGATTTTCCGTCGAAAGTTGGGACTTTAAGATGAACAGAACCTCCACTTCCTTTTGTGACGATTTTCCGTCGAAAGTTGGGACTTTGAGATAAACAGAACCTCCAATTCCTTCAAATATCGGCGGTGTTTTCAACTTACATTTCGTCTCGTCTTATTTTATCTCTGTTGTAATGGGATTGTTTACTCTCTCTTCTATTCCTGTTTTCTCAATCTTCCTTTCTATCTCTTTTCATATCTTTTCTTTGAAGGCCAACATATCGGCAGCAACTTGTTTTTTTAACGAAGACACTCTATTGTCGAGGGCAGACATCTCAGAAGTGACTTTTGAGATGTTCACAGAAATTTTGCTTTCCAGAGAAGAAATCTCGTTAGAAACTTTGCTTTCTAAAGAAACAATGTCGCCGCAAACTTTGTTCTCCAATGATGCGATGTCACCAGAAACTTTGGCTACATCACCAGAAACTTTGGCTACATCATAAGAAACTTTCGAAATATAGTCAGAAACTTTGTTCTCTAATTTCGAAATCGACGAGATGACAGCAACATGTTTATCTTCAAATATATAAGTTTCTGGATCCAAACCCTCTTCTTTTAAAGCGTTGTTTTGTCGTTGGACTAAATCAGCCTTTCTTCCGGTAAAAGCAAATTCTCTCTCCTCAAGATGTCTTCTTAAATCCGTAACTGTGAGCTCACAAATCGTAGCCATTTCCACAATTCACTTCTAACACCAATATAAAGTTTTTATTAATTCCAATTTATTGTTCTTATTTTAATTTACTAAAAGTTCAATATTTATAACACTCACAAATTTATCAAAGTCTTTATTACTAATAATTTATTTTACACTTAATAATTTGTCTACGTGCGATACAATTTTGAACGCGATTATCTAGAAAGGTTTGGCGATGCATTGATGACCTTCTAGTCTAGTAATTTCTGCCGACAGGTAAACAGGTTTGAGCGCCGAAATTACTAGAAATAGAACAGAATTAGTCATAATATATTTACAGTTGTATACGCCATAATATTTATTATCGTAACAATATATATATATATATATATATATATATATATATATATGTATATATATACTTTTATATATATATATATATATATATATATATATATATATATATATATATATATATATATAAATGATGTTTCTAAGTCCAAGAACAATTTTTTTAAAAAATAACTTTATTGACAAGGGACTACTTACTACAGTAAAATGCAAAATAAGAGTGACGCTATACAATGCAAAAGTAAATTAAGTAAGCTCGGTGACGCCGAGGTGTAGCGTGCTGACGCTGTCCTTTTATTATAGTTGAATTAGCAGTTCTGGTTTCTTAACTTATATATATCCGTTTTTATATTTTTTCAAATTCTTATTTTTAATTTATTTGAGACTTGCCTTTATTTTCCCTTTAAGTTTTATGTTTTTTAATTTAAAAGCCAAATCGTCTGCATATTCTTATTATCATTGATATTGTTTTATATTGTTTTATCATTGATAATTGTTTGTGTAAACATTTCCAATTACAAGCCTATAATGAACCTGTTCATTAAAAATGTACATATCTCATAGAAGTTTGTGATGTTATCAAATCATTTTATTATTTTCCTCCATGCAGTTAATTTATTAATTTTTTAGCAACTTTGAGAATTGTGGCGCTAGTCGTATTTTTTATTTAGCTTCTGTTCTTGGTGCTAGATAACACTATCGAAAATACAAAATTTTCTATCAAGACAAATTTTACCACAGTTATATAAAAATGTTCCTATTTTATCTTGAAATTTTATAGACTGTTTAGTAAATAATTATTGCGATTACATAATCAATAGTTTGAACAAATTTTTTATAGTCAGCAATTATTCTATATGGCATTCAAAATATTTCTTAGAAAATAATATTTTTGTATATAGTGGAGTGATAATGGTAAAAGAAAAAACATAATTGCGACATTTTATCAGTTTTTGTAAAATATTTCAAAATAACAAGATTTATTATTTTGTATTTTTTGTATTAACAGTTTAAATAATTTCGTAAAACAAATGGTAAACAAATAAATAAATATAGCAGATGAGACAGTTCTGATAGCGAAATATAAAGTATTTACACAGTATATTAGCTTAAAACTAAGGATAGATTTTATACTAAAGCTAGCTACTTTGAAATCTAAAATAAACGCAAGACAGACATAGTCATCATAACTGAAATAAAAACGGAACTTGGAAGAACTGAAAATTTGGACAAGTGCGCGATTATATAGAGTGGAGTAGATTAAAATGATAGAGTTCATTGCGGTATTAATAGAAAAGAAATAATAATCTAAAATTCATACATAAATGAAATTTGATAGAGATTCTTGGTATTTATTCTCCAGAGGAAGATAATATAAACTAACTACAAATCTTAACAAATCACCTCAAAACGTACTCAGAAATTGCAATTAAATAGACCATATGGACATATAATTTGAATAAATGCTAGAATGCCAAACACATCTAAGCCACGAATAGTGGGAGCAAACAGATAAGAACAGGTTAATGACAACGGACACGGACAACAAAATACATGAGTACAAAAAAAACAAGAGCAAATAGGTATACAAGGTGAGGCCCACAAATTGTTATAAAATAGTCTCTTCGATTGTAATAAATTAATATATGAGCAAATAAATAAAATAAACATTACTTACATGCCGGTACTCTATTAATTGATGGATGGTAGAACATGGTTGAAACTACTATGTATTGTTGAATGGAGCACTCAATTCTATTATTGCAGTTGTTTGACAGTAAACGGGAAGTTCTTGAGGAGATAGATTGGATCCAATGAAGAAGAGATATGTCTGTGATTGTTTGTTAAATGAAAGTCATGTAATATACTATTGAGTTATTATTTATTTATTATTGTTTTCATTTAAATTGAAAATTGTTTCACATGGGGAACAAAGTTTTGCCTACAAAATAAAACAATTGAGGAAATATAAAAAATACATTTAGAAATCAATAACGAACAACAAGAAATGCAACACTAAGAAAATTTGTACTATACACTCCAGTAGTTCTATAGAACAGGTCAGATATTAAATACCAGAAGATGGCGACAGCTCAGAAATCAAACATAATGGCGACGAATCTGAGAGCAGTCTAGAATCCACAAATGATTGTCAAACCAAAGATGAAGATGATCATAACAATTACGAAAATTGTAACGGTTTTGATCCGCTCTATTATTATCATTTTATTTTTCCTTGTCCACTGCTGGACATATCTCTCTCTCCTAATGTTCCATATGCTTCGATTTTGTGCCTCTTCCATTTAGTTTTTCTGGAAACGTTTTAGATCGTTAGTCCATCACGTTGGTAGACGATCTCTACTTTGGTACCACTTCGGAACCACTTCTGATGTTGTAGACACAGTCTGACCACTTAGTTGTAGCTGGTAGTTTGGAATCTTGCCTACTAGAGAAACATGCAACTTGCACGCTGGATCGGTTTTTGAGCTACACGAACAATCAGTACACATTTCTAAAAGTTTGTTCTTTTAATACATAATAAGAAGTCGGATAGTTCAACCAGATAATGATGAATGGAAAACATAATTCATATTTCAGAACGCTTCATCTCTCTCTCTTGTCGTTTCCTCATTGCTAAGGATCGTGATTCCCTACAATGCGGGCTGTCAATTCTCTCCATCTCTTGCGATTTTGGGCTGCGGACTCGGAAAACGTACGCATTGATTATATACTTTGGTCTTAAGATGCTGTGGATATCTTTTGTTTTTAAGAATGTAGCTTAGTTTGCCAAATGCCGCCCATGCCAGTCTAACTCGTCTCTTGATCTCTGCTGTTTGGTTCTCTTTGTTAAGTTTTATAGTTTGACTAAGATATATATAATCCTTAACTTGTTCTATTTCATCTTATCCGATTCTCATTGTGATGTCTTCATCTGTATTTGTTATAGTTTTGGTCTTGCTGTAATTCATATTAAGGCCTATCTTTCCAGCTTCTACGTCCAGTTCTTTCATCATTTCAAATAATTCATCTTTTTTATCGGTTATCAATACGATGTCATCAGCGTACCTTAGATGGTTCAAGCGTTGTCCACAAATTTTTATACCTTTTTTTTCCCATTCTAATCTTTTAAAAGTATCTGCAAGAGCCTGATTGAAAAGTTTCGGTGATATTGTATCACCCTGTCTCACGCCTCTACTTACTTGTAATGATTTTGTTCCTTCATATACTTTAATTTTTGTTTTGGCTTTCTTATATATATATATATATATATATATATATATATATATATATATATATATTGGTTATTAGTTCCGTATATCTGTGGTCAATTCGGCTGTTAATCAAAGAACTTTTCACTGCGCAATGTTCGACAGTGTCGAAAGCCTTTTCGAAATCTATGAACGCCATATATAGAGGAATGTGGTATTCATTTGCTCGTTCTATAAGTATTTTCATACTTAGTAAATGGTCACTTGTGCTGAATCCCTTTCTAAAACCAGCTTGTTCTTTCAACTGGTATCCATCGAATTTTGTCGTCAATCTATTGGTTAAAATTTTTAATTGGTAAGCTGGAGTACTTGGGACATATTATGAGAAATCAAGGCAGATACGAGCTACTTCAATGTATTTTGCAGGGTAAAATTGAAGAAAAAAGAACCCCAGGACGAAGAAGAATATCCTGGCTTGCTAACCTGAGAGCATGGTATAGAAAGGCCTCAACACATCTATTTCGTATAGCAACCAACAAAATCATCATAGCCAGAATTTTTCGTTTAAATATTCTTAGTTTTTCTTTATCTTTTTTTGTGAGATACATTATTTCCGCTAATTACGGTGCAGTAACCTTTGAGGTCAGCAATCCCAATTAACAGTTTTGTCAGCATTTCATTTTTATATAAAATAAATACTATTGTAATTAAACCATTCTTTTTCGATAAATAAATCAGTGCAGTATAGTTGTAAAAGTAATTAAAGGGTCTTTTTAAAAACTACCTTCGTAAGTGAAAGCCTTTAAGCGGCACAGTGCAGTAAGATAGTGGGAGAGTCTACAGAAGTTCCTCGTCGTTCTTAAAGGTTCCAAATTCTAGGGAAAACTACGGCCATTCAACCCCAGAAGTCTACGAAATACCAGTGTAGAAGTGTAGAAATTAATTTATATGACGAAAAACGATATAAAAAAGCAAAAGAAGAAAATAAACCAGTTCCTTCAAAAAGAAATACACCCAAGCATCATCATCAAATCGTCAAATATTTGCTGTCTTTTCTCACTTTCTTTATACTTCTTTTTGATACAGGGGCCAAACCAGATCATTTCTTAACCCCAAAATTGAATCCAAATTTTATAAAATATAAATATTTTTATCAAACACGAACTGTTTGTAGTCAGTTCAATATCTTAAAACCATTCACAGGAATATTGGGCTGAAATTCCAATCTTTCCAGAATTTAACTCTAAATTAATTTAAAATTTTACCTTTTTAAATTCCAGAAAACATTTGATGGTCTTATCGGCGTCGATAACTTAATACTTTTACAAACACATCTTAATTTTCCAGCATACACACTAAACATAGCATACTTAATTATCCTCCCTATATTTTATTATGAAACCAACGAAACAAAATTTTATACAATTCAATTGGAACCCATAACAATCACAACAATCGTACCCAAGTACGACTTTCAGTAAAACAAACTTAACAAAAGGCACCATACTTATACCAAAACAAGAAATACAGGGGGTAATTCTAAGAGAAACTCTCAGTGAAGCCTGCAGTCAACTAACCTGGACCTAAGTAATCAACAAAACTGATAAAGCTATTCAATTAGCACTCACCGATCATGTTAGAAGCAATCCAATAGATCTTCATGAATATCACCTGTATACTTAGGATATCATTGTTATGGAAACAGAAAGAATAATAGATAGCTCCTTTCATTAGCACAGATTATCTAAATTCAGAAGAAGAGATGCACATCAGACGTTTATGCAGAAAATTTGCAAATATATTCCACAATACCGATAATACTTAAACATTTACAAATCAAATAAAACACCCCATACGAACAACGGATAAAGTACCAGTTTTCACAAAATCATATCAATATCCACAAGTACGTCGAGAAGGGGTTAAAAAACAGATAATATGAATGCTGGACCAAGGCGTCATCAGACCAAGTCAGTCACCCTGTTTATCTCCAATTTGTGTGGTACTAAAAAACCAGACGCCTCTGAACAAATTAAATTTACAATCGTAGTGGATTACAGAAAGATAAATGAGAAGACTATATATAGACGATAGGTATCCAATTCTAAATATCGCAGACATCCTTAATAAACACAGACGCTATCACTACTTTTCCACCCTCGTTCTAGCCAGTAGATTTCACCTAATAGAAATAGCAGAGGAAGTTATAAAGAAAACAGAATTTAACGTAGAAAATGGCAATTATGAATAACTTAGAATGCCCTTTGGTTTGAAGAATGTACCAACTAAATTCCAGAGAATAATGGACAATATGCTTAAAGGACTCATAGGAGAAATCTGCTTAGTATACATGGCTAACATTATCATATACGTAACCTCACTTCAGGAACACATGGTCAACCGTAAGAAAATGTTTGAAAGACTACGAGAAACTAGGTTTAAGATACAGCTGGATAAATGCGAATTTTTAAAAAAGAAGTTGAATTTTTGGGTCATGTCCCAACTTCCGAAGGAACAAAACCAAATCCAAGCAAAATTAAAGCCATCATATACTATCCCATGCCAAAGACTACCAAGGAGATTAGAAGATTTCTCGGACTTCTTGGATATTACAGAACGTTCATTAAGGATTTCTCAAAAATAACAAAACCGCTCACCTTATGTTTAAAGAAAGGTGCCAAGATAGAACACGCCGAACAATTCCTCAACTATATCGAAACCTGCAAGAACCTGTTAACCAACGAACCAGTTCTACAATATCCGGATTTTACGAAACCTTTCAATTTCACCACACATTCAAGCAACTTTGCTATACCTAGGTGCAAACCCAATGTAGTAAACGAACTTCTTCAAGAAGAAAACCAAAAGAAAGTCAGTCAACAAAAACGCTATACCAACAAGACAACAACACATATGGTACCCACCATTCTGCAGAGGAAAACCCGATACTCGGAATTCCAATCAGCGAAAGACCATTGCACTGTTACAACAACCAAATCATATTCAAATTGGTAAATAAAAATCCTTAAAAACCTATATAATATAATATAATATAATATAATATAATATAATATAGACTAATAAATATATAATAAATAATAATATGAAATGTATATATACCTAGATATATATATATATATATATATATATATATATATATATATATATATATATATATATATAATGTTTTGTTTGTGTATGAGCAATGAGTGTTTTTAAATAACATATATAAGTATAGGGTTTTTATCGCGGTTCTCAAAGAATTAGTTTGTAAGTACTTTTTTTAAATTATCTTTATTATAATTATTATGAAACACACATATATATCTAATATAGACAATATAAATTTATAACAACCTATCTTAAAATTGAAATTCTTACAATAATTAAATTATATTAACAAAATTTGGTACCTTTCTGTCACTAAATGCCTAAATGAAATTATTTTCCAAAATAAATAGTTTAATCACCACTCAATATCGTCGTTATCAGCCTCGGTTATTCTTCTTTTTGTTAAATTGCTTCTCCAAATACACCACAATGTTTTAAGTATCAGCTTCCACTATTTTAAAATATCTTTCTTCTCAATAAAATTTATAAATCGGCAAAATATTCTTCGTTATTTATAGCATTCTTGTTTATTCTTCTTTTTAATAATCTTATTTTTTCTTCTTCCAATCTTCAGTCACCATATAAGTATTATAATTTTTCTTTCATACTAAATTACTGTCTTCTGTATACTGACTTGACCAACAAAAACTACTCATTTAATACTGTCCTTTATATTTATACACTAATACTGACCACACTGACTAATCTACTTACTAATAATAAACTAATTAACTAATAATTAAATACTAACTAATCGACTAATAATGAACTGTCCTCTTTCCTTCAAATCACCGAGTATTTATATCATTTCAATGTTCAAGAATATTCTTGAAAGAAATCATTCTCGAATTGTTCTATTTCATAGATATTTGAATGTTTTCGAATATTTTACTACGAAAAGGGGTCAACTTTCTTCTATTTACGTCTCATTTGAATGTGTCTAGATAATTCTTTACCCTTCTGTCGAGAATTTTATGGAAATTTAGGCTTTTCAGATCAGATTATAAACTTATATATAAATTAAACATCTTAAATTAATAAATAACACCATTTTAAATCCGTAATTATCATTTTAAATGTCTACTTTTTGTTCAAATTTACTCTTGTTTACAAAAATCATAATAACCCAGACTTACTTTAGTTTATATTTGGTTGCCTATATATATATATATATATATATATATATATATATATATATATATATATATATATATATATATATATATGGCGCACTCAAATATATTTATTAATAAAATAAAAATAAAAAACTTTTTGCATTACATTATTCGCTTGCTGGATAGCCCAAATTTGAAAATCAATATTCTTCATTTAAAAAAACGTTTCTTGCAGATGCCGATGATGATGCTTTAGAAAGCGCAAGTACTTGGGCAAGATTTGATGACTAAAATTGTGCTCGATATCTGCCTTTAATTTTTCAAAGTTAATAAAATAGTAGCCATTTACCCTGAAAGCGACATTTACTCTTAAAACCTCTTATACTCCGATCTCAACCTTAATACCCCTAACTTCAAAGGTAAAATTATACTCAGACCAGTAAGATATGTTGGAAATAATATTGCCTTTTTAAAAATATTTTAACCAAAAAAATCTACAAACGAAACTAGAAAAGCAATATTTAGTATCAACTCAAAACAAAGAAGGAGACGTGGAAGAGCCATTGGAGAACATTAAGAGTAGCGTACATAAGGATTAGCAAAATATTCATATGAACAAATAAAAAAAAAGGAGTAAAAAAGCTGGATAGTACAGAAAATTCTCTAAACATAATTTAAAGCTCTGATAAAGTACTAGACACATTGCACTACATCATTTCTCTGATAATCACAACTTAGACATTAATAATGAAAATACATATTTAACTGGTTTATTAATATTAAACTCAGTGCAATAAGCGGTTTCAAGTTTTAAAAATAAAAGTATGTCGGACCCAATAACTTAGATTATTAAACCATCAACATCAGATTGTCTGAAATCAACATTTATAAAGACTACCTCATAATCAAATTTATCCTCAAAGTAGTTATTATTACATATAATGAAATTCGCAGGCGGATTTATATATATAATGAAAGGACGGGTGACACTGAGTTTGGTTTTTGAAAGTAGCTTAGAAACAGGAGGAGGACTTTTTACATACAGTTACTACTGTAGAAAAGTTACGAAAAGGGAAACGATGTCTCTTTTTACTTTATTAAAAAATAAAATAAAATAAATTATTGTAAAAGTATTTTACAATATTAAACATAATTTACACACGTTTAAGAAAATTGCTGATGGTGACAAAGATAGGAGGATGATCGAAAAAACTATCAGCAACCAAAACACAGAATTAAAGATTACCAATAATCATTATACAAGAGAAGTTTACATAGCTAAGAAATTAAGGTAGAACTGCATCATTTTTCCATTGCTGTTTAAAATAGACAATATTTTTCAACTTGCATAGCTGCATAGAACACTAATCAAAGTAAATATCCTTAAGGCCGTCCCCCGCGATTCTGGGCATAGCTAAATTCCAATGTAAGAGTTTATATCAAATAACTCAAAAACTATGGCAGATATTGAAATGATTCTTATTTTATATGAAAGGTCTTAAAAAGTTTTAGTGCACTATTTGGTTGTAAATTAATAAATTGTTTACACAAAATTTTTTTTCAAATATTTTTGGTTAAAATAAACGTAATTTTTTTTTTAATAGGGCACTACAGAATTTGATCCACTTTTCGAATCTGCTAAAGTGTAACACAAAGCAGCTATTTCGTATAAATTTTTTTAAAAATCTTAAAGTTCTGCTAAATGTAACTCTCTATCTATCCGTCTCTCTCTCTCTCTCTCGGTCAGTACAGGCTGTCCTTGTCGATAGTTTCTGGAGTCTCGCCGACGAGTAGGTAAGAATGAGGGGAGGGTCATAAATAATGTTGAATAACATTATTAGGGCTTATTCCGACTTTTGACAAACCAGTGTGTTAATTGTTTTTAGAATGGGTAGTTCACGAAGACGTTTATGTTCCGGACGAAAAAGTCGACGACGATTGAGGAAATTTGATATATTATACCTATAATTTGACTAAATTTTTATATGAATAGAAATATTTTTTGTTGATTTGTAACATTGTCCTTCTAAATATTTATACTGTTTTTATAATAATACTATTGTTTCAGTATTTACTTATATAATAATATATTATTATGTAGAAACAACGTAGAATTTTGGTCAATCAGTCAATACATTTTTTTGTATTTCAATCAGAATTATTATTTTCTTTTCTTCTTTACATGAGCTCAGAGTAATACCCATATATTTTGCAGTATTTGAGTATGGAATTTGATTTTTTATATTTATTGGAATATTTATTTTGAACGTGTTTGTTAGTAAAGTTTACATAATATATGAAGTTTGTTTATACATATAAGAACAAAACCTACCTGTTTCCTGCCTAAAATTCGAAGCCGTCAAAGCACATGGAGATTTCTCCTTCAATTCTAACGCACGAGCTCACGTTTTGCATTGTTAGTTGGGTCAACTTAACTAACTTCAGTGTCGTAACTGTCATAGCGTGTATCTATGTTATATTCTAGCGACTTTTCTGGAATCTGCCCATGTGCTTGAATTTGATGTACAGTTGATTTTGCAGCAGTGAATCTGCATTGATATTGACCAACAATATCATTTGTATGATGTTTGTCTTTCAAACAATACATTGCCGAAGATTTTATACGCAGATGCTAACAGAGTAATGCCTCTATAGTTCTTACAATCCAGTTGATAGCCCTTTATGTATCGCATATTATTTCATTTAGCCACTCTTCTGATACCAATTCATTCTGCCATATAAGTACTATTAGTTTATGGATAACTGTAAAAAGTTGATCACCACCTTTTCATACATTTCTCAACAGATTTAATCGAATCCTGTGGCTTTATCATCTTTGAGTTTTAGGACGGCATTTGACACTTCTAGTATTGTTGGGTCTTCACTGTGTAGTTAACAATGTAGATTTTGTTGATTGTCTATGTTATATTCAGTATCGTATATATAATATATTATATAAATATCTATAATGTGATATAATAATAATGTACCTATAATATAATATAATCTGTAATTGTTCTGTAATTTCTTTCGAGCTCATTTAGTTTTTTATTCCTTTTATCCATGTTTTCTACGGTAGTCCTCTCTTCTGAATTCCTGTAGTTGTTCATACAGGTACTTGTTTCGGGAGTCTACTGTTGTACAAAAAAGGTGTACATATGTGGGAAATTATTAGTATAATTTCAGTGTATGTGGACTGTATTATATAGGGCTGCTTCAAATAAAATTAGGATATGTAGTAAAAGGTATACAGACAATAGCAAATTAAGTTTATAGAAAGTTTTACCAATATTTCTGCTCCACACTCTCGCGGTTTTTCCTTTTATGCGGAATATGTCCGGGCACACTCGCGGTTTTTCCAAACACGGGTTTTGCGGTACTAACACTTTTCAAGATAGAGCACACTTTGTGTCTACACGATTTAAAACAGTATTTGCGGTAATTTTTCGGGTAACTAAAACGAGAGAGAGATAACTAGCGATAGAAAAACAGCCAAGATAGATGCTGTTCTTCTTGATAAGTGAAGAGGACAGCCGACCATCAAGAGAGCGTCTTTTTCCTTGCTATCTTGAAACTGTCTGTATTTGTAATGGAGGGGGGTAAAATGTAAGTAGGAAGGGTTATTAAGGGTTGGACTAAGATAATGATTGTAAAATTGTGATATACGGATAGTTAAAAATACAGCGAAAAAAACATGATTTTTCGCATGTAAAAAAATTAAACAACTCTCTTTCATTCATTGGACATGTCCGTACCATTTGAGCTGCTTTCGTCGTATGCCATCCATGACTGTACCTTCTGTTCTCATACTTTGTTTCATCCATTTCGGCGACATATCTTTCTTCGATGTCTCTGTTAATCGTCTTGTTTCACAACAGTTTCATAGGTTGTAATGCTAGAGAGAGCATGTCAGCTGAGCCAAAACGAAAAATAATCCTCCTTATTGCTTTCACTGGAATAAGCTTGACCGTTCAACTGGGCCCGGAATACCTCTTTATAATTCTTTAAACTTCTGTTTTGAAATTAAGAATACTTATTATTTTGTCTAGTTACCTATTTAGTTGTCAAAACAGATACATTGTTACCTAAAGAATGGAAAGTGGTTCAATTTAAAAATTATATCGTACATAATAAATATTTGAATACTGATGTACATATTCCTCCCGAGATTTGGGCTTTAAGTACCTACTAATTTTATAAATCGCACCACTAATAGACGTAAATCCTTTCATTTTTATTTCATGAATGTTTTTATTCGCCACATTTTAACATTTTCCATTTCAGCATATTTATCATCAAACTGTAATATACGTTAAAAACCAATTTGTCAGTAAAAAAAAGTAACAAAAAAAAAAACAAAAGAAAATATAAGACATAAAAAAATCAATACCGTGACCTCAAAATATCTTGTTATAGGTACATTATTTTGTAATTAAATTTTATAAAAATTTGTCTTCGATTTAATTGTTATGAATGAATTACAGGACGATTATTTGTTACCCGTATGTACCCTTGCTAAGTTGAGAATTAATTATTTAATAAATAATATTACTCTGGTAAACTCGTATTATTCTAATTACCCCATAACCGCACTGAATAGGCCCTCGCTTAATTGTGTAGACCCAAGACTTTTCACAACAGCGAGTTGTAAATAGGTAGAAATATAAAATCTAGTACAAGATGACGTTTAGAACATTCTTCGTGAATGGATTTTGTTTTCGTAAAGAAAGATATTTTTGAAATAGATATCTCACTGAATTTTACCGTTAGAATTTTCTAGAGGAATTTTCTAGAGGATAAGCCTTAAATAATTCGAGTATGTTGACGGTGCCGTTATCATGGCAAAGAACATGAAGGGAGCTACCAGATATATTAAATACAACTAATAGGGTGAGAGAAACATATGGTCTTAATATTAACATTGTAATAAAAACAAGTTGATGATAATCAGTTGGCAGTAGCATTTGCAAAACCAGTTGAATATTAACAACCAGATCGTAAACAGAAATAAGAAATTTAAATATCTTGGGCACTAGTAGCAATGGGTAAATATGATTTTATTAAATGTAATACCTATCTTATCTGATCCAATTCTTTTTTTTTATTCTACGTAACCACTCAATAAAATATTCTGCTCACATATTCTGCTCACTTCGATAGTATCGTTAAACTATAGAAAAACATTCGAAATACGGTGTCTGAGATTTTATGGATAAACCATAATAAAAATAAAGGGAAGCTAATACCCAAAGTATCCTTAAAACCTTGAGGGAATGGTTTGAATGCAGTAGTGCAGAACTATTTAAAACAGCAGTTAATAGGTTCTACATAGCCATGATGATTTCTAACTTACGATAGAAGATGAAACTTAAAGAAGAAGAATAAGATTGTTAAACAACAAAAAATATAATTAGGCCACACAATAAGGGGCGAAAAATAAAATATGTTGAATGCAATCTTAATGGACAAAATTGAAGGTAGAATAAGATTAACACGAAAACAACACCTAGGATTCAGGTGTATAAGAAACTGGAGTGATATACCTAACTTATGATAATAGAATAATAAGAAGAGCAGAATAGTAATCCACATCCTGCAATCCTCCAACCAGCATGAGCGCCTACACGCTACATCAGATACGGCACCAAAAGAAGAAAATCTAAAACTGAACAGTACTGCCTATTATATTGTAGAGATGCTGCTTATATAAATTTAAAACGTAAGCGTAAAAATATGTATATTGTAATTTTCAAGTTGTAGGCACGCATGACATATGTTACAGGATTATTTTTTTATTGTAAAAATTATATCTGATGATTTCTAAAACTGTGTACTTGTTTAAAGTTTAAAAGATCGAAGGTTTATTTGTGATAATTTATAATTAATAATTTCATTTAGTCTGATTTAAAGTACTACATTTATTAAATTTAGTTTAATGAATCAGATAAAAACTTGAAAACTTAAAAATGTTTGCTGAATACATTTTAGAAGTATACTTTAGTTTATTGTTTGATAAATAGTACATTAGTTCGTTACTATTTTAATTGGGAATAAGCCCCAATTTAAGTTTAAAATAAGTTTATTCACTTTTCAATACTATTGAATCACTAACAGGAGAATTTTACTGTCATCATGACATGTGATTATCTTTTTAAAGACGAAGATAAATAATATGCTATATTTTTTTTTGACGGATATTCTCAAATTAAAGTTGATTTCATGTAATCGAATGAACTATCTTGCAGCCTTTCCAGGAACATAGCTTAGTAATATTGGCAAAATCATTTTCAGTCGTCTACTTTAAAATGTATAATATATCTCCGAATGGCCAATATAAATTTAAATTAGAAGAATTTTTTTATCAAGTAACGAAAACCAAAATTTGTTTAATTTTCCGAAATGGAAATTCAAACGTCAATAAACTTATTTTAAACTTAAATTGTGGCTTATTCCCAATTAAAATAGTAATTGCTTTAAGATGTCACAAGAAAATATCTTCAGAATAAGCTATCTATATAAAAGGCAAGGACAACAACAGTCACATTGTTTGTCCAGTAAGGTAACTACGCCACCTAGGTAAGAAATATGAACTAGATACATCTGACATTTCAATCATATTTTGTTCTTGAAGCGTTATGGTTGATTTATTGCTAACAATAATTGTGACCAATGACGTATAATATATTAAAGGTCATACGTCACTGGTTTCTAAATTTATGAAGAAATATTTATTAAATAAATATATTTATTTAATAAAGAAAAACATTGTTTTTAAAGAAGTAAATATTTTTTTAGTGTTTTGTGTACCACTACTGATCACTAATCAAAGTATTACTGGTGCTGGGAATAGAGGACGGGTCGTTCATACTGTCGATGGTAAGGTGGTTTGGATGGAGGCTGGCGTGGAAATCGGCGCGGGGATTGACGCGAAAATTTCTGATAGTAGGATTTTGATGAAATGGTGGAGCAGACGGTATTTTCATTGAGAGGTCACAAAGTCGAAGGTAACCGTATGTCGTCATCTTTTTTATTGAGACAATTTGGTCTTTCTTCAATTTCTATAGTTTCTGGAATAATTTTTGATTTATAGAAGCGGATTAGGGGCTATGGTTCTGAAGTTTTCAAAGAGCATTATAAGAAATATGGTAGTAAAAAAATGAAGAAAGCAGTTGAAGAAGTGAAAAATAGCGGAAGTTGTAAAAGATCGGCATAACGTCATGGTATTAATAGAACAACGTTATTAAATCATGTGAAGGGGATAAAATGCAAGAATGTTGGTAGACCAACAATTCTTACATATCAAGAGGAAGAGCTTTTGGTTCATTCATTGGTAAAACTGGGAGACTGGGGTTACGGTTTCGACCGATTTCAACTACAACGTTGCGTACAACATTACGTTAGACGAATGGATCAGCCCAATCCATTTGCCAATGGTATGCCAGGTGCAGACCGGTGCCTGATGTTTGAAAGAAGATGGTCTCATGAAATCAGAAGAAGGGTAGAGCAAAAACTGCCGAAAAACAGGGCAATGGCAGGAAGTGATGGAGGACTTTTATCAAAAACTAGAGTTGGTTGTTAACCGACGTGGCTTACAGTCCAAACCACAAAATATATTTAACTGCGATGTGACTGGATTTCAAACCGATGCTGGTGTCCAGAAGATGCTTTGTAGGAGAGGAAGTCGTAATCCAAATAAATTAGTTGCCAGTTCTACAAAAGCTACGTACACAGTTCTAATGTGCTGCAATACCATTGGTGATTTTTTGCCGATGTTCATTAATTACAAAGGGTTGCACCTGTAACATACTTGGTGTGTTAATGGTCCCGCCAATGCTCGTTATAACTGTTCCCCATCTGGCTGGATGCAATCGGCTCAATTTTTTGATTGGTTCATAAGCTGTTTTGTACCGTAAACTTCAAAATACGAAGGTGTGTACAAAGCAGGAAAACAGTCCTGGAGGGAGTTCTATGAGAATACTATCAATAGACTGGTTACAAGAATGTTGACAAATTGGTTTTTCCTTCACTTATGAAGAAGCTAGAAAATTCTGGATGCCTGTCAAGAGCTAGTACGATTGGCAGGTTTAGTGGGTCTGGGATTTATCTGCTTTGCAAAGACAATATGATGAAGAAAATTGTTACGGCAGAGGTGGTTGAAGCTGGCGCTAATTCTCGCGCAGTAGCGTTAGAAAACCTTTCAGTTGATGATAGTCACGATACTCCGTCAACATCTTCCGATCTAAGTAGCACACCGTCATGTGAGAGTGTAAAACAAGGACTTGAACTAGCCATTATATCGGTATTGAAAAAGGACAATGACCAGAAAATGACATTTAATAAACGCAGTCGAGTAACACAAAAGTTTGCTGAAAGCTTAACAGATTTAGAAGTAAGAGAAAGACTAGCAAAAACGAATCATGAAGAAGAAGCAGATATGGAAGAGGAAACAGATTTGGAAAGGGGGCCACATTTGGAAGCAGAAGCAGATTTACTCGAATGTGATCCTTCTACAGAAATAGAAGCTGTTTCAGACAATAATACTGGAAGTACAGTGCCCAGTACAAATATGGATCAGCCATTGATTTTGGCCGGAGCTTGGATTCTTCTTCACAGAAGTGGTAGTGGACCTCCCGTCACATGCTACGGGCAAAATTGGTAGGTAGTAATATATAATATTATCCGGGTACTTCTTCACAGAAGTGGTAGTGGACCTTCCGTCACATGCTACGGGCAAAATTAGTAGGTAGTAATAATTAATATTATTTTAAAAACTTTTTGCTGCAGAAATATATACAAAAAAAAGCTGGAATAGATTAGAATGTCGTTTTTAACTCTCGCTACCTGCTTCTACAATATACAGTGATAGCCAAAAGTCCTCCCCTCTCCTCTCGTATCTTTTGAACAGTTATACTTAAAGCAGTTACATTTTGAGGGAGGAAAGAGGAAATCAATAGATGTAAACTTCTCAACTAGTAAGGTGACTAGTGATGATGTTACAGAATCACTGTGAGCAATAATTTTAAATGGAACCTTATGACAACTGATATCTCGTTTGACACGTATGGAACAGACCTATTTAATCATACTAACTTTTCTGAGTTAGTTGATTTAAGTTGATTTAAATGAATAAATTTTAAAAAATACTAAAATTACAATGTCAAATTTAAATATTAAAGATTATAATATTCGCCTCTGGTTATTTGTCAAAAAATTGATGTTTTGTAATTCATCAGTTATCAGTTGTTTTTACATTACTTTACGTGTTTTTAAAAGTGTTTATACCTTGAATATTAGGTTCAATTATTATTTAACGAGAAGTTTTAAAGTTTAGATAATAAGAGTGCGTACTGTAGTAGACAACGTAGCAGTTGTCTTTATAATTGGTGAATGTGAAAACAATGTCCATGCAGCGGAACGTGGTTTTTAATGAGAGGTGCCCCAATCATTTTATATCGAGAACATATTTGAGGAAGATTCTTTGGAAGTTTGAGGAAACGCGTAGTGTTTAAGATGCCAAACAATCTAATCGACCAACTATTGATGAAAAAAATAACTACATAATTCCAGAAATGGTAGTAGCATAAGTTGCATCTATCTGTAAAATCACTCAAAGGACAGTACCGAGTGTTAGCTAAAAACAAATGTCATCCATAAAAACTAAAAACTGTCGAATATCTTTCAGCTGATGATCCCGACCGTACTAGAATTCTGTGAAAATATGTCCAATCAAATTAAACAACAGCTAGATTACATAAAAATATTTAGATTTTAGTAAAACAGATTTAGTCTAGTGACTTTTTCTCTCAATGAAAAGGTTAACACACACAATGTGAGGTATTGAGGTAATACAATTTCTCACAAAACTGTTATCAGAAATCGAATTTCCTGAACTGCTAAAAACTATAGGCAGCCCACGAAGGCAATCTCTTTCAAAACCACCAAATAATTCTAAAACTTAAACTTATTAAAATATCTCAACAAAACCGTCTACATCTCAATTAATAACACCTGGATCTCAACCAACAACATCTCGCCCCAAACATCTAAAATAAAAGTAAAAACCTAGATTTGTGTTTTGTGTTGAATTTGTATTCTGCATATGATTGTAGGTGATGTTTTTGACCTCCTGTTAATCAGCTATTGGTGGTATATTCTTTTTGTTGACTTCTTCTTTTAGTACTGGGAACTAAAGCTGGTTACATTGTGCTGAATGTATGCTGTACTTCTTTTCTTCGTTAAATAGGATGAGGGCTGCTTCTTTTACATTTTTCTTTTCTATAACTCCTTCTGTAATGATTATTCATGCATCTTTCCATTGTGGTCCATATTCTTTCTCAAAGTGTCTGTTCTTAATGTGCGTTTTATGGCCGTTTATCTTGACACGTAGTGGTCTTGCAGTTTCTCCGACGTAGAACTTGTTGCATCCACAGAATATTTAAAATTATCGCAATAACAGGGTGTTTTATAGATGCAAATTTTTCATTTTTCTTCTGTGTTGTTGGGTTCAGTTTTGGCAGCATAGATCTCAGTGTGTTGATTGTTTTAAATGTTGTTGTGATGTTGTACTTGTTTTCTATTCTCTTCAGTTTTTCTGATATAGCCTTTACATGTGGTATTATTGCCATGTTTAAGTCCCTTCTTATAAGTGTTTCTGGATTGCTTGTGGTGTTTTGTTGTCTTTCTTCAATCTTTTGGAATTACTTGTTTTAAACGAGACCGGTAGTCCTTTTTATTTAAAACCTTTTTTAGCAAGTTCTTCTTTCTAATATGAATTTTTATTGAAGCAAGTTCTTTTGGCTGTATCATATAGGGATTCGATCATTAATTGTTTAATGTTTACGTTGTGGTTATAATGGTAATTTAAATATATGTTGGTATTAAAATTTTGCAAGAATTGCTGTGAGTTTTTGATGAACCATGTTGTGTTATGTGCTTGAGGCTCTGTTATATGTAGAAGAAACTTTAACGGTCAGCTGACAGGAGAACCATTTGCAAACAGCTCCTGTAAATCGGTCTGATTGGTACATTTACTTTACGGAATTTTGCAACTCCGTATAATTTTTGTGTACTGCTATAGTGTGATATTAATGTTGTTGTTTGGTAATTTATCAGGTATTCCTTAAATTTATGAAGTGTTTTATAAAACACATTCGGCACAGAAATCATTCGTAAGGGCAGAAAAGGAGCAAACGAGCGAAATACTAATATAGTGATGACTCCATCAGGTATGTGTAAAATTGCCTTTGTTCTTATATATTTAGGATGAATCTTGGATAAGCCTTTACAAGATACTGACAAAGGTATAAAAATAAGAGGCATCTCAACCATCTACAGCATGCAGATACAATTGCAAGTATTGCAAATATTACTTACAAGTACTTACTCGGAAGCTCTTTAGCAACATTTAGACTAGGAAATTCAGGTAGTAGATTCTTGAACTTTAAAATAAATACTAAGAAGATGAATATAATGGTTATTATAAAAAAAATAATCAATTGCCAGACATAAGAATATACTTACGGGCCACAAGTAAAAATTGTGAACCAGTTTATATACCTAGGTTTTAGACTACCGTCTGACTTAAATTCTGATTTACATCAAAATGAAAAATCTATTATGCTACTAATCACTTAATAACCATTTCCCCATAGATTTTGTTTACTGTTATATTTACTATTTTCTCCTATATCCCTGTAAAAACTAGACACTCAAAGTGACTACGAAGTAACTACTTCAAGTAGATTAGAAAATTTTAAAATGTGGATTTATATAAGACTATTAAAACTATCCTGGACGAGTCAGGTATACAAAGAGAAAGTTTTAATATAGAAGAAACTGGAAAAGACTTAATATAGAAGAAACGTTGATTTCTTATATTAACAAATGGAAAAATTCATACCTTGGTTTAGATACCTTGGTTCATTTATAATCAACAGGCCAAAAACGTTATCAAAGGGAAAATAGTAGGCAACAGAGGACTGGTAACATGTAAACATCTGTGGTTAAAAAATATAACATTCACTGTTTTCAACTGCATAAGATACACATTACTTTACCGAGATTGTTGCCAACCTCCAATAGAATATAGTGCCAGACAAAGAAGAAGAATTTATTGGTTCTCGTTTTAATATGAGTGTCTTGGTTTAATTTGTCGTTTCTTAATTTTCTTTATATTGAGACCCATTTCCTATTATCCTTTGAGATGATATTACTTAGAAATATATTTAATAACTCTGATTTATATGGAAAACACATCATTTATATACACACACCAAACTTCTTATTATCATAATTAAATTTAAAAAAAGCAACCGACGAAGTCCAAGAATATTTATTTTAAAGCAATTTAAACACCAATGTATAAAAATTGAAGAAACCCATAAATTCTTAAATAATAAAATTGAAATTATTTGTTTTAGAGTCAATAGCATACAAAATTTCAAGGTACAAGGAATAATGTTTAAACTGTTTTAATGTATTTATGTTTTTTTTTAGTAGTCACTGTTACTAACCCTAAACCTTATGCAAGCTCCAATTCGCGTGAAAATACTACGAAACAAATTGTCAAGATTTTATTGTAGTAGGTTATTTTCTTTCTTCAAGATCAGCTTGTACTGGTGGTGAGGTCTAATTGCTTTTTAAATCCCTACCGCTTCTCGACGTTGTCATAAAGAAAAACCAATCCTAAGATTTTCATCACTCTGTTTATCTAAAACCCACCCATACATGCCAAGTCTCATCATTTAACTTCACAAAACATATCCCACAAATACTCTATAGAGTAAGATCGGGTGAACAAGCAGGCCACTACAGAATAGTGATATCTTCTGCCGGTATGTGACGGTGCATTATCATGCATGAAAATTAATTTTTTTTACTGCACTTTTTCAGAGTCTAGCTACAGGCTCTAAAACCAAATCAACATACCTGCGAGCTATTAAAGTTGGTTGAATGGAAATTAAAGGAGTTTTTTCTCCGACCATATTACTTCTTAACACTTGTTCCTTTAGGTCTGTGCACCTGCACAGGTCGAGCTGTTTACATTCTTGGTTGTCTTCCTCATCCTCTAACTATACAAATATATCTGTTATATGGTTTTACACAAATCCTAGTTTTGTCTGAAATTAGCATATTTTGTCAATTTCCAATGTTTCAGTTTTGGTATTAAAGATACCAATTTAGGTCATCAAGCTTCTGCTGTCTGGTTAACTCGGGAACCCATAACTATCTACTGCTGTATAGTCTTGGGGCACGAAGTCTTCTTTATATCGTTCTTACTGAAACACTTACACCTTTACAATGCTGCTTTTGGAGATGCGGATGAGAAAGTGTAAATAATTAAAGAATATAATTTTTAAAAAACATGAACATTTGAAACCATATAAGGAGACTCAGACAAAAAACATAGTAGGTATTAATAAAGCATCTATACAGCCATTTAAAAGTGACCTTTGTTTTCTCAAATGAGATAAACAAATATAGTTGTTTACAAACTACTTCACCGATTGTGCCTATCCTTTGCAAATGCAGCAACTACATAAAAAGTAAACATTGTTTATTTTAACAATTATATAGAATTGAAAAACGTGCTTAATTTCGGGTTTAATTTGCAATAACTTGTTTGGTTATGAACATTTTAAAATTTAGAAAATCTCATTTTAAAGATTAAGTATTTTTAAGAAACTGAATGAAATTAAGCCGCTTTTTTTGCTTAAATGTCATGACGCAGTAAAAGTTTTGATAACCTCGAGATAATACGTCTTTTCTATTGAATTCCCAGATATTGCAGTTAAAAAATAGCGCCTCGTAATTTTTCAAATTTTCAAGTGATTTTTGGGCTTCGTTTCATGGGGTTATAAACTAGAAATAACTTATAAATTAAATTTTATTTAATTATTTCTTTCTTTGAATAAAAAAAAACCCAAAAAACTAGTGTTAATTGTCAATGTAGAAAAGTGACTTAATTGATTTATACACTTGTATAATTTTTATTATTGTTTATATTTTTATTAAGCTATATCCGTAAGTTATGCCTCCTAGATATAACAGATTTTAAGATGATGTATCATGATTTAATGTATTTTAAAGTTTAGAATTTTTTTTAATGTATGAGTAACAAAATAAAATAATTAGTTTAAGAACCTGTTTTGAAGTTTCCAAAATGAAAACAGTGAATATAATGTAATTCCAATTCAAATTATGGTTTATTCCAAATAAATTTAGTATATTATATATGCACAGTTTTCACTTAATATTTAGTTCATAAAATGGGTAGTAACAGTATTAAAGTATTTAAAATATGACCTTTGATTTATTCTTGTAGTTTATATAATATATTTATGCAATTAAGATATTGGCACTTGAAAATCTTAATTTGGTAAGGGTCAGTGAAGTTTAATGGAGTAAATGTTTAATTTTATTGGTATTTATGTGACTATATAAGATAATTTTAAAATGGTATTTACCTTTACGTGATATTTTGTAATACTCTTCAAAGTTTTTACATTTTGTATTTGACCTTAATTTTTTAATAACTAATAATGGTTTATGTCATGCCTTTTAAAGATTTATGTGGAATTTTTGTGGATTTATGTCGAATATGGTTCTATTATCCTATGGCTCTATTATTACGTAATATATTATTATAATATATTGTACCTTACAAAAAACTTAGTACTAAATTTGATTAATGGGGCACATATTGTCAACAACCAAAATTTTAAAATAGGGATGTGATTCAAGTTAGATGTCAGGAAAAAGCGTTTATAACGTGCCTCGGTATTTTGTTTTTGCAGTGCCATATAATCGATTCGAATGTATAGTGTCCGGAAATGTCAATACTACTTTTTCAAAACAGTATCCTCAACAATACGCAATAAGAAACAATATATCTTTTTATTTATCGAAAAAAAAAGATACAATTTTAGGTCTTTATTTACATAGAATAAACCACAAAAATACTCCTGGTTTTTTCTTCATAATTTACTATGTAATCACTAACAGGCGAATTTTAATGTCATCATTGCATGTGCTTGTCTTTTTAAAGACGAATCACATAACTATGATTTTTCTGATGGATATTCTCAAGTTAAAGTTTATTTCATGTATTCGAATGAACTATCTTACAGTCAGGTAGGGATGGGGGTTTTTGACAAAATACCGGTTTTTGGTTATACCGTTTTTTTTTTGCTTTCGGTTTAACCTGACGGTTATAATCGGCCAAAAACACCGGTGTTTGTAAAAACCGGTTTTCGGTTTTTTGCTTTCAGAACGTTGAAATAATTCAGGTTCTATTGTCATTAAATATATTATGAGAGTAGTATATAATATTCAATTATTGTATTTAATTAATGATGCAAATTTAATTTACCATTTAACAATATAATCCTCTAAAATAGCCACCAATTTTCCTCTCCTCCCAAATCCAAAAAATTCCCCAACCATTTCAACTTATAAAAAATTTCTCAGATTCTTTCAAATGGAATTTAAAAAAAATAATATCAACATAAATATTTTACTTAAAAATAAATTGGATAACGCAATTCATCTTTTATTTTTACTACCATCAAAAAAAATTTATCATTTATTACTTTTAACACGTTTGTATATTTGTATAATAGGCACATTTTAACTCATTTGATACTTCCTGTATCGCTTTGAAAACGTAGGGAAATCCTTGGAGATTCGTATTCGTAATCGGTAATTCGATATTCATAGTCAGAAGATTATTTTTGGTAATCAAAAAAAGCCATTCACCTACTTTCAATTTCAAGAGTCAAGTGTGAAAAATAGACGATGTAAAAAGACGATGATTTTACCAGATCACTTCTTATTGTTCTTATGTAAATATTATGATTACCAATACCTTTTAAACGAAATATTATAATAAAACTTAATTGTTTCTGGCTGATGTGAGTTTGCACTTTCAGTTTGCTCTTGTATTTATAAAACAAAATAAAATTTGAATTATGATTTTGTTTGGAATAATTACTTGAGAATAATAATTATGGTTGGGATCCAAAATAATACCTAACATAATCCTAATCACCGTAAAAATCTAATAACCGGTTTTTACTTTAAAAATAAAAAACCGGTTATAACCGGGGGAAAAAACAACCGATAAAACCGGTTTTTGCGAAGTAAAAAAGCTGGTTTTCGGTTAAAACCGGTAGGTTTTTCCCATCCCTACAGTCGGGTCAGGAGCGCAGCTCAGCAATTGGCAATATTATTTTATATAATATATGTGTGAATTGTGCATATGAACCAGTCAGATAAATTTAAATTATTAGAAGAATTTTTCAATAAGTAAAAAAAACAAAACATGTTTAATTTACTTTTGTTTTGTATTTTGAGAACGATATCTGAAGTGGTAATTGAAAGGTTAAAAAATAAACTTTAAATTTAAATTTAAATTGGCTTATTCCCAATAAACATAGTAATTGCTATAAAGGGCCACAATAAAATACCACTACACAACACTAGCAAGGAAAGGATGTCTTGATACCGCTTATACCGATGTTTCCAATGAACGCACGATTTGAATATAAATGTTTACATCAGAAGGAATTAAACTGATTCAACTTTTTCCATGAATGATATGCTTGTTGCGTAATATATTTTTTTTGGTTTTTTTCAGCAACTTTTTAGACACATTATTTAATTCTGAGGCGGTATGAAGTTCGCTGGGTCAGCCATTTATAAATATATAACTTTTGATTTTTAATCTAAAAATATTAATTATTTCCTTATATATCAAAAAATTAATATGAAAAAATGTATATGAAATATGTTGAGAATAGTCTAAAAGAAAAAAATGTAATAATATACAGAATGTTTTATTTGAGGTGAATATCAGCAACTATTACATGTATTAAAAGTTATTGTTGTTTTTTAGAAGACGCCCCCATTTATTAGTAGATACATAAATTGATTCCATTGGGTTGATATATGCTGTATATTAAAAACAGTGGCGACGGAACACATTACCATTACCCTTTCATCCGGTCCAGTCACATAAACAATGCATGTTTGTTTTGAGAGAAGAGAAAAGGAAGATAGATAGATAGATTTAGAGAGGTGGTATTTTGGCCTATTCCACTGCAACCTGTTCAGATTTATTGTAGTCCTCTAGTCCTAAATAACATTCTAGGTCTAGCCTGACTCTTTTTAAAAAGTCTAGTAGCTTCGAGACTCTACCTTTGATGTAGTTATTTGCCGGTAGATTTTCTTCTTCTAATGCAAATAACTACACGTTTGCCGGACTGTCACACTGACATATTAGAAAACAAAATTAAATGATTCTTGAATAAAAAATAATAATTCTTAATATTTTCTAAAAGTCTAATTTAACAAAAACAAAGGTTTAACGAAAGAGTTATTAATGAAAACGGAAAGACAATGGTGGGATTCTGCACATCAAATGAACCGAGAATAACCAACACATTTTGTGATCATAAAATTCAACACAAATACACGTTTGACAATAAAAGAGGACATAAATCAATGATAGATTATGTGGTCACAAACATAAATATTCACCATAAACAGATCGTGGATGTGAGAAGTTTGACGTCACTCAATGTGGAAAGCGATCACTATTTGGTACTTGGTAAAATGAGATTCAATGAAAGATGGAAAGAGAAGCTTAAACAAACCAATTCAGAGGAAATAATAGAAACAAAAAATTTAAAAGATGACTTTATAAAATCATTATTTTAAACAAGACTAGAACAGAAAATACAAATGGAGAATATCGAAAATGAAAGCTATGTAGAGACTAGCTGGAGAAAAATATTCTGGATGCTGCCCGAGAAGCCCTTGGAACGAATATAATAAACAAAAAGTGGTCAACGAAAACACCATGGTTTACACTAGAGGTTAAAAAAAATGTCACCAAAAAAAAAGAAAGATTTCCTAAAATATAAGTCAGAAAAATCGAATAAATCATATGAGAATATAAAAGAATAAGAACTAAAACTCATCAATTGGTAAGAAAAACAAAATCAGATTACTGGGAAAAATTCACAAAAGGACTAGAAATGGATTTCTATGGACAACAGAAACAAGTATAAAGCTTCATAAGAGAACAATGAAGCGAAATGAAAGAACTAGTTAAAATAGAATATATGGGTGGCCTTCCTGATAGAAATTTTTAAAAAACCGAACGAAGAACCATTACCAGAAACGCCAAATATTGTAACTGAGGAAAAGACCGAAATCTCCCAAAACGATGTGAAAAAAGGAATAAACAAATTAAAAAACAGAAAGTCACCAGGAGAAGATCAAATACCAAATGTTCTCTTAAAATATGGAGGTGATTACCTTCTACAACAACTGCAACTTCTTATTAGTAAAATAATCACCACGAACAGAATACCAGATGACTGGAGGAGAGCGATCATGGTGATGTTCTTTAAAAAAGTAGATAAGAAAGACTACAATAATTATCGAGCAATAAATCTTTTAAATACAACACTCAAATTGAATCAACGACAAGAATAATAGCGACAAAAATGTCTTCTTGTCTAATGGCATTAGACAAGGAGATTCGCTGAGCCCATTAATATTTAATCTGATAATGGATGAAATCATAAAGAAAGTTAAAAAAAGAAGATGATATAGAATGGGAGAAAAAGGAAATAAGGATAATATGCTACGCCGACGACGCCATAATAACAGCCGAAAATGAAGATGACCTACAAAGATTAATTAAAGAATTCGAAGATACGGCGCTCATATACAACATGGTGATCTCAACAGAGAAAACTAAAGCGATAGTGATATCAGCGGAACCGAGACGATGTAAACTAGTCGAAAATAAACAAAATAATAGAATATTGTTCTGAAGCTATTTTCTTGTGACATTTTAAATTAATTACTATTTAACTGGGAATAAGCCACAATTAAAGATAAAAATACGTTTATTGACGTTTCAATTTCCACTTCGGAAATCGTTCTCAAAATACAAACAGTAAATTAAACAAATTTTGTTTTTTGTTACATAGTGAAAAATTCTTCTAATAATTTAATTTTATCTGACTCATTTATATTGACAATTCAGACATACATTATGCATTTTAAAGTAGACGACTTTAAAATGATATTGCCAATATTGTTGAGTTGCGCTCCTGGGACGACTTTACTTATAAGATAGTTCATTCGATTACATGAAATCAACTTTAACTTGAGAATATCCGTCAGAAAAAAATCATAGCATGTAATTCGTCTTTAAAAAGACAAACACATGACATGATGACAGTAAAATTCTCCTGTTAGTGATTCCATAGTAAATTATGAGGGAAAAACCAGGAAAAAAACCTCATAATACTATCCCGACATGGTAAGTATTTGTTCGTGCATTTAGTTTACCTTCAATAAACACCAAAATTCTGATTTTATATGTTTACGTTATTTAAAAAACATAAATGATGTATCCTCTATATGTTACTGACTTACTAATATGAGTATTATTACATTATTAGTAAGTCATAACATATAGAGGATACATCATTATGTTTTTAAATAACGAAACATATAAAATCAGAATTTTGGTGTTTATTGAAGGTAAACTAAATGCACGAACAAATACTTACCATGTCGGGATAGTATTATGAGGTTTTTTTCCTGGTTTTTCCCTCATAATTTACTATGGAATCACTAACAGGAGAATTTTACTGTCATCATGTCATGTGTTTGTCTTTTTAAAGACGAATTACATGCTATGATTTTTTTCTGACGGATATTCTCAAGTTAAAGTTGATTTCATGTAATCGAATGAACTATCTTATAAGTAAAGTCGTCCCAGGAGCGCAACTCAACAATATTGGCAATATCATTTTAAAGTCGTCTACTTTAAAATGCATAATGTATGTCTGAATTGTCAATATAAATGAGTCAGATAAAATTAAATTATTAGAAGAATTTTTCACTATGTAACAAAAAACAAAATTTGTTTAATTTACTGTTTGTATTTTGAGAACGATTTCCGAAGTGGAAATTGAAACGTCAATAAACGTATTTTTATCTTTAATTGTGGCTTATTCCCAGTTAAATAGTAATTAAATGAATAGGACAAGTGATAGAAACTGAATACTTGGAATAAAACTGTCAAGCTACGAAAAAGTGGAAGAAGAAGTACAAAAACAAGTGAACATGGCAAAGAGAGCAGCAGGATGTCTCAATAATACAATCTTGAGAAAACAAAATACCTCACAACGGAAACGAAAACCAGAATATATAAATCAACAATAAGACCGATAATAACGTACACAGCGGAACACAAGAGCAGATACTTATGACAGAATGACAGAAAATATAATAGTACAAATAGCAAGAGACAAATCGCCAAATAGAAGAAGATCATTGGGACGACCGAGAAAAGATGGTCAGACAACGTTAATTGAGGCTAAACCCGAAGTAAAACAGGCATTAAGCATTTTATAAAGTAGGAAGAAAAAGAAAGTCAAATTAAAATATGTATTGTTTATGACTGCATTTCTATAGTGGCATAGAAAAGAGCGAACGAGCTAAAAGAGGAGTGTCTATAGTAATACATCAGAAACTGAAAAAATGTATTAAATCATGGCAAGAAATAGATGAAAGAATTATCCTCATGGAAATTAAGAAAAATGGCCATGAAATAGTGGTAATTGGAACATATGCACCGACGGATGACTCAAGGGTTGACAGCAAGGAAGAGTACTTTAACAAGTTAACAACTGTTCTAGCCACAATTAATAAGAAGAAAGAAATTTGGATCTTAGGTGATCTTAATGCAAGAACCGGAAAGAGCTCCAACAGTGAAATAATAGGGAGATATGGAGAAGACATTCTGAACGACAATGGTCAAAGATTAATAGATTTTTGCGAGGCACATTCTTTGAAAATATTAAATGGTTTCTTCCCCCATAAGAATATACATAAATTTACATGGACGCAGCCTACCAGGAATTTAAAATCAATAATTGACTATTTCATTCATCGTAAAGATTCTAAACTAAAAACGAAGGACGTGAAGGTGTTTAGAGGGCCAGAATGTGGAAGTGACCACCATATGATTATTGCAAAAGTAATGGTGACATTTAAGAGAGAACAATCAAGTCACAAAAATGATGAAGTAACAGACATAGGAACAACCATAGAAAACATAAAATATAACCTGGAAAGCTTTAAACAAGATTCGACAAAGTTCTTATATAAAATTAGAATAGCTCAGAAAATAAAAAATATAGAAACAAAGGACTTAGACCCGAAAGTCTGTATAAGGTAATTAAAAAATATATTCATGAAGCGGCAAATGAAGCACTGGGAAAAGTTGAAAATCGGAAAAAAGGAAAACCTGAATGGTTGTCAACGGAACTAGAAGAGAAAGTTCTCAAGAAAAAACAAGCATATCACATATGGCTTCAATCCAAAGATCCTCAAGACAGAGAAATATACGCTAAATGGAATAGAGAAGTTAAAAAAGACGTGGATAAGGCGAAAAATATAAACTGGGAGGCTAAGTGTGATGAACTGGACAGATTTATGGGTGGAACAAAAGTGGCGCAAGCTTGGAAAACATTAAAACAGTTTAGGAAAAATGAGAAAAATGAAGACAACATTTCTCTCATAAAGTTAAATGAATGGGAAGAATATTATACGAAACTGCTGAAAGAGGATAGAGTAGAGTACAGATGGGAAAAAAACCTCATAATACTATCCCGACATGGTAAGTATTTGTTCGTGCATTTAGTTTACCTTCAATAAACACCAAAATTCTGATTTTATATGTTTTATTATTTAAAAAACATAAATGATGTATCCTCTATATGTTATATTATTATATTATATTATTACCAGTATTAGTAAGTCAGTAACATATAGAGGATACATCATTTATGTTTTTTAAATAACGAAACATATAAAATCAGAATTTTGGTGTTTATTGAAGGTAAACTAAATGCACGAACAAATACTTACCATGTCGGGATAGTATTATGAGGTTTTTTTCCTGGTTTTTCCCTCATAATTTACTATGGAATCACTAACAGGAGAATTTTACTGTCATCATGTCATGTGTTTGTCTTTTTAAAGACGAATTACATGCTATGATTTTTTTCTGACGGATATTCTCAAGTTAAAGTTGATTTCATGTAATCGAATGAACTATCTTATAAGTAAAGTCGTCCCAGGAGCGCAACTCAACAATATTGGCAATATCATTTTAAAGTCGTCTACTTTAAAATGCATAATGTATGTCTGAATTGTCAATATAAATGAGTCAGATAAAATTAAATTATTAGAAGAATTTTTCACTATGTAACAAAAAACAAAATTTGTTTAATTTACTGTTTGTATTTTGAGAACGATTTCCGAAGTGGAAATTGAAACGTCAATAAACGTATTTTTATCTTTAATTGTGGCTTATTCCCAGTTAAATAGTAATTTAAATGAATAGGACAAGTGATAGAAACTGAATACTTTGGAATAAAACTGTCAAGCTACGAAAAAGTGGAAGAAGAAGTACAAAAACAAGTGAACATGGCAAAGAGAGCAGCAGGATGTCTCAATAATACAATCTGAGAAACAAAATACCTCACAACGGAAACGAAAACCAGAATATATAAATCAACAATAAGACCGATAATAACGTCACAGCGGAAACAAGAGCAGATACTTATGACCAGAATGACAGAAAATATAATAGTACAAATAGCAAGAGACAAATCGCCAAATGGAAGAAGATCATTGGGACGACCGAGGAAAAGATGGTCAGACAACGTTAATTGAGGCTAAAAACCGAAGTAAAACAGGCATTAAGCATTTTTATAAAGTAGGAAGAAAAAGAAAGTCAAATTAAAATATGTATTGTTTATGACTGCATTTCTATAGTGGCGTAGAAAAGAGCGAACGAGCTAAAAGAGGAGTGTCTATAGCAATACATCAGAAACTGAAAAAATGTATTAAATCATGGCAAGAAATAGATGAAAGAATTATCCTCATGGAAATTAAGAAAAATGGCCATGAAATAGTGGTAATTGGAACATATGCACCGACGGATGACTCAAGGGTTGACAGCAAGGAAGAGTACTTTAACAAGTTAACAACTGTTCTAGCCACAATTAATAAGAAGAAAGAAATTTGGATCTTAGGTGATCTTAATGCAAGAACCGGAAAGAGCTCCAACAGTGAAATAATAGGGAGATATGGAGAAGACATTCTGAACGACAATGGTCAAAGATTAATAGATTTTTGCGAGGCACATTCTTTGAAAATATTAAATGGTTTCTTCCCCCATAAGAATATACATAAATTTACATGGACGCAGCCTACCAGGAATTTAAAATCAATAATTGACTATTTCATTCATCGTAAAGATTCTAAACTAAAAACGAAGGACGTGAAGGTGTTTAGAGGGCCAGAATGTGGAAGTGACCACCATATGATTATTGCAAAAGTAATGGTGACATTTAAGAGAGAACAATCAAGTCACAAAAATGATGAAGTAACAGACATAGGAACAACCATAGAAAACATAAAATATAACCTGGAAAGCTTTAAACAAGATTCGACAAAGTTCTTATATAAAATTAGAATAGCTCAGAAAATAAAAAATATAGAAACAAAGGACTTAGACCCCGAAAGTCTGTATGAGGTAATTAAAAAATATATTCATGAAGCGGCAAATGAAGCACTGGGAAAAGTTGAAAATCGGAAAAAAGGAAAACCTGAATGGTTGTCAACGGAACTAGAAGAGAAAGTTCTCAAGAAAAAACAAGCATATCACATATGGCTTCAATCCAAAGATCCTCAAGACAGAGAAATATACGCTAAATGGAATAGAGAAGTTAAAAAAGACGTGGATAAGGCGAAAAATATAAACTGGGAGGCTAAGTGTGATGAACTGGACAGATTTATGGGTGGAACAAAAGTGGCGCAAGCTTGGAAAACATTAAAACAGTTTAGGAAAAATGAGAAAAATGAAGACAACATTTCTCTCATAAAGTTAAATGAATGGGAAGAATATTATACGAAACTGCTGAAAGAGGATAGAGTAGAGTACAGATGGGAAAAGATAAGGGAATTAATAGACAACAGAGACGAAAGACAGGAAATCCCTATAATAACATTATCTGAATTGACGGAAACCTTAAAAGAGGTTAAAAACGGAAAAGCCGCAGGGCCTGGAGACATTCCCATAGAGCTGGTTAAATATGGGCCGACTGCACTTTTAGAATTAATAGTAGACCTTTTCAATAAATGTATGTGTGGAGACCAGGAAATTCCTAAAGATTGGAATAAATCTTATATAAGCTCCATATATAAGAGAGGGAATAAAAGAGACTGTTCCAATTATAGAGGTATTAGTGTGACGAGCTCTGTGGGCCGGTTGTACGGCAGAATATTAAAGAAGAGGGTTGAAAGACAGATACAAGATATTGAAGAACAAAGCGGCTTTCGTACCGGGAGATCCTGCCTTGATAATATATTTATCCTACGACAAATAATTGAAAAGCGTGTCGAAAGAAGTAGAGAGACCCATTTGGTATTTATAGACCTTGAGAAAGCATATGATAGTGTCCCGTTAAAGAAAATGTTTGAGGTCCTCAAAAGGTCCGGATTGGATTCGACGTATATCCGAGCGATATATAAATTGTACGAAAATGCAGTTAGTTGTGTAAAAATTGGAACCAGAACCTCAAATGAATTTAAAGTCACTAAAGGCCTAAAGCAAGGATGCTGTTTGTCACCGACACTCTTTAAAATATACGTCCAAGAAGCATTGAGGAATTGGAGAAATAAATGTAGATTTATGGGCATCGAAGTGGGACAAGAAACTCTGTATACATTGTTGTTTGCAGATGATCAGGTGGTGGTTGCAACCGATGAGGAAGATATAAATTATATGAATCGAAAATTATTTGAGGAATATGCCAAATGGGGGCTTACTGTAAACATAAGCAAAACAGAATATTTAAAAATTGGAGGAAATACCACAGATCTGAGGCTTGAAAACGCAGTCATAAAAGGCTGCAACCAGTATAAATATCTAGGAAGCATCATATCAGCAGATGGCAGAGTTAAGATAGATGTACAAAACCGAATAACCCAAGGGAAAAAATGCATCCGAATACTGAATTCATTACTGTGGTCTAATAAAATAAAGATGCATACCAAACTTCGCGTATACAGAGCAATTGTAGAACCAATTACCACATATGGTGCCGAATGTTGGACGATGACAAAGAATGAACGAGATAAAGTAGACGTTGTGGAAATGGATTATCTTAGAAGGTCATGTCGAGTATCGAGAATGGAAAGAATCAGGAATGAGGAAATACGAAACCGTACAGGAATTAGAGATACTCTTTCAGATAGAATACAAGGAAGGCAATTACAATGGTATGGTCACGTGATGAGAATGGAGGAGGAGCGGTGGCCAAAGAAAGCCTTAATGTATGTTCCGCCAGAAAGAAGGAAAAGGGGAAGACCACCAAATTCCTGGAGAAGAGAAATTACAAAAACAATGCAATCTAGAGGCTTAGAAGAGGGAGATTGGAGAGATAGGAAAAGATGGAGGCTGAAATGCGGGAAGCGGCAATCGCCGTAGGACCCCCGTTATATGATGATGATGATTGTTTATGACTGTTATCACTTTAGTGATGCAATGTTTCTCTTGCATCCATAAATCGCACGCCCGTGTTATAACGCTCTAAGAAAGATAATAATTTCCAGATTAATAAAGAGAAAAACACAAAAAATTTGTTTTTTTTGTATAATGTCAAAGTAAAAAATTAGTAATTGTAGTAATCTTAAAGAAAGTAAATAATATAGGATACTTTGTATTGTTAATGTCAAGTTTAATTAACTGAGAATTTCAAAAGGTACTTATTAATCCCTGACCCGACCAGAATACTAATTGTATATTGTTAAAATTTATTGTGATAATTACACCATCAAACAAATAAAGTATAGGCACACTATTTGTTTATAAATAAATACATTAATTTACTAGAACTGTTATTGTGGTATGACAAAATGAGAAGGACAAAACGAAAAATGAACTATACACCAGGCCTACAGTGTTTTTGGTGCCAAAGTGTTTAGAGCTATTTTAGGTATATTTGGGTGCTGATTCCGAATATGGCTTTAGTTTTGCCCTATCAGCTCTAGTTTTTAAGATAACGTAGGTCATGCCAGATTTTATGCATTAAAATACGAATATACTGATATGGATATACTAAATTAAAATAAAAATCATACAATTAGAAAATACGTGTATTTTAAGCCATTTAACTACAATAAAACCCTTTGTACAATAAAACAAATATATACAGTGAGTTTTGAAAAAAAAACTAACAAAATAGAAAAAAAAACTTGACGTAACGACAGCTTCGCATGCGTGATTTCCTAGAATGAACTTTTAAACAGTCTCTCTTCTTTTAAACAGTGAGGATAGTGGACTTTGATGCTCACATTACAAGATTTTTTCTCTACCTCATTCATTGACCACACAAAAGCCGAATCCTTTACAACAAGTCTCATCTGTGGTCGGTCAAAGCTTCCAGCTTTAAGTTTTTTTGTACTTATCTGAAGGAGCTTTCTTCCTATGTAGGCGAAGCATGGTCCATTAAAATCAAGTGCCTTAACGAATTGCCTTATTAAGCCTAGCTTAATGTGAAGGGGTGGTAAGATTATTTTCTGTGGTTCTACTAAAGACTGGGCAATAATGTTTTTTTTTCAATTACCAAGTTTATTCTCTTAGGGCACTCTTTTTTATTCCTGTGGTTTTTTCGGTCAACAATATTTTGTTTAGCCACTTTGCCGACCAAGAAGAAAGATTACCATTTTTAAATCTATACAAATCACCCAGCCATGTTCCTGGGTTTACAAGTGGTAAATGTATCATTTTAAAAGTTTAAAAATAGTTTCTAAGCTGTTCTATTTCCTCATAAAATAGTAATGTAACATTTAAGTATTATTTCTTATATAAATAGGTAGAATACAGTGAGAACAACAAATATACTGAGGAAGAAATTTAATTAATAATGTAGAGTCCTTTGAATAGCATATTCTTCGTTATCCCAAATATTAAAACTACTTATTTCGGAAAATGCATAAATCCATAAAACTAACGCTGATACAAGAAACGGAATTCATATTTCGATGTATCGCCCCCAATATAGCAAAAATCAGCTTAAATATTTACGGCACCAAAACAAAATTATTTTTCTGTAGGCCTATGTAAATTAATTATTATATAAATACTAGCAACAGGAAATAAATTTAGCAACGAAATTTTATTTTCAAACTTTTACAACAGTAGTTTACTTTATATTCTGTAGAAATATAAAAACTAATTTATAAGTATTTAGTAGATCATATCCTTACATGTTAAGTTACAAATATTGTATTAATATGGGTTAAACTACAATAACTAATTGTAATAATAATTACATTTTACATTAATTTTGACGTGTCGATTTTTACTCCGGAAATCGTTTTCAAAAAATGTTATTTTAAAAATAATGATTCATTTTAATCTGTAGATGTTTATTAACTATGTGACTTACTTGACCTTGATCTTAGAGGCAAATATTCCATGTATTGAGTTTAAAATCCTAAGCGAGGTGTTTTACTCTCGGCTTGATATCAAATTCTTATTTTATGTTTTTGATGCATGAGTCATGTTATTATAGTTTATTATGGCACTTAGTGGTCTTATGGTTTCTCCCACATAAAAATTTACAAAGTATTTTACAGATGCAGTTGTTTGATTTCCCCGGTGTATTGTTTGATTTGGTTTTGGACAGAACAGATCAATAGTGTGAGATTATGAGGTTGTATTTATTTCTTCATCTTTTTATTTTTCTGATAAGCCAATATAGATGTCTACTAGATTTCTATGGTAGATGTATATCATAGAACATATGTTATTGTTGTCATCTTTAAATCCCTTCTTAAGAGCATTTCTGTATTGCTTACTGTTATGTTATTTACTTTCTTTAATCTTGAAATTCCTGGTAATTAAATAAAATTTTTTTATTAAAACTTTTTTTTTCGAAGGTTTTTTTTTCGTGAAGATTATTTCCATTAAAACAGATGTTTTGGAATCTATCGTATAAAAACCTGGTTTTCTCTAGACTCTTGTTGCCCATCCTGTATGCTTCTTTGGGACTAACACATCAATAATAAGTGGTTGTTTTCTTTTTCATGACGAATTTGATTATTTCCTCTCTACTGATAATGCACACCAAAAATTTATTCAGTCTTCTCTAAAAAAAATATATTTCAGAAAAAAAAAGTGTTAACAAAGATTTTGATAAAAATTATTATACGTTAAGATTAAATTTAAATTAATACGTTAAAAATAAATTTTACAAGATTAATGAAAGGAAACAACAGCAATTCAGAAAATTTTCTTCAACGTTGCCTAGTATGGTATTGAAAATTATTCCATCTCCTTCTAGAACGACCTGTGTTTTTTTAACGATTTAGAGATAGAGATATCTTCTAGAGATTTCTGCCATTTTACTAATATATATTTTCCATTCTTTCATTTTTATAATATCGTCTGCACACAGTTCTAATCTCATTACTCTTTTTTTATTAACGTTGTACCCGTTATTCTTCTAGCTATTCTAAGTAAATTTGATTTTAAGTATCCTTGTGTTCTGCTATTTTCAACTCCTGTTTCTGAAGTGGAAGTTTTTATGGGCCAAAATGACAGATATGCACATATGTGTGTTTTTTTAAATAAATACTCCATGTTTAGCGAATGTTTAGTAAATACTCCAATATCACCTGTGATGAGAAGAACAAAGAGACTTCACATGTCGTTGCAGCAGAAATTAGATTTCGACGGCAGATGTGTGTGCTTAGATTTTCACACAGTGAATATCCGTGGAAACTTTTTATCAAGTGAGCCTACCAAGGAATATTACATCTAATAAAAAGATTTTTTTGCCTCCCTCTATCTTTGCCAACCTTCATCTATCCATTTTTGAATGTAGGTGTTTCCCAATTGACACAATCTCCTCTGACCTGCACCAACCTCATCCACTGTTTTGCACGCCTGTGCATTTATGAGGTATACGCATCTTTTTGAAATTACCGTCTACGTCTTTTTGTCCCTTTTTGTCTTCACACCATTCGGAATTCTTCGTTTCCACCTTTTACTATTATTTTGCCGGCATTCTTCTTCTTCGCGTGCCATATCAGAATTATCCAACGTTGGCGATCACTATTGAGAAGGCTTCTCGATCTTGTGCAATATGAAATAATTGTCCTGCATTTGGTATCTGAGTCCATTTACGAATGTTTTTTAACCAAGAAACTTGTTTTCTTCCTACACCTCTACGGCCCTCTATTTTGCCTTTAAGGATCAGTTGTAATAATTTTATATCGACTTCCCCTTACTATATGTAAGGGGAACATTTTTTCGAGATAAGACATTTGTTGATGTTTAACAGTCTTTAGTAGTTCTCTTTTTTTGTTGACGCTCCTTAGTACTATTTCATTAGTTTTTCTTGCTATCCAAAGTATCTTCAGCATTCGTCTATGAATGCCGGCCTATTGTCATTTTATTTTTACCTTACCCTCCACTATGTCCCTAACTCGTTTCGTTTTATTTCGGCGTTTCTAATTTTGTCTCTTAGTAAAACTCAAAGCATATTTTGTTTCATTACTTTCTGTGTAGTTTTTAGTTTTTTAATCGATATTAGGGCCAGAGGCATAACTTCATCTACAGTAAATTTCACGCATTTGCAACTATTCTGGATTATGGATGAAAGCTTTGACTGAAACGGTCCGCTATGCTGAGAAAGTTAATTACATACTCTATTAATATTTAAAGCACTTTCGAATACAAACAAAAATACTGTTTATTTTAATTGATAATTTATTTTACATTTAGTTAGAAAAATATGCAATTATTAGTGCCAAAATAGAAGAAAAGTACAACGTCTATTGTTTCTAAATTGTGGTGATAAGTATTTACTGATAAAATAATAATACTAACACTTAAAATTTTTCTTGGGAAAATGAAAACATATTAACTTCCAGTGTAATCAAGAATAAGATCTATTCTCATAACTACCCTTGTCGGTATTTTCATTTGGATTGTAAATGATAACTGGTTAATTTTTCCGATGCGCTTTTCACGCATTCAACATTATAATATTAACTTTTCATATTTCCGCACAATTTTTTCTCAAATTGCAGGAGTAGTACTATTAATTATTAAATGCTTCTTGTTATGTTTCCAAACTGCTACGTCACTCTAACCGTTACGTCTACATCTTATAGAGTCATGATAGTAAGTTTTGCATATTTCCAACTTATGTTTAACGGGACAGTTTTAACATATTATTATAATATACAAATCTATTTATAATCTCGTCTACTACAAATATTTTTGTGTTTTTAATTCTATTTGCTAATTGTAGTAATTCTGGCGTAAAAGAATCCTGAGGAAATGAAAGATTCTCATTCGTTAACCATTATTTTATTTTACGTACTGTCTAGAAATTTGTTGGTTACTTATTAAAATTTTTCGAATGGTACGAGGCATTACAGAAAACAATAACAGATGATTTAACTGCTGAAAGAAGTTTTTCTTTCATCTATTTCACAAATATCTGCGTATTCATGTTAATCTGTCGCGGTAATCAGCCGATTTTTAATATGATGAACACACAAGATCCACTCCATAGCAATAAAGCCATGTTTTTCACCTGCATGCAATATATGTCTCTTTAAGATATAATATGCAATAAACTCGACTCTTTTTTGAACGACTACATAGCTCTTTCTCACAAGGACTAAACGTAACCTGTTTGAGAACTCTCCAGACACTTATCCTGAAAAATTTTTATACTATTTCTGTCTTTAAATTTTTTTAACACAGTCTTTACAGCTTTTCCTTTATTTTTACGTATTTTATATATAATATCTCAAATATTAAATCCCAAAACCATTGGTAAAATCTTTAGTGTAATTATCTGATCACACAGACTTATATATACGGATTAAACTGGTTGCAAAAAATAATCGCGCAACTTATGTTAGATAATATTATCTAAAATACGTCTCGCAGTTTTCGCTGTCAATACACAAACAAACTCTTTTCAATTACAGGTACTACTATGACAAACTTAATAAGATACCACTAATTTGCAACCGATTGGTATTCATCTTTAAACACTGACGGTACTCAACGCCTAACAAAAATATTCAATGATATAATATTTAAACGGAGGAATACCAAGATCATGGCTGAAGTCAACGTCTATTTCTCTCTCGAAGAAATTAAAGTTATTTTTCAAATCATGCATGAGAGGATATATGGACTAAGCGAAAAAAATCAGCCGTACACAGTTTGGTTTTCGGAACGCGTGGGTACGAGAGACTCTCTCTTCAGCATACAAGTGCTATTTCAACGATCATTTTATGCATGTTTTATTGATTACCATAAAGCCTTTAATACAGTAAAGTATGACAAGCTGATGGAGATATTAACAAATATTGCCATAAACACCTGTCGTCTAAGAATTCTAGCAATCTTTACTGAAATCAAACATGGTCTATCTGTACAGAGGCGAAAAATCTAATGATATCATCATCAAACGTGGGATCCGACAGGCATGTGTACTTTCAGCCTTGCTTTTTAACATATACTCTAAGGAAATCTATCCAGAAACAGTAGAGGATGTTATACACCGAATTCGAATTGACGGAGAATGTATAATAACATTCCCAATAGCAATAACAGATACCCGAACGACACGATGGTATTCGTTGACAATTATAAAGCCCTCCAGAGGGAAATTAATAAATTTATCGAAGTAAATCCGAGATATGGACTTTCACAAAACGTTAAGAAAACACAATGTATGATATTCTTTAAGAGGCGACAGCAAATTGGAAAAATCAGTGTGAATGGTCAACCAGTAGATAGAGTACAAACATACACCCACCCTAATACGAACGTCAATGAAAATTGGGACAATACTCTAGAAATCAAATGAAGAATAAAAAAAGCAAGATCTGCATTTCAAAAAATAGCCTAGCTATTAAAATGGCACGATTTATTAGTAGCCATAAAAATCAGGTTACTACGATGTTACATCTTTTCTATACTGTTGTACGGAGTTAAATTGTAGATTCTCGTGGACTCTCACAGACGCTATCTGCAAGCAAATTGACCTTTTAGAAATGTGTTTTAATCGTCAAATCCTAAAATTATCATATATCGATCACGATACTAATCATGACGTTGTATTGAGAATACAAAAAAGAGCTGTTAACCACAATAAAAACAGCCAAAATCAAATACCTCGGTCACAGCATGAAAAACAGCAAAATGGGGTGCTGCAAATAATTATCTACAGGAAAAGTTAAAGGAAAACAAGGTACAGAAAAACAAAGGAATTAAAAATAAAGAGAACACTTCCACCTTCTCCCAACATCTTGCACAACATAAACATACCCTCAACATCCCAGAAGACGTCTCTTTGTTACATAATATCCCGCAAAAAATTTTTCTAAAATTAGATCTACATGAAGACTTGGAAATAGTCAAAGAAAAGCAAAGTAGCCCCAATTGCGTCAATCGTCATGTATCGTTCAACCGGGACTTTCAACCTTACATCGACAACTCTTCTCATAGTCCACGCTTCACAATATTGCCTTACTTTCTTTGCCCGTCTATCCTATACAAACTTCAACACCTTTAATCCTATATAATATTTGTGTTTCTTCAAACAATCTTCCTCTACAATATTGCCACACCTTCACCTCAAAAAAAAATTTTCGACCCCATTGTTAACTTCAGAACCATCCATATATATTATAACAAAATATTTCAACAATTTTCTCCACTCTTCACATCTACATGAACAGTAACTATATCTAACATAAACTCAATAGTTTTAAAGTCAGTAATCATTCAAACATCATCTAACTGTTTTTCAAAATTCATATATTTTTCCCCTAATTAAAAAAATCCTTATCCAACATTGCTCACCTTCTTTTGATCAACAACTAAGTAGCACATTCATATTTCAAATTTTAGATTTTTACAAACCGAATTTATTACTACTAAAATACATTTTGTTCAGGGTGCTAGATGCTTCAAGCATAAAGGACCCTATTATCTCTAATTGTTGATTAACTCCTTTTCTCCTTTAACCATCCCCTCCTTCTTCAGTCATTTTCTCTACTATTTCTCATCAAGTCTCTGAGGAGCTCAGCCTCTTCAATTTTAAATTAATCACATAGGTTATAACTCTGATTTCTTCAGCCTGTAGATTTTCAATTTACCAAACTTGTTTTCATTAATTTCTCACCATACTAACAGTCTTAAAGAGTCATTTAAATACAAGGTCTTATATTAGCTTCAAATATTTACTATTAAAAATTTTTACCTGTCCTAGATGTGATAAACATAAAAGGATAATTTTCATATATATATATATATATATATATATATATATATATATATATATATAAGCTAATCTAACATAAATACACTTTTAGACCATATTCCATACGACAAAAAGCAACATAGGTTGCCTAATACACAGGTCATCCTCTCAAACATGACTTTAACACCATTGGTGATTTCACATCGATTATAACCCAAATTTTAAATCCCAACACCTATATTGCTGTTATTATCTTTAAAATCATCAAAAATAATTTTTGAATCTTTTGGCTGTAGTAATACTAGGTATAACTAATATAGTTCTATGTTACATTGACATTTTTGTTTTTGACACCTTTCATAGGTATATTGTAAATCAGTTTCCAGCTGTTCTCCGTGCGTAGAGGTTTTCTCCCCGGCTCTGGAACTCAAAACTTTTTGCAATGTATGTTACCTGAAGTCATATTTAATTTAATAATGAACATCACAGTTTTTTAACAACAAGATGTATAATCTTTGATAACTATAAGTAATTTAAAGGGTTTTTACCCATGTATTTTTGGTGGCTCAGGCATTTTAACCTAGTAAGTATAGCCATTTTGCTTTTTTAACCACAGTCAAAATTTTATAATCACGTTTGTTTTAACTAAATGGTTTGTACTTATTTTAGGCAGATTTTAAACCTGATGATGGACTGTTTAGTCCGAAAACGTTTGTTTTTTTGATGTAGCCCTTTTAAGGGTTTTTAAATAAATATACCCACTTACAAAGATTAACCTCTTTTTTTGTGATACGTGGTATACAGCCAGCTACAGGAATTGTTTTCCTTGTGGATTTTGAATTTAATAAGCTTTCCCCCCAACAATTGGTGGAAATCAGACAAAATTCCATCAGTAATGTTAAGTATTTTTCTTTGCCAGAAAAGTCAGTTCTGCTCGATTAACAAAGCCATTTTCACATCCCGCGTATTGAAGGACAAAACGAAAACAACGAACTGCAGGAGCTTTTAAAACTGTAGTCAGGCCACGAACAAATTATGCGATATAATGTACGTGTCTGTCCATTCTTTTGATACGCTATGGCCTACATTTACACATGACTCATCTAAGTAAACGATATTGTAGCCTTTTTCGCGGTATCGATGAATAAATTGTAGGTAACGACGACGCCATAGAATAATTTTTTGTTTCTCAATTAAAATCGACTTAAACTCGATGTCGCACAACAACCGATATAATCTTCTTGAAAAATTGGGCAAATGCTCCGCAGCGTTTATTGTAGCCAAAACAGAGTTGATTGTTGGTGATATATTTTCCCGAAAGAATTGGTGCACTATTCTACGGCTACCGCTGTTTGTTATCTCATCGTATTTACTTCCATAATATGATAACATTTTACCGAATTTAGGCTTTTTCTTCGGTTGTTAGTGACCAGCAGATGATGCATAATCCTGGAGCAGTTCGTACATACTTCTGCTAGAAACACTATTCATTTTGAACATAAGTGTTATTATATTTGATAATGAATCATTATCACGGCGATTTACGAGATCATTCGTAAGATAAATGATTATTTGCTTTTCTGAAACTCTGAAATGTGGCCCGTATTTTCGTGGGAAAATTACGTACAAAGTCGTAAAAAATAATACAAGCATCTCTGTAGATTATAACACTAACCAGATCATTATGGGAAATATTATTAGGATCATATTAAAATCCCATTATTAATTATGGCTTTAATTAAACAGTAATTATTTACTATCCATGTAATTAATGAAATTCAATTTCTTTTACGAAACGGTTGCTCCCGAAATAAGCGGCAACGTTGTCAATACTGTCCATTGTTCGATGAGGTCGAATTCCTTCTGAAAATCCACAAAAGCCATATGTGTCCGTATATTTTACTTGGTATACTTCTTTGTTTACGTTTCTATGTTAAATGTTCTAAAAGGTGCTAAAATGTTAACCAAATCCATCACAATTGAGACGATGTTAGAAATTGAGTTTATTCATTATGTGGTTTATTATAGTTTTGATGAGCAATTTATAGATAGCAGGGATATTGGTCGATAATTATCTATACTCATTTCTCTTCAGTCTAACATCATCCGAGGAGATAAACGAACTAATTAAAAACAGAGATTATCAGAGTACATAGCAGCTGAATTTATTAATAGACAGTACATAAGAGCAGTTATAATAAGACTATACATAATAATACAATATATAATAATACAATAAGAAGATCAAATGATGAGTTAAAGATATTATATAATCAATCTAACATAATAGGAGTCATAAAGGCACAGAGACTAAGATGGCGAGGTCACCTAGAAAGGATGCCAAACACGAGGACTCCAAAAAGGGTCCTAAACTACAATATAACTTCAAAAAAGAGAAAAGGAAGGCCAAAACATAGATGGAATCAGGAGGTAGAAAAAGATATGGAAGAAATTGGACTAGACGGCCAGAAAAGAAAAATGAATAACAAAAAGGAATGGAGAAAAGTCACATATCGAGCCAGAGAAGATCTCAGTACATAAAGGAAAGCAAAAATGAAGAAAGAACAAAATTTTTTAAGCCATGGGCCTCTAAGGCCTTTAGTGCTATTGTATATATATATATATATATATATATATATATATATATATATATATATATATATATATACATAAGAGCAGTTATCGAGAGCCAAAGAGAGTAATCTCTTCGTATTTTGAGCAATCAGAGTTAAAGTTTGAATAGGAACTGAGAACTACTGTCCGAACTCCGAACCCTAGAGGGTGGAAGTCTTTATGCCGATGACACTGCGATAGCATCCGAACACCGATATATAGACATAGCAGTAAACAATCTGCAAGGAGCGTTAGACGACATCGAAGAATGGAGATTAAAATAAAAAATTGCTTTAAACTTTCGAAAAAACGCAACCAGTACTCTTAAAAATAGACACTAACAGCCAGAGTAACAACTGACAGTGGAAAAAAACTATATCCAGTGAAAAAGCGAAAAAGATACCTCGGAGTCACTATGGAAAAAGGATTAACTTTCAAAGAACATGTAGACGCCACAATATAAAAAGCCAACATGGCAAAAGCGTCAATTAGGTGGTAAACTAAGGACTAAAACAAAAATAGGGCTAATAAATAGTTTAATTCTACCGATACTAAGATATGCATCTCTTGCATGGGGACACATCTGTAACAACACAAAGAAAAGGATACAAGCGATACACAACAGCAGTCTAAGAGTAGTAGTCAACGTTAGAACTACGTTGCAATGCAATTTTTATTCAGAGAACTGCAGCAAGTCAGAGTGACTGAAATAATGAAGTAAAATCCAGAATAAAATGTATGCAGAACTGCAGAATTACCCAAATCTCATAAAGAAATAAAATAAAAATAAATCTCGAAATGAACGTAAATAAATAAATAAGAAATACAAGATGATCGTTAGAAAAATTGCTAAATATTGGATACGGTAAAATAAAACTGCATCCAAATGCACAATGCATCAAACTTCTAGATAATTCAAAAGAAAATGTAAAAAAGTATTTTTTGAAGTGTGTATATTTTAGGCAAATTCCTAGCTGAGCGCTTTCGGCTTTACAAAGCCATCATCAGAGCTATGCTACAATAAAATGTTCTTATAAGTACTAATTGGTGAAGATTATAATTTTTAACTTACGTCAATTAATAAATACCCGTCAAAAATTATAATCTTCACCAATTAGTACTTATAAGAACATTTTATTGTAGCATAGCTCTGATGATGGCTTTGTAAAGCCGAAAGCGCTCAGCTAGGAATTGCCTAAAATATACACACTTCAAAAAATACTTTTTTACATTTTCTTTTGACTTGTCATAAGTGTGTACAAAAAATATCAGTCTTTTGATTTCTAGATAATTGCTGCAATTTTATTAAGACCAATCAATAATTAATTGTGTCTTTCCGAGCGTACTGAATAATTATTTGAATCATATTTGGTTAAGTTTTGGTTGCGAAAAATTTTGGGTTAATGTTAACGAAATTAACTTTTACATTCAATAGTTGTTACCAGGTGATTTTGTATCTTTTAAATCGATTGAAAGTAATTTAATGAAGACGAAGCCATAAATTACTTAAAACGAATTTTTTAGAAATTCTAGAGGACTATAGTCGGGGATACCATAACGGATTTCCTGTATTTTACGTGACTGCGCGATAAGATTTCTGCGCGGATGAGCGGTCGAACCCTATCCTCAAGGTCTTTTCAGCCATGTGTTCTGGCGTCTTCCTACAGATATTTTGCACTGTATTTTTCTTCCAGTATTACTTGAAGCTTAACTGTCATATTTTTATTGCCTTTTCAAACATGACCCAAGTATTGCTTTTTACTGTCTTTCATTTATTATTCGATTATATTCTTTTTTTGTTTTACACATTCGACGAAGGACCTCAACAATTAGTAACTCTATTGCTATCCATGGATTTATCAACATCCGATCTGTATAGATACATCTCAAATAAGGCATCTTTACTTTTTTATATTTTAGAGTCTATTGTCCAACTTTCACATGCCATACAGCAAGACTGAAAAAACGTTCACATTCTAATCATTCGGATTCTAAGCTGCAGATCTTAAGGTCTGATTCTTGTAAAAATGTTTTCTTGCCTCATGAATGTTTTACTTGTTGTCGTTTCTTGTTAGTATTTTTTTTTGTATTACACTGACTATTGTTCTTCTTCTTCTTAAGGTGCACCTTCTCCAATTACTGAAGGTGGGCCTTTACTACTGGCAAATTGCTCTTGTTATTGAGCTGTTCGTAGTATCGAATGGGTGTCCATACCTGTCCAGTTCTTAGATTCTTCATACAGAGCAATTTTCTTATTCCGGGTACATCTTCTTTGTCCCATAACTTTCTATTTCAATTATAAGTCGTTGAAGTGATTTTTCTCTCTGTAATATTATGTCCTAAGATAATCGTGTCTGTTTTTTACTATTACTTTTAGGAGTTCTCGTTCAATACCCATACTTCTTAGCACCTCGTTGTTGGTCACGTGCTACTGTCCAAGGTGTTCTCAGGCATCCTTCAAAAAACACATCTCACTCTTTAGCTCATTTACATTGTAATTCCGAGAGTCATGTTTCTACTCCGCTTAGCAATATGGAATAAATAAAAACGTTCTTTACAAATTGTATCGGATATATCAACGATAAACGTAGAGTTTATTGGGAATTTTTTCATTCGTTGAAATGCATGATCCTAGCATATTCAATTACGAGCAGTATTTCGACCTCGTAGTCAGATCAGTTTGTTATCAGCAACCAAGATACTGGAATTTTTGTACTGGTTCTATATGTTTGTTATACATACGAATATTAATGTCGACATTTGGTGCACATGTAACAGCCATTACTTTTGTTTTATTTGTGTTTATATTTAGTCCCAAGCTCCCTCTCTGGTTATGAAATTCAAAAGTCGTTGTAAACCCTCAGCACTGTCCGCAATAATGACGGTGTCGTACGTATTCTCCGTTGATTTTTATTCCTTCTTTAATATTTTCGAGAGCATTTTTGAAAGATCTTTTCGGAATATATATTAAATAATAGTGGAGAAAGTACACAGCCCCGGCGAACTCCTCTTTTTGTTGGCATTTCTTCTGTCGATCGATTTTGTTGTTCGATCAAAATTGACGATTGTCAATTTTGATCGACGCCATTTGATCCCGATATAGTTGTAAGTTGACTATTGATATTTACTCCCAAATATTTTATGGAATTTACCTGTTTTATAATTTTACCTTTGGCATACACATGTACGATTATTGGTGTCTTTCATAATATTAAAGTTTTAGTTTTGGAAACGTTTAGATGTAAACTGAACATTTCGCTGTGATGAACTACCGCATTTCTTATATTTTGTAGTTCTTGTACGCTGCTTGCTATTAAGACAGTATCATTAGCATATCTGATGCTGTTTATAGCGATTTCGTTAATCTTAATTCTGGCTTGGACCTGGCCTAATGCTTCTCTGAATATATACTCCGAATACAAATTAAAGAGTAGCGGTGATAAGATGCAATCCTGTCTTACTCCTCGTCGGATTTGTATATCTTCGGATGTTGTATGCTCTATTTCAATTGTTGCCGTTTGGTGCCAGTACAGTTCTGAGATAATTCGCAAGTCTTGTTCGTCAACTGCAGTTGTTCTGAGAATTTCGATCCTCTTTTCATGGTTAACAGAGTCAAATTCTTTTTGATAGTCAATTAAATATGCATATACATGTAGATTGATGTCTCTGCATTGTTTCGTTTAAAGCAAAAAGGACCTCTAGTGTTCCCAATCCGGATTAAGTGTCACTCATCTGGAACTAGCACTTCTTGTAAATTCGTGTATGGATAATTCTGAGAAAAGTTTTAGGGACATGAGACATCAAGCTTAATATTAGTTGTAGCTTAATAGTAGCTTAATAATAGTGCTGTTACTAAGTCTAGGCTTTTACTTTCGTTATCTGCAATTAGTTTTAGTATTTCGACATTGATATTGTCAGGACCGGTGGCTTTTTCATCTTTCTAAGATTTTACTGAGTGAATCACTTCTTCTTTGGTTATTTCCGGGACTTTTTCATTTATTTGATTATCTGTGGATGGTGGAGAACAAGGTCTATCGTCGTCAAAAAGAGTTTGTATGTATTCTTTCCATCTCTATAGTTTGTCTTCTGTACCCATAATTATTTCCTTATTATCGTTTTTTAATATTGTTGCTTGTCTCTTTTTGTGTCTACCTGTCATTTCTTTTACTTTTTTATGAATATTAAAAGTGTCATATTGTTACGAACATGCTTTCGGCATGACTCATATAACGGTTGCATCTTAAAACGGCTTCCAGAATCATCACCTGATCTCTCGAAGGCAAGAGAACGTGCGCGAATTAGAGGTGGGAACTTTCTAGAACATAGTAACTTAGGTATATATATGTAACGACCTTAGGAGTAAGTTTAGTTGATAAGATAGTATCGAACTGTAAAGTTATAAATAAATATATTTATATAAATTCGAACCGCTCGTTTTATTTAAAAACGGTACAGTTGGTGTCACCGTGTGAGGACAATTGATTTGAATATAAATTCAACAGTGATTTTTGAAAAAGACTTTTAAACTTTTGAAAAGTATTGTTTGTCGGGAACATCCACGTAGTTCAGTAGTGATCGTTGTACGAAAGAACATTTAAAAAGTACGTGTGTGCCTGACCAAAGATGCTGCTAGTAGAACTTTCAGTGAAACAGTTGCGTGAGCAACTAGAAGAACGCGATGAAGACTGCAGCGGGTCCAAGAAGATCCTCCAAGAACGACTGAAGACTGTTCTCAACAAGAATGGAGACGACCCACAGACATTCCAGTTCCAGTCAGCAGAAGAAGCCGTTTTAACTAAAATACATGATGGAAAATTCGAGACTGTTTCCAAAAGAGTCGATGAAACGTCTCAAATGATTGAAGAAACTTCCAAAAAAAATGACGAAAGATTCAATGAAACGTCTCAAATTATTAAAGAAGTAGCTAGACAAAACGACGAGACTTCGACAAATTATTAGAAGAAAGTATGTAATCAGAACAATGAGAAATTTGAAGAAGTTTCTAAAACATTCGATAAAGTAGAAGAGAAGATCAAACAGTTAGAGACCATGATAACTAACACGAAAGTGCTACCACCAATTAATACGGTAGCTTTAGATCCGGTAGTGAAAGAAGAATCACCTAGAGACGAAATGACACATCATATGAGATTCAAATTGCCACCATTTGATGGAAAGTCCTCTTGGTCCATATACCTTAGACAATTTGAAGCTATTGCGACAGCCAATCATTGGACAGAACAAGAAAAGGCTGTTTCCTTGACTGCTGCTTTACGAGGTGATGCTGCAGATATCCTAAGATCGATTCCTAAGGGTCAAGAAAAATGTTACCAGACCTTGTTTACTCGACTAGACAAACGTTACGGAGATGCCCATCTACAACAAGTCTACAAGGCGCAACTAAGAAGTAGAACTCAACGAGCAAGTGAGAATTTGCAAGAGTTTGAAGCAGATGTTGCTCGTATAGTGCGGTTGGCTTATCCGGAGGTACCAGACAACATTTTGGAAGAAATTGCGTAGATACTTCGTCAATGGTAAAAGAAGTGAATTACAGAAAGCTTTACGACTAGCAAGACCGAAAGTTCTAGATGAAGCGCTCGCTATTGCTTAGAACATGAAACAGCTAGTCAAACTTCACGGAGCCATCGAGTAAGACCATTGAGAAGGCGACGAACCAAACGATGAACGTCTAGAAGAAATGGTACGAAAAATAGTTCATAACACGATGCCGAAGAGACGCGAGCCCAGATGTTGGAATTGTGGTGACGTAGGTCACATTCGCCGTAATTGCAAGAAAATGATACAACAGTCGGAAAACTAGAACGGGTCGACACTAAGGGGCAACTGCCGACCTCGAGAAACACAGCCCCATAGTAACTGTGAACATTACGTCCTCCGGTGGAATTCATAGCTTGTACATCGAGGGTCGTATTAATAATAAATGTATATCGTTTTTGGTAGATACAGGTGCAACAAGAACTATAGCACGGCCAGAAGTAGTACGAGACCATCTTAAATTATCGCCTGCAACAGTAAAGCTTAGAACAGCAACTGGTGAGATAATTAATACATATGGCGAGGGCTATTCGAAACAAAAAGAAAAGTAGAAAATGTATCGAAACTAGATATGGAAAAACTTAAGCAATCAAAAGACGAATATAAACAAAAAATAAAGGAAGGTATACCGGTCACTAGAGATTTGGAAAACAAAAATATCGATGAAATAAATCAGCTATTAACCGATACATTAGCAAAGGCGGGAAAAGAGGTAGCACAAACAAGAATAAAAAAGGAAAACTATGTATCCCAGGAAACAAAAAATCTTATGAGTAAAAGAAAAACATTACTGGAACAAGATAAGAGAAACACAGTAGATTACAAAGAGGTAAACAAAGCTATCAGAAGGAATATCAAGGATTATAAAAGGAGAGTACAGGAAGAAAAAATAGAAAAAGCAATTGAACAAAATAAAAACATGAAGTGCTTAAAACCACAGCTTGGAACCATACAAATTAATAGTATAAAGAACAAAGAAGGTACAGAGACCAATAATGTAGAAGAAATTATACAGATAACACAAGAATATTATAAAAACCTCTACAATACAAAACAGAAACCAACCCAAGAAATCCTTAAGCAACTACAAATAAAAATAAAAAATGTTAATTCCGACTTACAACCAGAGATCAGTAAGAACGAGATAAGAAGAGCACTCAAAGAGATGAAGAACAATAAATCGCCAGGAAAAGACGGGGTGACTGTAGAAATGCTAAAACATGGTGGGAAAACAACTAGAGAAGTTTTGTACATACTTATGAATAAAATTTTAATGACAAAACAAATACCCAACAGTTGGAACGAAGCAATAACACTGTTACTATTTAAGAAAGGAGATAAAAAGGATCTAAAGAATTACAGACCCATAACTTTATTAAATGTGATGTACAAACTATTAACCAAAATATTAACAAATAGATTAACAACTAAATTAGATGGATACCAGGCAAGAGAACAAGCCGGATTTAGAAAGAGCTTCAGTACAAGTGACCACCTTTTAACGATGAAGATTTTAATCGAAAAAACTAACGAATATCATATCCCGCTATACATGGCATTTATTGACTTTGAGAAGGCATTTGATAGTGTGGAACACTGGGCAGTACAGAATTCCCTACAAAACAGCAGAATAGACTACCGATATACCGACTTAATTACAAATATATACAACAAGGCAACAACAACTATTAAGCTAATGAAACAAACGGAGCCTATTAAAATAAACCGAGGAGTAAGACAAGGAGATACCATATCGCCCAAGTTATTTAACCAAGCGCTAGAAGATGTTTTTAAACGACTACACTGGGATGACTTGGGAATTAATATAAACGGGCAAAATCTGAATCATTTACGATATGCTGATGATATTGTATTAATAACAGAAAAAAGTGAAGAATTACAAAGAATGATGGAAGAACTAGATAGAGAATCGACAAAAATTGGACTCAAAATGAATTATAGTAAAACAAAAACCATGACTAATCAACCAGAAGAACTTATGATTACAGTGGCACAAACAAAAATAGAACAAGTAAAAGAGTATATATATCTAGGCCAAATCACTAAATTAAATAAAGAAAATCAGACCGAAGAAATAAAGAGAAGAATAAGATTGGCCTGGGCATCATTCGGAAAACTGTCTTATATTCTAAAGAATTCAAAATACCCCCAATACTTAAAAACCAGAGTCTTCAATCAATGTATACTCCCTGTCCTCACATATGGCTCTCAGACATGGACGTTTACAAAGGAAAATATGGAAAAAATAGCAAAGACAGAAAGATCCATGGAAAGACAAATGCTGAACATTAAACTATCAGACAAAAAAAGAAACGAATGGATCCGTAATAAAACAAAAGTGAAAGATGTCTCAACCCAAGTAGCAAAGCTTAAATGGAAGTTCGCCGGACACACCCTAAGGCAGAAAGATGAAAGATGGACTAAAACAATTATACATTGGAGACCATGGAATCACAAACGTAAAAGGGGAAGGCCACAAATGCGATGGTCAGATGACCTGAAGAAACACGCCGGGTCAAAATGGATGCAAATTGCCCAAGATAGAGAGGCATGGAAGAAGGAGGAGGAGGCCTATATCCAAGGATGGATTTTAAGGGCTGTATAGATAGATAGATAGATGGCGAGGCTAATATGTCAGTATCCATTGGCCAGACCACAGTGAAACATCGAGTATTAATTGCAGAGATCTCTGACGAGTTCATATTGGGGATGGATTTACTACGGAAAGTTGGGGCTGTATTGAATGTCAAAGATGGAGTTCTCGAGATCGGTGGTGAAGAGTTGCCGTTTCATGAAGACAAAGAAAATGTTATCAGCTTAATAACTACTTGTGACGTAACAATACCCGGTAATAGTGAGAAAATTTTGATGGCCAGACCTGATGGTTACTGCCGAGAGGGAAGTTTAAGGATGGTCGAAGATGTGAACAATGCCGAGTTCCTAACGGCAAAAGCTTTGGTGAGAATTCGAGATGTCGTTCCTGTAAGAGTTATGAATTTAAAGGGAACTGCTATTAAGTTAAGTAAAAGAACTTTGATCGGACAGTGTGCTCCCGTGGCTTCGATTTGTTCCATGAGTACTAATGAGAAACCGTCGAAATCTAAGTATCCAAAGGAGCTTGTAGAGACGATGATTAAAACGTGCCAAGATCTTGATGATGAACGAACTAAAAAAGTGAAGTCTATGCTGATAGAATTTCAAGATGTTTTTGCCATTGATAAGAAGGATAATGGCAAAACAAGCATAGTAAAGCATAAAATTAATACCGGAGACGCTCAGCCAATCATACAACAACCTAGACGACTTCCATTTGCGAAAAGAGATGAAGCCGAAGACATCATCAAAGATATGAACAAACAAGGGGTAATTGAACCATCAAATAGTCCATGGACATCACCAGAAGTGCTAGTAAAGAAGAAAGATGGTTCAACACGTTTTTGTATTGACTACCGACAGCTCAATGCGGTAACTAAAAAAGATAGTTATCCTTTGCCCAGAATAGACGATACTTTGGATACACTTTCTGGTTCTCGTTGGTTCTCCACACTCGATCTGAAAAGTGGATATTGGCAAGTAGACATGGAGCCAGCTGATCGTGAGAAAACCGCATTCTCGATAGGATCAGGGCTTTGGCAGTTCACAGTTATGCCCTTTGGTTTATGTAATGCTCCGGCCACATTTGAAAGATTAATGGAGGCAGTTTTAAGAGGTCTAACATGGAAAACATGCCTGGTTTATTTGGATGATGTAATTGTAGTTGGAAGATCCTTCGATGAACATGCCAATAATCTGACCGAAGTCTTTCAACGATTGCGGGCAGCGAATTTAAAGTTGAGTCCGAAGAAATGTCACTTGTTTCGAAGAGAAGTGAAGTACTTGGGACATATTGTAGCAAGTAATGGAGTAACAGCTGATCCTGAAAAACTTGCAGCAATTAAGGATTGGCCAGTACCAAGAGATAAACACGAAATTAGAAGTTTTCTTGGCCTTTGTACATATTACCGACGTTTTGTCAAAGGATTTGCCAACATTTCCAAGCCATTAACTAAGTTGACAGAAGAAGGCAAAGAATATACATGGAGCGAAGAGTGTCAAAGAGCTTTCAAACACTTACAAATGGCTCTGATCAGCGCACCGATTTTAAGCTACCCTAGACAGGCAGGAAAATTTGTGTTGGACACCGATGCAAGCAACAGTGCAATAGGAGCTGTTCTCTCCCAAATCCAAGATGGGCAGGAGAAAGTCATCGCTTACTTTAGCAAAGTCTTGTCGAAACCAGAAAGAAACTATTGCGTTACCAGGAGAGAATTGCTAGGCGTAGTAAAGGCTTGCGAGCATTTCCATAAATACTTATATGGCAGAAAGTTTCTTCTTCGCACGGATCACGCTGCTCTAAAATGGCTCCTACAATTCCGTAATCCAGAGGGTCAGATGGCAAGATGGTTAGAACGATTACAAGAATATGATTACGAGATCGAACACAGAGCTGGAAGAGTTCATTTAAATGCTGATGCGCTTTCGAGAAGGCCGTGCAGTGAACATTGTAATCACTGTCTTAAATTAGAAGAAAGACTTTGCCCCGTGAGACGAACCACCGTCATTAATGATCAATGGCAACCACAACAGCTACAAGACGCTCAAGCAGATGATCCATGTATAAAAAGAGTATTGGATTGGATGCGTCGAAGTGAAAGGCCTTCTTGGCAAGACATTAGTGCATGTAGTCCTGAAGTCAAGTGTTACTGGAGCCAATGGAATTGCCTAGTGCTAAAAGATGATCTTCTTTATAGAACCTTTGAGAACGATGATGGTACAGAAACTAAGTTTCAGTTGATTGTACCTAAAAGTAAAGTGTTAGAAGTATTACGTCAGTTGCATGACGGTGCATCAGGTGGACACTTTGGTATTACGAAGACTCTGCAAAAGGTTCGAGAACGGTTCTATTGGGTGAACTGTAAAGATGATGTAAGAAGATGGTGCCGGAAATGTGAACTGTGTGCAACCAGTAATGGTCCAGTTGGTAAAAAGAGGGCACCCATGAAACAGTACAATGTTGGTAGTCCTATGGAACGAGTAGCAATCGATATTGCAGGTCCACTTCCAGAGACAAATGATGGAAATAAATATATCCTGGTAGCCATGGATTATTTTACGAAATGGACTGAGGCCTATGCGCTACCAAATCAAGAAGCTGCTACCGTTGCAGAGGTACTGGTTAAAGAATTCTTTAGCCGATTTGGTGTTCCCTTGGAGATCCACTCCGACCAAGGGCGAAACTTCGAGTCAAACCTTTTCCAAAACGTTTGTAAATTGATTGGTGTCAATAAGACCAGAACGACACCCCTTCATCCTCAATCAGATGGAATGGTCGAGAGAATGAACCGAACGATGGGTAAACACCTGTCCAAAGTTGTATCAGAACATCAAAGAGATTGGGACCAGCACATTCATTTATTCCTAATGGCCTACCGCTCGGCCGTGAATGAAACTACGGGCCAGACTCCAACCTGCCTGATGTTAGGTCGTGAAGTTCGTTTGCCCTGCGACCTAGAGTTTGGCTGCAGACCTTCTGAAGAACATGTTGCAAGCGAAGATTATGTCGACCGCCTAAAGTTAAGAATGAACAACATTCATGAACTTGCCCGACAACACATCCAGTTAGCCAGTGACAGAATGAAAGATCAATACGATTCTCGATGCAAGAATGAAAGCTATGAAGTAGGTGATCTTGTTTGGCTTTATAATCCACAACGTCGTCGCGGCTTGTCTCCTAAACTGCAAAGACAATGGGAGGGTCCGTATGAAATTAAAAAGAGAATAAATGACGTAATATACCGAATTAAGAAGTTGCCGAAAGGTAAACCTAAAGTAGTTCACATAAATCGTCTTGCACCTTATGCTGGCTCAAATGAAACCAAAGAAGTCCGAACCCTGCAGAATAAGATCAAAGATGATCGGCGACCAATCTTTAAGAAGTTTATGTCAAATTACGCAGAGAGAAAGAGTGCTAGATTCGGCGTGACGACAGAAGTTCAGCAGGATCTTTTTAGTGTTCCGCATAACGTCTCTCTAGCCCACTGTGTTGCCCAAGATCTTGAGATGACTAAAGGAATCTCATCTGTATTTTATAAGAAGTTCGGTCGTTTGGATGAGTTAAAAAACCAGCAGTCTAAAGTTGATTAGAAGAGTATGAGATTAGAAGATGGTTCTCGATCTTTGCTGTATATGGTGACCAGGAAGTCGTATACAGCTAGGGCAACCTACGAGGATATATGGTGTGCTCTAACTAATTTGAAGAAAATCGTCTGCAATTACGACATTAAGAATTTGGCCTTACCCAAGATAGGCCATGCACTAGATAATCTGGATTGGAAGATTGTCAGAAGCATGCTTGAAGTGATCTTCCGAGAAACCGGCGTACAAATTACTGTGTGTTGCACTAATCCGAAGAGATCGTGTCCTTCAAAGACAGTAGACTGTTATTTCTTTCTGAGGGGTTCATGCAGAGCTGGAGAGTCCTGTAGATTCCGCCATCCTGGGCCTACATATAGAGTCGCTGATCGGGACGCTCAGATCTAAGAGGGGAGCAGTGTTACGAACATGCTTTCGGCATGACTCATATAACGGTTGCATCTTGAAACGGCTTCCAGAATCATCACCTGATCTCTCGAAGGCAAGAGAACGTGCGCGAATTAGAGGTGGGAACTTTCTAGAACATAGTAACTTAGGTATATATATGTAACGACCTTAGGAGTAAGTTTAGTTGATAAGATAGTATCGAACTGTAAAGTTATAAATAAATATATTTATATAAATTCGAACCGCTCTTTTTATTTAAAAACGGTACAATATTTTACCTGAAGTTGTTCGATTTCTAGGCATTTTGTTGATATCCACTTTTTCTTTCGCCTCCCTGCACTTTTTTCTAATGACTTTATCGATTCGCTTGTATTCTATTAGGCTTGTTTTATGTTTTAGTCTTACGTCCATGAGGTCAATGATCTCTTGCGTTATCCAATTACTTAGCTCTGTTAAATACATTGAACATAATAGGAGTCGTATAATAACCAAGGCAGAAAAAACCGTGGCTTAATTTCTCCCATAAGCTATAGATTTGCTAAATTTCGTCATAAGTTACAGATAAAACTTGGGGAAAAAATAATTTCAGACATAGTATATAAACACTGAAAACAATCTACCTTTATAAAAAAACATAGGTTAAATCTTTGTAAGTGGGTATATTTAAAAAACCTTAAAAGGGCAACATCAAATTAACACTAACGTTTTCGAAATAATAATTCCATCATCAGGTGAAAAAGCCTAAAATAAGTATAAACCATTTAATTAAAGCAAACGTGATTGAAATTTTGACTAAGGTTAAAAAAGCAAAATGGTTATACTTACAGGTTAGCATGCCTGAGCCACCAAAATATTAGAGTAAAACCCTTTAAAGTAAATAAGGTTACCAAAGATTGTAAATATTGTTGTTAATAATTATTGATGTTTAATATTTTATTAAACTTTACTTCAGGTAACATACACCCATGCCTTACGTGAGTATCAGCGTCCGGAGAGTAGACCTCTTCAAACGGACTTCAGTTGGTAACTGATTGACATGATACCTATGCACGGTGTCGAAAACAAAATGTTAATACACCATGGAACAGTGTTAGTTATACATTCCATGGCCAAACGATTCAAAAACTTTGGTGATGTTAAAAATGATAACAGCAATCCAGGTGTTGGGATTTAAAAAGTTTTTTTTAATTATTGAGTTTTGAATATAAAAAATGTAAAATTACCCATGGAGTTAAAGGTCATATTTAAAAGAATGACGTATGTATTAGTCAGCCTATATTATTCTTTGTCGTAAGAAGTATGGTCTAAAAAGTGTAATTTGTGACTGATTGGCTGTAGTAATATTATGTATAGAATTTGTCATATAAAAGAGCTTGCACGTCATTCAAGATTTACATCGTCGGAACCCCACAGCGTTGCCAAAACATCAAAATAGTTAGTAAGTGAGGAATTTTTAAAATATCAACTATTTGTCAAACTATTATATTAACAGTAAATACAATTCTGTACCTCTATGGTAATAAGATCTAAGCAGAATCTCGAATAATATCAGAGATAGCTAATTGTAAACGATATTAAGTCCATGTGTCTTCTAGGAGAAAAGAATATCAAATTTAATAGTACAGTCTTTAGTTTGGTATTTTTAGTAATGACAATATTAAGTCACAAGTTTATTTTTAAGTTTAAATTAAGTCCATACTTTCCCCTCACATTAATGCGCAACACTGTGTTAAGTCCCTAGGTTCCAACAAGCGGCCAAGGGAAAAACGGTTAGAACTGTTTCTGTCCAACTCGTTGCACATGTTTACCGACAATTTCTGACTAATAGTTTGAGTTTCACTGTTTGTAGGAACAGAGACATTAGTTCAAATAGTAAAGTTTTCAGAGTAGTTTTTAACGTGATTTCGGTATAATTTCAGTTTAAAAATGAGTAGCTGATCACAGAAAATCATTTCATTAGTGAATAAAAATGAATATCTAATTGGTACAAACGTGTAGAAAAAGATGTAGAACTGGTGCAAGAAAGAATTCTAGAGCTCACACACGACAACATTATTTTGACAAAAATACTTCCATGGTACGTGAGTGCAAAATATTTTTTGTTAACACTCTGCATATTTTACAAACTTTTGTGACCATATCTTTGGAGGAAAAACAAGCATGGGCTATAATTGCTCTGGATAAAAGGGAGAAGCATAAAAACCATGTTAAGGTACCTGATGTTGTGAAACAAGAAGTTCGTGATCATATTGAAATTCCCTATTGAACAAATACATTATTCGCGAGAGAGATCGAGCAGAAATTACCTGGAAAGTCACCTTAGTATTGCAAAAATGTATAGACTTTATAAATCACAGTGTAAAGAAAAAATACACATGAAAATCTGATTGCCAAATAATAATTTTATAGTTACATTTTAACACAAATTTCAATTACTTCTTCAAGTCTCCAGATAATGATACTTGCGATCAATGTGACTCATTTTTAGCTACGCTTAGCTTAGCAAGCTACGTGAAGAACAGAATGATGTCGAAAAGGAATCTCTATAAGCCAAATATAATGAACATTTGGAAGAAGCAACAAGAGATGCTCCTTAAAGAAATAAGATTAAATATACATAAAATAACAAAATTTTACAAGTATGATATGTGTCGATTTACAAAAATGCCTCCCAACACCAGTGTTAACCAACGTGCAAAGCTTTTACTCTTTAAAACGTTGGACTTATAATTACACAATTTATGATGCCACTAATAATGCTACTACTTGTTTGATGTGGGACGAGTCTAAATAAGGACGCGGTGCAAATGAAATGGCATCAGGATTGCTAAAGTGGACATTATCACATGTTAAACCTCACCAAAAAGAAATTATTGTATGGTCTGATAACTGTCCATCTCAAAATCGAAACATTCGAACAATCGAACATACACATTGTTATAGTTATAGCTTATTTTTATATATTAAAAAAAATTCCAACGTTGAAAACCATTACACATAAATTCTAATTGCGTGGTCATACTCACTTAGAAGTTGATGCTTGCCATTCATTAATAGAATGCGAAAAAAAGAAGAGTGCTGGTTTTCAAATCATGTCTCCTTGGAACTGGCAACAATTAGCTAGAATTTGTAGCCTAACTAATCCGTTCGAGGTGATTAATATGGAGACAAGCGATTTCAAAGATTTTAAGCAATTATATAGCAACATCAGTCTCCATTTTTGTCTAGACAAAAAATGTGGATGGCATGGATGTCTCATTATTAAAAATGGTATATTTACAAATAAGGGCAGAAAAGTATGAAACACTGTACTATAAAACTAATTTTCAAGAAAAGGAATTTCAGGCAGTCAATTTAATTCGAACTTGAAGGAGAGTCGTATTTCCTGAGGAAATACAAACTGTAAGGGATGACGATAATCCAATCTCCGAAAAACAATACAAGCATCTTTAGACATTATTGAAACGGGTTCCAAAGCATTTCCATGATTTTTATGTCAACCTAAAGCATAGCAGCATACATGAAGATGATGATAACCATACCCAATAATTTGTGTTCATTTTGTAACTTACATTGAATAACTACAATATTAGTTTCATATTTTCTATTAAAGCTTTTTTATCAATAAAAATTGTTATTTTATTTTGTGCTGTGTTCAAATAATAACCATAACTTGTTTGGACTTAACTTTGAAATTGTAACATAACATTTATGCTTATAATGTTAAGTCCTTAAAATTGACTTGGTATTAATACAAAATTGTATTATGTCCAAAACCAAAAAAATTATGGATTTTTGTCAAATCACTATTTGAATTTCGTGCTTCAATTACTTGAAATTCAGTAGTTGATAGATCATAGATTCCAAAAAAAAATTGGTGTCACAGAGGAAGAAAAATACTAGGCCTTAACTTGAAAACTTCACATTGATAAACTTCAAACCGCTCTCCTGAAAAATCGATATTTTGGACTTAGTACACTTTTATTCTGGGGTACAGACTTAGTTTTAAGACTACTGCAACACATTAAAATGCATTGGAAAACATTTTAATATAAAATTTTATATTCTAAATTTTAAACTTACCTCTTTTAGTTCTTTAATAGTAGAAACGTCCTGCTATTATTTCTTGTTCAAAATAATCTATCTTATATAAAAGCTTATCAGCTTTCTACAGACCATTTATTTGTTTTGGAATATCACAATCACAATACACAACAATAATTAATTTTTAAAGCTATTAATTTAAATTTAATATCTATTTATAAATACAATTTATTAATATATATTATATTATGATATTATATATGTAAGAAATCAAAACATAAACAAAGTTCCTACTCTAAAAAAGCGGCACCACTTAATACACTTTTGCCACCCGCTGAACTGTCAATAAAATTTGAAGTATTTCCGTATCAGTTGCGTACAATTGTCTAATATATTTAATTAAAATTATTAATTTGTGGAATATTAGACTTAAAGAATTATTTCATAAAATTTATATTATTAATAATAACAAATGTTTTTGGTTATTTAATCAATATAATTCTAAAATTTCCAATATAATGATGATTACATTTTTTTGATTATTCCACCATATTGACGCCTATGAAAGATTGAACAGTTCCGTATGGGTTTCGTATTATTAGTTGTGTTAGGAAAAATTGAACTCTAAGGTTGATGTTCTGGAAATTTTAAATACAAGTGACGTTACTTTGTAGAAATCGTGACGTGCAAGTGTTTTACTTTGAAAAATGGTATATAACTAACACTGTTCCATGGTATATTGACATTTCGTTTTCGACACCATTCATAGGTATCTTGTCAATAAGTTACCAGCTGAAGTCCGTTTGAAGAGGTCCACTTTCCGGATGCTGGTACTCACCTAAGGCATGGGTGTATGTTACCTGAAGTAAAATATAATAAAATATTAAACATCAACAATTATTAACAACAATATGTACAATCTTTGGTAACCTTATTAACTTTAAAGGGGTTTTACCCTAATATTTTGGTGGCTCAGGCAATTAACCTGTAAGTATAACCATTTTGCTTTTTTAACCCTAGGCAAAATGTCAACCATGTTTGCTTTAATTAAATGGTTTATATTTCTTTTAGGCTTCTTAACCTGATGATGGAATTATTATTCCGAAAACGTTCGTGTTAATTTAATGTAGCCCTTTTAAGGGTTTTTTAAATATACCCACTTTTAAAGATTTAACCTCTTTTTTGTGATACTTGGTATACAGTCAGCTGCATGAATTTATTTTCCTTGTGGATAATCTATTTTTACGACATCAGTTTATATATTGGCATATATAAATGCAATGCCCTAATAAAAATAAAAAAATAAAACTAGTCTAAATAAACATAAGGAAAGCGGGAAAAAATAAAAAATATATCTTTACAAACAAATAAAACTAGTATCTGTCTGTACATTCCTAGATTGATAGATTGAAAACATTAAAAAATTACTATTTATTAAATAATACCACTTCACTTTATTTGCGGCAATCTTATAAGGAGATCAAAGTATAAATATAATGATAAGAAATGCAGCTCAAAGTGCAAAAAAGGGACGAGTAGTATAAATTTTTTTTCTATTCACGTTCAAAGTTCTTTTGGAAAGGACGTTTACGATTACTAAAATCTTACATGAGTAGATACTCCAATAAATCGTAAAAAAACAGAAAGAGAAAAAAGAAAATAGATACATTTATTTAAGATTAACATAGCAAATAAAAGAAAAGATTTTTCTGACTTCGATAGAATTTATATATATATATATATATATATATATATATATATATATATATATATATATATATATATATATTTAAATTCTATCGAAGTCAGAAAAATCTTAAATAAATATTGTATATACGTCAATAATAGTGTTGATGCAAAACAATAAATCCATTGATGTAATTTTATCTTCTTTTGCGGTAAGTTAAACCTAACATAACACAAAATAACAAAAAAAACCTATTGATTAATTATGTTTATTTTAAATTTAAGATATATGCGGCAATTTTCTCCATTTGGATCATTATTTTGACGTCTTCCGATAAAAATTATTTATAAAATACTTCTATTTACGTATCTATCGAGATTTTCTGACTGAAAATAAACTAGACATAAAAATGCTATTAAGACAATTAATTATAAATGAAATTGGTAAATATATTTTGGGAAAATAATAATTAGGTAATTTTATTTGTGAAATAACAAATAGATGTATTAGACTCGTGTTTAACATTTTCGAGTAATTTACAAAGTTTTAAGTAATTGATAAGACTTGTGGCCATTACGCGATTCTGTTAAATCAGGGAACAATAAAAAACTAATGTATCTCTAGGAAGCACATAGAAAATATTTTTAGAAATTTATATTAATAATGAGTAGTCTATTTGAGGACCCTAGAAGTAAAGGGGTGCAAATGACAAAATTACAATGATTGTTAAATCCTAGTTTTTCCTCCTCAATTTCAGTTTAATAACGGTAGTCATTATTAATATTATTTGTAACCAAAAATCATAATTTGATTAATATTACTAATTTTGAACGTATTTTTAGATTGTTAAACAAGACTTGTACCCTTTTACCTTTAAGAAGTGCAACATAAAGTCAAAAACTTTAAAGAGATCTGTAATATGTGGTTTTACACTATCATGCATCTATATGAATTGCGGATGCATATAAAAAGTTATAGGTAAAACACGTTCTTCTAATACATTATCGATGTACTATTATTGGGCGCGTATGTTTCTATTTACTATTACACAGTTTGTTTTGCCATCGCGATTTACTTAACCACAAACCATTTTAGAGCTTCAGTTAAATTTTTTACAATTGTTCGAAGACTATTTTCTTGTTGTATTTTCACATTTTTTACGAAATACCAAACTAAAAAAGAAACGATGTTCAAATTAAAAATATATGTATCAAAGGACCCTTGCTTGTGATTTAATTCCTTTCTGGTTATATTACAGATGTAGCCTTAAAACAAGATCTGTAATTAGTCTGTTGGTTTTAATCCAGACTTAACTGGTTTACAAAGTCATAGTTATTGTTTTAAAGTTGTTCAGATGCACATATGGGTGGCTTTTTTATGGGTGGGAATTACTTTGGGATTAGTTGTTCTGGTTATCTTTTTTCTTTCTAAATTAAAGCAGTAGAGCGTAATTTCTAAAGGGATCAGTGGGTAGTATATTACGTAGAAACGGTAGCCAGCCTGAAGGTGTCGACTCGATAGTACCAGAAATAATCCTTATTGTGTTATTTAATTATCTATAGAATTTTTTATATAAAATGTTTTCACGTCATTCAAGATTTACGATATCAGAACCCCACAGCGTTGCCAAACATCAGAATAGTTAGTAAGTGAGGAATTTGTAAAATGTCAACTATTTGTTAAACTGTTATATTAACAGTAAATACACTTAGTTTAAAGACTACTGCAACACACTAAAATACATAGGAAACATTTTAAAACAAAATTATATATTCTAAATTTTAAACTTACCTCTTTTAGAGCATTAATAGTAAAAACGTCCTGCCATTATTTCTTGTTCAAAATAATTTATCTTATATGAAAGCTTATCAGCTTTCTACAGACTATTTAGTTGTTTTGGCATAGCACAATCACAATACACAACAATCATTAGTTTTTAAAGCTATGAATCTAAATTTAATATCTATTTATAAATACAATTTATTAATGTATTGTATATAAATCAAATTGCGTAAGAAATCAAAACATAAACAATATTCTTACTCTAAAAAAGCTGCAACAGTTTAAACAATTTTGCCACACGCTGAACTGTCATTAAAATTTAAAGTCTTTTCGTATCAGTTTCGCACGATATTAGATTTAAAGAGTTATTTTATGAAATTTATTTTATTAATAATAACAAATGTTTTTAGTTATTTAATAATATAATTCTAAAATTCTGAATATTATATAATGTTGACGCCTATGAAAGATCGAGCAGTTTCGCATGGGTTTCGTATTATTAGCTGTATTAGGAAAATTTTAATTTTAAGGTTGATATTCTCGAAATTTTAAATAGAAGTGACGTCACTTTATACAAATTGTGATGTGCAACGTTTTTACTTTAACTTTTATTTTACTGAAAAATGGTATATCAATAAATTTGATATTATACATATATATCCTTACGGCCGGTTTCACAAAGTAAAGTTACCTTGCGGTTAAGAGATAACCGCGGTTACCCTGAAATATAGGTTTCACAATATAAGGTCAATAGCTCGGGTTGTGGTTATCCGACAAAATTTTTAAACCAAAGTAAAAGCGGTAATTTAGAGCATGACCAGGATATCCTAACCTAATTTCGAATTTCGTTTTTTTGACACTGACAGAGTTTAGATAGACACGTAAATTATTAATTAATCAGATATGGATTTATATGATGTATATGCGTTTATCAGTGATGAGGAAGACCAAGAATCATTAGGCACAGAACAAATCATTTTGAAGAACTAGACTACGAAGGTTTTTTTCTATATATAAAAATCTATATATTTATATCGATCGAACGTAACAAATGTGTCATAAGTCATCTATGCTGGTCAATGTCCATAATATTTACTGACAATATTCCATAAGGCAGGAATCAGATTGCTCGATCGACCACGACCGACCGTCCGACGGCGAACAACCAACTTTTGTATTTTTATTTTTAAACTCACATTACTCGTCCACGATCGATCGACCGACCATCAAGACGTCAGGAGTGTGTAGCAACATAACCACATTTTTGTTATTTCATTTTATTTTGTTCTTTGTAAAAAATTGAATTATGGATAGAATTAGCAGCAATAATTCTACTGATAAATTATTTATCACTTATTTGATATCTTTATAGGCGTAGGACAGTTTGTTTTTTTAAGACATTTTTTAAAAAGACACCAACAAGGAGAATTATTTGTGTTATACCCCATTCTATTAAATGATTTTATAAAATTTCAAAATTATTATCGCATGAACAAGTCCTGTTTCCAAAAACTTAGTATTCCAGAGTATTCCTTAGCATTTCCAAAAAATTAATAGAACCTTAATTTTTGTATTGGATATACAAACTACATAATCCAAAGAAACAAAAACAAATCCAATTTTATAGGTTAATTACAAATTTTTAAATGTCAATGGTCAATGTCTTAGCTCAAAACAGCACAAATGAATGCGAAATGTTCCATATTCATCGACCAAACGACCAAAAATTCCAACAAGTCCGAATTTCAAAACTGGACGATCGCGGTCGGTCGCTGTAAGTGATGGACGGTCCGCCAGTCTGAGTCAACGCATACATTTTCATAGACTTGTAATTTTGGTCGATCGTGGACGGTCGGTCTGGTCAAGCAGTATGATTCCTGACTAAAAATCTGATTTTTGCCCATAATTTCCTACCAACATAAAAAAAAATAAAATGAAAAAGTTAAGTAATCAGAACCAGTGCCGTTTTAAATTCTTAACAGTGATTTCTTCGTAATTTAACAAAAACAGATTACAATGATAATGAGTAAAATGTGGGTAGTAAGTTGAATCAGACACTAATATTAATAAATAGTTATTGTTCTTGCAATCTTACCTTAGTGATCAATGATCAAGTACGATAAGATAGTTAATTCGAATACATGAAATCAACTTTAATTTGAGAATATCCGTTAAAAAATCATAGCATGTAATTCGTCTTTAAAAAGACAAACACATGCCATGATGACAGTAAAATTCTCCTGTTAGTGATTCCATAGTAAATTATAAGGGAAAAACCAGGAAAAAAACCTCATAATATGATATCTACGATATCTGAATATGAATATTGTTCTGAAGCTATTTTCTTGTGGCATTTTAAATTAATTACTATTTAACTGGGAATAAGCCACAAGTAAAGATAAAAATACGTTTATTGACGTTTCAATTTCCACTTCGGAAATCGTTCTCAAAATACAAACAGTAAATTAAACAAATTTTGTTTTTTGTTACATAATGAAAAATTCTTCTAATAATTTAATTTTATTTGACTCATTTATATTGACAATTCAGACATACATTATGCATTTTAAAGTAGACGACTTTAAAATGATATTGCCAATATTCTTGAGTTGCGCTCCTGGGACGACTTTACTTATAAGATAGTTCATTCGATTACATGAAATCAACTTTAACTTGAGAATATTTGTCAGAAAAAAATCATAGCAGGTAATTCGTCTTTAATAAGACAAACACATGACATGATGACAGTAAAATTCTCCTATTAGTGATTCCATAGTAAATTACGAGGGAAAAAAACAGGAAAAAAACCTCATAATACTATCCCGGCAATTTACTTTCAATAAACACCAAAATTCTAATTTTATATGTTTATTTATTTATGGAAATTAAAACGTCAATAAACGTATTTTTATCTTTAATTGTGGCTTATTCCCAGTTAAATAGTAATTAGTCTGAATATGAAATCATATTTTTCTTCATTTTTCTTCACCAATGATGCATTTTCGCAGATTGCTTCAAAGAAATATTTTTATCAAAATTTAGTTTTTATATTTTCCTAAACGTAATGATTTAAATTATATTTAAAGTAGTTCCTGCTTTACAGGAATTTAATGTGTACGACTGCCAAATTTTTGGAAATAAATACGCACCTAACATGTTTCCGATTGAAATTATATAACAAGGATAATTTTTTTGTAATGTTCACAAGTGACACGTGTTTTATATTTCGGAAATAATTTAGGTTTATGACCAAATTATCATTTTTGAGTGTTTTGTAGGAAGGTGTCGATAAAATTTTAAGTCTTTTTTATCAAATTTTGTATTTAATTACCATGCTTCTAGTTCCGTGGGTGCCACGAGGTTAAGATAAATATTTATGATCGTACTAAACTCGAAAAATAGTAGTGAATATTGTCAAATAGATGATATCTTATTTTGATTAAAACTTATGTAATTATGTTTTTTGTTTTGGTGTTCACTTGTAGTCACCATATTAATATAATAAAGGCATTGTGTATGTAAAAGAATCTTTGGAATATCTAATTAACTTCAAATCAACATAAAACATTTTTTTAAATCCCAGAATTCACAAGTTTATCGTAATAAATGTCTAGATTGCTTTTGTCGTATAGGTCGGTATAACAATACTTATGTAATACATTTTAAAGTATTTTAAATATTTTAAGTGGCGCTGAATTAAATTTTAGAGCAATAAGTGTTTGAGATCCACTGATCATGATTTAATCTCAAACCAGTCATCTAACATGGTTTTGACTATACTTTTATTTAGTGTTCGCTATAATTCTTCAACAGAAAACAAAAATTCTAACTCAGCAGTTTAAAATTCTAGATGAATCTGCGGCTTAGACTAGAATATGCTGGGATCTGATCGGCCTTTGGTGGAGCAGTACGGCAAGAGATAAGGGCTTGCGGTTTTGCGGCTCAGTGATACTCCTCCATAGATCCCTACCAGACGGGCGTAACGCCTAAAAAACCGTATATATATATATATATATATATATATATATATATATATATATATATATATATATATATATATATATAACTTCATATAATTGTGTTGTTTCTTGTGTTTTTCCTTTTTATGAAACATAAAATGTATGATATTTAAGTACGTTTTGTTAATATTAATTATTATTACCATTTTAATTTATAGGTGTACAGCTTAAAAATGTTGTTTTTGTTTTCGTTAATTATCATATTATTGTTACCCCACATTATGTTCACTTGTTTTATGGCACTGTGTTATAATCAATTGAATTGTTGTCTAAATATTTTTAGTTTTTAATTCTATTTTAGTTTTAGTTTTGACAGCTATATATTATAAATTTGACAACTTATAATGGATATCTTAAGGAAACGTGGTGTATTATTTTTCAGTTTAGATAACAGATGTCATGGGAAACCCTTTATTTAAAGGTAAATTTAGGGTTAATTCTTAACTTAGGGTTACTTACTGGCATACTCAGATTTACTTAGAACAAACAATGTGTAGAATAAAAAAAAATTTAATATTCTGCTAAATGGTTTCCAAAACGTGTAAAAAACACCAAAAATAGTGGAGAATGGTTTAAAATACATGCAATTAAGATATTCTGTATTTAATCATTGAAATAGAAAAGCAAAAGTAAAACAACTTACATACACTTACCTTACAGAGATTTTGTTCAGAATTTAACAAAAATATCGTGTAAATTACTGTCTAAAAACCTCCCGCACAACGATTACGAGATAAGTAGTTATGGTCGCTAATAGACACTTTCAATCTATAATTTAACAAATATAAGTTCCCTGCCAATAATTAGTGCGTATCTTCCAAAAATGTTTTAAATTGTCGAAGTTAGTCAAAGATAATGCTTTGAAGGTCGCAATTTAATCTTTAATTTTTAATTACAAATTAAATTACGCATTCCGAAAAATGTTCTCGATATAATGACTTATTTTAACATTTTGAAAAGTGGTTGTTGATGATGTTAAAACCGCTAAAATTGAAAAAAATAATAATAAAAACTGCAGATCGTTTATAATTCTAAATACAATATTTTAATCTGTTATTTCAATTTGTTTAAAAAATTTAATAGAAATACTGCAGTTTAAGGCATTTTCAGATTTTTCAGAAAAATGGAAGTTTTACAGTTGTTAATATTTCGTCAAGCTACCTTGATCTACGTTTTTCAGAAATATTACAACTTTTTCAGAACGCTTTAACTTTGAAGTTCCAACATCAAAATCTGGTGGGCTCCACATTTCTTCCCCCACCACCCTTCCTTGCTAAAGTCCGCGTAAGAATGTTAAATTTCAAGGATTTCTACTTATTTTAAATTATATGAAAATATTTATCAATTGCAATGTAAAATAGAGGTATCTATTCATGGAAAATATGTAAAGATTTCAACTCTTATTATCTATTTATTAACAATACGTGTGTTTTTTAACCAGTTTTTTGGTTCACACAATGAGAAAATTTGAAATTGTCTATTTCGTCTGACCCTCTTTTAGCAGTGGATTCAACCCACATAAAATAGTGACCGTGACCATCTTCATGGCAATGTATGCTTAAATTATAGCACCACAGTTATCTCTTATAGAACATGGGAGCAGTGGTAAGCTTTGGCGTGGGAAGGGTTTGTTGTGATCAAAACTTATTGCATGCACATCTGGTTTTAAGTTTGCATATGGGTTTAAGATTGTTTCTTCTACTGCGTGTGTGACTGCCTGTTGACTTACTTTAGACTTTCTATAATGTAATTCTTGTTCAGTGTTAATTTTTTCAACTTCAGCTTCAACACTGTGTAACTTCGCGTTTTCTACAGCTACTGAAAACTTATCACACGCTTGGTATGTATTCATTTTTGGAGTTTTGAAATTGAAATATTTTTTAGGATCATTTAAATGTCAACCTCTTAGACTAAATTTTGGAGTATTTGATCCAGTTTTTAATTATTTTACTAGATTTTCAACTCGACCTCGATATTTCTGTAAACCATGGATACTTAAGAAAGCCAAGTTTTTATGCAAAGTGAATGTTGATGTAAGCAATGTTAAGTACATCCTTTACCATTTTTTAATGCAAACAATTATTTTAAGAATATAAAATAAATTACTTTCTTTGTAGAAAGTTAATCCCGCTAGCTTCAATAAATATTTGAAATTCAGGATCTTTATCTGAGTCGTAATTATCGTAGCTCCCAGAATTGTCACTATTAACATCAAAAACATATTAACATATTAACATAAATATTAACATTATTAACATTTAGATAACATATAACATATTAACATTTAGATTTGAACAGCCTGCGTTGTCTTCCGACATCATGGATACATAACATTATTTTGATGCTTATGCATGTCTCTTATTAAATTTTAAGAAATTAATCTGGCGCCATCTATTATTCGTAGGATAAAGTAAGTCAAGTTTTTTACGTTGCCATGTCCTTGCCATCTTTTACATAATATTTCAGGAAAAATGAAAATTTGTCCATTACCATTGTTTACTACCTAGTTCCTCAATTGTTGCCAAAATGAGAGGGTATAGGTTAAAATGGCTTGAAAATGTTCAACGTCGAGTCGTTAATCACTTAATACGAAGAATTACTGATCTTTAGATCATAAAAGGAGTAAGAGAGAAAAACCAAAGACGAGCTGAAGAGAGGCTGTTAGGCAGGACATGTTGGTAAAGTAAATTGATATTAATATGATCCAAAATAAAAACTTATGACGAAATGTAATTAGAAAATCCGAACTTTCATAAAAGTAAAGGCAAAAAGATCGATGATGATATTATAGGTAACCCACTATTTACATTTTAGAAGATTATTTAACTAATATAAATAGAAAAACATTACTATTCATAATAATGTTTACGTAAAATATTTCCAATTTGTTTTATAATTAAAATTGTACAAATTTTAATAATAAATAAACTTTTGAGAAACTGGAAAAATTTTTTAGCTGGAAAATAATAAAATAATTAACAAAATGAACGTATCATAGAAAAAGAATGGAATTTAAAATTTGCACACGCACACAGTAATAATCTCGACCTGAGCAGATATGTGGTCCATATAACATTAGATGCCGATGTCGTAACGCAGGAGGACTGGTCCTTGCAGAAGATCTTTAAAGCCACAACACTCTCCAGACATTCTATCACTCCCTACACATACATATATTATTCATATATATATATATATATATATATATATATTATATATATATATATATATATATTAAATGGCCAACTATATGGCCTAGGAGACAAATTCGTTAAACTTCTCGTGCTCGAATTGGTATCACTAAAGTGTTATGATCATTTCGGCCTATCCCAGCCATCGTCAGACACTTGGGCTGATACAAATTCAAACTCGGAAAGTAAAACGAATGTCTCCCAAATCTTTACTACCGTGTAGTTAGCTTATAAAGGCGCCCCTACTTTGAAGGCCGTGAACGAAACGATATGAATAATCGTTTTCTGTATCCTTTATGCTATGCGAAATGTGTAAAGAATTAAATCTTTTAGCGAAAGCCGCTATCGCTTTATATATTAAAGGCCAACTAGTATGGTAAAGATTTGGGAGACATTCGTTTTACTTTCCGAGTTTGAATTTGTATCAGCCCAAGTGTCTGACGATGGCTGGGATAGGCCGAAATGATCATAACACTTTAGTGATACCAATTCGAGCACGGGAAGTTTAACGAATTTGTCTCCTAGGCCATATAGTTGGCCTTTAATATATAAAGATACTTTATATATATATATATATATATATATATATATATATATATATATATATATATATATATAATATATATAACGAGTTTATTACAGCTGCCGCCGTTTCTCGCAACCTAGCATCCAACGCTTGCGATCGTTCCAGTCATCTACTTGTAGACCCCTATCTTCCATTGCACCATTTACTTCTTGTCTCCACGATCTTCTTGGTCTTCCCTTTTTCCTGCGGTTGGTGGGGATCCACTGTAACATTCTCTTTGGCCATCGTTGATCATTCATCCTTTCTACATGGCCATACCATTTTAGCCTTTTGCATTCTATAGTTTCCAGGATGTCAATGTCTATGCCCATACGCTCTCTGATTTCAGTATTCCTTACTCTATCTCTTCTAGTGAGTTGGCAACATCTTCTCTAATAATTCATTTCCATTGCTTTTATTTTGTATGTTACAATTATTTGTTATATATTGTCAAATATAGATGATTAAATTAGATAAACATACGTATATGTTTAACTAAGAACTGAACTAAAATTGCCATAGTATGTATACAATAGTAATCAAAAGTATAATACAAACATTTAAAAGAATACGGCTCTGACCTTGGTTTACCAAATCACATTTAGGTTAGTTCAGATAATATCCTTTAAATCCAATAGATTAAAGTGAACAAAAATAGTTAAACGTATTTACTAGAAAATCTACAGTGTTTTTCATTGATTGGTCTGAAATTGCTATGAGTACAATTAATATCTTTAATAATACATAATACAACATATTTTGAAAGTCAACAAAATTATTACAAAGCCGCTTCGACCGGTACCCAGAGCGGACCAAACTATTGTACTATCTGCCATAGAAGGAATTAAAATTCATGATTATATAGTTGCCATTGGATCACTTGTCCTTCCAAAGAACATAGTTTTTGCCTCGAAAAATACAAACAACCGCATTTGCATTTATTTATCTTCTAAAAGAATAGTAGACCAACTCATTGACTCACATAAACACGTTAAAATTAGCAACGTGCAAGTAGAAGTCCGCAGATTAATAACTCAAGCATAAGGATTAGTCATCTCGAATGTTTGTCCAACTATTCCAAACGAAGTTATAGAAGACGAACTCAAGAAAATGGGAACTATAGCCATATCAAAAATGACATTTTTTCGTGTGGGTATGTCTGAGACAGAATATAACCATGTTCTGAGTTTTCGACGGCAAATCTACATCAATTCATTAGAAAACTTATCCATAACAGACTCTTTCAACATTTCTTTTGATTCCACAACATATCGAATATACCTTTCTATAGATGAATTTAATTGGTCTAAATGTCGAACAATAGGACACCGAGAATAGTTGATTGTATTCATAAAACGGATTTGCCCAGTAAACAAATGGAAACAGGAATACTTGAAAATCCTAATCCAAAAAACCAAACCAATATACAGCTAACTGAAACCACCAATAAAATTCTTTCCGAAGTAAACACTCCCTGTAACCCTCCAGCTCCTACCCTATCTATAACTAGTATCGTTAACCCACCTTTAAATAAAGCTAAGGATAAAAGAGAATTATTAAATTCCCGAGATTTTTCTGATATTCCAACATCACAAGACATCTTCTCTGTTCCCAAAACATCTAAACCAAAAAAAAAGATCCAAGTTGACTGAAAACACATTTGCTCTCCTCGACTCTATTAAAAAACTTAATAGAACAAAAAAATCTGCCTTTTCCTATAGATTATTTAGAAATATGCCTATTTTTAAAAATGGCCACTAACTCTAAAAAACCCAAACTTATAGCAAAAGATTACACCGAAGAAATATCCGAAATTATTGAGATCCTCACTTTTATTTACTCAAATATTCAAATATTCAGCAAATATAATCTGGAATTAAATAAAGAACATAAAATGATCAAGTTTCATCATCATCAGTGGTGCTACAGCTCTAGTTGAGCCTTGACCTTCCCCAGTCTATTTCGCCAGTCGTTTCTGTTCATCGCCAACCGTTGCCAATTTGCCGCGCCGATTTTCCTTGCGTCCTCGTCCACACCGTCCCTCCATCTCAGTCGTGGTCTGCCTCTACTCCTATTTCCCACTGGGACCGATAATAGAGTTCGTCTGGGTGGGTAATTTTCATTTGCTCTTGACACATGTCCAGCCCATCTAAGCCTGCCTATTTTTATGAAGGATATTACATCTCTACCATTTACTATTTTTTTATATTTCTCGTACAATTCGAAATTATATCGCCTTCTCCAAATACCATTCTCACAGAATGCGCCCATTATTCTTCTTAGTATCTTCCTTTCGAAGACGAGCAGAAGATTTGCGTCTGTTTTGGAGATGGTCCATGTTTCTGACCCATATGTCAGCACTGGTAGGATGAGTGTTCGATATATTATTAGTTTGGTTTTCTGGCTTAAGTTTCTGTTTTTTAGCTGCTTGCTTAGTCCAAAATAACATTTGTTTGCTAGCAGTACCCTCCGTTTAACTTCTTCAGATGTGTCATTATCGTTTGTTATGAGAGAACCCAAATATGTAAACTTATTTACTACCTCAAAATTATATTGGTCTATACTGAAGTTTTGTTCGGCGTTTCTAGCTCTATCTCTGTTATTTGGAATAGATGCTAGCATTTTGGTTTTTTCCTCGTTTATTTTAAGGCCCATGTTTTGTGCGGCTGTCAAGAAGGTGGAAGTCATCTCTTTAAGTCCTCGTGTAGTACGTGCAATCAAATCCAAATCGTCAGCGTACGCCATAATCTGCGTTGATTTATTAAAGATTGTTCCCCTATTGTGTAACTCGGCATCTCTTATAGTCTTTTCTAACGCTATATTAAAGAGAAGGCACGCCAGCGCGTCTCCCTGCCGTAACCCTGCATATGTTTCAAACGCTTGTGACATATCGCCTTGTATTTGCACTCTGCAGATCACTTTACTCATAGTTGTTTTTACGAGCCTTATTAATTTATGGGGAATGTTAAGTTCATTCATGGCTTCGTATAATTTACCTCTTAGGACGCTATCATACGCTGACTTAAAGTCCACAAAGAGATGGAACGTGTCAATATTAAATTCATTGGTTTTTTCTAAGATTTGACGTAGCACAAAAATCTGGTCAATTGTTGACCTACCTGGCCTAAAACCGCTTTGATACTCACCAAGGATTTCTTCCACGTACGTACTTAAACGGCTGTACAGGGTGTTGGAGAATATTTTGTACATTGTATTCAGAAGAGTTATACCCCTATAATTTTTACATTCCAACAAATCTCCCTTTTTGTGTAGTGGACATATGATTCCAGTGCACCATTCCTCTGGCATTTGTTCTTCTTCCCAGACTTTGACTATTATGTTGTGAATTTGGTGCATAATGCTGTTACCTCCATGTTTGATGAGCTCTGCGGGGATACAATCCACTCCTGGGGACTTGCTATTTTTGAGTCGTGTGATTGCGTCTTTCACTTCAAATATTGAAGGAGGTTCTACGTGAGTGTTATTTCTTGGTCTTTGGGGTGACGCATCATTTTCCACTTCGGTACCAAGTAGTTCTTTGAAGTGCTCAACCCATCTGCTTTGTACTGCGTCAGCGGTACTGACTATATGTCCATTTTTGTCTCTACACATCGTCAGCCGTGGTTTAAATTCTTTTCTTGTCTTATTTAGGATATTATAGAACTTTCTAGTTTCATTTTGCCCCTTTAATGATTGAAGCTCTTGCATAATCTGGTTTTCGAAGGTCCGCTTTTTCCTTCGATGTATGCGTTTTTCCTCCTTCCTAAGATCTTTGTACATTTGCTCCTTATCCCGTGTTCTTCTTTGTTGCATAAGTTTATATGCATAATTTTTTCTTTTAGTGATATCTTCACATTCATCGTCGAACCAACTGTTGCGTGGAGTGGATTCTTCTGGTCCTAGGACGTTGTTTGCCGCTTCCTTAATTGTTCTTCTACATATATCCCATTGCTCGCTAGCTGTTAAATTCTCATCTGTTGTGCTTTCATGTTCAAGGTAATTTTGATACCTTTCTAGTGCACGGGGGTCTTTCAAGAGTTTTTAATTGTATCGAGTACTTTTCTTACCCTTTTCTTTTTTTGCATTTGAGATTCTTGCTCTTATTTTTGCGCCTACTAAGAAGTGGTCTGAATCTATATTAGCTCCACGATAAGTACGTACATCCATTAGATTAGAGAAGTGCCTGGTTTCTATTAGGATGTGATCTATTTGATTTTTGGTTGTACCATCAGGCGACGTCCAAGTTACTTTATGGATATTCTTATGGGGGAAGTAGGTACTTCCAACGACCATGCCCTTGGATGCTGCAAATCCTATTATTCTATTTCCATTGTCGTTGGTGACGTCATGAGCGCTGCATTTTCCGATGTATGGACTATATATATTTTCTTTCCCTATTTTTGCATTAAGATCTCCAATTATGATCTTGATGTCGTTTCTGGGACATCTATCGTAGATGGTCTCTACTTCCTCATAGAATTGATCTTTGACATCCTCTTCTTTGTCTTCGGTTGGAGCATGTACATTTATGAGACTGATGTTAAAAAACTTACCTCTTATTCTTAGGTAACATATTCTTGGACTTATTGGTTTGAAGTCCATAATAAGATGTTTTACTTTTTTGTTAACAATGAATGCGGTCCCGAATTCGTGATTATTCTTGTGACAGCTGTAATATATATCGCATTGTCTCTTTTGGATAATTCCTTTCCCAGTCCATCTTACTTCTTGCACAGCAGTAATGTGTGCTTTATATTGAGTTAGTGTGTCTATTAATTTTTTAAGATTTCCAGGTTCATAAAGTGTCCGCACATTCCACGTGTAAATTTTTAAATCTTTGTCCTTATTTCGTTGAATGATCAAGTTTACCTTACTAAATAAATGCACTTTCATATAACAACCAAATCATCTCGTGTAGAAACGAAATTCCTGAAATTCTAGCAGACGTATTTCAAAAAAACTCTAGCGATTCTATACTAGATCCGATGTTTTCTACACACAAGATTACCACAGAATCTGTCGACATCAAAATTAGCAACCAGATCTCTCACATGAATGCACCTATAACTTTGCAAGAATTAGATTTTTCTCTTTTAAACTTAAAAACCAAATCCTCAGGTCCTGATAATATTCCATCCATATTTTTAAAAAATCTATCCCAAAAAGGCAAAAAGATACTTTTAGACATCTTTAATCACATCTTTTTAAATCATTACTTTCCTGATACTTGGACTAAAGATATTATTATCCCAATTTATAAACAATACAATTCAAAAGATTGTCCCACATCTTACCGTCCCATTTTCCTCACCTGTAGCATGTGTAAACTTCTCGAGAAGATTTTAAATTACAGGCTTACATGGTATCTAGAAAACGAAAATCTCCTGATCACAGTCCAAAGTGGTTTTCGACGAGGAAGTTCTGCTAACGACAACTTAGTGGCACTTGAGTCAACCATTCATGATGCATTCTTACTAGATCAGAAAGTTATAGTAGTCTTTTTTGATGTGAATGAAGCTTTCGACACAACATGGAGATACCTTATATTAAATAAACTTGATAAATGGGAAGTTCAAGGACATGTTATGCTTGCGTTTAATAAGAACTTTCTGAATAAAAGGGAAATACAAGTAAGAGTAAATGGATACACCTCTACCACTAGAATACTCGACAACGGTGATCCACAAGGTTCTATTTTCAGCCCAACCTTATTTTTAATTGCATTTAACGATGTAATAAATACAATTAAGGAGAAAGAAGAGATCAAGTAATCCTAAATCATCTGCGAATCAGTCACACAATACTAACAACACCTTCTAAATAAAGAACCAGCTCCGATTTGGACCTACTGCTCTACTCAACTCACCGTGAAGCATCTGATAATCGACTGTCCGCAGTTCCAACCTCAGAGAGCATGCCGAGGAATTGGTGGAAACCTGAGAAGTGTGCTTACGACAAATATCTCGAATTTATTACAGTTTCCAGAAGACATAAACGTTTATAATAAACTTCAATTTATCAAACTGTACTACTGTATATATCCCCCCACTAATAAACCTTGGCGGTTGATGTGGGTTCTTTAGGTGTAAATAAAAAAACATTTAAAACTAAATATATCAATAACTATAAGACTTGGTTACAGGAAGTACTTAAAAAACTTTTTCTTTTTTATGTACTGTTACAGATTTTTTTTATAAAGTTACAGTTTTTTAGACAATCTTTAAGGACATAAATATTTGAGAAATTTAATAAATTTTTAAGTTCGCGTTTTAAATCATCTTCTATATTAAATATTATTATTGTTTTGTATAAAACTTAAGAGGTCGCTGGTTAAATGATATTAGATAAAAAATACTGAAGACAATGCAATATTTTGTTTGTAAATAAATTAGCGAAAAATAGCAAATACAACTGTGAATAAATTACGAAATTAACTAGCCTTACTCATTATTGTTGTCTGTACAAAGAATATAGACTTACCCTTTGAAATATTGATGTCGTAAGATTCTTAGCCAGTGGAATCTCGATGGTACCACGTCGGGACGCCCGGACCCGAGGCTCGATAGCACGAGAACCGATCAAACTAGGTCCGTTTCGTTCGCTGTCTTGGGATGAAGTTGTCTTGAGATTGAGGTCAGAAAAGAACCCTCTAACCTTGACGTGGTGGTCAAGAGGGTATACCAATAAATCACTCTATTGTATTGCGATTTTGAATGCGATAATTTAAGTTAATTGTCACGGTAATACGAAACTTTACACTTGTGTGTATTGGCGACACAAAATAACAAAAGAAGTCAAATTCTCCGTACTTAAAACATAATAAATGAGATAGCCAGTTTAACAATTTTACGAAATAACAGGAAGCAATATATTTTAACAAAGTCGTTAGAATACAGCATTGAATTAGATCACATTACAGTACAGTAACAGAAAAATATTAAATGTAAAAATATGAAAAGAAATAGTACATACTTTCCCAAAGAAATAAAGAAATGTAGGAAAAAAAATAGTTTACAGTTTATACTTTAGTTAACGTTAGAACCCATTTATGTAATAACTGACAGTACGTAGTTTTTGCAAATTTCCTTCGTAGGCTTATTAGGTCTCTAAGTTCGTCGTGTTTATCCAGTGGTCCATACAGATGTATTTGCATACTTAAATTTGTAGGAGTAGTTGTATAGAACTAATTAGAGCAGTTTCCAAATGTTAATCATTACTTTAAGTCCGGTACTACTTTTTCCTGATCTGGGACTAATGCCAATAATTTTGATACCACATTGAACAATATCCAATCGTTTATTAAAAGCGCTTTTATTATGTTTAAAAACATAGAAGAGAAGCTTAAGAAAAAGAAACCTGGTGGTGATCCAACGAAAGTTAAATAAGAAATATAATAAAAGGGAAATCTATATAAAAAGTGGTAATAGAATGGGTTGGATACAAATTTCTAAAACAACAAGATTACATAAAATGAAGCAAAAACGGCAGTAGTAAAAGCTAAAACAGAAGCATATAAAAGTCTGTATGATCAACTTGACACAGGACGGGTGACACGAAAATATATAAAATAGCCAAACAAAGAGCAAAGAAAGCAGACGAATTTATTCAGATTAGATGTAATCTGAATAATAACCTGAGAAGAAAATAATAAATTAGAAGTTCACAAAAGCATATCAGAAAGAAATTTAAAAAATAATTGTAGCAGTTTATTAAAGAAGAATTAAAAAAATCAGTTAAAACAATGGAGGTCAGATTCCAAATGATCAGATGTTTCGTTTTCTGTTTTCTGTGTGGCTGTGAAAGTTAAATAATGGACTCCAAAGCAGAATATATATATATATATATATATATATATATATATATATATATATATATATATACATATATACAATAATAGGTTAAAGATATGCTCCAAATCATATTAGAGGGTAAAGTACAGAGCAAAATACCATTTGGAAGGCGCCAAAACTCGTGGCACTAAAAGATCTGAGAGGAGATAGTTTGACCGCTCATTCGCAGAAATCTTTCATAAAGCAGTTTTCAAAACTACAATTACCATTTGGATCGCTAATCTTCGAAAGAAGAAAAGGAGAAAATTGCAATAAGAAGAAGAAGAAACCATTAGAGACAATAATAGCAAGAGTCACCTCAATTACACAATAGGAAGTATAACAAGCACTTCAAATCATAAATAAAGTGAAAGCAGTTGAAGAAGATGATATGTAGGATAAGTATGATGAAGTGTCTACAGCTTTTGGGGAGATAGGGATAGGCTGAAAGTCAAGTATGTTTACCAAAACTTTATGGAAAATGGTAGAAGAATTTATTGAAAAAACATTATATTAACACCAGTTTATACAAATAAAGGAGATTTTCAACTGTACACAATCGACAGGGCTATAAAACTACTTACTCACACGATGGAAATATGGAAGAGAGTAATTAATAGGAGGAAAACGTGGTAAAGAAACTGAAATATTTAAAAAGAGTTTGGATTTATGCAAGGTGGGTCAACAAGAGATACAATTTTAAATATAAGGAAAATAATAAAAAAGTATAAAAAGAGAGAAACAAACGCTCACATAGTGTTCATTCATCTTAAGGAAACATATTATATCGTTCCCTAGAGGATTTATAGTGAGCTACCAGTAAGAACGAGGTCTTTGGTGAGTGTGTGAACAGTATGTTAGTTATATCTGAGAGAGTAAAAACTAATATTGAAACAGGTATGGGAGAGACTGATAAATTTCATGTGAAAGTAGGATTACATCAGTGCTCAGTGTTCAGTTCGAATTAATCCTTACTGGTGTTGGATTAGATAAAAACAAAAACACAGAATTACATTTCACGGTACTTAATGCATACGGAGGATATGGTGTTAATAGAAAATACTGTTAAGAAATTAGAATACTTACTTTACTTTATCGTGTCCGGACATGTCATTCATAAAAGTTCGGCCCAGTATCGGACTACGTCGGTTCCATCTTTGTTGGCGAGCCACAAATCTTCAAGGGTACATCGATGAGGACAGTTTCTGCATGTAATCTTCAGGGTACATCGATGAGGACAGTTTCTGCATGTAAGAAGATGTTCCATATTCTGTGTTTTTCCACAGTCACAGTTCACATCATCTTGGTCTATTTTTCCCCATTTTGCCATGTTTGATTTTACTGTAGCAACCCCCGTTCTTATCCTATTCAAGGTTTTCCACGTTTTAAAGTCTAGGGTCTGGTCGGTCCATTGAACCTGCCGATCGTCCGCGATCTGTTTAATTTTCTCTATGTGTTCTGCAGCACCTCTGCATGTTGAGGGTTCTGCAAAACCCGCTGCTCTATATAGATTTGAAAGTGGCGTTGGTTTCCTGAATGTCTCATTTAGTGCAGTATCAACTTGTTTGGTGTGGGCAGATCTGCTCCAAACGGGGCACGCATATCCAGCAGTTGAGAAACACAGTGCCTGTGCCGTTGTTCTTAAAACGCCAGGACGTGCGCCCCATGTACTTCCCGTTAGCTTTCTGAGTATGCTGTTCCTAGTTGTTACTTTCCCTCTCGTTTTTATGCAATGTTGTCTGTAGGTGAGGGACCGGTCCAGAGTTACTCCAAGATATATAGGTTGGTTTGTGTGTTCTAATGTATTACCATTCCAGCAATTTGGAGTTTTCGCTTGGTTCCTTTGTGCGAAGGTGGAAAGCGCAGACTTGGGTTTTAGAGTGATTGGGTCTCAGAGAATTCTGCAGGTAGTACGCTGTCATTGTTTTTAAGGCAGTTTCGAGTTTCTCCTCCACTTCTTCAAAACTATTTCCTTGAGCACATATTGCAAGATCGTCAGCATAGAGGAAGTGCTTGGTTTCGGTCGGAGTAGGTTGGTCGTTTGTGTATATATTGAAGAGCATTGGTGCTAAAACACTTCCCTGTGGGAGGCCGTTTTTTGAACTCTCCACCTACTTACTTTACCCTCCAGCATAACGAAAAAACGTCTATTTTGCAGTAAGGAATATACGACCTTTCCCAGATGGTGGTCATTGAGAGTGTCGTATAATTTGCGGAGCAATGTTTTGTGCCTTACTGTGTCATAGGCTGCTGTCAGATCTACAAAAGCAGCCCCTGTTATAAGTTTTTCTTCAAAGCCCTCTTCAATGTGTTCTGTTAATGCGAGGACTTGACCGGTGCAAGATTTGCTAGGTCTGAATCCTCCTTGTTGTGGGATGAGGTGCTTGTCGACATTTTTTTCTATTCTGGCGAGTATGAGTCTCTCGTATAGTTTAAAAAAGTGACACAATAGCGAAATAGGTCTGTAGCTACTGGGGTCTTCTGGATCCTTTCCTGGTTTTAACAAGGCTATTACTTTAGATTTCCTACATGATTTTGGAATTTTGCAGGTTTTGCAGCAAGTGTTATAAAATTGCAAGATCCAGTTGTTTGCTCCTTGGCCTAAATGCTTTATTTGTTCACTGCATATATCATCCACACCTGCAGCTTTCCCGTTTTTTAACCTGTTCAGACCGTACAGATTCAGAGAGTTCAGACTGTAGAAATTAGAATAAAAGCTGGAACAATGGAAACAAATACCCGGAGAAGAAAGTTTAAAAGTTATACGAGAATACCCTTGGTACGAGAAAACCAAAGTATCTAGAATTTTTATTTAAAGATATGTTTGTTTTTATAAATTTTCAGATGGTGTAAAACTGTCGTTGGGCAGTTAAAAATAGACAGAACTAATGAATACATTGACGGAAATAAGAAAGCTTACGTGGGTAAGTAGAGTAATAAAAAGAATAATATTAATAATGAATATAGTGGAGAAAGTCTAGGTAGAGCACCATATGATGTGAAAATGGGGAAATATAGGTTAAAATGATTACGCAAGTTCAACGTCGAGAAAATGTCACCCAATATAAAGAACTGCTGAGTTTTAAGTTCCTGGAAAGAGTAAGAGAGAAAAACAAAAAAGACCCAGGGGCCCTTAAGCAGGTCATGTATGTAAAAGACATTGATATTGGTATGACCAAAGACAAAAATTTTTTTTTTTTTTAACATCCAATGTTTATTGCAATCTGTCTCATTACAAACAATAAGCAATATGTATAATTTATGTACAATAACATAGTGGGACGCCGCCCAGTGGCAAGCACCCAGGTAAGACATAATATAAATATAATATATTATGATATAACAATTAATTTAAACTTCAACTTAACAAACAAAGTTTAATACAGATAAACATCACTGACACACATATAAGTATTACAAGACTAAAAAATGGAAAAAAAGAAAAAAAAATCAAGAAAAGATTTAGAAAACACCAGAATAAAAACTTGTTATTTCACCGCACTATGACACTATACTCTGTTTCTCCATGTTTACTAGAGGTCCAAAGGGTCTGGTCGTTTTAATCTTCTTTCGTGTGAAATGTTGAGCAAATCCGTGGCCAGCGGATTTGGATGGCAGGATAGTCTGGTCTTGTATACAGCGTTTACGGCAGATATTGCTTCGCTAACTGTTGGTAACTGTAAATCGTGGTGTAATCTGTGGTTCGTAATGTACCAAGGGGCATTGCAGATCTGGCGCAGTACTTTCGATTGGAATCGTTGAAGTTTTTGTATGTTGGTATTACTTGCTGTACCCCAGATTTGTGCTGCATATTGCCATACCGGTTTTAAAATACATTTATATATTAGAAGTTTGTTCTCCAGGCTTAGATTAGATTTTCGACTCATGTACCAATACATTTTCCTGTAGATTAAGCTGAGTTGAAGGCGTTTCTTCCAGATGTGAATACCCCAATTAAGTTTGCTATCCAAATGAATTCCTAAGTATTTAACGACGGTATTAACTGGTAGTGGAGTGTTGTTTATAGAAACTGGTGGCGCGACATCTTTTTTTAAAGTAAACGTTATTTGTGTTGATTTTAAACTGTTAACTTGGACTCGCCACAGTTTAAGCCAGCTCTCTAGTTTAAGTAGGTGGTTTTGTAATACCTGGGATGCTTCAGTTGCTGTAGAATTTGAAGCCATGATAACTGTGTCATCAGCATATGTAGCGATTGTTGTATTGGTCGTCGTTGGGAGATCTGATGTGTATATTAAGTAGAGGGTGGGTCCTAGTATGCTTCCTTGTGGAACTCCGGAACAAATTGGAAACAGGTTAGTGATTTCCCCACCTCTTTTGACTTGAAAGAATCGATCTGTCAGGTAGGATCTTACAAGTGAGCTTATAGGATGAGGAAATATGGATTTAATTTTAGAGATAAGACCTACATGCCAAACTTTGTCGAATGCTTGAGAGACATCTAGAAATGCAGCAGTACAGTAATTTTTTTGTTCGAGCGAATTTCTGATAGTCTTTACCACCCTATGAATTTGCTCGATAGTACCATGTTGTTTCCTAAACCCAAATTGATAATTCGGTAAAACATTACTGTCATATAAAATAATCTCCAGTCTTCTCAGAAAAAGCCTTTCAAATACTTTGGATATAATAGGCAACAAGCTAATTGGGCGATATGAAGATACTTCCGTGTGATCTTTATTAGGTTTTGGAATAAGAATAATGTGAGCAAATTTCCATTGGAGTGGAAAATAACCTGTTTTTAATATTGTAAAATATTAAAATATTGTTTAATAAAATAAAACCATATTTTATGCCCCATATTATTCTTATAAAGAAAGATACAAACAAACAATTTCTCGATAAGGTTACTCTTGTATTACTGTCATAGTCCTAGATGAGTAGTGTGATAAACTCCAATTCAATCGAATTCGAGACAAGGCTAAAAAAATACCTGAAATCCGGGACTTTTCAATGAAAATCGGGCCATTTTTTATTTTTTTTAAACAAGGACTGTAATACCATCATTTTATTGATTATTTAACATTTTATGTTGACAATGATATTTTGATGGGATTAAGCCATAATTGGTTAATAATAATTATATTTTTGTTAGTTTTTGACGTTTCGACTTCCAATCCAGAAATCATTCTCAAAAAAGGAAAAATTAGAAAATCAACTGATGTTGGATTTCCATGTTAATGTAACCTTAGGTTAACATAAGAATGTAATTATCATTACAACCAATTGTGGCATAATCCATAAAAAATATAATTGTTAAACATGCCACAAGAAAACAGCTTCAAAACATTTAAAATCAATCCATTGATATTTAAAATTGTTTGCCTACCTTGGTTTTTACCACCAAAATTAGTATTAGTATTATCGCCGCAGAATGAAACTAACTTTCTTGAGATGTTGTACTTTTCAAGAGTGTTCCTCAAGAGCTGCACAATAATATCAGATGTTTCCCATCTTCAGCCGTAAAATTCAATATTTTCGTCTTCATGCCTTCTAATGGAACGAAATATCTCACCACAACCGGGAACATCTTTACGTTTCCATGGTTAGATGCATCGGTAATTATACTGACGTATATTGCGTTGTTCATTGCATCAACCAATTGATTTTCGATGTACGGACCAAAGACATTTTTAACAATTGCCTCACATTTAGTACGAGCTGACTGAAATTTGGTCAATCCAAAGCAATTCCGAAATATTTTCGATGAGCAATCAGCTGAGCGAAAGTTTTCATTTTCCTTAATCATATGATACGCCCAAACACCTTCCCGAGCTGCTGTCTCTAAATCAATATTGCTCGATGTTGCTGTTGCCTTGAAAAATTCAGTCAATTTTTTGCTGCTTGCCGCGGAGCTAATACCTCTTTGGTGTTTTTCACTTTTGATGTGACTCACTACATCCGCTCTACCACTGTGGGCGATCGAAAATTCGGATCCACAAGTATCACATTTTACGTCACTGTTACTTTTTTTTCAAAAATGGGAATTCTTCTTGCAATGTTTTATTAAAAGTGCAATAGCGTTTTCTCTTTTTACTTTCTTGTTCTGGTTCCATATTAACAATAGAATGGAATGAAAAATGTAAAGTCAACTAAACAATGCTTCGGACCTTCGTAGATGATCACTAATCTATTTGAGGCTTCAAACTGATTAGTGACATAAAATAAATGTTTACATAAAATCATATTGCAACGCAGCAGATTTGATCTTGGTTCAAAGCACGTAACGGTTTGGAAATGAATCATTTATTCTTCAAGAATATAGCGCGAATGAAATCAGAAGTTTGTTTACCTACTTAGAATGGTTGACAAAACCGAAAAAAAAACATTTATCAGCAATCATTACATCGTTGAATGCGGCACACCTCGGTCGGCATGATTGATGTGTATACAATACATGAATTGTTATCGTTTTTGAATAATCTTTTCGGAAGAGGATAATTAAAATACAGAAACGAAAAAAGTGCACAGTTTGAGTTTTCCTATAACATAATACCACGATAAAATGCATGCGTTTTGGATGTGGTATTAGTATTACACTCTAGAAATTTTCGACTTTTTTTCGTACCAACAATTCAATTTGATGTGAATTTTAGAGAATAACGATTTAAAAATTCAAATAAAACTCGGTTGGCCCGGAAGCTTTGTCCGGGACGCCGGGACACGACTTCGTAATTCGGGCCATGTCTCGGATTTTTCGGGTTAGTTGGACATACAAAGATTAGTCATAGTCCTAGTCAAGAATTTTAGATGATATGCGCCAATAAAACCGCAGATTTAAATTATTTTGTGTAGCCTTTTTTAAAACTTATTTCTTTATCTTGTATAACTTATTAAAATAAAACATTAAGATATTTAAGCAATTATAAAATTAGTGTTTTACCAACGAATATATTTTTGGTTTATATTTACGAAGAAATATGTACATGTAGGTTTTAGACACTTACATATCACTATTATACGTGTGAAAAAATGAAAATAATTTTATGTCATTATTGACGAAACTAAAATGAAATCTATACATAATTGACCTACCAAAGCACGAAACCTTTAAATATTAAATTTAAATTGTTAGTAATGTTACCATTTATTACTGTTAATAATGTTATCCAAAAATGATAAAATTGTTGCTAATATGAGTGTATACTGACTATATATTGGCAAAATTACAGTGGTAATAACTTTTTCACGAGTACTCATAAGCCAAATTAATGTTTTAGTTAGAAATCTATACATAATTTACTTACCAAAGCACGAAACCTATAAATATTAAATTTAAATGGTTATTAATGTTACCATTTATATTAGTGTTGTTAGTATTATTCACAAATGATAAAAACAATTGCTAATGTGAGTGTATACTGACTATAATTGGCAAAAGTGCTGTTTTTATAACATTTACATAAGTACTAATAAGCGAAATAATTAATGTTTAGTCCCGGATAATGGCCCGATATCATCATCTTAAAAAGTTTACAAGCTAAAAGAATACCTACATTAGTGATTGTGTCTTTTTCGGTGACCTGTATTATTTCTTGTGGCATCTTAAAGTAATTACTATTTTAATGGGAAGAAGCCACAATAGAAGTTTATAAACGTTTTAATTTCCACTTCATAAATCTTGCACAAAATACTAACATTACTAAATTAAACAATTTTGGGTTTTTGGTTTATCTGACTCATTTATATTTACAATTCAGACATATACATTTCTAAAGTACATGACTTACATGAATTATTAAATTATGTATATGTTCCTTTAATATATAAGTGCCAAATTAGAAAATTGTGTTAAATTAGACTGTTTTACCAACGAATATATTTTTGGTTTATATTTACGAAGAGATATATTATGTAGACATTTACATCGCGTGAAAAAATGCAAATAATTTCATATCGAAACGTTCCAAAGAACGAAAAATAAAAATTAATAAATTGAAATGGTTTTAACAGTACCATTTATTACTGTTGTTACTGTTATTCACAAATGATAAAATGGATATTTTTTTTTATTTACTAATAATAGTCGCTTCAACCACCTGGGTCATTAGCGACATTAGTTTACATTAGTTACTACATTATATTAAATTATATAAAGATGTTTCTTTTAGAAATCTAATTAAGTTTTTAGTATTTAAATGTTCACCTAATACTGTTTTTAAGTCACTGGAAATATTGTTATTTTGTCTGTTAACTGTATATTTTCCACATTCTGTTAGGAGATGTTTAACAGTAATATTGACTTGACAGTAATCACACACTGGAATGTCTTCTTTACTTATTAGGTGCTTATGAGTAATATTGGTATGACCTAATCGAAGTCGAGAAATTTTGACTTGGTCAGCTCTTTTTAAGTTTACTAGGCGCCACGGTTTCACTGTCGATTTAATTTCTTTTAATTTAGATTCCGATAAGTTCCACTTATTTTGCCACGCACTAATCACTTTTTCTTTAACGAACTGTTTTATATCACTGCAGATAGTCTTTGACACTATTATAGCTTGATCATTTTTGGTAGCTTCTCTTGCTTGGAGGTCTGCGTTTTCATTACCTTGTATTCCCGTGTGAGATGGAACCCACATAAATTTGACTTCTGAACCAGATTCTTGTAAGGCAGCAAGTTCTTTCTTGACAAGTAAGGCTATAGGGTTCTTAGTATATAGTTGACCGATTGTTGTTAAGGAGTTTAGAGAATCTGTGATAATGACGGAAGAAGAATGGTTTGTACTTTTGATATGAATGAGGGCTTGTAATATTGCATATAATTCTGCTGTGTATATAGAAGTGGCTGGCAATAATTTAAATTGGGAAGAGGAATATGGAGTGACAAATGCTGCTCCTACGTCATTTGCAGATTTGGAGGCATCTGTATAAATGCAAAAGCTTTTCCCGTAAGTCTCGAGTTCCTTTAAAACATGACTGTCGGATTACAGTGGGTGATGTATCTGATTTGTTATATTGGAGTAGCGTCGTATTGATTTCGGGAATCATGATTAACCAGGGAGGTGGAGTTTTTACATTTGAAGGAAAGAGGTCAGAAATTTGGAGTTGTAGATCTTTTAAATTTCTTAAAATGGTTATTAATATGAGTATATACTGACAAAAGTGCAGTGTTTATAAGTTTTTAACAAGTATTCATAATCCAAATTTTTGTTGTGTTGTTTTTAGCAAGACAGCGACTAGACTAGGGACTAGACTAGGTATTCACACTACATAAGGCCTGATATAATCATCATTGAAAGTTTACAAGCTAAGAGATTACCTACGTTAGTGATTTTGTCTTAGGTGACCTGGTCTATCCTACAAGTCTAATGTGGATGTAAGACTCAACATGTTTGCATTAGTATTAGTAAATATAATGATTCACTTTAAAGTATATACTGTTAATGGAATAGAATTATTCCTACAATAGATCATCTCGTGGGAATATGTCTACATGAAAAGGTACACTTTAGGCCATTTTCTGTATATCGTATGGTTAGAAGTCATCACCAATTCTTAACTTATTTATGTCCTTATCTAGTTATCTAACCATTAAGTTGTTAAGTATTTTCGCAGTCTATAATATCCTATTCTGCATTTCTCCCACCAAGGAATGCACCCAGCATCACCTCATTACCCTCTGTATGAGATAGTGCAGTGCCGTTCTGTATACGCATACTATCTTTAATATATCGGAGTTTTAATTAATACACCATCCCTAAACTGTTCGTCTAGCAGTTTTTCTAAAGTATTCAATACAGTTGATGTCAGACTTTTTGGTTTCAGGAACCTAGCTTTTTGCTGTCAGTTTTTATTAGTTTTTGATATAAAGTCTACTCTTTATCGAGCCATCATACTTTTAGCATATGCCCTAGTCTTAAGCTGCCCTGTAGGGTCATTCTTTTTCTTGTAGTGCCTATCCGTTTCGGAGGTTGGCGACTATCATGGCAATCTTTATTCTGCAAACTGCTGCTCTAAAAAGATTTACAAAAACTTTATGTATACAATGTCGTGTCCGTTCTATAGAAGTATTGAATAAAGTTTAACCGGATTCGTTAATTTACATGGCTTAAAGTAGTTTATCGCCCATTTGATTTTGTCCTAATCCATCTTTTGCCACATGTTAGTTTTACCTAGAATCAATGAGAAGTATTGGATAAATCTTATCTAGACCCGTTGATTAATTAAATTAAATTCCTATTTAATTTTGTCCTGATCTACTTTTCCATTTGATACATGATAATTTTTCTTAGAAGTTACGGTCCCTAATTGCTCATTATACTGTTTTGTGTCTAGTTAAGTGAAGCTTAACTCTTAAGTAAAACTCTAAAGTTTCTTTAGAGTTTATTTAGCATTTAGTATAATTCAAGAGTGTTCTTGGAGAAAACTGTATGGAACATTCAATATTTCTAGAGGCTGTTCTATTTGCTCGCAATGTCTTCTTCACAATTCTATTTTTGTCCTTAGTTCCGTATTATTGTGTCAGAGCTGCAATATTTGGCAGAGCAAACTTATCTATTTTTAAAATTAAATTTTCGTTTGACTTCTGTCCTTTGATTTGTCAGGTTATTATTCAACCGGGGGGTGTTTTTTCTATTTGAAATCCTTATTATCTCCGGACAATTGTCTTCAAAAGCTGACGTTACAAACTCTTAAAGGTGTTAGCTATGTCTAAGATTATTGTATGCCATTGTATATTAGTTTTTATGTTCTAGCCACTTGAGTCGTGGTCACTATTTTATGAATTACTTCCTGTCTTTGTGAAGTTACAAAAGTTGGTTCGT